>JBCAQO010000002.1:1200073-1841667 GCA_039111635.1 Heterobasidion occidentale | reverse complement strand
CAGTGGCAACGCCCACTCGCGTCAAGGAAGTACAGTCCTTCCTTGGATTCTGCAATTTTTATCGCAGATTTATAAAGGATTACTCGAAAGTAGCACGACCGCTATTCGAGTTAACACAGAAGGAACACGCCTGGGTATGGACCCCAGGATGCGAGCAGGCCTTCCAACAGCTTAGGAAGGCATTCACCGAGTCACCTGTACTAATCATGCCGGATACGGAACAGCCATTCCGCATCGAATGCGATGCCTCTGATTTTGCTACAGGTGCAGTACTCTCGCAACAGGCCAAGGACGGCAAGTGGCACCCATGTGCCTATATATCGAAATCCCTTGCACCCGCAGAACGAAACTACCCAATATACGACAAGGAACTTCTGGCGGTAGTACGGTCGTTCGAAGCATGGAGACACTACTTGGAAGGCGCCACACACCAGGTCGACGTCTGGACCGATCACAAGAATCTGGAATGGTTCAGGACATCACAGAAACTAAATCGTCGACAAGCCCGGTGGTCGCTTTATTTGTCACGCTTCGACTACAAACTCACACACAAGGCGGGGACCACGAATAAATCAGACGGTCTGTCTCGGAGGCCAGACCATAAAGAGGGGGTAGAATTAGACAATTCGGGAGAAGTCCTCCTCGGGCCGGAAATTTTCGATAAAACAACCCAGTCAAACTCCCGGACCCCCTTCACAGAAGCAATGAACATCCGATCTGTCCATCTCGGCGCAACAGATCTGATAGAACCTCTCGATCCACAGAAGATCTTCTACCTTAGGGCAACGGGAAGAACGGCGGTTACCATGATCGAGACGGAGCTTAGGGACCGCATCATAGCAGGAAACAGGGAAGACCCCTGGCTATTGGAAATACTGAAACGGGTCAATAAACTCGGACCAAGATCCCTCAAGAAAGGCTTGCAGGAATGGAACGAAGAGGACGGCCTTGTACTACATCGTGGAAAGGTTTACGTACCGTCAAACGGAGAACTACGAAGGGACATAATCAAACGGCATCACGACAACCGAACAGCGGGACATCCAGGAGTTAGAGGTACCCTGGTGTCAGTCGGTCAAGACTATACTTGGCCGGAATGTCTAACACGGTACAACAATACGTGGAAGGATGCGCAATATGTCAATCAACAAAGAACGACACACACCCGACAATGGTGCCGTTACAGCCTACGGAGATACCGGACCGACCATTCGGAACAATCAATGGATTTTATTACAGATCTCCCGGAGTCAAATGGATACGACTCAATACACGTGGTCACGGATCGGTTAACGAAGACAACGATCATCACCCCTTGCAAGAAGACGATCGATTCCGACGGAACGGCGAAATTACTCTTAGATCACACATGGCGACGGTACGGATTACCGGACAAGATAATTTCGGACCGCGGAACACAATTTGCGTCTAAAGTAGCACAGGCGCTACTAGAAGAACTAGGAATTAAGTCATCCCTTAGCACGGCTTACCACCCACAGACGGATGGAGCAACGGAACGGATGAACCAGGAACTGGAGCAATACCTCAGGGCATTTTGCAGCTCCCCAAGGACGACTGGGCCAAACTTATTCCCCTATGCAGAATATGCCCACAACTCACACCAGCACTCGGCGACAAAGATCTCGCCATTCGAGCTCCTTCATGGATACCAACCAAGAGCTTACCCTGCAATCGTCGGAAACACGAACGTACCCACTGCCGACAAGTGCCTAGACTGTTAAGGAAAGCACAGCAAGAAGCAAAGGCCAGTTTGAAATTGCAGCAGAATCCATGAAGACTCAGCACGACAAGTTTTGGGGTAGACTTCCCCCTTCAAGAAGGCGATCTAGTATGGCTCGACGGAAAGAACATACACACGGATCACCCCTCGGAGAAGTTAAGGCAAAAAGATTTGGGCTTCAAGATTTTGGACACTATAGGAACGGTTAACTATCGGCTGGAGTTGCCGAAGAATTGGAGGAAGATACACAATGTCTTTTATGCCTCATGGTTAACCATGTACAAGGAGAACACCACTCATGGTCCAAACTATAGGAAACCTCCACCCAACCTCATTGAAGGACAGGAAGAATTTGAGGTCGAAAGAATTATAGCATCCCGCCGCTTTGGACGTTGGAAGACCCTACAATACCTAGTCAAATGGAAAGGGTACCCGGAATCCGACAACTCATGGGAATTAGCAGACGCGGTCAAAAATGCAAAAGAGGAAGTTAGCGACTTCCACAGGAAATACCCACTGGCAGTCCGAGGCATGGGGCCGTCTACTCAGGAATTACAACTCGCACTCGACAGGAACCAAATAGCGGAACTATGCGACAGACAAATTCGGCTGATGAAGACCTCGGCAGGGAAGAAACTACTCGACGCAGGTTTAACGGTCAAACAAGCGGAGACCACAATACAGGAAGAAACCTCAAGACGGAAGCTGACACAGACATCAGCGGGAAAGAAACTCCTAGGCGCAGGACTAACGGTTAAATAGGCAGAAACCGCTATACAGGAAGAATCCATAAGGTGCAAGTTACTCGTTCACCTAATAGGGAAGAAACTACTAGCCACGGGAACCACGGTTGCACACATCAGAGCATCCATAGTGGATGAAGAATACAGGCAAAAGCTCAGGAAGACAAAGCTGGGAAGATGGCTCCTAGCTACCGGCGCAACACCGGCGGAAATCAGGTTGGGACTCAAGAAAGCCCAACCATTGTTACCCAGTGGACAGATCATTATGCATCGACAAGGGAAGAACCTCACCTATGACACAGAGAGTCTAGGAAAGAGCACTCAGACGAATAAATGCGAACGCGCTCAGGAAACGAAGGTGGCCCCTTCCCTTTCCTCTCGCACACCAACATATTCCCCTGGAGTCAAACACGAGTCAAGGAAATCCCAGAAATCAACATGGGCCAGGAAGAATGCGGACGAACAAGTATCAAATTGGAGATACCGCGCAGTCAAGGACCTGGAGAGACAAATGACCAAGGGACTCGCTTGGAAGAAAGATTCACTTCGTCAAAATGCCGACAAAGATGACGGATCAGAAGAAGGCTCGGTTTACACACCGGAACCAGAAGACATGTCTTATCAAAACACCGATGAAGACTACGTGGACGAAGGCTCGGATTACTCGCCGAATGGAGAAGAATACGAAGACGCCATGGACCTAGACAGCGTCAATGGAGAATGGAGGAAAGGACCCCTCTCCACGAACCTCGAAAGAAGAGGGACAGGATCAGAAATGTCCTACTCACCAACGGAACTCACCCCTTCCTCCGCACCCGCGAAACGAACGCCCCCTACACCATACACACCATATGGAAGCGGCGCTTGGTGCGTCTCGGCAAGAGACATCGACTCAGACGAGGACACACCCCCTCGTACCCCTAGTACCCCCGACTCTGACGGAGATATACAGATAACCTCTGAAGATGAGCAACGAAAATTCGACATGGCCGAAGAAATAGGAGACCTATCAATTAAGGACACCCCTGGACGGCTACCAGGTGGCATGGATATTGACAGTCTAAACACACACGCAGAACGGCCAGCGCTATCTATTACGATACCGCAGGAAACAGGATACCCCACACCCCACTTGAGCACGGCGGGCAGCACTTCGACGAACGAAGCCCCTTGGAGAACCACCCCAACCAGTCAATTGTTATGGAAGGACACCGACAGTAATCTTGGCCGATTAACTATCGATCCCAATGCCATGGACACCGAAGATGATCTTGGCCGATCACCTATCGCGGAGTTGGAACCAGAAATATCCAGAGAGGAACAGCGATGGCAAGAGATTCAACCCAGCAGATTGGCCAAGCAGGACCAAACGAAGCAGGGCCTATATTAGAAAGCCCAACACGCGGAATCTCCCCACTCTCCCTTGACCACCCTCTACTCGCGCCCCCTCTACTAGACAGCAAGTGGTACAATAATCCGGAGCTGTACCCAGATCTCTCTTTGACCCCCAAAGAGAATGCCTGACGAACGGAACCCGCGCGTTGCCATATACAACGCAGTCAAAGTCATGCTCGAACTCGCGCTCCGCGCTCTGCAAGACATTGACACATACGCACACACACCGTCGGAACCATCCCCTCAGGTTTTCCCTACCAGTCCTGAGTCCTCCTCATCACCGTCTTTACCGTCACTCCCGGTTCCACCCATGCCACGCCCACCGACGCCGGCTAGATGCTAGTCAAACCAATGTCCCGGACCATGCATCATTATGCTTCCTCTTCGCCTGACTCACGCCTAGTCAATCCCCACTCTGTCATTGCACAAGCACTACCCGACTCCTGCCTTGGCCTACATATCGCACGAACCCAACCAACCATTACCCATTGCGCTATATGTGAGGCCGAGGTTAGAAAGGGGGTGGTGTTAAGCCGGCTCATAACACATGATATAAGATCACCTGATCATATGACACGCTGTCTATGACCAACGGATATGACCTATACCCCGGTGACCGACCCTTGACTTCACCAGCAGACATTGAGTTATCTTATCTTATCTTTCGTTCCTGGTTAACGATCAGTTACATCACTAACATCATTGATTGCATCATGCTTCTCTGATCGCATCATAGATTACATCATTCCGATCGTTGATCGTTTACTTCTATTTGGTGCCTTAAGCACAGGCCTTCTGTAGATCTTGCCCTAAAGCGGATCGCGTATATATAGAACGAGCCAGATACCTGTTTCGCCAGCTCGTTCACCTTTGTTACTCCCCACCTGTTCTTACTCTTGACCTTTGGTACTAGCCATACCTCTGCTACATCATAGTCTTTGCCAATAGGCCAGACTTGATTGTCAATAGAACATCTGCTTGAGCATCGGTTTGACTTGCCCTGCGCTTCTCTCTATCATCACCCTCAACCACTCAGTCGTCATCTCAATACTGGCTGAGTTCTACACAGGACTAGCAGCATTCTATCTCGACTTTAGTGGGCAGCATATCTACTGCCATCCGGGTCCGCATCAGGTCGTACCCGCACATTTGGGAAAACCTTTGTGCATTCCTGGAAACACGATACCATCACGAATCTCTCGTACATCCCGAATTACGCACTCAAGTAGCCGCTGGTGCCTTTATCAGACGTACTTGGATTTGGCACGTCCCTCAGTGACTCAGGAGCCTCCTGGCACATCACGTGCGAAGACCAGGTCTTAACAGCTTGGTCTGCAATGACTATAAACTAGTTACCGTCCGAAACAACATTAAAGCTACCAAGACCCTCGGAGCATGGTTGTATTCTGGCAGACGGTGGAAGGGAGGGCCTCCACTGCTGCAGAACCCTGCCAACTAGGTCAAGGCGCTTCCATATTCCATACACCCTACAGTAAAAGAATATGGGGTCGACACGGTTCAATTCTGTGCAAGGGGTTTGGGGACATGGAGCGGGTTGTCAGCCATCCTACAGGACCACAACTACTCCATGGTGCGCCCATTCTACCCTTGAAGTCTGAAGCAAGGATTCCGCTTCAAGGGCCAGTCAAGAGGCAACTGGGATTGTGCCTCAGGTTTTAGGACGTCCTCCATGACGTTAAACTGGGTAGCCCTTTTCCTTACAGGGTCATGAGCAGTGTCCAAACATGAGATATGTTTTGGCACTACTCCTAGGACGTCCACAATGACTATAAACTATGAATGTCCACAATGACGTTAAACTACCACTCTTTTCAGCATAGGAGATGTCGATTGACATCATTGTTGACGCCATGATGTTAATCTAGTCCGCAATGACAATAAACTATTGTCTCTCTGTTCTAGGGATCATATTGGAGCTGGAATTACCGCTTCCAGTCCCAATAGTCCGAAATGACCTTAAACTACCCTCACCCCGGAGGATTAAATCTATCAAGGCTCGGGAGGTTCAAGCCAGGCGATAGCAGGATGTCCGCAATGGCTATAAACTATGGCCGTCCTTCATGACATTAAACTAAGCTGCCCTTCGTCTACAGGGCCATGTGAGTTGTGTCAAAATAGGCTTCCGCCTTACGAGTCTATTTTGGACACCTCTCTATAAGTTATCTGGTTTGATATAGTATAAACCGTCACCATCTTTCCTCAATAGGAACCCTGTCAAGAAGGAGGAACTGGTCTACGGCCCTATGCGCATCACTAATGGATGTTCTGGCGCGCAGAAACGCCTGCTGTCTTGTTTACAGGTACTCCTACGTTGGAGATGGATAGGTCCGCAATGACCTTTATTTAAACTAGCAGGGCAGTCCGCAACGACTTGTGTATAAACTAGCCTCTGTTATGACTTGACCCATCGGGGCCCTTCGCGGCCGGTCTAACCGATGGATCAAGCATCACATGCTAGGCGGCTCCACTACGGAGCGTACACCAAGGTATTCGGCGTGTCCTTAGGAGCCGACAAGACCGATGGTTCTTCAAGACATCGGTAAAGGCTATATTGGAGGGACACGAGGCTCACAGAAGTTCACACAGTAATGAGAGGCGTATTCACATGCCATGGGCTTAGGGCTTATGGGTAAGCACCTCGTCGCACCATGATGGATCAGTACGACTGGAGAAGTACAAGAGTAGGCGCCGGAAGAGAAAGACGGCGGCCACAGCTCTCCTAGGATGGAAACCTGGAGAAGCATACGGACTCTTACCCTATACCCTATATAGTATATAAGGCCCATAGAATAGGCTGAGGATCTTCAGTCTATTCTCTTCGTTCATTCGTATCCACGAATACGAACCTCTTCGTTCCCCCTGTATCTACACATACAGGATTCTTAGAGCCAATCATTATTCCCTCCTGTATCAACGCCTGATACAGTCGAGACTTCGCCCACCACTCAGTCCATTGTGCGACCTAGGGAAGAACCTGTTACTCTTGGGTTACTGAACGAGCAGTTTGTAACACTAGAATAGACTCGCTTTTGCCCCTACCTTGCACCACACTCTGCTTGCTGCCACACTCTTTCTCACAACCCTCATCGGTGGCATAGACCCCCACCGAAGAGAGTTACTTCACACACCCTGGAGCAAGACCTAGGCCTAGGATTTCCACCAGGCACTAGACGAACCCATAACCAACTTCGACAGAACAATCGTCCTATCCATCAAAGAGAAAACCGCTGGTATTACTCCGACACCAATCGGCCAGCACCCCCAAACTTTGATAACTGCTCGTACCGAGAAGGACGATACTTCTTCACAAGAGAAGACGGAACAGAAGCTGAGTGGGCTTGGGACGAAACAGCAGAAGACTGGGTAGAACCACCCCAGTACAGGAACCCCGAACCGGAAATCCCGGATACATCGGAAGAAGAAGAAGAAGGAACATCCGAGTCCGAATCCTCGGATATTCAAACACCGATCAACACCCGAAATATTATGTCAAATCCTACAGACCCCCCGTCTCATCGGGAAGGGGCAAGCTCAAGCTCCCTGATAACTTCGAAGGGGACCGAACACAATCACAGAAATTCATCATGAATTGCCTCCTCCTTTTCACGACAGAGTCGGACTGATACAAGACGGACACAGATAAAGTTTCCCTCGCTCTCTCTTGCATGAGATATGGGACGGCCGGCGTATGGGCAGAAAGCTTCCTAAAGAAGACAGTAGGGGCGACCCCGCCCAAGACCGTAGGAACTTGGGACGACTTCCTTGTCAGGTTTAAACTCCAGTTCAAGGAAATGAACCTCACGGACAAGGCCCGAAGCGCCCTCATGTTTTTCTCTCAGGGGAAGATGACGGTGGATGAGTATTCAAACCAATTCATCCTTATCGCCGCCGACGCCGACATCACCGACAAGGAACAAGTTCCTTACTTCCAGAGGGACTCGATCCAAGGGTCATGGACAAGATCTATGACAAAGAAACTCCGCCGAAGGACACGATCCAAGATTGGGTCAACACTGCCTGTGAAATAGACGGACGCTTGAGAGCCCGAAGTGCTCAAAAGGCGATCCTAGCCAACTCCACCTCTTTCCGAAGCGACTTCCTCAATCGCTTTCACCTCCAACCAGCTCGCCGCTATAACTCTACCACCGCTCCTCGAAGAATGAACAACCAGGTGGTTGACATGGACATTGACGCCTCTCGCAAAAGAGACGCCAATCGGAACAAGCGTGTATACGATGGCAAGAGACCTGCTCCCTTTTCCTGCTACAATTGCGGAAAACCAGGGCACGGGATAGCTGATTGTCGTTCCCCTCGTAGAGGCGTTCCCCCGCCTCGAGGAAATCGCGCAAGCCGATGGGCAGAGGAGGTAGACGAACTCGCGCTGCAGACATGGAGGATGAAGACGAGCAAGAATCCCCGGTGGGAAACAATGCGCGACTACATCGAGGACTGGAGGAGGGGAGTTCTCATGGCCACCACCGTCGGGTATCACAACCTGGTAATTTGGTGGAACGTGAGGACCCTCCCGCGAGAAGGGGAGGATCACGCCAGAGCAATGGAGAGCGCTACGTACCGCCTAACGGACGACGAGGAAATGGATCCGTCAGTGATACTAATGGCGTCCGAGCGCTCTTCCAAGAAGTAGGGGAGGCGGAGGCAAAGAAGATGTTGGTGGACCTGGCAGAGGATTTTTCCTGACCTCTCCTTCACCAGCCGAAGAGAGAGGGTTGAGGAAACTCGAGTATGATACCCATCGTACATCTGAATTGGAGCAATGAACAGTCACATTATTACCCCCATTCGACTTGACGTGCGATTAACAACTCGAGGAAGAAGCGCTGGAGCCAGGGCCGCCATCGACTCAGCATGCAAAGGGATTCTGGTAAACGAGAAGTGGGTAGAAAAGCATAACCTCCCCACCTATCCTCTAAACCGCCCCATCTGCGTTCGCAACGTCGATGACACCATCAACAAGGCGGGCCTCATACGACGAGGCCTAGACGCGAATCTCACCGTCAAGGATAGACGGGGGAGAACTCACACCGAGCGCGTCCAGATGTTCATCACCAATCTAGGGGAAGACGACATGCTCCTAGGAACAGATTGGTTGAAATACCACGACCCCTCCATCGGGTGGAGGCGCCGTGAGGTACACTTTGATCGATGCCCCAGAAACTGCCAACAACCATATGGGTTCACTAAGGCACGGGAAGAGCCTACCAAAAAGGTATGGCTAGCTAAACTACGCGGCGACAAGATTCCCCAGCGGACGAAACTGCATCTTGTCTCGGAACCGGTAGGACCTTCATGGACTTGGACTAAAGAACAATGGAGCCAAGTACCCGAAGGAATGGAAGACTCGGTTCATGGAGTTACTCGAGCACAAATCCCGACAACGCAAAGCTCGGAAATGGCTCGAGGAACAAATAACCGAAAGGAAGGAACGTCGGCAAGCTCAACAGGAGGCAGCCAAGGCAAAACTTCAAGGAAAGTCGCTGAAGAAGCGCAAACACCGTTTGACTCCTCCGCAATGGATAGCGCAGGAAAACCCGTCGTTAGAAAGGTGGCTCCAGAACCCTCGGGGTTCGCAAGCTTTGACGAAGACCTGGAGGAAGAAATTGACACCACCGACTTGAAGGGTCGGGTGCCGACGGAATATCATTCTTTCCTCGACATCTTCAGTGAGAGGCGATCACAGAGGCTTCCCCAACATTCGATATGGGACCACGTGATCAATCTCAAACCATCTTTTGTTCCCCAGGCTCCACGGATATTTCCTTTGAGCCCGGAAAAACATGATGAACTAGGGAAATTCGTCAAGGAGCACCTTGCTAGAGGGACGATACGTCGGTCAACAGCACATAGCACGGCCTCTTTCTTTTTTATAAACAAGAAAGATGGGAAGCTTCATCCGGTACAAGATTATCGCCACCTTAACGAACACACCATTCGGGACGTCTGCCCGCTGCTATTAATCCAAGAACTATTGGATATTATTAAAGGCGCAACGATGTTCTCGAAACTCGATGTTCGGTGGGGATACAACAACGTGCGCATCAAAAAGGGAGACGAATCCAAAGCAGCCTTCGTCACACCCTTGGGGCTTTTCGAACCTACCGTAATGTTCTTCGGGCTTTGTAATTCCCCAGGGACCTTCCAAGCCATGATGAACATGATCTTCCAGGAACTCATCCTGGCCCGGAAAATAGCGGTATATATGGACGACATCCATCTTCACGAAAACCACAGCAGAACATGTTGTGATTCTCCGGCGAGTCCTCCAAATCCTGCGCGACAACGATCTTTATCTCAAACCGGAGAAATGCGAGTTCCACAAGGAGAAGCTAAACTACCTTGGGTACACGATTTCAAAAGACCACGTCGCAATGGAAGACTCGAAGATCGAAGCTATCCAGGAATGGCCCATCCCACGCACAGTTCGCGACATCCGCTCTTTCTTGGGCTTAGGGAACTTCTACCGGCGATTTATTGATAAGTTCTCCTTGATCGCTCGGCCCCTGCATGACCTCACGAAGAAGGATACGAGATGGGACTGGACCACGGAGTGCCAACAGGCGTTTGACCGACTGAAGAAAGCCTTCATCAGTCAACCCGTCCTATTATACCCTGACCCAATGCGCCCCTACCGGCTCGTTACTGACGCTTCCCTCGCGGCATACGGTGCAGTCCTTTTACAGGAAGGACCTGATAACGACTGGCACCCTGTTGCATACCTCTCAGGATCGTTCTCACCGGCTGAACGGAATTACGACGTACATGATCGCGAACTCCTCGCCATTATCAAGGCGCTGGAACACTGGAAACATTACCTCGAAGGCGCTCGACACCCCTTTGAGGTCTGGACGGACCATAAGAATCTGGAACACTTTCAGACGGCACGCGACCTGTCAAGGCGACAAGCGCGCTGGAGCCTGTTTTTGTCCCGATTTGACTTCCAGCTCAGTTACAAGGCTGGAACTACGAATCATGCCGATGCTCTGTCCAGGCGTCCAGACCTTAGTGAGGGGGTGGAATCTGACAACAAAGCACAGACTCTGCTCCCGTCCAGACTTTTCACCAAGTCCAGCGAAACTCTGGTAGAGCCAAGCGAAGGCATACACGTCAAGACAACGGAACTTGTATCCTCGGACATCCTCGCCCTTATCCGACACTCGTGCTCGGAACACGATTTGCTAGTCGACGTCGCCCTTAAGAAACTGCTGGAAAAAGGTCCAAACGCAATGAAGGGCGACCTAGGAAAATGGACACATGAAGAGGGCATCACAAGACGCGACGGTTACATATGCGTCCCAAAGGACGACCTCCTTCGACGAATGATTGTCAAAACGCACCATGACACTATGGCTACAGGACACCCGGGCCGAGCAAAGACCTTAGAATTGGTCCAACGCCATTACTGGTGGTCAAGCATGACCAAATTTGTACACGCATATGTGGATGGATGTGCAGTCTGCCAATCTACCAAGAACCTTCCCCATAGGACCCATCCACCGATCCAACCGCTGGAAACCACAAACGCCCCTTGGCGCTTTATCTCCACCGACTTCGTGACAGACCTCCCGGAAAGCAGAGGCTACGACTCGATCAACGTGGTGGTCGATCAAGGTCTGTCAAAAGGAATAGTCATAACCCCGTGCAAGAAGACAATCACGGCCGAAGAAACCACGACACTCTTCCAGGACAATGTGTTCAAACGATATGGTCTACCAACCAAAGTGGTGTCCGACAGAGGTCCTCAATTTGCGGCAAAGTTCACAAGGGAACTATGGAAAGGAATGGGAATTACCCCTGCCCTCAGCACGGCTTACCACCCCCAAACGGACGGAGAAACAGAACGGGTAAACCAAGAGATCGAGCAATTCCTGCGAGTTTTCTGCAACTACCACCAAGATAACTGGGTAGACTTGATCCCCTTCGCAGAATTCTCCCACAATACCCGAAGACACTCCACCACTGGGAAGTCGCCGTTTGAAGTCCTTTATGGGTTCAATCCACCATATTCAGTCGACTCAGCCCTGGAGACCAAGGTGCCCGCAGTGACTGAACGTTTGCGGCTAATCAAAGAAGTCCAAGAAGATGCGGCCGCAAGTCTACAAATAGCAGCGCAGCATGCCAAGGACCGGGACCTGCACAGGAAACTCCCACAGTGGGAAGTAGGAACCCAAGTTTGGTTAGAAGGAACCCACATTCGGACGACTCACCCGAAGTTCAAGTTGGCACCTTGACGCTATGGCCCCTTTTCAGTGACCGAAAGAATCGGTGCTCTGGCTTATCGGTTGGAAATACCCGAAACATGGAAGATACACCCGGTGTTTCATGCCTCCATGCTCACGGAATATCATAAGACGGAGGCCCACGGAAGGAACTTCCCCAGACCTGCCCCAGAGATCTTGAATGAAGAAGAACACTACGAAGTGGAGGCCATTCTAGATTCAAAATGCCAGGGACGAGGGACCAAGTACCTTGTCAAGTGGGTCGGATACTCCGAGGCCAATAACACCTGGGAACCCTTTGCCCTCCTCAAAGATACGGCCGACGAGGCGCTTCGTGAATTCCACGAAAGCTACCCAGACAAGCCCTGACCTGCGGCGATTAAGCTTTAGAAAGGTATAAAAAGGGGGAGACGCTCCACCCCTTTCGAAGCAAGAATCCTCCCCCATACATGTCCGACCACTCCTCCCTTGATTACTCCCCTGGACGTGCCATGCTCATCGATGATGGAACTACCTCCTCCCCTTCAAGAAACCCCTCGCCAGACATCATTCTGGCCGTGGCCAACCCCGACACTGGACGCCCTAGCCAAAGCAGCCGCCCAGCGACTCCAGAAGGAATTCCCATACCAATCATTGTCCACCAAACCGCGTTCGCCACCGAAGGTCGAACGGGTCCTCGAACCTCACCACGGGTTGAGGGAGCTCATGACGAGCACAATGAAAGACGTCAAGAAGAAGGAAGACCTACTCCGTCGACGCCTCCGCGCCCGACGACAGCGTTGGCTCAAGGAGACACAGGGCAGGCAACAAGAGGCGGAAGAAGACCAGGAAACCCTGCGGACCTGGCATCGCTTACAGTTGCTGAGAGAAGTATACAAGAACCAGCAACGGCTGGTACATCAGCTGCCGGGACCAGAGGGCCCCCTACCGATAGTCGAGATCTGCACCCCGGAGAGTTGGAAGGGCTAGGAGACGCACTGCTCCAGCGCACCACCATCTCCGCGTTAATTCAGATGGCCACAGCGTTAGCCTTACAAAGGCTTGCTAACTTCTTCGCAGGGCAACCCGGGAGCGAGAGCGACGACATACCCCGACGCCTCGCTGACGCGAGCGACCAGGTCAGGCTTCTGGCCTATGCAGATGATCATAGGGCCGCCTCCTGGTACGTCCGAGGAAATAATGGGGCTTACGCCCTACTCATTCATCCGGACGAGTTCTCCTCCTTCATCAATCTGGAGCTCCTACCCGCCCTCATCTCGCGCACCGACACAAGACACTCCTCCCACGCCCATCCCGTTCGGACTGACCCATTCCGCGTCCAACCATGGAGCGAAGCTAGCAGAGCGATACCGGCTACAAGTAGTCGAGACGCATCCACCCAGACCGAATACGTCTGGGCTACGGTCCGACAACAGGCACGAAGGGACCGAGAGGCCCTTCCTCCCATATCGGCAGGACAATCCACCGGGCAGGACGCAGGAGGCAGCAATGAGGAGCACCCTCCAAGGTACAGGAGGAACGAGGGACGAGGGAGCCACAGGACAAGGGCCATTCTTCAACCCAGGCGAAGCAGTCCTAGAGGAACTCGACCAAGAGATTTGCCGACTCCGAACCGTCCTCGAGATAATCGAGCTGAAGGAGCGCATCCACACATTGGTAGAAGAACTCCAATCCGCCAGCGACCGACTCAGCGAACTACTTCCTGGACTCGAGCGGAACTAGATGCCTGGGACGAGGTCGAAGGTGACAATTACGATGACACCGACCCCTATTATAGGCCGGATGAAGGATATGGGGACTACGGAGACATTGGCGGAGGATACTAGACGAGGGAGTCGAGGGACCCCTCGTCGACAAACAAGGTGACGGAGAGGAAAGGACCCTCCGCGCCACAGGTACCGGTTTCACGCACAGGACGCCGGAATAACGTCCTGCATGACGTTAAACTGTGAAAAGATAAGAAGGCAGGGGAAGTACCTGACCATTTCGTATTGCAGCCCTCCGGTCTCAAGATGAAGGACAAGCATTCAACACTCTCGTTGTCAAGAGGTATTCTGACAAGCGAATCGGGCGTCCCGCTTGGATCCCCAGTTTTACAGGGCCCTTTCCACATTAGGAGGCCCTTAGGATTCACAACATAACTGGTACATGAATGATGCATGAATATTGGTGGGAAATCGTGATGCATACCCACCATTGGGGAACGGTGGACCAACCTCGCTGTCAAGGTCTGACAGGTGTCTTGGACGTCCCACTTTGGATCTCCAGTTTTACAGGGTCGTTTCCGCATTAGGGGACCCTATCTGCGATGCAGGAACTAATGGCCGCACTCCATTAGTACCCCAAAACGGAGAAAAGAACATCCGCAACGATGTAAAACTACGGAAGGCTTGGTCCGCAATGACAATAAACTAGTTACCGTCCGGAACGACGCTAAAGCTACCAAGACCCTCGGAGCGTGGTTGTATTCTGGCAGACGGTGGAAGTGAGGGCCTCCACCGTTGCAGAACCCTGCCGACTAGGTCGAGGCGCTTCCATATTCCATACGCCCTACAGTAAAAGAATATGGGGTCGACACGGTTCAATTCCGTGCGAGGGGTTTGGGGACATGGAGCGGGTTGCCAGCCTTCCGACAAGGCCGCGACTACTCCATGGCGCGCCCATTCTACCCTTGAAGTCCGAAGCAAGGATTCCGCTTCAAGGGCCAGTCAAGAGGCAACTGGGACCGTGCCTCGTGTTGCAATCATCCGCAACGATGTAAAACTACGCATGTCCGCAACGACGGTAAACTACGGGTGCCCTCCATGGCGTTAAACTGGGAGTACCCTTTCCTTACAGGGTCATGAGCAGTGTCCAAACATGAGATATGTTTTGGCATTGCTGCGTCCGCAAAGACGTTAAACTACCACTCCTTTCAGCATAGGAGATGTCGATTGACATCGTTGTTGGACACCACGATGTTGATCTAGTCCGCAATGACGATAAACTATTATCCCTCGTCCTAGGGATCGTTATTGGAGCTGGAATTACCGCTTCCAGCTGCAATAGTCCGCAATGACAGTAAACTACTTACTCCTTCAAACATAGGAGTCGTGGTTGATGGTCACGACCTTGACCATCAACTAGTCCGAAATGACCTTAAACTACCTCACCCCGGAGGATAAATCTATCGAGGCTCGGGAGGTTCAAGCCAGGCGATAGCGGACGTCCGCAATGACTATAAACTAGTTGCCGTCCTTCATGACGATAAAACTGAGCTGCCCTTCTGTCTACAGGGCCATGTGAGTTGTGTCAAAATAGGCCTTCACGTCTATTCTCGCGACTCTATAAGTTATCCGGTTGATATAGTATAAACCGTCACCATCTTACCTCAATGGGAACCCTGTCAAGAAGGAGGAACTGGTCTACGGCCCTATGTGCATCACCGATGAATGTTCCGGCGCGCAGAAACGCCTGCTGTCTTGTTTACAGGTACTCCTACGTTGGGAGATGGATAGGTCCGCAACGACCTTGGCATAAACTAGCAGGGCAGGTCCGCAACGACCTTGGCATAAACTAGCAGGGCAGGTCCGCAACGACCTTGGCATAAACTAGCAGGGCAGGTCCGCAACGACCTTGGCAAAACTAGCCTCAGTCCGCAACGACTTAAGGATAAACTAGCGGACGTCCGCAAAGACGCAAAACTACGGACGTCCGGCACGACGTTAAACTACCAGGACATACCTTACGCTGACCCCACATAATTACCGTCAAAGTGGATACCATGGTATATTCAAGAAACCATGGGGTTCAAAGTCTATCCTTCAAAGTCCTTACCTCGTGTCCAATACCCTTAGTGAAAAACAAACTCTGGACGAACACTCAATCTCTAACCTGACAAGGCCACCGTATGGGGCTGACAGAGTTAGGGATCTTCAAAGCGGTCTTGCCGGACTCAAGACAAGTCAAGAAAAATGTTCGTTCTTGATAGGTTGGTGGGCCTAAGCCTTTGTAAAGCGATCAACCCACACACCTGGAGTCCCCTCGATACCGGAGATCAAGGAGAAGAAGATCTATCCTGGAAACACTGAGACATGGCCTTCGGCATTTTAGAAGAAGACCGACACAACCCATCCACAGACGAGTTTCTATTTCATCCTATAATCATTCGCACAACACCTTTCTGCATCGTCGCCGGACTGGAAACCGGTTTAACAAAGGCACCAGGGGACACCTGGTTTCGAGCAGCTGCCTATTGACTCCAGGAGTGTACTCGCAACAAAACAGTGCGGTGAAGGAAGAACACCGAAGGCGACGCAATATTGTGGCTGATGTTGCTAGGAACCTGAATCAAACAGCTCAACGGAGAAGGAAAACTCCTAGGCGTTGTAAACGACGTAGGTCGGTCTTCGCCCCAGAAAACGAAGCGATATTGGGAAGACGCATCCCAATCTATTTGACGACCAGCAAGCAATTGTATGTGGAATGACGATGAAGCTCGTTTCTGCTCAAGCGAGTAGTCCCCTCAGGAGTTGGGACCTAGAAAGGGGGTAATGTTATGACTTGACCCATCGGGGCCCTTCGCGGCCGGTCTAACCGATGGATCAAGCATCACATGCTAGGCGGCTCCACTACGGAGTGTACATCAAGGTATTCGGCATGTCCTTAGGAGCCGACAAGACCGATGGTTCTTCAAGACATCGGTAAAGGCTATATGAGAGGGACATGAGGCTCACGAAAGTTCGCACAGTAATATGAGAGGCATTCACATGCCATGGGCTTAGGGCTTATGGGTAAGCACCTCGTCGCACCATGATGGATCAGTGCGACTAGAGAAGTACAAGAGTAGGCGCCGGAGGGAAAGACGGCGGCCACAGCTCTCCTAGGATGGAAACCTGGAGAAGCATACGGACTCTTACCCTATACCCTATATAGTATATAAGGCCCATAGAATAGGCTGAGGATCTTCAGTCTATTCTCTTCGTTCATTCGTATCCACGAATACGAACCTCTTCGTTCCCCCTCTATCTACACATACAGGATTCTTAGAGCCAATCATTATTCCCTCCTGTATCAACGCCTGATACAGTCGAGACTTCGCCCACCACTCAGTCCATTGTGCGACCTAGGGAAGAACCTGTTACTCTTGGGTTACTGAACGAGCAGTTCGTAACAGCCTCAGTCCGCAAAGACTTAAGAATAAACTAGCCGACATCCGCAAAGATGCAAAACTACGGACATCCGGCACAATGTTAAACTACCAGGACATACCTTACGCTGACCCCATAATAATTACCGTCTATGTGGATACCATGGTCTATTCAAGAGACCATGGGGTTCAAAGTCTATTCTTCAAAATCCTTACCTTGTGTTCAATACGTGGAGTGCGGCTGCATGCTCGCTCCTATGTGACAAACAAACTCTGGACGAACACTCAATCTCTAACCAGGATGGGCCATTGTATGGGGCTGACAGAGTTAGGGATCTTCAAAGGGGTCTTGCCGGATTCAAAACAAGTCAAGAAAAGTCTATTCTTGATAGGTTGGTGGGCCTAAGCCTTGATAAAGCGATCAACCCACACACCTGGAATCCCCCTCAATACTGGAGATCACAGAGATGAAGATCTATCCTGGAAACACTGAAGCATGGCCTTTGGCATTCTGAAGAAGAACGACACACACACATCCACAGACGTGTTTCTATTTCATCACATAATCATTCGCACGTGACACCTTTCTGCATCGTAGCCAGATGGAACTGGCTTATCAAAGGTACCAAGAGAGGCCTGGTTCAAGCAGCTGCCTATTGACTCTAGGAGCATACTCGCAACAAAACCATACCAATGAAGGAAGAACATCGGGGGGAGACGCAATATTGTGGCGATATTGCTGATACCCGTATCAAACAGCTCAACGGAGATGGAAAACTCCTAGGCGTTGTAAATGACGTAAGCTGGTCTTTGCCCCAGAAAACAAAGTCATATCGGAAAGACGCATCTCAATCTTTGGATGACCAGAAAGCAATTGTACGTGGAATGACGATGAAGCTCGCAAGGGCGAGTAGTCCCCTCAGGAGTTGGGACCTAGAAAGGGGGTAATGTTATGACTTGACTGATTGGGGCCCTTTGGGGCCGGTCTATCCAATGGTTCAAGCATCACATGCTAGGCGGCTCCACTACGGAGCGTACATCAAGGTATTCGGCATGTCCTTAGGAGCTGACTGGACCGATGGTTCTTCAAGACATCGGTAGAGGTTATATTGGAGGATCATGGGTATAGCGGATTGATAAGATAGGCATTCACATGCCATGGGCTCAGGGCTTATGGGTAAGCACCTCGTTGCACCTGGATGGATTGGTGCGACTGGAGAAGTACAAGAGTAGGCACCGGCTAAGAGAGACGGCGACCACAGCTCTCCTGGGATGGATACCCGGAGAAGCATACAGACTCTTACCCTATACCCTATATAGTATATAAGGCCCATAGAATAGGCTGAGGATCTTCAGTCTATTCTATTTGTTCTTAGGTATCCCCCTATACCTATCTTTGTAGAACACCATTACTCCCTCCTGTATTAACTATCTAATACAGTCGAGACCCCGACCACCACTCAGCCCATTGTGCGACCTAGGGAAGAACCTGTTACTCTTGGGTTACTGAACGAGCAGTTCGTAACAGTCTATTGCAGTGTTGTAGGTAGGTATTTAAAATAAAATCAAAGTAGGTAAAGCAAGTATGAGGTTGTAAGGTTAAGTAAGAGCAATATTAGACAGTACAATCAAGAGATAACATGAAACCATGCATAGAGGTACAGTTGTGGATAGCCAAAGTTAACAAAAATAAAATAAATTCACAGGGCCAAAATAGGACTGAATTTTTAAACTCTGATACTAGATTTGGACTCAGAATCCTTGAAAACATTAAAAAACACACTTAGGTAAAATTTTCCATGACTTTTTGGGATTAGCCAAAATTTTGGGCAAAAAAAATCAACTTTTGTTAGCTATCGGAGGTCAAATAGTGACAAATAGGATGTGCAAGTACAAAGAGTAAACTACTAGTTCAGAACTACACTGAGATCCATGATGACACTTTGAGAAGCTGTTCAGTGGCTCTCCTGCTTTTGAACCGCCTACTTAGCTTTCTTTCTAGTGAGACTCTTCTGTGTGGCTTTCTCACCCAGCATTTTTGTTGTTGCTACAAATTTATCCTACTCTGTATCCAAATCATTATCCATCAAGACCATGGCAGGCTTCAAACTCACATGCTCAGCATGTGGACTCTATTCTGACCTGTAGTCATTATCTGAATCAAGTTTCTCAAAAGGATCATGCTCAATTGGCTCGAGGTCAGACAGCACAATTGTGTAGGACCCTGACAACCCCCCTCAATGTATGATCTGTCAAAAGGCCTCCGTACTATGCAATTTTGGAGGCTTGCAATGCCATTTCATTACTATGTAAAAATTAGACCTTGTGCTACAGTCTTTTACAACCAAAAATTGGATTAGACTTCTTAAAATTGTAAAGAAAATTGTAAAAAATGATTAAAAAAATTGCATTGTAAACAGCAATCTTTTGTAAATCAGCAACAGCAAATCTCAAGCCTATCTGAATTTTAGTCTAGGCTCACTCCCTTATTCTGCCCTTTGCAAATGTGAATTTCCACCTCCTTTACAGCTTGCCTAACTGTGTCCTTCATATCTTTTAAAGCCTTATAATACAACTGATCCTCCTTTGAGATAATGATGTTTTGACCAAGCAGTGATAGAGAAGGGTATGAAAGTTTTGTGATGTTATTAGGCTATGACACCAAGAGAAGATTCAAGGGCAAATTTTTAATGGTGATTTTGACAACAAATCTCAGGAAATTTAGAGAAAATAACATATTCCAATCCATATTGAGACTGGATTTTGACTACTGGTAAAAGATCATACCCTCTCAAATTGGCTCAAACTACTGACAAAAAGATTAGACTGGGGAGTAAAATAACTATCAGAAAAAATTAGAGCTTGGCGCTAAGCGCCATCTCACTACTGTGGGATAATTATACATTTGGGAAGGTTGTTGGGGGTCCTAATTGTGTCTGATACAGGGTCAAAATGAATTTTCTGAGAATGCTCTTGATTTTGGAGGCCAAAGATGTTTCTCTCTGTGTAAATTTTCTTTGACATAAAAAATGGTTGAGTGAGAGCAAGGAGCAATGTTGCAACTTGATGACAGTGCATAGCTCCATGGCTGTTAGGTCAGAGACCTATCACGTGCATCAATGCACAAAGGGGATCCCTAGGCTATTTTGTTATAGTGTTGGAGAGTCGTAGACTCCAATGTATAGTCGCGGACAGCCAAAATTGACAAAAATGGAAAGTATTTGCCAAAGCTGACTGGTTTGGTATTTTGACTTTTTGAGAGTGGATTCGGACTCAGGGCATCGAGAAACATCCAAAAACGAGGTCGTTTGAATTTTCCCATGACTTAGGGACCTGCCAAATTTTTGACCAAAGAATTGATATGTTATTAAGGAGGAAACAAAAAAAGTACAATGTTGAAGGGAAAACAAACTATTTACTGATTCAGAACGGCCTCAATACTCATCATTGCACTCTGTGAGACCGTGCAATGGCTGTTCTGCTTATGAACAGCCCACTCCTGTTAAGACCGCACTCTAACACGTGCTTCGCACGTGAGTGAATGGGCTGGTCAAGTGCTTCAGACGTAATACAGTCTCGGACCGTTCTCCATGACTCATTTCCATTGACATGCTAGCAGCATGAACACTTAATTATGGTTCCAGGTTCTTAATGTGGATAGACATTCATTCCTGGCCCTGTCCCTGGTTCCTGATCGATCCTGATGTGGCTAGACATTTGATAGGGATGTGGACAGACATTAGTGATCTTGTACTATACTTAGATCAATGACACATCTTTGCTTACAGATCTTGATCATTGACTTTGGTACTTGAGAAGTGCACAGACCAGATTCAGATCCGGCCCTAGATACTTCTTTGTATAAATAGGTGAGATGAGCTTCTAAGAAGCTCAGCTCGTTCACCTGTAATACATTTGGTCTCTGCACTGCACCCAGTGTCTGGCTACCTTTCTAGCCCACACTTCGTGATCTCTGTCAGATCTGAAACTCCTTTACACAGTCTGATGACGCACTGGACCCGTCTCACTTCCCTTCTCTCTCTCTACTCACCCACCTTCCGTGTTCTCAGTTGGACACCTCCTCATGTCATCTGTTGGACAGGAGAAGATCATCCAGTTCCGCCTCATCATTGAGGGGACCTCAAAGATCATCTTCTTAACCTCTTTGAGGACAAGGCAGAAAGCAACCCTGAGTTCCTCAAAAGAGCTCAAAGACAATCAATTGTCTTCATTCATTGGAGTCTACGACTCTACGATACTATGGAAGTTTAGCCTAGGGATCCCCTTCGTGCATTGGTGCACGTGATAGGTCTCCGACCTAACACTTGAATGAGCTCTTTCATCCCTACCCTATCCAAACTGGATCCCCAGCAGCGACAGCTCTTTCTCCAATTAGTAAACAACATTCTAGCAACAGCCGCAAGAGTAAACCAAGCAAAAACCCTTCAAGGAAGAATTAACAACCTAGGAACAATAGAAGTCGCAAGACACTGAAACCCAGGAAAGGTTTATTCAGGAATAGCCACGCTTAGGCTACAGCGATCACCCAAAATCTTCATAGACCTCAGCAAAACTGGATATTGTTTTCTGGAATTTGCTTTGTCAACAAACCAAAGACACCATTCACCCTCGCAGATAATGGAGAGCCCAATGTCATCAGGACCAAGAACACCGTCGAGATACACAACGGAAGACCAGACAATTTCCCCTTCGCCGTTGTTGCCGATCTCAGAAGAACCATTGCAAGAAACATTGACGGAGATGGAATCAGGGCAGAGCTTGTCAAGAATCAGGAGAACAGAGACCACTACTCAGTCCTCATCCACTGGACCTTCTCCTCCACCTAAAAAGACACACTGGAAGCCCCTAACTCTCCACCAGTCAGAACCAAAATTGACAGGATCGTTTTTATTGTCAGAAGAGAAGAGTTTGCCTACAAAACTTATCATCTCCGAACCCTTATCTCGGGACACACATTCTCCGAAATCATTGAACTCATCGACCAGATTGATATTTCCATCAACAAAATTATCAAAAGGGACCCAGACCTACAAGAAGCACTACAAGCTGGAAGAAGACAGGCAGTACCCTTCTTCTTCAAAGAATAAACAATGGACGAAATTACCCTGG
Source organism: Heterobasidion occidentale (assembly GCA_039111635.1). Taxonomy (NCBI): domain Eukaryota; kingdom Fungi; phylum Basidiomycota; class Agaricomycetes; order Russulales; family Bondarzewiaceae; genus Heterobasidion; species Heterobasidion occidentale. The sequence goes on along the minus strand of JBCAQO010000002.1, from coordinate 1,819,275 downwards.
GATATCCCCTCGGCTACAGAACAGACCCAGCTGAAATCTATGAAGACTTACTCAAAGACTTCGACGAGGACCAACTTTATTACGACGTGAACAAGGGACACTTCTACTACACAGGAACTCTCGTGGGATTCTTCCATAAACGAGGAGAAAGCAGATACAAATTCCTCACCTGGCAAGGGAAGCACGTCCAAGCAGGACCCCACCTACACACAACTAAGGTCATGGACTACGTCACAAGAAAGGCCTTTGACAAGCCTAAATCACCAACAGATAGGCATTGTAACTCGCCAAGACCGCACATATATACTCTACCCAGAGCAACAGCCAGTGGAAGTTGAATCCCTGGAAGAAACACTCCCGCTACATCCCCCTTACAAGAAACCACTCCCCAAGCAGAGTTCCGAACCCCAACATCGGACCAAGTCTCTGAGCCAGAATATACTAAAACACCAAGTAACAATCTAGAACTGCCTGGAGATCCAGAGCCCCCGCCCAATACAATGTCGACAAATCCTGGAGGTGCTGAGTCCAAGGGACCAGCTATGGCTAAGCCTACCCCCTTCAATGGAAACAGAAAACGAACGGAGAAATTCCTCCACAAAATTGACCTGATGATCCTAGCTAGGAAAAAGGATTATGTGGATGAATTTGCCAAAATTGCTTATGCTCTGTCATACATGAAGGAAGGGTCAGCCGGAATATGGTCAAGGAATTTTACTCAAGCCAGAAATGCATTAAACGATTGGGCCAAGTACACATGGAAGGAAATGGTCAGATTCATCTCCGTTCGCAAAAAGATAGCAACCGACTTTGAGAAGTTCAATAAAGAAGCAGACGCTCACGACAAATTAGCCAGGGTACACCAAGGAAAAGAATACTTCAACACCTATCTACAGCTATTTGAACAGCTTGTAGCGCTCGCCAGAGTCGACAAAGAAACAAAGAAAACCCACTTCCTGAGGGGATTGAAATGGGAACTGGCAAGAGGAGTTTATGAAGATCCCTCCAAGGATAGTACCTGGGAGGAGCTGGTTAAGAAAACAAAGAAACACGAAAGGATGCACATCGCAAGGGACTGAGCATACGACCTCCGGAAAGGCAAATTCCAAATCTACACTCTGCGCACCTTTTACGACAAGAGGGCACTCCCATGGAATGATAGGGAACCTCAATATGAACCTATGGATATAGATGCCATGGAGATGGAGGCCGATGCTGTTTGCACTCGCTTCAAGAAGCTTACCCCGGTAAAAAGAGATCAACTTGCCAAAGAAGGCAAGTGCTTCTTTTGCAAGAAGCCCAGGCATATGGCACGCAACTGTCCTTCTCGACCCAAGTGAAGATTCCAACCCCCTTGTCGCAGGGCAGTGCACAAAGGAGAAATGGATGAAGGACAATTCAACAATGAAGATGTTGAAGAAGGAAAGAACAGAGTTAACCACATCTGCCAAATGATGGTGGGTCTCAGCATGGAAGAAATCAAAGAAGTTTGAGCCTTTAGTGACTTGAAGAATTTTTAAGGCCTCTCCCATCAGCAGCGGATGCGGAGAGTAGGATTCTTGCAGGAAATTGGTATGCTCCTCTGGCCAGTAAAGACACTGACCAAGAGCATGGACATCCAGATGTAGTGTATCTTTTGGAAACGAAATCACATGGTGCACCATCACTCCAACTCAAGACAATGCTCATAGGCAAGAATAGAAAAGCTGCTACTCAAGCACTGGTGGACAGTGGAGCCACCGGAATCTTCATGCACCCTCACTTTGTAGAAGCACATTGAATCATCACGCATAAAACCCTACCCCTATCCCAGTCAGCACGGTCCAAAACACCGAGTTTAAAGGAGGACCCATTACCAGATTCGCCAACCTCAAATTACAGGTTCTAGGCGAAAAAGGGGGGTCACATACCAAATCAGCGAGATTCTATATTGCAGAAATAGGAAAAAAGGACATCATTTTAGGAACCAACTGGTTACTGGAACATAACCCAGAAGTCGGCTAGCACGCCTACGGGCTGCACTTTACCAGATGCCCGCCCTCCTGCCAAATAAAAGGAGGACCGGTAAAAGCTAGAAGAGCTACAAGAAAACCAGGACGTCCTAAAACAAGCATACAGCGCCTGGAAACAGTACCGCAAACGAACAACTACTCAATACCAGTGCAAAAGCTGGAAAAAGCAGTACCAGGCCGGAAAGTGGGAAACACCACAGTACCACATCCGCGGACAATACCTACAAGTCCGGAGTTTGCAACTCAAAGGTTGAATGCTGAACATTTGAAGGCCAGAACCAGAAATTACAAGGTTCTGACATGGGCTGAAGAAGAAGTTCCAGAGGATGGTGACGGACTTCTGGCACTTCCCTCCAAGGATCTTGAAGAAGATAGAGTCTATCTCGTTAGATGCCTTGATACAGGAACATTACAGGCACTAGAATTATACAACGACTCCGAAGAAGGCGTCAACATACATCACGCCAAAACCACAGAACTTCCATATGTCAACATACCGGCTCAAGGAAGCAAGCCTGCCAAAGCACAGATAGGGAAACAAACGAAGCACACCAACTCGCAAAGACTTGCGGAAGAAGCCGCCAAAGGGAAACCCAAACTATTCTTTGAGGAAATAGTGCCAAAGGAATATTGGAATTATTGGAAGGCTTTTGAGGGTTGACCAAAGGGACAGCTACCGCTCTCTCAACCCTGGGATCACAAGATAGAGCTCAAGGAAGGAATGGATCACTCGCTCAAACCCAAGCTATACAGCCTTAGCCCCGGTGAGCAAGTGGAACTCAAGAAATTCATAGACAAAAACCTTCAGAAAGGATTCATCCAAGAATCCAAGTCGCATATGGCATTCCCGTTCTTCTTCATCAAGAAAAAGAATGGAAAGCTACAACCAGTAATGGATTATTGCAAGCTCAATGAAATAACAATCAAGAACAAGTACCGGCTACCGATTATTCAAGAATTACTGGACTTGCTGGCTGAAGCCATATACTTCTCACTAATGGATGTCAATACAGGATATAACAACGTACACATGAAAGAAGGAAGTGAGAAACTAGCCATGTTTGTCACCAATCTAGGAATGTACAAACCTCTGGTCATGTTCTTTGGGTTAACTAACTCACCGGCAACATTCTAAACAATGATGAACACCCTCTTCAAAGACCTCATCTATTCCGGAAAAGTAGCAATCTATATGGACAACATCCTAGTTTTCTCTAAAACTATGGACAATCACATCAGGATGGTACGGAAGGTTTTACAGATCTTACAAGACAACGATCTATACCTACAACCCTTGAAATGCCACTTCCATAAAAAGAAAATTGACTACCTTGGATATGTTATATCACATGGACATCTGGAAATGGACCCAATCAAAGTGGCCAGCATCATGGACTGGCCAACCCCTGGAAAAGTCAAGGAAGTGCAATCGTTTTTAGGTTTCTGCAACTTTTATTACAGGTTTATCAAGGATTACTCAAAAATAGCACGACCGCTATTTGAGTTAACACAGAAGGAACACACCTGGGATTGGATACCAGCATGCAAAGAAGTGTTTCAAATGCTAAAACAAATATTTACAGAATCTCCGGTGCTTGTTATGCCAGATACAAGGAACCCCTTCCGCATTGAATGCGATGCCTCCGACTTCGCCACCAGAGCAGTATTATTACAAGTCGCCAAAGATGGAAAATGGCATCCATGTGCCTACATTTCCAAGTCGCTCTCACCTACAGAATGCAACTATCCCAATATATGATAAGGAGCTACTGGCTGTCGTTTGAGCCTTTGAAGCTTGGCGACACTACTTGGAGGGCACCGACCACCCGGTAGATGTCTGGACAGACCACAAGAACCTTGAATGGTTCTGGTCAAGCCAGAAATTAAACCATTGGCAAGCACAATGGTCACTCTACCTCTCATGTTTCGACTACAAATTGACGCACAAGGTGGGAGTCACTAATCAATCTGACGGTCTGTCACGGCATCCAGACCATAAAAAGGGGATGGAATTTGATAATTTAGGCAAAACACTTTTGGCACCCAAACTTTTCAATGACACAGGAAAAATCCAAAGACCCTTTGTGAAGATCAACACAATCAAAACAGAAGACATTTGGGACCCCCACCAAATTCTCCACATTAGGGCAACCAGATGAGGAGGCATCACTATAATTTACGATGACTTAAAGAAACAAATCATTGAAGAAAACAGAAAGGACAAGTGGCTACTAGAAAACACTAGCCAAGGTCAAGACCTTAGGCCCTCGAAGCATGAAGAAAGGTTTACAGGAATGGAATAAAGAAGAAGGATTGGTCCTTCATAGAGGAAAAGTATATGTTCCTCGAAACGAGCAACTTCATCAAGACATCATCAAGTTAAACCACAATAATCTAGCAGCAGGACATCCAGGACAAAGAGGAAATCTAGCAGCAGTAGGAAAAGAATTCACTTGGCCTGGAATCTCAAACATAGTTCACTAATATGTGGAAGGATGCGCTATTTGTCAATCCACCAAAAACAACACACATCCTACCATGGTACCCCTCTAACCAACGGAGATTCCAGATCGACCTTTTGGAACAATAACTATGGATTTTATTACAGATCTACCAGAATCAAACAGATACGACTTGTTACATGTAGTAACCAACTGGTTTACCAAAACTGCAGTAATAACCCCATGCCAGAAATCCATTGACTCAGACAGAACAGCCAAGATCCTGCTAGAAAATACCTGGAGACGTTATGGACTGCTTGATAAAATGATATTGGACAGAGGAACCCAATTCGCTTCAAAAGTAGCGCAAGCCCTGCTCAAAGAATTAGGAATCAAATCCGCTTTAAGCACAGCTTACCACCTGCAGACAGACGGCGCTACTAAATGAATGAATCAAGAACTAGAGCAATACCTAAGAGCCTTCTGTAGCTCTTCACAGGACAATTGGGCTGGATTAATCCCTTATGCGGAATATGCCCACAACACCCATCAGCACTCAGCCATGCAGAAGTCACCATTTGAACTTCTCCATAGATATCAACCACGGGCTTACCCAGCCATCATCGGAAACATGAATGTCCCCACCGCCAACGCTCGCCTTGAAGCTCTGCAGCGTGCTAGGAAGGAAGCACAAGCCAGCCTTGAAATTGCAGCTGAAGCCATGAGGATACAGCATGACCGTTTTGGAACGGACCTGCCGCCTTTCAAGAAAGGAGATCAAGTATGGCTAGATGGGAAGAACATCCACACTGACCATTCATCAGAGAAACTAAGGCCCAAACGCTTTGGGCCGTTTGAAATTACTAACACTATAGGGAATGTCAACTTTAGATTGAAACTGCCTAGTAGCTGGAAGCGCATTTATGACATCTTCCATGCTAGTCAACTCACACCCTACAAGGAAAACGAGGTCTATGGCCCTAACTACCCTAAACCGGCTCCGGACCTGATCAAGGGGCAAGAAGAATTCAAAGTCGAAGCCATCATTGGAGCTCAACACTTCGGATGATGGAAGACACTGCAGTACCTGATCAAATGGAAGGGCTACCCGGAATCAGACAACTCTTGGGAAGCCACAGCAAATGTCACTAACACACAAGAAGCCATAAACAACTTTTACTGCCGGCATCCTCGAGCAGTCAAAGGAATGGAAGCCTCCATTCTAGCCCTGGTGATCAAATTAGAACTCAACAGAGTGACCGAAGAAGATCACATTAAAAAGAAGCTCGAGAAGCATCTGATTGGAAAGAAGCTTCTTGCTACAGGATTGGCTATCCCCCAGATCATGGAAGAGATCAACAAATGAATGATGCAGCTAAAGAAGCCACCTCTGGTTCCTTGATCAAAAGTGCCACCGCTGGTGATCAACGGTCGAGAAGCACAACCAAAGAAGCCCAATATAGACTCGTCTCAATCAAAGCTACAGCAGAAGCAATCGGACAACTCTAATTGGCAGACTCAAGCATACCAGGAGCTACAAAAGCAGACCAACCGAGTATTGGCATAGCCAGGCAAATGACTATGACCCCTCTGGACCCCACTCTATCCACAGTGGCCATTTACACCATCGTTGCGACTCTTGCTTTCACCGCTGCCTCCATTGCAATCACTCTTGTTCTCAGATCCCTTCACACTGCTGCCACAATTGGCCTCTCCTCCACAGTATAAAAGACACCACGCGCTGAGCAGAGACGTTCCTCAGCTCCCCAGCTACATCTGAATGTCCCTCACTCCCGCACACCTCATCCTCGCTCACATCCCCACTATATTCTTGACAACTTCACCATGGCCTCCACCACTTCTTCCACCCACACTTCTAGTGCTTCTTCTCCCAACCCCTTTGTCCTCCGCACCGTCACCCCCATCACCCCCACTCCCACGCTCATTGAAGACTACTTGGACTCGGATTCAGACGATGATATTCCTGCGGAAGGCATTGACATCGTCAACCCGCTGCAAGTGTTTGTGATCCCATGTCTCCCAAATGAATACCCCCCACCTCACAGTCCCCCAGCAGGTTTTTGCCGTTCACAACGAGAACCCCCACTTTTGTATCCATGCCTTTCCCAGCCCATTACACGACCTTCACCTATACCAGGATTTGACCACCAACAACAGCATCTATCACCTCACGGTCGCTGAAGATGAAGCCCCCATCATCCTCAACCAACCGGGTTTGAGAGACCTCGCACCTTCCTTCTTTATTTACAGCAGATGATCCTGGCGCAGGGCTACCAGGTATTCTCAGGACCCCTTAACCATCATCAGGCAATACTCCTCGCTAACCTGACGGTCACCTCGTACCGCCTCGGAGGACTCATCAACCTTCCTGCCATACACAACAACATGATCAACTTCCAACTTGGCAGGATCTTTAGCAGCAGATCTGTCCTCCTTCAGCAACACACGGTACAGGCTTGGCTCAACACGCTAGCCCAAATCAAATACAAGGAAAACACAATCTGCTGGTTCTGCTTCATTGGATTTAATGGGTCACGCTTGGAGATTGAGGAGTACGTCCCTAAAGGGTTGCTGCTGACCCACTTGTTCCCCCTCAACAGTCGTGGAGTCCACCCTATTGCGAACTACTGGGCTAACAGATGTAACCCTGAGGATTATGTCAGGCCCTGGGTAATGACCAAACTGGATCTGCAGGAACAGGGCTTCCATCTAATCGACACCAAAGAACCCATGGTTGTTGATCACCCCTCAGTCAAAGAACTTTCCCCCACTCCCGACCTCCTGGCTACCCAGCTCCTCTCCTTTCGACCCACCGACGAGGAGACAGCTCAATTCATGCGGCCTACCAGTCTCCCTTATGACCCTGAGCAAGCCGTCCGGGATTGCCAGGTTCTTTGCCCGCTACCGGTACCGCCCCCATCACCCCCTGCTGTGTCCCTATCCCCTCCCCTACTTGGCGACAACCACACCCATCCTATCGTTGTCGACGAAACCACCCCCCAGTCTCCAGATGTACCTGTCACAACAGACAAAGGCTGGCCCGTAGACACTGCTGACTCCGAAAATGTATAGCCTAACCCGCCAACTCTCCCGCCTTCTACGCCCACCGACCCCAATGCACGTACTTGCTGGGAATATGGACGCTGATGAGCGCGCCACCTTTCTAAGCGCCGAGGCCCCCGTTTTCGAGTTCTACGAGCGCTAGCATGCTGACCTCCTCGAGTACCCTAGTCACTGCCGGACGCTACCACAGCCTAGTGCGAGTCCCTCCGATGTCCATCACGAGCGCAATATCACGGTTGTGGCCCAATGTGGTCTTTCTCGAGCACCTCAGTCATCACCTCGCAGCATCTCGTCCCTCTCCCATATGACCACACAACAACTTAGAGCCTATCGCACTAACTGTGACGCCACCAAGCTCTCAACATATGCCTTGACAAGGTCAACCATGAGGGCATCACCGCAGGCAGCTCCGCGGCGCGGTATGGCAGCAAGCTTTATCAAGGGCGCCTATTGGACAGTACAGGTCTTGTGATCTCCTTCTCCTCGCACTTCCTAGAATCACCTCGTCTTGCTGATACACCTCCTTACTGAATACCGCTCTGTCTCTCTACCGTGGCACGACAGAACCTCGCGGTCTTCGAGTATCTCTGCACATGGTTTTCTTTTATCTTTCTATGATACGGTCTTGGCACGATATCAACCCATTCTACCTTACGAGCTCACAGTTACTTGACCTTTCTCAATTTACTATAAAAACCTACTTATGATGCTGCAATACACCAGTTTTGAACACCCCTCTGTGTAGAGCTCAACTTTGCAAGAAGATCTCGCTCATATTGTGTCCATATCAACCTCGCTTTCGACTTGCTCAATTAAACTCTTGTCGTCTCTATCGTCAGGGCCTTCGTCACTGCCCTTGAAGACCTTTGCTCGCTCACTAGTAATATTGCTACCGTCACATGCAAGAATAGTCTTGCATCACCTCGCTCAATATCAAGCAACACCGCATACGTATCTTGCGCCCCACCTCGTAACTCACAAAGGTCCTTCGATATTCCAGTAAAGTCAGCTCTCCACCCACCCCGTGTTTAGTGGTGTGTTTTATTGTGTGTTTTTGCACGCAGAGCCATCGCAAGTGTTACGAACTGCTCGTTCAGTAACCCAAGAGTAACAGGTTCTTCCCTAGGTCGCACAATGGACTGAGTGGTGGGCGAAGTCTCGACTGTATCAGGCGTTGATACAGGAGGGAATAATGATTGGCTCTAAGAATCCTGTATGTGTAGATAGAGGGGGAACGAAGAGGTTCGTATTCGTGGATACGAATGAACGAAGAGAATAGACTGAAGATCCTCAGCCTATTCTATGGGCCTTATATACTATATAGGGTATAGGGTAAGAGTCCGTATGCTTCTCCAGGTTTCCATCCTAGGAGAGCTGTGGCCGCCGTCTTTCCCTCCGGCGCCTACTCTTGTACTTCTCTAGTCGCACTGATCCATCATGGTGCGACGAGGTGCTTACCCATAAGCCCTAAGCCCATGGCATGTGAATGCCTCTCATATTACTGTGCGAACTTTCGTGAGCCTCATGTCCCTCTCATATAGCCTTTACCGATGTCTTGAAGAACCATCGGTCTTGTCGGCTCCTAAGGACATGCCGAATACCTTGATGTACACTCCGTAGTGGAGCCGCCTAGCATGTGATGCTTGATCCATCGGTTAGACCGGCCGCGAAGGGCCCCGATGGGTCAAGTCATAACATTACCCCCTTTCTAGGTCCCAACTCCTGAGGGGACTACTCGCTTGAGCAGAAACGAGCTTCATCGTCATTCCACATACAATTGCTTGCTGGTCGTCAAATAGATTGGGATGCGTCTTCCCAATATCGCTTCGTTTTCTGGGGCGAAGACCGACCTACGTCGTTTACAACGCCTAGGAGTTTTCCTTCTCCGTTGAGCTGTTTGATTCAGGTTCCTAGCAACATCAGCCACAATATTGCGTCGCCTTCGGTGTTCTTCCTTCACCGCACTGTTTTGTTGCGAGTACACTCCTGGAGTCAATAGGCAGCTGCTCGAAACCAGGTGTCCCCTGGTGCCTTTGTTAAACCGGTTTCCAGTCCGGCGACGATGCAGAAAGGTGTTGTGCGAATGATTATAGGATGAAATAGAAACTCGTCTGTGGATGGGTGTGTGTCGTTCTTCTTCTAAAGTGCCGAAGGCCATGTCTCAGTGTTTCCAGGATAGATCTTCTTCTCCTTGATCTCCGGTATCGAGGGGGACTCCAGGTGTGTGGGTTGATCGCTTTACAAAGGCTTAGGCCCACCAACCTATCAAGAACGAACATTTTTCTTGACTTGTCTTGAGTCCGGCAAGACCGCTTTGAAGATCCCTAACTCTGTCAGCCCCATACGGTGGCCTTGTCAGGTTAGAGATTGAGTGTTCGTCCAGAGTTTGTTTTTCACTAAGGGTATTGGACACGAGGTAAGGACTTTGAAGGATAGACTTTGAACCCCATGGTTTCTTGAATATACCATGGTATCCACTTTGACGGTAATTATGTGGGGTCAGCGTAAGGTATGTCCTGGTAGTTTAACGTCGTGCCGGACGTCCGTAGTTTTGCGTCTTTGCGGACGTCCGCTAGTTTATCCTTAAGTCGTTGCGGACTGAGGCTAGTTTATGCCAAGGTCGTTGCGGACCTGCCCTGCTAGTTTATGCCAAGGTCGTTGCGGACCTGCCCTGCTAGTTTATGCCAAGGTCGTTGCGGACCTGCCCTGCTAGTTTATGCCAAGGTCGTTGCGGACCTATCCATCTCCCAACGTAGGAGTACCTGTAAACAAGACAGCAGGCGTTTCTGCGCGCCGGAACATTCATCGGTGATGCACATAGGGCCGTAGACCAGTTCCTCCTTCTTGACAGGGTTCCCATTGAGGTAAGATGGTGACGGTTTATACTATATCAAACCGGATAACTTATAGAGTCGCGAGAATAGACGTGAAGGCCTATTTTGACACAACTCACATGGCCCTGTAGACAGAAGGGCAGCTCAGTTTATCGTCATGAAGGACGGCAACTAGTTTATAGTCATTGCGGACGTCCGCTATCGCCTGGCTTGAACCTCCCGAGCCTCGATAGATTTAATCCTCCGGGGTGAGGGTAGTTTAAGGTCATTTCGGACTAGTTGATGGTCAAGGTCGTGACCATCAACCACGACTCCTATGTTTGAAGGAGTAAGTAGTTTACTGTCATTGCGGACTATTGCAGCTGGAAGCGGTAATTCCAGCTCCAATACGATCCCTAGGACGAGGGATAATAGTTTATCGTCATTGCGGACTAGATCAACATCGTGGTGTCAACAACGATGTCAATCGACATCTCCTATGCTGAAAGGAGTGGTAGTTTAACGTCTTTGCGGACGCAGCAATGCCAAAACATATCTCATGTTTGGACACTGCTCATGACCCTGTAAGGAAAGGGTACTCCCAGTTTAACGCCATGGAGGGCACCCGTAGTTTACCGTCGTTGCGGACATGCGTAGTTTTACATCGTTGCGGATGATTGCAACACGAGGCACGGTCCCAGTTGCCTCTTGACTGGCCCTTGAAGCGGAATCCTTGCTTCGGACTTCAAGGGTAGAATGGGCGCGCCATGGAGTAGTCGCGGCCTTGTCGGAAGGCTGGCAACCCGCTCCATGTCCCCAAACCCCTCGCACGGAATTGAACCGTGTCGACCCCATATTCTTTTACTGTAGGGCGTATGGAATATGGAAGCGCCTCGACCTAGTCGGCAGGGTTCTGCAACGGTGGAGGCCCTCACTTCCACCGTCTGCCAGAATACAACCACGCTCCGAGGGTCTTGGTAGCTTTAGCGTCGTTCCGGACGGTAACTAGTTTATTGTCATTGCGGACCAAGCCTTCCGTAGTTTTACATCGTTGCGGATGTTCTTTTCTCCGTTTTGGGGTACTAATGGAGTGCGGCCATTAGTTCCTGCATCGCAGATAGGGTCCCCTAATGCGGAAACGACCCTGTAAAACTGGAGATCCAAAGTGGGACGTCCAAGACACCTGTCAGACCTTGACAGCGAGGTTGGTCCACCGTTCCCCAATGGTGGGTATGCATCACGATTTCCCACCAATATTCATGCATCATTCATGTACCAGTTATGTTGTGAATCCTAAGGGCCTCCTAATGTGGAAAGGGCCCTGTAAAACTGGGGATCCAAGCGGGACGCCCGATTCGCTTGTCAGAATACCTCTTGACAACGAGAGTGTTGAATGCTTGTCCTTCATCTTGAGACCGGAGGGCTGCAATACGAAATGGTCAGGTACTTCCCCTGCCTTCTTATCTTTTCACAGTTTAACGTCATGCAGGACGTTATTCCGGCGTCCTGTGCGTGAAACCGGTACCTGTGGCGCGGAGGGTCCTTTCCTCTCCGTCACCTTGTTTGTCGACGAGGGGTCCCTCGACTCCCTCGTCTAGTATCCTCCGCCAATGTCTCCGTAGTCCCCATATCCTTCATCCGGCCTATAATAGGGGTCGGTGTCATCGTAATTGTCACCTTCGACCTCGTCCCAGGCATCTAGTTCCGCTCGAGTCCAGGAAGTAGTTCGCTGAGTCGGTCGCTGGCGGATTGGAGTTCTTCTACCAATGTGTGGATGCGCTCCTTCAGCTCGATTATCTCGAGGACGGTTCGGAGTCGGCAAATCTCTTGGTCGAGTTCCTCTAGGACTGCTTCGCCTGGGTTGAAGAATGGCCCTTGTCCTGTGGCTCCCTCGTCCCTCGTTCCTCCTGTACCTTGGAGGGTGCTCCTCATTGCTGCCTCCTGCGTCCTGCCCGGTGGATTGTCCTGCCGATATGGGAGGAAGGGCCTCTCGGTCCCTTCGTGCCTGTTGTCGGACCGTAGCCCAGACGTATTCGGTCTGGGTGGATGCGTCTCGACTACTTGTAGCCGGTATCGCTCTGCTAGCTTCGCTCCATGGTTGGACGCGGAATGGGTCAGTCCGAACGGGATGGGCGTGGGAGGAGTGTCTTGTGTCGGTGCGCGAGATGAGGGCGGGTAGGAGCTCCAGATTGATGAAGGAGGAGAACTCGTCCGGATGAATGAGTAGGGCGTAAGCCCCATTATTTCCTCGGACGTACCAGGAGGCGGCCCTATGATCATCTGCATAGGCCAGAAGCCTGACCTGGTCGCTCGCGTCAGCGAGGCGTCGGGGTATGTCGTCGCTCTCGCTCCCGGGTTGCCCTGCGAAGAAGTTAGCAAGCCTTTGTAAGGCTAACGCTGTGGCCATCTGAATTAACGCGGAGATGGTGGTGCGCTGGAGCAGTGCGTCTCCTAGCCCTTCCAACTCTCCGGGGTGCAGATCTCGACTATCGGTAGGGGGCCCTCTGGTCCCGGCAGCTGATGTACCAGCCGTTGCTGGTTCTTGTATACTTCTCTCAGCAACTGTAAGCGATGCCAGGTCCGCAGGGTTTCCTGGTCTTCTTCCGCCTCTTGTTGCCTGCCCTGTGTCTCCTTGAGCCAACGCTGTCGTCGGGCGCGGAGGCGTCGACGGAGTAGGTCTTCCTTCTTCTTGACGTCTTTCATTGTGCTCGTCATGAGCTCCCTCAACCCGTGGTGAGGTTCGAGGACCCGTTCGACCTTCGGTGGCGAACGCGGTTTGGTGGACAATGATTGGTATGGGAATTCCTTCTGGAGTCGCTGGGCGGCTGCTTTGGCTAGGGCGTCCAGTGTCGGGGTTGGCCACGGCCAGAATGATGTCTGGCGAGGGGTTTCTTGAAGGGGAGGGTAGTTCCATCATCGATGAGCATGGCACGTCCAGGGGAGTAATCAAGGGAGGAGTGGTCGGACATGTATGGGGGAGGATTCTTGCTTCGAAAGGGGTGGAGCGTCTCCCCCTTTTTATACCTTTCTAAAGCTTAATCGCCGCAGGTCAGGGCTTGTCTGGGTAGCTTTCGTGGAATTCACGAAGCGCCTCGTCGGCCGTATCTTTGAGGAGGGCAAAGGGTTCCCAGGTGTTATTGGCCTCGGAGTATCCGACCCACTTGACAAGGTACTTGGTCCCTCGTCCCTGGCATTTTGAATCTAGAATGGCCTCCACTTCGTAGTGTTCTTCTTCATTCAAGATCTCTGGGGCAGGTCTGGGGAAGTTCCTTCCGTGGGCCTCCGTCTTATGATATTCCGTGAGCATGGAGGCATGAAACACCGGGTGTATCTTCCATGTTTCGGGTATTTCCAACCGATAAGCCAGAGCACCGATTCTTTCGGTCACTGAAAAGGGGCCATAGCGTCAAGGTGCCAACTTGAACTTCGGGTGAGTCGTCCGAATGTGGGTTCCTTCTAACCAAACTTGGGTTCCTACTTCCCACTGTGGGAGTTTCCTGTGCAGGTCCCGGTCCTTGGCATGCTGCGCTGCTATTTGTAGACTTGCGGCCGCATCTTCTTGGACTTCTTTGATTAGCCGCAAACGTTCAGTCACTGCGGGCACCTTGGTCTCCAGGGCTGAGTCGACTGAATATGGTGGATTGAACCCATAAAGGACTTCAAACGGCGACTTCCCAGTGGTGGAGTGTCTTCGGGTATTGTGGGAGAATTCTGCGAAGGGGATCAAGTCTACCCAGTTATCTTGGTGGTAGTTGCAGAAAACTCGCAGGAATTGCTCGATCTCTTGGTTTACCCGTTCTGTTTCTCCGTCCGTTTGGGGGTGGTAAGCCGTGCTGAGGGCAGGGGTAATTCCCATTCCTTTCCATAGTTCCCTTGTGAACTTTGCCGCAAATTGAGGACCTCTGTCGGACACCACTTTGGTTGGTAGACCATATCGTTTGAACACATTGTCCTGGAAGAGTGTCGTGGTTTCTTCGGCCGTGATTGTCTTCTTGCACGGGGTTATGACTATTCCTTTTGACAGACCTTGATCGACCACCACGTTGATCGAGTCGTAGCCTCTGCTTTCCGGGAGGTCTGTCACGAAGTCGGTGGAGATAAAGCGCCAAGGGGCGTTTGTGGTTTCCAGCGGTTGGATCGGTGGATGGGTCCTATGGGGAAGGTTCTTGGTAGATTGGCAGACTGCACATCCATCCACATATGCGTGTACAAATTTGGTCATGCTTGACCACCAGTAATGGCGTTGGACCAATTCTAAGGTCTTTGCTCGGCCCGGGTGTCCTGTAGCCATAGTGTCATGGTGCGTTTTGACAATCATTCGTCGAAGGAGGTCGTCCTTTGGGACGCATATGTAACCGTCGCGTCTTGTGATGCCCTCTTCATGTGTCCATTTTCCTAGGTCGCCCTTCATTGCGTTTGGACCTTTTTCCAGCAGTTTCTTAAGGGCGTCGACTAGCAAATCGTGTTCCGAGCACGAGTGTCGGATAAGGGCGAGGATGTCCGAGGATACAAGTTCCGTTGTCTTGACGTGTATGCCTTCGCTTGGCTCTACCAGAGTTTCGCTGGACTTGGTGAAAAGTCTGGACGGGAGCAGAGTCTGTGCTTTGTTGTCAGATTCCACCCCCTCACTAAGGTCTGGACGCCTGGACAGAGCATCGGCATGATTCGTAGTTCCAGCCTTGTAACTGAGCTGGAAGTCAAATCGGGACAAAACAGGCTCCAGCGCGCTTGTCGCCTTGACAGGTCGCGTGCCGTCTGAAAGTGTTCCAGATTCTTATGGTCCGTCCAGACCTCAAAGGGGTGTCGAGCGCCTTCGAGGTAATGTTTCCAGTGTTCCAGCGCCTTGATAATGGCGAGGAGTTCGCGATCATGTACGTCGTAATTCCGTTCAGCCGGTGAGAACGATCCTGAGAGGTATGCAACAGGGTGCCAGTCGTTATCAGGTCCTTCCTGTAAAAGGACTGCACCGTATGCCGCGAGGGAAGCGTCAGTAACGAGCCGGTAGGGGCGCATTGGGTCAGGGTATAATAGGACGGGTTGACTGATGAAGGCTTTCTTCAGTCGGTCAAACGCCTGTTGGCACTCCGTGGTCCAGTCCCATCTCGTATCCTTCTTCGTGAGGTCATGCAGGGGCCGAGCGATCAAGGAGAACTTATCAATAAATCGCCGGTAGAAGTTCCCTAAGCCCAAGAAAGAGCGGATGTCGCGAACTGTGCGTGGGATGGGCCATTCCTGGATAGCTTCGATCTTCGAGTCTTCCATTGCGACGTGGTCTTTGAAATCGTGTACCCAAGGTAGTTTAGCTTCTCCTTGTGGAACTCGCATTTCTCCGGTTGAGATAAAGATCGTTGTCGCGCAGGATTTGGAGGACTCGCCGGAGAATCACAACATGTTCTGCTGTGGTTTTCGTGAAGATGAGGATGTCGTCCATATATACCGCTATTTTCCGGGCCAGGATGAGTTCCTGGAAGATCATGTTCATCATGGCTTGGAAGGTCCCTGGGGAATTACAAAGCCCGAAGAACATTACGGTAGGTTCGAAAAGCCCCAAGGGTGTGACGAAGGCTGCTTTGGATTCGTCTCCCTTTTTGATGCGCACGTTGTTGTATCCCCACCGAACATCGAGTTTCGAGAACACCGTTGCGCCTTTAATAATATCCAATAGTTCTTGGATTAATGGCAGCGGGCAGACGTCCCGAATGGTGTGTTCGTTAAGGTGGCGATAATCTTGTACCGGATGAAGCTTCCCATCTTTCTTGTTTATAAAAAAGAAAGAGGCCGTGCTATGTGCTGTTGACCGACGTATCGTCCCTCTAGCAAGGTGCTCCTTGACGAATTTCCCTAGTTCATCATGTTTTTCGGGCTCAAAGGAAATATCCGTGGAGCCTGGGGAACAAAAGATGGTTTGAGATTGATCACGTGGTCCCATATCGTATGTTGGGGAAGCCTCTGTGATCGCCTCTCACTGAAGAT
The DNA here is from genome assembly GCA_039111635.1 of Heterobasidion occidentale. Classification (NCBI taxonomy): domain Eukaryota; kingdom Fungi; phylum Basidiomycota; class Agaricomycetes; order Russulales; family Bondarzewiaceae; genus Heterobasidion; species Heterobasidion occidentale. Next base: position 1,802,952 of record JBCAQO010000002.1, on the reverse strand, counting down.
GTCGAGGAAAGAATGATATTCCGTCGGCACCCGACCCTTCAAGTCGGTGGTGTCAATTTCTTCCTCCAGGTCTTCGTCAAAGCTTGCGAACCCCGAGGGTTCTGGAGCCACCTTTCTAACGACGGGTTTTCCTGCGCTATCCATTGCGGAGGAGTCAAACGGTGTTTGCGCTTCTTCAGCGACTTTCCTTGAAGTTTTGCCTTGGGCTGCCTCCTGTTGAGCTTGCCGACGTTCCTTCCTTTCGGTTATTTGTTCCTCGAGCCATTTCCGAGCTTTGCGTTGTCGGGATTTGTGCTCGAGTAACTCCATGAACCGAGTCTTCCATTCCTTCGCGGGTACTTGGCTCCATTGTTCTTTAGTCCAAGTCCATGAAGGTCCTACCGGTTCCGAGACAAGATGCAGTTTCGTCCGCTGGGGAATCTTGTCGCCGCGTAGTTTAGCTAGCCATACCTTTTTGGTAGGCTCTTCCCGTGCCTTAGTGAACCCATATGGTTGTTGGCAGTTTCTGGGGCATCGATCAAAGTGTACCTCACGGCGCCTCCACCCGATGGAGGGGTCGTGGTATTTCAACCAATCTGTTCCTAGGAGCATGTCGTCTTCCCCTAGATTGGTGATGAACATCTGGACGCGCTCGGTGTGAGTTCTCCCCCGTCTATCCTTGACGGTGAGATTCGCGTCTAGGCCTCGTCGTATGAGGCCCGCCTTGTTGATGGTGTCATCGACGTTGCGAACGCAGATGGGGCGGTTTAGAGGATAGGTGGGGAGGTTATGCTTTTCTACCCACTTCTCGTTTACCAGAATCCCTTTGCATGCTGAGTCGATGGCGGCCCTGGCTCCAGCGCTTCTTCCTCGAGTTGTTAATCGCACGTCAAGTCGAATGGGGGTAATAATGTGACTGTTCATTGCTCCAATTCAGATGTACGATGGGGGATCATACTCGAGTTTCCTCAACCCTCTCTCTTCGGCTGGTGAAGGAGAGGTCAGGAAAAATCCTCTGCCAGGTCCACCAACATCTTCTTTGCCTCCGCCTCCCTACTTCTTGGAAGAGCGCTCGGACGCCATTAGTATCACTGACGGATCCATTTCCTCGTCGTCCGTTAGGCGGTACGTAGCGCTCTCCATTGCTCTGGCGTGATCCTCCCCTTCTCGCGGGAGGGTCCTCACGTTCCACCAAATTACCAGGTTGTGATACCCGACGGTGGTGGCCATGAGAACTCCCCTCCTCCAGTCCTCGATGTAGTCGCGCATTGTTTCCCACCGGGGATTCTTGCTCGTCTTCATCCTCCATGTCTGCAGCGCGAGTTCGTCTACCTCCTCTGCCCATCGGCTTGCGCGGATTTCCTCGAGGCGGGGGAACGCCTCTACGAGGGGAACGACAATCAGCTATCCCGTGCCCTGGTTTTCCGCAATTGTAGCAGGAAAAGGGAGCAGGTCTCTTGCCATCGTATACACGCTTGTTCCGATTGGCGTCTCTTTTGCGAGAGGCGTCAATGTCCATGTCAACCACCTGGTTGTTCATTCTTCGAGGAGCGGTGGTAGAGTTATAGCGGCGAGCTGGTTGGAGGTGAAAGCGATTGAGGAAGTCGCTTCGGAAAGAGGTGGAGTTGGCTAGGATCGCCTTTTGAGCACTTCGGGCTCTCAAGCGTCCGTCTATTTCACAGGCAGTGTTGACCCAATCTTGGATCGTGTCCTTCGGCGGAGTTTCTTTGTCATAGATCTTGTCCATGACCCTTGGATCGAGTCCCTTCTGGAAGTAAGGAACTTGTTCCTTGTCGGTGATGTCGGCGTCGGCGGCGATAAGGATGAATTGGTTTGAATACTCATCCACCGTCATCTTCCCCTGAGAGAAAAACATGAGGGCGCTTCGGGCCTTGTCCGTGAGGTTCGTTTCCTTGAACTGGAGTTTAAACCTGACAAGGAAGTCGTCCCAAGTTCCTACGGTCTTGGGCGGGGTCGCCCCTACTGTCTTCTTTAGGAAGCTTTCTGCCCATACGCCGGCCGTCCCATATCTCATGCAAGAGAGAGCGAGGGAAACTTTATCTGTGTCCGTCTTGTATCAGTCCGACTCTGTCGTGAAAAGGAGGAGGCAATTCATGATGAATTTCTGTGATTGTGTTCGGTCCCCTTCGAAGTTATCAGGGAGCTTGAGCTTGCCCCTTCCCGATGAGACGGGGGGGTCTGTAGGATTTGACATAATATTTCGGGTGTTGATCGGTGTTTGAATATCCGAGGATTCGGACTCGGATGTTCCTTCTTCTTCTTCTTCCGATGTATCCGGGATTTCCGGTTCGGGGTTCCTGTACTGGGGTGGTTCTACCCAGTCTTCTGCTGTTTCGTCCCAAGCCCACTCAGCTTCTGTTCCGTCTTCTCTGTGAAGAAGTATCGTCCTTCTCGGTACGAGCAGTTATCAAAGTTTGGGGGAGCTGGCCAATTGGTGTCGGAGTAATACCAGCGGTTTTCTCTTTGATGGATAGGACGATTGTTCTGTCGAAGTTGGTTATGGGTTCGTCTAGTGCCTGGTGGAAATCCTAGGCCTAGGTCTTGCTCCAGGGTGTGTGAAGTAACTCTCTTCGGTGGGGGTCTATGCCACCGATGAGGGTTGTGAGAAAGAGTGTGGCAGCAAGCAGAGTGTGGTGCAAGGTAGGGGCAAAAGCGAGTCTATTCTAGTGTTACAAACTGCTCGTTCAGTAACCCAAGAGTAACAGGTTCTTCCCTAGGTCGCACAATGGACTGAGTGGTGGGCGAAGTCTCGACTGTATCAGGCGTTGATACAGGAGGGAATAATGATTGGCTCTAAGAATCCTGTATGTGTAGATACAGGGGGAACGAAGAGGTTCGTATTCGTGGATACGAATGAACGAAGAGAATAGACTGAAGATCCTCAGCCTATTCTATGGGCCTTATATACTATATCGGGTATAGGGTAAGAGTCCGTGTGCTTCTCCAGGTTTCCATCCTAGGAGAGCTGTGGCCGCCGTCTTTCCCTCCGGCGCCTACTCTTGTACTTCTCTAGTCGCACTGATCCATCATGGTGCGACGAGGTGCTTACCCATAAGCCCCAAGCCCATGGCATGTGAATGCCTCTCATATTACTGTGCAAACTTTCGTGAGCCTCATGTCCCTCTCATATAGCCTTTACCGATGTCTTGAAGAACCATCGGTCTTGTCGGCTCCTAAGGACATGCCGAATACCTTGATGTACACTCCGTAGTGGAGCCGCCTAGCATGTGATGCTTGATCCATCGGTTAGACCGGCCGCGAAGGGCCCCGATTGGTCAAGTCATAACAGCAAGCGCATCAACACACCGGCCATCTCGTCATGGGATGTCCAATCACGGGCATTAGACAGAGAACGGATGTTACGGCGGGCAGCTTTCTACATGACTATGACAGGCATCGCACGCAGTCCCGCCACCTTTGTCTGCAAATGGATTGCACGGCTGAAGAATACGGTTATCACAAGCAGGCATTGGAACACATGATCGACACTGCCAACTGGACCAGATACCCAGCCCGCATCATCCCCACCTTCAACAAAGCTCACTCCAGGGAGCCACTCCCTGTCATTGGGGCACCTGCCAAACACCAAAGACTTGTATAAAGAGGGGGTAGTGTTAGGACCACGTCCTAACATGTGCTTTGCACGTGAATGGATGGGCTGGTCAAGTGCTTCAGACGTGATACAGACCTGGACTGTTCTCCATGACTCATTTCCATTGACATGCTAATTGCATGAACACTTACTTATGGTTCCTGGTTCTTGATGTGGATAGACATTGGTTCCTGGCCCTGTCCCTGATTCCTGATCAATCATGATGTGGCTAGACATTTGATATGGATGTGGACAGACATTAGTGATCTTGTACTATACTTAGATTGATGACATGTCTTCGCTTATGGATCTCAATTGTTTACTTCGGTACCTGAGAAGTGCACAGACCAGATCCAGATCCAGCCCTAGATACTTCTTTGTATAAATAGGCGAGATGAGCTTCTAAGAAGCTCAGCTTGTTTATCTGTAATACACTTGATCTCTGCACTGCGCCCAATGTCTGGCTACCTTCCTAGCCCACACTTTGTGATCTCTGTCAGATCTGAGAATCCTTTGCATGGTCTGACAATGCACTGGCTTTGTCTCCCTCCTCTTCTCTCTCTCTACTCACCCACTACTACACCGGCCTCACTGTCTTCCGCATTCTCAGTTGGACACCCCCTAGTGTCATCTGTTGGACAGGAGAAGATCATCCAGTTCCACCTCATCATCGAGAGGACCTTGAAGATCATCTTCTCAACCTCTTTGAGGACAAAGTAGACAGTGACCCTGAATTCCTCTAACAAGCCCAAAAATGATCAATCATCTTCATTCATTGGAGTCTACAACTCTATGACACTGTGGACGTATTAGCCTAGGGATCCCCTTCGTGCATCAGTGCACGTGATAGGTCTCCAACCTAACAGCAACCAACTGCAGTTGTATGTGGTGACACATATAGGCAGTGTAGAACAACAAAGTGTCAGGGGTGGGTTTGATGGGAAGATTGTGAGCTTTGCAAAAAGTTAGATAGGATTGTAATGTGGATGAATAAGAAGCACGTGTTGACAATTTGATAGCATGCCCTAATGCAATAGCATGTTTTCAAATCAGACACTCTTTTGTCCATGGTGCCCATGAAGGTTGCCAAGACAAGGATAGGATATTTAATATGGAGGCACGATCTCTAGTGCATCCTAAGAGGGTGTGAATGGAGAGATGATTAATGCAGGAACATGTTTAATAGTAGTATCAAAGAGATGACAAGAAATCATGTCAGCAACGTAGTTCCTCTTACTAGAGATGTGAAAAATGTGAAGATCAATATTTGGGTGCTGCAAAAGCACACAAATGGCAAAAAAGAGAATATTGTTGTAAGCAGAGGGTAATGCATGTAATGAGTTCAATATTTGCACTATATTGAGATTATCTGTGTAGATTGCTAGATAATGAGGAGGAGCACACAGGGCAGTGGCCCAGTGTAAGGTGGAGACAACAGCCAACACTTCATACCAAAAAACATCTGCACCAAATGCTGCAGGCACAATTTTAGAGGCAAAAGCAAGTGCATAGGAAGGGAACCAGAAAGCAAGTCTAGTTAGTAAGGCATCACAATATAAAGAAAAGGTTTTCATTGGAGGGGCCCCAAGCTCAAGCATGGAGCAGATGAATACTGTTAGGAACACATCCTAACACGTACAAAGCACGTGGTCAGGACGGTCAGTCAAGTGCTACGCTCATGATACGGACTTAGACTCTGCTCAATGACTCACTACCATCTATATGCTGAGGCATGAACACTTACTTATGGTTTCTGTTCCTGTTCCTTGTTCCTAGTTCTTGATCAATCAAAGATGTGGATAGAGATTTGATATGGATATGAACAGACATTAGTGATCGGCTACTATACTTAGTTATATTGCAGATCAATAACACATCATTGCTTACGGATCTCAATTGTTTACTTCGGTACCTTAGAAGCACACAGACCAGATCTAGATCTGTCCCTAGATACTTCTTTGTATAAATAGGCGAGATGAGCTTCTAAGAAGCTCAGCTCATTCACCTGTAATACACTTGATCTCTGCACTGCGCCCGGTGTCTGGCTACCTTCCTAGCCCACACTTTGTGATCTCTGTCAGATCTGATGCTTCCTTTACATTGTCTGATGACGCATTGGACTCATCTCTCTTCCTCTCCCTCTATTCACCTGCTACTACACTGGCTTTGCTGCCTTCTGCATTCTCAGTTGGACACCTCCTCGTGTCATCTGTTGGACAGGAGAAGATCATCCAGTTTCTCCTCATCATCGAGAAGACCTTGAAGATCTTCTTCTTCACCTCTTTGAGAACAAAGCGGATAGTGACCCCAAGTTCCTTCAGAGAGCTCAAAGATGATCCATTGTCTTTATCCATTGGAGTCTACAGTGCTACGATGCTGTGGAAGTTTAGCCTAGGGATTCCCTTTGTGCATTGGTGTACGTGATAGGTCTCCAACCTAACAAACACCTTCCTAGGATTGGAACGTGTTTGCAAGCCATAGAAGGTCATGGTGCATGTTGATGCGCTAGCAATGGCTCTGCATGCAAAAACACAACACAAAACACACCACTAAACATGGGGTAGGTGGAGAGCTAACTTTACTACAATATTAAAGGACCTTTGTGAGTTGCGAGACGGGGTGCAAGATACATACTACAAGATGTCAAAATATTGAATGTAGTGATGCAAGGTCGCATGAGGCATGTGTAAAAGATATCAAGGATGTGCTCAATGTACTGAGGTCACACAAGAATACTCTCATGCAATACAAGGTGGTGGACCATAGACCAAGGATGCAAGCAACCGAGGCAACCTCAAGGGCAGTGGCAAAGGCCCTGACAATAGAGGCAATAAAGGTGGCAAGCAATAAGTCAAGCATGACAAGAGCAATGTCAATGAGATGCAATACAAGTGAGATCTTTTTGCAAAGTTGAGCTCTAAACAGAAGGGTGTTCAAAACTGGTGTATTGCAGTGTCATAGGCAGGAATTTATAGTAAGTCAAAGTGAGTATAGTAAACATGAGATTGTAAGGTAAAGTAGGTCAATATTGTGCCAATATTATAGCATAGAAAGATAAACAAAAACTATGTGCAGAGGTGCTTGCAGACCGCAAGGTTCTGTTGTGCCATGGTCAAGAGACAAAGCAATATTTAGTAAAGAGGTGTAGCAGCAAGACAAGGTAAACTCTAAGAGGGATGAGAAGAAGTGGATCATGAGACCTGTAATGCCTGATAGGCGCACACAATAAAGCTCACTGCAATATTGCACCGCAGTGCTACCCTTGTGGTCGATACTTGTGAGGTGTATGGTAAGAGCTTGGTAAGGCCTCTATGGGTACAGCGGGCTTGAGGGTGTTGTGCAATCCATGTAGGGGATGAGCAAGATGATGCTGTTAGGTCGGAGACCTATCACGTGCACTGATGCACGAAGGGGATCCCTAGGCTAATATGTCCACAGTGTTGTAGAGTCAGAGGCTCCAATTAATGAAGACAACCAATCGTCTTTGGGCTCTTTCGTGAAACTCGGGGTCGTTCTCTGCCTTGTCCTCAAAGAGGTTAAGGAGATGATCTTCTCCTGTCCAACAGATGACACGAGGAGGTGTCCAACTAAGAACGTAGAAGGCGGCGAGTCCAGTGTAGTAGTGCGTGAAGAGGGTGTAAGAAGAGAAGGGAGACAAAGCCAGTGCGTCATCAAACTGTGTAAAGGAGTTTCAGATCTGACAGAGATCATGAAGTGTGGGCTAGGAAGGTAGCCAGACACCGGGCACAGTGCAGAGATCAAGTGTATTACAGGTGAATGAGCTGAGCTTCTTAGAAGCTCATCTCGGCTATATATACAAAGAAGTATCTAGGGCAGGATTAAGATCTGGTCTGTGCACTTCTCAGGTACCGAAGTCAACGATCGAGATCCATAAGTGAAGATGCATCACCGATCTAAGTATAGTACAGGATCACTAATGTCTGTCCACATCCATATCAAAATGTCGAGCTACATCACGATCGATCAGGAACCAGGAACAGGGTCAGGAACCAAAGTCTGTCCACATCAAACACCAGGAACCGTAAGTAAGTGTTCATGCAGTGAGCATGTAGATGGTAACAAGTCATAGGGAGCGGTCCAAGTCTGAAGCACGTCTGAAGCACTTGACTAGCCTATCCACTCACGTGCGAAGCACGTGTTAGGACCGCGTCCTAACAGATGCGAGGTGATGACCGATGACTGTGGTGCACAAGAAAGACCACATTGGCATGAGACTATGATGCCGAGCTCATTGCGCTAGGCTGCAGGGCCATCCAACAGTGTCTGGGATACTCTATGAGGTCAGCGTGCTAGTGCTTGTAGAACTGCAAAAACAAGGTCCTCAGCACTTAGAGAGGTGGTGTGCTCATCAACATCCTTGTTAATGTAAATGGGCTGGTTCTACTGAGTATTGCCTGGAAACTTAGTGTAAGACGACTATAAGGCAGAACACATCAACAGAATAACATTGAGAGCCCAGTTATTCCATCCAACCAGTCATTGCCACTCTATTAGTCAACAGCAGCAACTAGTAGTGTTAGTAAGGAATAATCAGATATGTGCAACTAGCACATCACAAGCAGAGTCCACCAAAGTAATGGTCGTGGACCTAGGATCAACATGAAATCCAATGATAGTCAAAGAAACTCAAAACTCTTGTTTTAGTTTTTCATGTGGCAGATCTATTTTGTCCCAAAGGAGAAGAAGCCAAACTTATTTTGAAGGATGGTATGTGTCATATGGTGCATAATAAGCCAGACAAATGCAATGGTCATGAAAAAAAGTGTTATTGATATATGCAAAGAAAGCAAGGATGTGCTTGATGTAGATTATGATTTAGAAGACTAGCCTCATGAACATACACTATATTTTTCCTGCAGCACGGTTCCCAAAGTTGTTACAATGGTCAATATGATAAACACCATTGACAGCAATGACCTGTCACAGTTGCCACAGAGGATGCAGCAGCATCCGTTGATAGGCTTGCAAGATGTCTAACTTAAAAAGCCAGAGTAAAGTGTTAGTGAAAATTTGTTGAGTGGCAAGTAAGTTATGATCAAAGCCTTGTATAATATCCAGGCAAGTTGTAATGGGCTTATAAGAGATCATAGTATCTAAAGCAAAGGGCCTTGCAGCATGGTCAATGACTATTAGGAGTGTTGTGGGATTTAGTATGGAAATAGCATGAACAGGCATGTTGTACATGCGTGAAAGAAGCAGTTTGTTTACAGCAGCAAATGGAGCAGAAAAACAACTAAGTCGTCTTTCCCTAGTATTAGGCATCTAAAACAGAAGAGGCTTCAGTAGAGATATCATGCTATAGGAGAGATTTATCCCAAGTATCAGGATAGCCTTTAATTGTAGTGTCAGCATAAGGCTAAAATCCTTTGCAAAGGCTGCAAATGACAGAACCAATAAGATCATGGTTCAGATATGAAGAAAAAAGTGATTCAAAGTGAGAAACATTAATAGGTGTTACAATTAAGAATAAAGACAGGTTTTTGGTAACTGTTTTGACTGCAACACTATTCAAGAATTTAGAAGCAGGAGATCCAGGCAATGGAGGCATGGTCTCCATTGCTATAGCAAAAGGAGTGACAATGATTTTATAATCATCCCAAAGGAGATCATGGAAGGATTAAGGTTGCTTATTTACACAAGTGGGCTTTTCAGTCAGCTCTAGAGGATAAAGATTGTGGACAGTCCACAGCTGTATGAGTGTTTGCTTAACAGATGGAACAAGAGTGTTAGTAACAGCAGCCATTAATAGCATCACAGATTGCCTGGTTGAAATGTTGGCAAATCTCTGGAGTTTGTCCTTGGAAGCCTTATGTTTTTGGAATGCTTGACAAAGAAGCTGTTCCTTTGCTACTAAGAAAAATTGAAAAGAGATGCAGAAAGAAATTGGTAAGGAGTGAGTTATTGCAGCATGCAACTTGAGATCTAATTGTCTTGTCGTAGTAAATGACTTACAAGATGAGTGCTGGTTGAATAGAAAGGTGGAAGAGATTTGTTTAGTATAGGAAAAAGTTCTTTAGCATGGTGCAGATAAAGATATTGCATGGCTTGTGCATAACTATCCTAGGCTGTGGTCCATTCACCGTAGTTGGAAATAGACTACTTGATTTTGACTCCCTTGGAGTGAATTTCAACCCTGTCAACAAGCATCTTAACTTGGGTGTTGGTGCTCTCGATAAAATAATGGCTAGTGAGGATTTTATTGAGGTTGACATACTCGTGGAGAATAACTCCCTTCCAGCATTCAAGAAGGAAGTCAGGACAGTTGTATTGTGAGAGAATGCATTGTTTAACGTATTCGTAGTTGTGGCTGTAATTTTCTTTGAGAGTAAGTGTTTGCCCAATTTGTTTGTTGATACGAGAGAGTTGTTCAACATCCTCCGGCTAGGAAAGAAAGGGAAGGAGGGAGCCATCAACGTGTTTTTTTCCTCCAACATTATGATGATCCTTTTTTTCTTCTTCTTCATCCTCACAAAACTGTTTTAATGGAGGCCCAAGTCTGGACAAGAGCAAGGAGACTGGACTAGGGAAGCATTGATGGTTATGTTCAACTCTTTTTGCTAAGTTGAGCCACTCAGGAATGTCTGTGTGACTGCCAGAAGCTCACCTTGCATTACCTAAGATGCCTCTTCTAAGAGTAATAGATGTAGGGTTTCCATGTGCAACAATAGAGGATCAAATGTGGTCGACTTCTTCAAGCTATTTGAAGAAGTCATCATATACAAGGTCCTTTTGTTCAGTGGTGAGCAATTGCTCAGGGTCACCTGCTCTGGTGGCTCTAAGCACGTTGAGGATGTTGTAGAAAGTGACAGACATTGAGATATATCTTGCTCAATAACTCTCAATGAGGGCTTTACAAGCTTCAACAGTGTATAATTTGAATGCTGGTCTCTAAGAAGACCTGTGGCTTGTTTGCTGTATTTGCAACAATTTATTATTGTTAGTTGGCATGACAACAAAGTTAGACATAGGTGATTCAACAGGTAGGAATAGAAATGACTATTATCAAATAGATGTTGTGTGCTAGAGCCTAGCGTGACAACATCAGGAAAACCCTGGTTTGTTAATAGCATCAAAATTAGAGATAATTGAGAGCTTGTGGTCTAGTCAGTGCTAATTTCAGCTAATCAAAATTCTATTTTTGCTCAAGTAATTAGCTAGCTAATTAGTTTCTAATATATAGCTGATTGCCTGTGAAAATTAAACATGTCATTGCTCTAATCATTCAGTAGCTCCTTTGTGGAAAATTGTGAGAAGAATAATTATATTGCATACTAGATTCTAGACTACAGGACTCTATGCATACTGAACAACAGTGTCCCCTTGCTGCCAATCCACTCTGCATCTCTGCCTCGAACACATCCCTCACATCGAACACTAGTTTGCAGGCAGTCTTCTGTGAGCACAGGCAGAAGTGAGAGGTAGTGGCAAGATATATGAGCACAGGGGAGGCTGCAAGAAAAGACAAGTCCCCACTCATCTTGTACAAAAAGAGATGGGCAGTGGCGGTGAGAGTGTATGAGCCCGCACTTGTCTTCTGCAAGTGCAGGTAGATGTAGGAGGTGGTGGCAAGAGGGTATGAGACCGCACTTGTCTTATGTGAGCGTGGGCAGATGTAGGAGGCAGCTGCAAGAGAATAAGAGCCCATGCTTATCTTATGTGAGCACAGATGGAGGTGGGTGGCGGTGACAAGAGAAGAAGGGCCTGGCCGAAGGTGGGAGGCAGCAGTGTTGTATGAGTGTGGGCAGAGGTGAGAGGCAGCGGCAAGAGAATACAAGCCTGCACTTGTCTCGCACAAGCACAGACAGAGGTGGCTGGCAGCAGCGAGACAAAGTGAGCCCAGGTGGAGGTGGCTGGTGGCAGCAAGAGAATACAAGCCCACACTCATCTTGTGCAAGTGTGGGCACAGCCCAGCAGCAGCAGTGAGAGAAGATGGGCCCACTATCATACAAGACAAGTGTGGGCACAGGTAGAAGGCAGCAGCGAGAGGGTACAAGCCCACACTCATCTTGTGCAAGTGCAGGTAAAGCTGGGCATTGGCAGCAAGAGAATGGGCCTAGACTCATCTTATACGAGCATGGGTGGGGACCGGCGGCAGCAGCAAGAGAATATGAGCCCGCACTTGTCTTGTGCAAGTGCGGGCAGAGCTTGGCAGCAGCAGTGAGAGAAGATGGGCCCGCGCTTGTACAAGACGAGCATGGGCGCAGGTATGAGGTGGCAGCAAGAGGGTATGAGCCCACACTCATCTTGTACAAGCGTGGGCAAAGCAGGGCATTGGCAGCGAGAGAGAATGGGCCCACGCTTGTCTTGTACGAGCGTGGGTGAGGATTAGCGGTGGCAGCAAGAGAATTTGAGCCCACACTCATCTCATATGAGCACAGACAGAGGTGGGCGGCAGCAGCGAGACAAACTGAGCACAAGCAGAGGTGTGAGGCAATAGTGAGAGAAGACAGGCCCACGCTCGTCTTGTGTGAGCATGGGCAGAGGCAGTTGGCGGTGAGTGTTAAGACCTGGTCTTCACACGTGATGTGCCAGGAGGCTCCTGAGTCACTGAGGGACATGCCAAATCCAAGTGCATCCGATGAAGGCACCAGTGGCTAACTGAGTACGATATTTGGGGTGCACGAGAGACTTGTGATAGTACCATGACTCCAAGAAGGCACAAAGGTCTTCCTACAGATGTGAGGGTATGACCTGATGTGGTCCTGGATGACAGTAGATATGCTGCCCACTAATGTTGAGATAGAATACCGCTAGTCCTGTGTGGAATGTAGCCAGTATTGATATGACAACTAAGCGGTTGAGGATGGTGATAGAGAGAAGTGCAAGGGCAAGTTAAACCAATGTTCAACAGATGTTCTATTGACAATCAAAGGTCTGGCCTAATGGCAAAGGCTATGATGTAGCAGAGGTATGGCTAATACCAAAGGTCAAGAGTAAGAACAGGTAGTTGAGTAACAAAGGTGAACAAGCTGGCGAGACAGGTCTCTGGCTCATTCTATATATATGTAGTCTACTTTAGGGCATGATCTACAGAAGGTCTGTGCTTCTTTAAGGTTCCGAGTAAATGGTCAAATAAAAGCACACAATCAACAGGGGGATCAACGATCAGAGTAACGTAACCTATGATGCAACCAGAGAAGCGTGATGCAATCAATGATGTCAGTGACATAGTTGATTGCTAATCAGGAACGAAAGATAAGATAAGATAACTCAATGTCTGTTGGGGAAGTCAAGGGGTTGGTCACCAGGTATAGGTCATATCTGTTGGTCATAGACCACATGTCATATGATCAGGTGATCATATATCATGTGTTATGAGCCGGCTCTTAACACTACCCCCTTTCTAACCTCAGCCTCACATATAGCGCAATGGGTAATGGTCGGTTGGGTTGTGTGATTTGTAGGCCATGGCAGAAGTTGGGTAGTGCTGTGCAGTGATAGAGTAGGGATCAACTAGGTGTGAGTCAGTGTTAAGAGCCGGCTCATAACACATGATATATGATCACCTGATTATATGATACGTGGTCTATGACCAACGGATATGACCTATACCCGGTGACCAACCCCTCGACTTCACCAACAGACATTGAGTTATCTTATCTTATCTTCTGCCCCTGATCAACAATCACATCATCACAGTTACCTGAACGGTTCCTGACCCTGACCCTGTTCCTGGTCCCTGTTCCTGCCCCAACGGTTTGTTCGTTGATTGTTTGCTTCTGTTAGATTGTTTACCTCGATACCTTAAGAAGCACGGACCTTCTGTAGATCATGCCCTAAAGTAGACTACGTATATATAGAATGAGCCAGAGACCTGTCTCACCAGCTCGTTCACCTTTGTTACCCCCACCTGTTCTTACTCTTGACCTTTGGTACTAGCCATACCTCTGCTACATCATAGTCTTTGCCATTAGGCCAGACCTTTGATTGTCAATAGAACATCTGATTAAACATTGGTTTAACTTGTCTCTGCGCTTCTCTCTATCATCATCCTCAACCACTCAGTCGTCGTCTCAATACCGGCTGAGTTCTACACAGGACTAGCAGTATTCTATCTCGACTTTAGTGGGCAGCATATCTACTGCCATCCAAACCCACACCAGGTCGTACCCTCACACCTATGGGAAAACCTTTGTGCATTCTTGGAGACGCGATACCATCACGAATCCCTTGTGCATTCCAAATTATGCACACAGTTAGCCACTGGTGCTTTCATCGGACATACTTGGATTTGGCACGTCCCTCAGTGACTCAGGAGCCTCCTGGCACATCACGTCCAAAGACCAGGTCTTAACACTTGAACGAGCTCACCTGCCCCTGCCTCACTCTGGACGGACTACCCTCACCAAATACCGAAATCGTCGGTGTCATCACCTTCCAACTACATGAAGGCGATTTACGCCGAACACACACCCTCTCCATCACCCTTGTAGCAGAACCACCCGAGGTCATTAGCAGTGCGCTTAACCAAATCACCGACAGTTTGTTCAGACCGCTACTCCACCAACCCCCATACTGATACCTACTCAAAAGAGACGGATATGTTACGTTCCCCATCTCTATCTGGATCACATCCCATTACTCCAACCTTTGCCCAGCCAGCGAAGATGAGTACTGCCAAAACCCTGGAACCGGAACCCCCAGACAAAGCCTTTCAGCTGCCCAGTGTACCAGACTGACTATTGAAAGTCACCCAAGGAAACAGAAATTGGGTCCAGTACACACAAATGTTCGGGGCGGTCGCCCTCCTAGCCAGAGCAGACGACCAACTCAAAAAGAAATACTACCTGAGAGGACTCAAGAAAGAACTCGCTATGTGAGTCCTTCAGGACGGAGTACCAGATCGCTTTGAAGATCTAGTAACTCAAACAGGGAAGCACGCAGAGTCAATGGAAATAGAGGCTTTCCAAAAGGCCTACAGACCAATCCTATCGCCATACCGAGGAAGAAAAAGGAAGCGCGAAGGTACTGACAACTATATTTGTTTTAGTTGCAGTGAACCAAGACACTGGGCAAGGAACTGCCCAAACCGAAGAAACAAGAAGCCAAGGAAGACCCTATGGGAAAGGATGCAGGGAACCCCAGAGCGGAACCGATACCAGGAAAAGAAGCTCACGGAAGCTTCGGAGATCCAGCGTCTCTTGGAACAGATCTCGGATAGATGCCAGCCAGCACCTATTCCGACAAGCAATCGGTTCTCGCCAATCGCACACTTGTGCAAAGAAGTCAAAGTCAAAGTTGATCCCGAACCAGCCATCTTGATCTCTTTGATCTCCCAGATTGTAAAAACGGGCGCACCATCACTTCGGATCGAAGTAGACCTCATAGGATCCAACAGGATGGCAAGAACCTCTGCATTAATCAACAGCAGAGTGACCGGCAATCTTATTAATCGCCAGTTCATAGAGGAACATCGAGTCGCAACCATCCCTACTCGACCCATCCCCATAAATCATGTGGGAGGAGAACCACTAGGAAACAAGCCCATTACTGCATGGGCAGACCTAAGCATCCGCATTCATGGAGAAAATCACGGAACACACCAGGAACAAACCTCGTTATTTGTCACAGACATAGGGAAAGAGGACGTTATTTTAGGAACCGACTGGTTGTTGAAGCACAACCCAGAAGTCGACTGGCATGCCTATGGGCTGCACCTCACGAGATGCCCACCCTCCTGCCTAATACAAGGAGGGCCGGTCAAGGCCAAAAGAGCCTTCAAGAAGAAAACAATATTCCTCACCTTTGAGGAGAACAGGATAGAGGCCGAGGGCTATCAGCACCGGGACTACAGCATCCCATCACAAAAGGCCAGAATACCTAGGACAGGCCGGAAAGTGGGAAACACCACAGTACCACATCCACGGACAATACCTAAAAGTCCAGGGTTCACAACCCAAAGGTTGAATGCGCATTTTCGCACTCGGGCTAAACAAATGGATACCCCCACATGGGTCGAAGAAGATGCAACAGAAGACGGTGGCGGCAATCCCGCACTTTCCTCCATGAACCTAGACGAAGATGGAGTATACCTTATCAGGTACCTAGAAACGGGAGCTCTAGAAGCATTGGAACTATACAATGACTCCAAGGAAGGAGTAGACATCCACAAAGCCGAAACCCAGGAAAAGTCGCAGCCTTGGGGCATGCGCAAAGACAAATCGCGGCCTAGGGGCACACGTGAAGACAAGGAAAATCAGTTGTGGCCTTGGCGCACGCGCAAAGAATTTAGGAACAAGTTGTGACCTAGGGGAAAGCGTGAAGACCCGCTCGGGCTGGAACCAAAGAAACAGACCAAGCACACTAACTCACAGCACTTAGCGGAGGAAGCCGCGAAAGGAAAGCCAGAGTTATCATTCGAAGAAATCGTGCCAAAGGAATACTGGGACTATAAAGAAGTATTCACTGGACGACCCAAAGGACGACTCCCACCGGAAAGACCATGGGACCATCACATCGACATTAAGGAGGGCATGGAGCATTTACTATGCCCTAAACTCTACAGTCTAAGTCCTGTTGAACAGGCCGAGCTCAAGAAATTTATAGAGGAAAATCTGGCCAAGGGATTCATCAGGGAATCCAAATCACACATTGCATCACCCTTCTTTTTTGTCAAAAAGAAGAACGGAAAACTGCGGCCAATCATGGATTATTGCTGGTTAAATGAAATAACCATAAAGAACAAGTACCCCTGCTGATAATCCAGGAACTTTTAGATCTACTCAAGGACGTGGAATACCTCTCGCTTATGGATGTTGACACAGGTTTCAACAACATCAAAATGTTCGAGAAGGATATTCACAAGGCAGCATTCCTAACGAATCTAGGAATGTACGAACCCCTTGTCATGTACTTCGGGTTAACAAATTCGCCGGCCACCTTCCAAACAATGATGAACTCGCTCTTTAAGGACCTTATCTACTTGGGGAAGGTCGCAATCTATATGGATGACATCTTGGTATTCACCAAGACCATGGGAGAACACATCCAAATCGTACAAAAGGTCCTACAGATATTAAAGGACAACAATCTCTACCTGCAACCATCGAAATGCCATTTCCACAAAAACAAATTGACGTACTTGGGATACATCATCTCGCATGGACACCTGGAAATGGACCCAGTTAAGGTAGAAGGAACCACGCAGTGGCCGATGCCCACTCGTGTCAAGGAAGTACAGTCCTTCCTTGGATTCTGCAATTTTTATTGCAGATTTATAAAGGATTACTCAAAGGTAGCGCGACCGCTATTCAAGCTAACGCAAAAAGAACACGTCTGGGTATGGACCCCAGGATGCGAGCAGGCCTTCCAACAACTTAGGAAGGCATTTACCGAGTCACCTGTACTAATCATGCTGGATATGGAACAGCCATTCCGCATCGAATGTGATGCCTCTGATTTTGCTACAGGTGCAGTACTCTTGCAACAGGCCAAGGATGGCAAGTGGCACCCATGTGCCTATATATCGAAATCCCTCGCACCCGCAGAACAAAACTACCCAATATACGACAAGGAACTTCTGGCAGTAGTATGGTTGTTCGAAGCATGGAGACATTACTTGGAAGGCGCCACACACCAGGTCAACGTCTGGACCGATCACAAGAATCTGGAATGGTTCAGGACATCACAAAAATTAAATCGTCGACAAGCCCGGTGGTCGCTTTATTTGTCATGCTTTGACTACAAACTTACACACAAGGTGGGGACCACAAATAAATCGGACAGTCTGTCTCGGAGGCCAGACCATAAAGAGGGGGTGGAATTAGACAATTCAGGAGAAGTCCTCCTCGGGCCAGAAATTTTCGATAAAACAGCCCAGCCAAACTCCCGGACCCCCTTCACAGAAGCAGCAAACATCCGATCTGTCCATCTCGGTGCAACAGATCCGATAGAACCTCTTGATCCATGAAAGATCTTCCACCTTAGGGCAATGGGAAGAACGGCGGTTACCATGATCGAGACAGAGCTTAGGGACCGCATCATAGCAGGGAACAAAGAAGACCCCTGGCTATTGGAAATACTGAAACAGGTCAATGAACTTGGACCCAGATCCCTCAAGAAAGGCTTGCAGGAATGGAACAAAGAGGACAGCCTCGTACTACATCACGGAAAGGTTTACGTACCGTCAAACGGAGAACTACGAAGGGACATAATCAAATGGCATCACGACAATCGAACAGCGGGACATCCAGGAGTTAGAGGTACCCTGGTGTCAGTCGGTCAAGACTATACTTGGCCTGGAATGTCTAACATGGTACAGCAATATGTGGAAGGATGCGCAATATGTCAATCAACGAAGAATGACACACACCCGACAATGGTGCCGTTACAACCAATGGAGATACCGGACCGACCATTCGGAACAATCACTATGGATTTTATTACAGATCTTCCGGAGTCAAATGGATACAACTCAATACACATGGTCACGGATCGGTTAACAAAGACAACAATCATCACCCCTTGCAAGAAGACGATCAATTCCGATGGCACAGCGAAATTACTCTTAGATCACACATGGCGATGGTACGGATTACCAGACAAGATAATTTTGGACCGCGGAACACAATTTGCGTCTAAAGTAGCACAGGCGCTACTAGAAGAATTAGGAATCAAGTCATCCCTCAGCACGGCTTACCACCCACAGATGGATAGAGCAATGGAGCGGATGAACCAGGAACTGGAGCAATACCTCAGGGCATTTTGCAGCTCCACACAGGACGACTGGGCCAAACTTATTCCCTATGCGGAATATGCCCACAACTCACACCAACACTCGGCAACGAAGATCTCGCCATTCAAGCTCCTTCATGGATACCAACCAAGAGCTTACCCTACAATCGTCGGAAACACAAATGTACCCACTGCCGACAAGCACCTAGAACTGTTAAAGAAAGCACAGCAAGAAGCAAAGGCCAGTTTGGAAATTGCAGCAGAATCCATGAAGACTCAGCATGACAAGTTTGAGGTAGAACTTCCCCCATTCAAAACAGGAGATCAAGTATGGCTCAACGGAAAGAACATACACATGGATCACCCCTCGGAAAAGTTAAGGCCAAAAAGATTTGGGCCATTCAAGATTTTGGACACCATAGGAACGGTTAACTATTGGCTGGAGTTGCCAAAGAATTGGAGGAAGATACACAATGTCTTTTATGCCTCATGGTTAACCATGTACAAGGAGAACACCACTCATGGTCCAAACTATAGGAAACCTCCACCCAACCTCATTGAAGGACAGGAAGAATTCGAGGTTGAAAGAATTATAGCATCCCGCCGCTTTGGACATTGGAAGACCCTACAATACCTAGTCAAATGGAAAGGGTACCCGGAATCTGACAACTCATGGGAATCAGCGGACACGGTCAAGAACGCAAAAGAGGAAGTTAGTGACTTCCATAGGAAATACCCACTGGCAGTCCGAGGCATGGGGCCGTCTACTCGGGAATTACAACTCGCACTCAACAGAAACCAGATAGTGGAAATGTGCAACAGACAAATTCGGCTGATGAAGACCTCGGCAGGGAAGAAACTACTCGACGCAGGTTTAACGGTCAAACAGGCAGAGACCACAATACAGGAAGAAACCTCGAGACGGAAGCTGACACAGACACCAGCAGGAAAGAAACTACTAGGTGCAGAACTAATGGTTAAACAGGCAGAAACCGCTATACAGGAAGAATCCATAAGGCGCAAGTTACTCGTTCACCCAATAGGGAAGAAACTACTAGCCACAGGAGCCACGGTCGCACACATACGAGCATCCATAGCAGATGAAGAATACAGGTGAAAGCTCAGGAAGACAAAACTAGGAAGACAGTTCCTAGCTACCGGCGCGACACCAACAGAAATCAGGTTGGGTATCAAGAAGGCCCAACCATTGTTACCCAGTGGACAGATACTTATGCATTGACAAGGGAAGAACCTCACCTACGACACAGAGAGTCCAGGAAAGAGCACTCGGACGAATAAACGCGGACGCGCTCGGGAAACGAAGGTGGCCCCTTCCCCCTCCTCTCGCACACCAACATATTCCTCTGGAGTCAAACACAAGTCAAGGAAATCCCAGAAATCAACATGGGCCAGGAAGAATGCGGATGAACAAGTATCAAATTGGAGATACCGCGCAGTCAAGGACCTGGAGAGACAAATGACCAAGGGACTCGCTTGGAAGAAGGATTCACTTCGTCAAAATGCCGATGAAGACGACGGATCAGAAGAAGGCTTGGTCCACACACCAGAACCAGAAGACACGTCTTATCAAAATGCTGATGAAGACTACATGGACGAAGGCTTGGATTACTTGCCAGATGAAGAAGTATATGAAGACGCTATGGACCTAGACAGTGTCAACGAAGAATGGAGGAAAGGACCCCTCTCCCCAATCTATGAAAAAGATGAAGAGGAAGAAGAAGAAACAGACTCGGGAATGTCCTATTCACCGACGGGACTCACCCCTTCCTCTGCGCCTACGGAACAAACACCCCCCACACCATACACACCATATGGAAGCGGTGCTTGGCGCATCACAGCAAAAGAACCCCCTACACTATATGGGAGCAGTGCTTGGCGTGTCTCAGCAAAAGACATCGACTCAGATGAGGACACACCTCCTTGTACCCCTAGTACCCCCGACTCTGACGGAGACATACAGGTAACCTCCGAAGATGAGCAACATGAACTCGACGCGGCCAAAGAATTAGGAGACCTATCAATTAAAGATACCCCTGGACAGCTACCAGGCGGCATGGATATTGACAGTCTAAACACACACACAGAATGGCATGTGTGCATATGTGTCAATGTCATGTAGAGCGCGAAGCGCAAGCTTGAGCATGACCTTGACTGCGTTATATATGACAACGCGCGGGACCCGTTCATTAGGCATTCTCCTTGAGGGGTTGGTAGGAGAGATCTAGTGGTTTGTACAGCGATGGGTTATTATACCACTTGCTGTCTAGCAGGGGAGGATATGTGAGTAGAGGGTGGTCAAGAGAGAGTAGGGAGATTCCAGGTGTTGGGCTCTCTAATATAGGCCCTGCTTCATTTGGTCCTGCTTAGCCAATCTGCTGGGTTTGAATCTCTTGCCATCACTATTCCTCTCTGGATATTTCTGGTTCCAACTCCATGATAGGTGATCGGCCAAGATCGTCTTCAATGTCCATAGTGTTAGGACCGCGTCCTAACATGTGCTTCGCACGTGAATGGATGGGCTGGTCAAGTGCTTCGGACTTGCTACAGACTCGGACCACTCTCCATGACTCCTTACCATTTACATGCTAACGCATGAACGCTGACTTCTAGTTCCTGATTCTTGATGTGGACAGACATTGGTTCCTGACCCCCGTTCCTGGTTCTTGATCGATCAAAGATGTGGATGGACATTAGTGATCGGATTACTATATTTGGTTATATGGCAGGTCGATGAGGTATTCTAGCTTACGGATCTCGATCGTTGACTTTGGTACCTGAGAAGCGCACGGACCAGATCTGGATCCTGCCCTAGACACTTCTGTACGTAAATAGCCGAGATGAGCTTCTAAGAAGCTCAGCTCGTTCACCTGTAATACACTCGATCTCTGCACTGCACCCGGTGTCTGGCTACCTTCCTAGCCCACGCTTCGTGATCTCTGTCAGATCTGAGAAACTCCTTACACGGTCTGACGAAGCACTGGACTCGTCTCCCTTCCCTCCCCTCCCTCTACTCATCCGCTTCTATACCGGACTAGCTGCCTTCCGCGTTCTCAGTTGGACACCCCCTCGTGTCATCTGTTGGACAGGAGAAGATCATCCGGTTCCTCCTCATCATCGAGAAGACCTCGAAGATCACCTTCTCCATCTATTCGAGAACAAATCAGACAGCGACCCCGAGTTCCTCGAAAGAGCCCAAAGACGATCCATCGTCTTTATCCATTGGAGTCTACGACTATACGAACCAGTGGAGGTTTAGCCTAGGGACCCCTTCGTGCATCGGTGCACGTGATAGGTCTCCGACCTAACACTTGAACGAGCTCTTTTATCCCTACCCTATTCAAGCTGGATCCCCAGCAGAGGCAGCTTTTTCTCTCATCAGTCAACAACACTTTAGCAATCGCCAACAGGGTAAACCTAACGGCAACCCCAGCAGCGACCCCTCAAGGGAGAATAAACAACCCCGGAGCCATAGAAGTCGCAAGACACCGGAACCCAGGAAAAGTCTATTCAGGAATAGCCACACTCAGGCTACAACAAGCACCCGAAATATTTATAGATCTCATTAAAACTGGATATAGATTTTCCGGGATTTGCTTCGTCAACGAACCAAAGACACCGTTCACCCTCACGGACAATGGAGAGCCCGACGTCATCAGAGCAAGGAACTGCGTCGAGATACACGACGGAAGACCAGACAATTTTCCCGTCGCCGTTATCCCCGATCTCAGAAGAACCATCGCAAGGAATATCGACACAGACGGGATCAGAGCCGAACTCATCAAGACCAAGGAGAACAGAGACCACGTCTCAGTCTTCATCCACTGGACCTTCTCCTCAACCTAGGAAGACACACTGGAAGCCCCTAACTCTCCACCAGTCCGAACAGAGATTGAAGGGATCGTTTTTATTATCAGAAGAGGAGAGTTCGCCCACAAAACTTATCATCTCCGAACCCTCATCTCGGGCACACATTCTCCGAGATCATCCAACTCATCGACCAAATTGATATTTCCATCAACGAAATTATCAAAAGGGACCCAGACTTACAGGAAGCATTACAAGCTGGAAGAAGACAGGCAGTACCCTTCTTCTTCAAAGAATAAAGAACGACGGACGAAGTCGCAGCGGGATACCCTCCCGGCTACAGAACAGACCCAGCAGAAGTCTACGGAGACTTACCCGAAGACGTCGACAAGGATCAACTTTATTACGACGAAAGAAAAGCACATTTCTACTATGCGGGAATCCTCACCGGATTCTTCCAACAACAAGGCAAGAGTGAATATGAGTACGCGGCTTGGGAAGGAAAAATCGTCCACGCAGGACCCGACCTACACCTCGTTAAGGTCGAGGACTACGTCGCAAGAAAGACCTTCAACAAGCCTGAATCACCGGCAAATCGGCATCGTGACTCGCCAAGACCACACATACATACTCTACCCAGAGAAACAGCCAGTGGAAGTCGAATCTCTAGAAGAAACACGCCCGCTACATCCCCCTTACAGGAAACCACTCCCAAAGAAGACTTCCGAGCCCCAACACCGGAGTTTGTCCCCGAACCGGAGTATTTTGAAGCACCAAGTGGAAATCCGGAACCACCTGACGATCCAGAGCCCCTGCCCGATACAATGTCGGCAGATACTGGAGGTAATGAGTCCAAGGGACCAGCTATGGCCAAACCCACCACCTTCAGTGGAAACAGGAAACGAACCGAGCAATTCCTCCACGAAATCGATCTGATGTTCCTGGCTAGGAAGAAGGATTATGCAAACGAATTTGCAAAAATCGCTTACGCTCTATCATATATGAAGGAAGGCTCAGCAGGGATATGGGCAAGAAACTTTACCCAGGCCAGGAACACGCTGAAAGATTGGAACAAATACACTTGGGCAGACACGGTCGGCTACACATCTGTCCGCAAAAAGATAGCCACCGATTTCGAGGAGTTCAACAAAGAAGCCGATGCTCGTGACAAACTGGCCCGAGTCAATCAGGGAAAGAAATCATTTAACACCTACCTTCAGCTGTTTGAACAGCTCGCGGCGCTTGCCAGTGTAGACGAAGAAACCAAGAAGACCCATTTCCTGCGAGGACTCAAGTGGGAGTTGGCAAAGGGAATTTATGAAGATCCCTCTACAGACGGGACATGGGAAGAACTAGTCGAGAAGGCCAAGAAACACGAAAGGATGCGCATCGCAAGGGACCGAGCATACGACCTCCGAAAAGGAAAATTCCAAATCTACACTCCGCGTACATTTTACGACGAAAGGGCACCCCCACGGCACGATAGGGAGCCCCAATACGAACCTATGGATGTAGATGCAGCGGAAATGGAGGCCGATGCTGTCCGAACTCGCTTCAAGAAACTTACCCCGGCGGAGAGAGATCGACTTGCCAAAGAAGGCAAGTGCTTCTTTTGCAAGAAGCCCGGGCACATGGCGCGCAACTGTCCTTCTCGACCCAAGAGAAGATTCCAGCCCCCTCGTCGCAGACCAGTGCGCGAAACCGAAATGGACGAAGGACAATTCGATGATGAAGACATCGAGGAAGGAAAAAACAGAGTCAACCACATCCGTCAAATGATGATGGGACTCAGCATGGAAGAAATTGAGAAAGTTCGAGCCTTTAGCGACTCGAAGAATTTTTAAGGCCTCTCCCATCGGCAGCGGATGTGGAGAGTAGGATTCTTGCAGGAAATCGGTACGCTCCTCTGGCCAGTAAAGATGCTGACCAAGAGCATGGACATCCAGATATATTGTATCTTTCGGAAATGAAATCACATGGTGCACCATCACTCCGACTCGAGACAATGCTCATAGGCAAGAATAGAAAAGCTGCTACACAGGCACTGGTGGACAGTGGAGCCACCGGAATCTTCATGCACCTCGCTTCGTAGAAGCACATCGAATCACCACACACAAAACCCCCACCCCTATCCCAGTTAGTACGGTCCAGAACACCGAGTTCAAGGGAGGACCTATTACACGATTTGCCAACCTCAAATTACAAGTTCTAGGCGAAAAAGGGGGGTCGCATACAGAATCAGCAAGATTCTATATCGCGGAAATAGGAAAAGAAGACGTCATTTTAGGAACCGACTGGTTATTAGAACATAACCCAGAAGTCGACTGGCATGCCTACGGGCTACACTTTACCAGATGCCCGCCCTCCTGCCAAATAAAAGGAGGACCGGTAAAAGCTAGAAGAGCTACGAGAAAACCAGGATGTCCTAAACCAAGCATACGGCGCATGGAAACAGTACCGCAAACGGGCGACTACTCAATACCAGTGCAAAAGCCGGGAAAAGCAGTACCAGGCCGGAAAGTGGGAAACACCACAGTACCACATCCGCGGACAATACCTACAAGTCCGGAGTTCACAACTCGAAGGTTGAATGCCGAACGTCTGAAGGCCCGAACCAGAAATTATAAGGTTCCGACATGGGCTGAAGAAGACGTTCCGGAGGACGGTGACGGACTTCCGGCACTTCCCTCCAAGGATCTTGAAGAAGACGGAGTTTATCTCGTTAGATGCCTAGATACGGGAACATTACAGGCACTGGAATTATACAACGACTCCGAAGAAGGCGTCGATATACATCGCGCCGAAACCACGGAACTTCCATACGCCAATACACCGGCTCAAGGAAGCAAACCTGCCAAAGCACCGACAGGAAAACAAACAAAACACACCAACTCGCAAAGACTGGCAGAAGAAGCCGCCAAAGGGAAACCCGAACTATCCTTCGAAGAAATAGTGCCGAAGGAATACTGGAATTATAGGAAGGTTTTCGAAGGTCGACCAAAGGGACAGCTACCGCTCTCTTGACCTTGGGATCACAAAATAGAAATCAAGGAAGGAATGGATCACTCGCTCAAACCCAAGCTATACAGTCTTAGCCCTGGAGAGCAAGTGGAACTCAAGAAATTCATAGACGAAAACCTCCAGAAAGGATTCATCAGAGAATCCAAATCGCACATGGCATCCCCATTCTTCTTCATCAAGAAAAAGAACGGGAAACTACGACCAGTAAATGGATTATTGCAAACTCAATGAAATAACAATCAAGAACAAGTACCCTTTGCCGATTATTCAAGAATTACTGGACCTTCTGGCCGAAGCTGTATACTTTTCACTAATGGATGTCGATACAGGATACAACAACGTACGCATGAAAGAAGGAAGCGAGAAACTGGCCGCGTTCGTCACCAATTTAGGAATGTACGAACCTCTGGTGATGTTCTTTGGATTAACCAACTCGCCGGCAACATTCCAAACTATGATGAACGCCCTCTTCAAAGACCTCATCTACGCCGGATTAGTGGCAATCTATATGGACGACATCCTAGTATTCTCTGAAACAATGGATGACCACATCAAGACTGTTCGAAAGGTTTTACAGATCTTACAGGACAACGATCTGTACCTACAACCCTCGAAGTGCCACTTCCACAAAAAGAAAATCGACTATCTTGGATATGTTATATCACACGGACATCTAGAAATGGACCCGATTAAGGTGGCCGGCATTATGGACTGGCCAACCCCTGGAAAAGTCAAGGAAGTGCAATCATTTTTAGGTTTTTGCAATTTTTATCGCAGATTTATCAAAGATTACTCAAAATAGCAAGACCTCTATTTGAGCTAACACAGAAGGAACGCACCTGGGATTGGACACCAGCATGCGAAGAAGCGTTTCAAACGTTAAAACGAATATTTACAGAATCTCCAGTGCTCGTTATGCCAGACACAAGGACCCGTTTCACATCGAATGTGACGCTTCCGACTTCGCCACCAGAGCAGTTTTATCACAAGTCGCCAAAGATGGAAAATGGCACCCATGTGCTTATATCTCCAAGTCGCTCTCACCAACAGAACGCAACTACCCAATCTATGATAAAGAGTTGCTGGCAGTCGTTCGAGCTTTTGAAGCTTGGCGACACTATCTGGAGGGCGCCGACCACCCGGTAGACGTCTGGACGGACCACAAGAACCTCAATGGTTCCGTTCAAGCCAGAACTAAACCGTCGACAAGCACGATGGTCACTCTACCTCTCGTGTTTCGACTATAAGTTGACGCACAAGGCAGGAGTCACTAATAAATCCGACGGTCTGTCACGGCGTCCAGACCATAAAAAGGGGGTGGAATTTGACAATTCAGGCGAAACACTCTTGGAACCCAAACTTTTCAATAACATAGAAAAGATCCGAAGACCTTTCGCAGAAATCAATGCCATCAATACAACAACAGTTGGGACCCTCATCAAATACTTCACATAAGGGCAACTGGACGAGGAGGCGTTACCATAATAGACGACGACCTCCGGAAACGAATCATTGAAGAAATAGGAAAGACGAATGGCTACTAGAAACCCTAGCCAAGATTAAAACCTTAGGACCTCGAAACATGAAGAAAGGTTTACAAGAATGGAACAAAGAAGAAGGATTGGTCCTTCACCGAGGAAAGATATATGTCCCTCGGAACGAACAACTTCGTCAAGATATCATCAAACTAAACCATGACAATCTAGCAGCAGGACATCCAGGACAAAGAGGAACTCTAGCCTTAGTCAGACAGGAATTTACTTGGCCAGGAATATCAAACACAGTTCACCAATATGTGGAAGGATGCGCCATCTGTCAATCCACCAAGAATGACACACATCCTACCATGGTACCATTGCAACCAACAGAAATCCCAGATCGACCCTTCGGAACAATAACCATGGATTTTATTACAGATCTACCAGAATCAAACGGATACGACTCGCTACATGTAGTAACCGATCGATTCACCAAAACTGCAGTAATAACTCCATGCCTGAAAACCATCGACTCTGATGGAACGGCTAAAATCTTGCTAGAAAACACCTGGAGACGCTATGGACTGCCAGATAAAATCATATCGGATAGAGGAACTCAATTCGCTTCAAAAGTAGCACAAGCCCTGCTCAAAGAATTGGGAATCAAATCCGCTTTAAGCACAGCCTATCACCCACAGACAGACAGTGCTACTGAACGAATGAATCAGGAACTGGAACAATACCTAAGAGCATTTTGCAGCTCTTCACAGGACGATTGGGCCGGATTAATCCCTTATGCGGAATACGCCCACAATACCCATCAGCACTCGGCCACGCAGAAGTCGCCATTTGAACTTCTCCATGGATATCAACCACGGGCTTACCCAGCCATCATCGGAAACACGAATGTCCCCACCGCCAACACTCGCCTCGAAGCTCTGCAACGTGCTAGGAAGGAAGCACAAGCCAGCCTCGAAATTGCAGCCGAAGCCATGAGGATACAGCACGACCGTTTTGGAACGGACCTGCCGCCTTTCAAGAAAGGAGATCAAGTATGGCTTGATGGGAAGAACATCCACACCGATCACCCATCAGAGAAACTGAGACCCAAACGCTTTGGGCCATTTGAAATCATCGACACCATAGGAAATGTCAACTTCAGGTTGAAACTGCCCAACAGCTGGAAGCGCATTCATGACGTCTTCCATGCTAGTCGACTCACGCCCTACAAGGAAAACGAGGTCTATGGTCCGAACTACCCTAAACCGGCTCCGGACCTGATCGAAGGGCAAGAAGAATTTGAAGTCGAAGCCATTGTCGGAGCTAGACGCTTCGGACGATGGAAGATCCTGCAGTACCTGATCAAATGGAAGGGCTACCCGGAATCGGACAACTCTTGGGAAGCCGCGGCAAACGTCACTAACGCACAAAAAGCCATAAAAGACTTCTACCACCGGCACCCTCGGGCAGTCAAAGGAATGGAAGCCTCCATTCTGGCTCTGGTGATCGAATTAGAACTCAACAGAGTAGCCGAAGAAGATCAAATCAGAAAGAAGCTCGAGAAGCATCCGATCGGAAAGAAGCTTCTCGCCACAGGATTAGCTATCCCCCAGATCATGGAAGAGATCAACAAACGAATGACGCAGCTAAAGAGGCCGCCCCTGGTTCCTCGATCAAAAGTGCCACCACCGACGATCAACGATCGAGAAGCGCAGCCAAAGAAGCCCAATATAGACTCGTCTCGATCAAAGCTACAGCAGAAGCGATCGGACAGCTCTAATTGGCGGACTCAAGCATACCAGGAGCTACAAAAGCAGACCAACCGAGGATTGGCATGGCCAGGCAAACGACTATGACCCCTTTCGACCCCACTCTATCCACAGTAGCCGTTTATACCGTTGTCGTGACTCTTGCTCTCACCGCTGTCTCCATCACCATCGCCCTTGTCCTCGGATCCCTTCACGCCGCCGCCACCATTGGCATCTCCTCCGTCGTATAAAAGACACCCTGCATCGGACAAAAACGTTCCTCAGCATCCCAGCTACAACTCGAATGTCCCTTGCCCCCGCACACCTCTTCTTACACAACTCTCCCCGTTATATTCTTAGCAACATCAGAATGTCTTCCACTACCGCTTCCCCTCACGCCTCCAACACTCCTCCCCCAACCCCTTCATCCTGCGCACCATCTCCCCGCCTACTACCACACCCACGCTCATTGACGACACAGACTTGGATTACGACAGCGAGGATGACATCCCCTCGGAAGGCGTCCCGGTCGCGGATCCCCTTACAGAGTTTGTTATTCCCCGTTTCCCGGTGTCGCGGTGAGGAATGGTTTCACTCCTAGATACGATCGGGGTTTCCTGTTTTTCCGGATGTACCTAGTGTTCGTTTGATTGCTGTTCTAGATGATACCTTCTGGTGTTGGCACGATACACAGATGTTGGTCACTGTTATAGGCGACGATGAGAATATCCTGAGATATTTAATGAATTTCTGAAGTGGTGCCAGACCACTAACGAGGACAATACTCCGTAAATGTAAAATGAGATAATGAGGAGAGGCTTAAGAACTTTGTGATTCTAGCTGCTGAGGTGCTACACAGATTGAAGGCGAGCTACTAGTTCGTCTAGTATCCCTTCAAGTCTTGAAGCTTATCTCCAACTGATATCACTCAAAGAACTTATTGACTGGCACTGACTGACTGAGTAAAAGTAAGGGGGAGAGATGGTCTCTGCCTAAAGCAGGACAATCAGCCTCCTTATATACTATTTCAAGTGGGAATCTCCTTCCTAGTATATACAGGCTGAGTAGAGTCATTGTGAGTCACAAAGAATGCTGTAGAAATAAAAGAATAGGGAGGAAAGCAGAGGAACAGAAAGGAAAGCAAGAGAAAGGTTCAGAATGTGGTAGAATGTTCCTTCAGCTTCCTCTAGAACTGATCAGAACCTTTTCCTCCTTGCAGCTTGGAATGGCCTAGACCTTGTCCTTTCCTTAACATTCTCCATCCTTCCACTAAGGTTCCTTTCTATTCTACCAGATTCCACTGCTTTCTTTCCATTCTTTATTGTTGTGCCATGGTCTAGCCCTTTCTAAAATAGACCCTAGGCTCTGGAATCTGTCCAAAAGCGAAATATATAAGTATGAAAAGGGATAGGGAATCAAGTTTAAGTGGTAAAAATACTCGAAAAATATGTAGAAAATCGGAATTAATTGTCCCTTCCATTCTAAGTCATTTCCCTTCTCTTCCTTCTAGTCAGATAATCTGTCCTCCATTCTATCATCACTATTTGATGCCTAACAATGTGTGAGCACGACACCCGCGGGGCACTAGCCTTCAACCGTCCCCGGTTGACCGTATGTTCTATTTAGACTGCGTGATTCTATGATTTCAAAAAAAGAAACTGAGAAGTACTAATGAATGTTAAAAGATGTTGAATGGCGATGCCAAAAGTATGTTCATAGAAAATCAAAAGGGAAGAAAGGATAGACTGTAAGAAAATTTATGGAGCACACCATAAAACAAGATTAGACATGACGAAAGCGACGAAATATCTGAGCCCCAGCACCTCCTAATGCCCGCTTGGCGATTTCCTCTACATCCTCAGTGGATGTTACTTCCCGTTCACAATCAGAGATAAAAAGAGCACGAATGTACTCGCCAAAGTTATGATACAGAGCATATCCCGTGGGAGGGGGTGAGTTGATCCGATGTGTAGAGGTGATAACAACGATCTGCTTGCCACCTGCTTTCCCTGAAAAGACTGCAATTCTATCGTCCCTCCAGATTCTCTGCCCCAGGACAATTGACTGATAGTCAAATACTCCATTCTCCTTCTTCTCGATAATGTCGATCGACACTCCTTCCTCCAACCATACTCCATTTTGTTCTGTAATCACCGTTACCCCCATCATTACTCCTCCTGCCCGCATCGGCGGCATCCGAATTCCGGGCTCCACGGGGGTAATTGCTATGGTACCGGGCACATTAACTGGTGTTTCTGAAACGGTGATGGGTGGTGCGAGTAATGCAAGGTCGACACGGTGTATAGTTCAGATAAAATAGATGAGAATGAGCGTGGGGGAGGAAACACTGATGCGACGTCAATCAAATCCGGCTGTGGCTGAGATGGAACTATAAGTGGCTGGAAGTCTACTGGTGGCTGAGGGAAGATGGTGCTCCGCTTGCGGAATAATGATCGAGGGAGAGTATTCCACAATGACGACCGTTCACTGTGGTTAGTCGACATGATGTTTGACAATTGACATGCTTGGCTGGCCTTAATATATTGCCACAGATTACGCTCTCTTCTCTTTTTCTCACTCCAAGCTGTAGTCACCTTGTCATTTCGTGTTACTGGACCCTTCTTGTAATTTGTCCATAGCCAAGCTTTTGAACTGTTAAAGCCGCGACCGCTCCAGATTTTCCGGTATTAACTTTGTGCCGCTACCATGTATGCTCCTAAATGTTCTTTCCAATGTCTGCGTCCTCATAAGTCTTTGCGTAAATGTAAACTGAAAATAAAAATGACAAAAACAACAGTGGAGATGAAAAATACCCGCTTCGTCCAGTATAATGCAAGTGAGAAATCAAAAAAATGTTTAATTGCCAAATTTCCAGTCCTTGGTCTCTTTCTCATCGCGCTGAAGCCTGGAAATAAATACTGGCAAACCAGCAGACTTGTCTGCTATCTCCCCAAGGCTTGGAACAAATTGTAAGTAAGGACGAGCGAAGAATAAAGTGATGTCCGGCATTCTGAATGAGTAACTGAGAATACCTATCACGTCTGCTGCAACACTAGGCACCAGGATATGATCAGCCCACCAGTGAACTTTTCCCTGTTCTTCGCTACGCACTGATCCTCTGAACAGGCTCACCATGGGATCCGTTCCCAGATACTGTTGGACATCTACTTCCATCCATGTCTTCTTCTTCGCACCTTGTCAACAATCTCTTCTTTTCCCATACCGCATCTAATCCTGCCTTCTCCAAGATCCACACCTTTTTTTCTATTCTCAATCCCCCTGACATATCAAACAGGTGAATCAGCCCACGCGTTAAAGTAGGCGCTGGTGAATATAGTGAGGAAGGGTCTGCTTCCATATGCTCCATGATGCAGATCGTTCCTGTTGTTGAGCTTTGCCCAGTAGTTACTGGTACAGCACTGTATGGATAGATATTGATCCCCTGTCCGATTTTAAGCAAAGGCTTCATGGTGAATGAGTTAGACGACATGTTTCAGAGGGTGAAGATGATGGTGAGTGGAATGTGGAATTCTCTGTTTGATGACTTTTACGGTTTCCTCCTTCTTCCATTCCTATAGGCACTTGTGTGTCCTGATTTTCTGGGCTTCTTCTTCTAATTTCTTGGCATCAAGCTCATGTTAATCCACGTCTTCTTGATCACCGTTCTTCTAGCTTCTTTTCTATTTTTAGTCTTCCTCTTCTGAGCTGCTGTCTTCAGATTCTATGTTCCCTCCTCTGTATCTAGACTGCATGATTCTTTGAGCCTTCCTATCTCTGGCAATGTATGGTAGAATCCTGAATGCTGCATATTTCTCCCTCATAATTTCTCCGCTTAATTCGCTAAGAATGTAGGCACCGCCTTGATTACGTCGTACTATTTGATAAGGCCCTCTGTATCTTGGCTTGGCCTTCCTGTCTAGACTCTTTTCTATTTCTGTATGCCGCACCAAAACCAAGTCTCCTGGGTCGAAGGGTCCAGATCACATCCGCTTTTGGAACTTCTTCTCAAACTTCTCTTTTGATCTGATCCTAAACTTTGTCAGCTGGGCTGCTGCTCTATCCAAATCTGTCTGCCGCTTCTGGATTTGCCGCATCCTCAAAGTTAAAAGATCTGCTCTTGACATACCACTTTTGAAGCCTTTTACCATAAATGTAGATTCTGTTAAGTCAAAGGGCAGGACTGGGTGAACTCCATGTAAAAGATAGTATGGCGAAAATCCTGTGACTTTGCTGATTGTGATCTTATCAGCAAAGAATGCTTCTTGTACCTTTTCTGGCCACTTCGCAATGTTCCCTTCGCATGCCTTGACAATTGATTCCCTGATGATAAAGTGCCCTCTTTCAACGACTCCATTGGCTTTAGAGTTATAGGGTGAGATAGTGATTTGAGGGATTCCCATTCGTTCCAAAAGAAGCTTAAATGCTCCTTTGACTTCTGATCCATTATCTGTGACGACTTCGCCTACTGCTCCATAACGACAATATATTTGCTCCCAGAAGAATTTCATCAGTGACTTAGAGTCTGCCCTACGCAAGGCTCGTCCTTCTGAGGCTCTAGATAAATCGTCTCTGGCTGCCACAATATATCTGTATCCTTTAGCAAGTGGCATGAGCATTATGTCAACATAAATCTTACTCCAGACCGTACTAGGTGTCGATATTGTCAAAGGCACTTCAACTCTTCTAGTGCTCCTAATTTGGCATTCATGACATGATCGTACATGGTGACGTACGTCATTGAAC
The DNA here is from genome assembly GCA_039111635.1 of Heterobasidion occidentale. NCBI lineage: Eukaryota > Fungi > Basidiomycota > Agaricomycetes > Russulales > Bondarzewiaceae > Heterobasidion > Heterobasidion occidentale. The sequence continues at coordinate 1,769,851 of JBCAQO010000002.1, read as the reverse complement.
AGATGTGGCCAAAAGAACCTGATCCGGATAGTTTCAAACACCGCTTGTTCTCCTCTGTGGCCTAATCCTTCATGCGCTCTTGTCAGAATATCTAACCGTTGATTTTTGTCAAAGATAACTTTTAAGGGTGGCTTATCTCCATTCCTTTTGAACATACTGTCTTTCTGAATAAAAAACTTGGTAGCTTTCTGTATAAACCTCCTATCGTCTTGGGTTGATTTAACATATTCTGGATATTGAAGTGTTTGCAGAAATTTGAATATGTCCTGCAAATTCTTTTCCTGAGAGATAGCTGCTGCAAATGTAGATGGAAGGTCTTCTACTTGATAGCTTCTTGTCTTTTGAATGGCTCCTGTTGGGTATTCTTTCCCTACTCCGCCGACATGATAAGTAATAGACTCTAGCCAGCTATCATCGTCAAATTCTGCTTCTTCATCTTCTCCTAACCTTCTTCTTGATAAGGCATCTTCAGCCTTGAACCTTTCTGCTGGAACATGGACCAGTGTGAAATCAAAGAGCAAGATTCCTTGAATCCATCTATTAATAGCTGCATTTGGTTGTAAGTCTGGCGAGTTTAACATTCCTTTGATGTATTTTGCATCTACTTCCACATAAAGATTCTTGACGCCTATAATGTATAGCCTATAGTGTCTGAGTGCTCTGTATAATCCAAATAATTCCAGTTTGGGCTGAGAATATCTAGATTCAACTTCGCTCATTGGTAGCGATCCGTACCGAGCGGGTCTTCTTCTTCCTTGATCATCAAGCTGAGAGAGAATGAAACCTACAGCTACATAGCTGGAGTCAACTGATAAGATGATTGGATTTGATGACTCATAGTCAATTGGTCTGAGCGCTGGTGCCGAAGATACGAGTTGCTTGAGCATATTGAAAGCTTTTTCCCTCCTGTCATCCCAAATAAATTCTGTGTTCTTCCGCACAAGTTCTGTAAGCGGCCTAGCTATCTGTGAGTAATTTGGAATCCAAATCCTAACTGTACCGCATAATCCTAGAAAGCCGCGCACTTCCTTTACCGTGGCCAGCGTTGGCCATTTAAGAATTTTCTCCACTTTCTTGTCTTCTGGTTTCCTCCCATCTGGAGTACACTTCTGCCCGACAATGACCACTTCCTTTCTGCAAATTTGTGCTTTGTTTGGCGAAAAGGTACCACCCTCGTGCTTCATTCGATGCATAATTCTATGAACGTCGACTGCATGCTCCCAAATAAATCTCCTGATTCCTGGATTTTCTTTTAGAACTTCTAGGTTACCGTTCTCATCAGGATAGGTAGTCTCTGGCCCTGAAATTCCTAAGTCATCTATAAAAATGTTTGCTTTATCAGGTATTTCGTCTTGCAGAATAAAAACCATGCTGTTCTGAAATTCTGCAACCGAGTTGGTAAATCCCATTGGCATTGAAGTCAGCCTAAGAGCACCTAAAGGAGTCAAAAAGGCTGTCAGGTCCCTGCTATCTGGATGCACTTTTCTTCCGTCGAAGCCCCAGAATAAATCAAAAACTGTAGTACAAGCTCTTGCTGCGAAAGGCTCCACAAAGTCATCGACGATTGGAGGAAGTCCTGCATCCCGAATAGTAACCTTGTTTAATGGCTGAAGATCATGAACAATCCTGAGTTTTCCATTCTTCTTCAAGACGCAGAACCATCTAGACCTATATGCCGATTGACTGTGTTCATACACTCCTGCCTTCATTTTGTCTTTGAGTAACTTGATAACCTTGTCCTTGATTCCTGGAGGAATGGGAATATTTTTATAAATCCAAGGTGTATGAGGTTCGACTGGAATAATATATGGAGAGAAATATGATTCCTTGAAAGTCCCTCTCTGATCTTCTTCAAATGCCAATGCATCTTGATTTAGCACCATAATATGCTGAAATAACTTGATTTCTTCCGGCCAAAGCCATCCTTCCTCATTAATAAGCAACATTTTCATTCCTTCCTCTGAAATCCTTTCTGTCGGCTTGAATTCCGGAGGATTGGGAGTCAAAATCGGCAGACTAAGCAAGGGATCTTCCGGGAATTGTCTCACGACTCGGGCAAACTCCGGGAACGTTCCAGCCACCGGCTTCACTTTTTGGTCGACCCGCTTATACATTGTACCCGAGAACCGATTCTCAGGCTGGCTCGGCATATTCCAATTTGTCGCCACTGCATTCACGTGCGCCACTCGGACCGGTTCCGGCTGCTTAGACTGAGCTTTTGGTGAATCCGATTTCTTGTCACCATAGCCGTAAATGCATTCGCATTGCTCTACAGTACGCAGGCATCTCCGGACCAGTAAAAACAAAGTATACAAGCCTGTTGTAAATGAAAGATGAATGCCCCGTGGGCTCGAAAGAAGCGCGCTGCCCAATGCGATCAACGTGAGCGTAAACCGTCCGTTCTCAAAACCTGTGGAGTTGTTGTATTGTACACACAGACCGAATTCATAAGCAGAAAGTATCGAACAGACCACTATCATATCAGAATCAATGTAAGAAAGACATATACTGAAGCAGAAAAGAAAGCATAAAACGACCGAGCAGAAAAAATATAGAAGTGTGACTGAGAAATCTCGAGATGAGCCCTCAATAGGACCGAGCTGAATACTATGATCCTCAGGAATTTGAACATATAGGAAACTCACATATAAGTGCAACCAAAAATCGATCGAGAATGAAGAAACAAAGCTTGGGTGATCCAGACAGAAGAAATGAAACTCGGATGCTGCATGGAAAAAGAAAATAAGAATGGGGCATGGCATAAAATAACAGAACACTCGTACCCTAATCAATCTCGCTAACCTCTGAAGAATTTTCCCCAGGGTATGCATACCAGGGATCCTCACGCAGGATGAGCGCATGGACCTTCGCTTCTGCGCGCCGAAAGGAATTGTCGTAGAGATCTTGGTGAGTGCTGCGCTGTGGATCCGCGAGATTGCTGTTAACTAGCCATCGGATAATGTCGTCGTCTGCAAAATGGAGTCCTAGGAGCGTACGCAGAGCCTCAGCAAAGTCCCACCTTCCAACGAGGTTAAAGTAATCAATCGTCGTCCTGAAGAACGCGCCCTCTTCCACCGTAAAGAGTGGACTCCAGTCTCGTGGATGCACCAGCAGACTTGCAAAATCCGAGTGACTTCCGGGTGTATTAAGAAGATGGGTAACACACGGGTGCTTTAGTTCCACCTGGACCTCCGAATCCTTATTCATCTTTTCCTCCTCCGATGCCTCCTCCTCCCGTTCTTCAAAGTTCTTCTTTACTCGCAGGACTAGGCGCTGGATCCTCCTTCTCCAGAAGACGACCACTGCGATTGTTGCATGAGCTAGAGCCGGCAAGTACGAAGCGCCAGGGATGAAGGGAAAGACAGGGATGTTCGGTACCATATTGGGTGAGTAACCAACAACAGTTTGATCCGCTAGTTCAAAGAAAGTAACGGGATGTGTGTGAGCGATGTCGGATAGGTACCGCGCATCAGGGAAACTGCTCGGCGCCTCGTCAAGCCTTGCTACCACTTCACCTGTACTGGCCACCTCGACAAAGCTTCCCCTACGGACGAACTGAGGCTGGTCGTCACCAGCTGAAAGTACTTCAGGTGCCGCTAGTGACGGGATAAACGCGGCCTGCCTTCCATACTGATCCCTCAAGCCCACTGAAGTGCGCTCCCCGCGTGTCATCACAAACGCGACCGCCTGCCTGTCGCCTGAGCTGTGAGTCTCTCCTTCTTCCCTCTGGCCTACTGATCTGTTCTCTAGGAATCCTTCCTTCGTCCCTATTGGCTCTCTCCGCATGCTAGCCGGTGCGCATTCCAAGAGCAAAACCGATGCCTCGCGAGAGTTGTTTGGAACAGGAGTGGAGTTATAGGAGTCGATAAGCCGATGAAGAGGAGGCCCTGAGATTTCTGCCATGAGCAGTCTAGGATCAATGGTTCCATCGTTGAAAGGTCTGTCCCCCTGACCTATATTCTGATGCCTCTCGTCGCCTTCCATCCAATCTCCAACCCTTTCATTCAGCGCCCTTCCTTCCCTTTCCCTCCTAATTGCCTCAATCCTCTCAAGCAGCCTCTGAAAACGCACCGACCCTATCCCCTCGTTCACCTGCGCTGGCACTGGTCCAATCATGGGTCCTTCGTGCTCCTGGTCCTCAAGTTCGTTGTCTTCCGGGAGCTGTAGAGTTGGAACCGGTGAGTCGATTTCTATCGCTTCAACGACTGGTGCTGCATGAATGCCTGCTAGTGCCGCATCATTACCCTGCAGGTGCGTTTCTTCCTCAGTAAGTTGTCCGCTCATGATTCCATTCACAGGGTTTTCTGTATTGAAGAACAGTACCTGGCTTCGGAGCGTAGGGTACTCAACCCTTTCTGACACCCCTCCCGGCAATCCAAAATACGTCTTGACGAACGAATGGCCGATCCGCAATGAAAAAGGTTCCCCAGGATGCGAAGACAGCTGAGCAACATGTAGCATGATCGAGGAATGATAGGGATATCCATTCTCAATACCGGCATCGAGAGCAATAGAATATGGCGAGGTCAGAATCTGGTCAGTGAGCTGGTGAGTACGCTGTAGGTATCCAATTTCCGTGAGTGCTTGCTGAATAGCCTGAAGCGCCGTCCGCCTCACACCTCCGTCCCACGTTGGGAGCGGTAGGTTTGAGACCATCTCAACGAGCGGCATGTAGTCAAGGAGTATCTCTGCGGTGCTAGACATAGCGGAAGGGGATGCCGGTACGTCTTCCTCCTTAGCTGTCTTGTTACTTATATCTTTCGCTTTTATTTCTAGGTGTTTCTCTTCAATTCTCGATCCTATGGTGACGCGTCCCTCCATCCAGTCCTGCGATAAGTTCTCTTGTTCCTCTACCCTCACCGACCCTTTTTCTTCCTTTCCAGCCTTTTCTAGCTGTTTCTCGCCCGTAGTCGACCCCTCTCGATCTGTTCTCGAGTTGTTATCACTCGGTAAGTTCCCTACTTCTATTCCATTCCCTGCATCCACTTTATTGACTTGTCCTATCTTATTATTCTTGGCAGCTCCATTTATACCAGTGGTACTCACACTTGGACCCTGACGCGGCCCCACAAAATACTGGTGTAATATTTCGTCCGGATCACCTGGATCCTTGAACAGAAGGTAAGTACCATCTCGTAATTCGTCTAGAGCTACTAGATTTGTTTCTTGCCAGGCCCTGCCGAGCAGGAGCTCAAACGACACGTGCGGCGCCACAAATAAATCAGCACGTGTTTGAATATTCCCGCATCGGAGTGGAACATTTGCTAGCATTCCCGGTAAGTAACCTTCACCTCCATTTGCATCTTTCATTGTTATCCCTCGTTTCATATTCATCGGCCAACGCGCAGCTCGTTGCCAAGCATCTTTACTGATTATATTGATGTTTGAACCAGTGTCAAATATTCCTTCCAGAATTATGCCGTTGATCTCAACCGGTATTTTGATCAATGGTCGATGTGACTGATCGTCGGTCGATTCATTCTCCAAGGTATTTCTTTCCTTTCCTTCTCTCTTGAATTTTCCTGTTGATCCCTTCTGGCCATCAGAGACTTTCCTTCTACCTCCGAAGATGTAACTGGCCGCAAATTTTTGGTAAGCAGATTAGCTAGTTCTTTCGATGAGCCTAAAATATCTCCGACAGGCAACTGAACTGGCGACCGCAAGATTTGTCCGAGCACTGCCATAGGGTCTACGATAGTGGAGATCACCGACTGCCGAGGAGTCCTCTTCTTAGTAGGATTTTTCTTAGTTTTGTCCTCCTTTGTAGTACTTTGTGTAGCATCTTCCATAACAAAATCGTCATCATCATTGGGATCAAACCTCATTGGTTCTTCCATTGGTGTGATCTCCTCCTTCCTACGTTTTGGCTCCATTATTCTTGGTGGTACCACGTTCTCAGGCACGCTTGCCTGACTTCCTGATCCCTCAGGTTGTTGAGTTCTTCTTGCTCTGTCACTGTCGCGGGGCACTTTAATTGAAGGTAACTCTTCCTCTTCTTCTTCTTCTTCCTTCCTTCTTCTTGTTTCTTCCCATTGCACTCCTCTCCTTTCAGGTTCCTTACCTTTCCACCTCTGAGGATGACCAACCTTTTCTCCAGGAATTCTAGTCACTTCGATCGGCCTAGGAATTTCTTCCTTTTCTTTCTGTTTCTCTTTTGCTTGAGATTTACTTCTGGGTGGTGGGTATACTCCGTCAAACTCCATTTTCCTTTTCTTGTGCAGAGTCTTCTCTGTCCTTTCGACTGGATATACATCCCATAAGCTGCCTTCTGTCTGCTGTACCATATAGATTTCTTCCTCCGAACCTGAGTCTGAATCAGATTCTGAATCCAGATCTGAAGTGAACCTTGCTGTGTGATAGGAATGATGATTGGGTGCGCTTGAACCTCTATCAATGGTGATCAGATTACTTCTAGTTGATCGACTCCTTTCGCGTTCGGCTGCTTGAATAATGAATTCTCCGTTGAATCTCTGGATTCTTGCTCCATTTCCATGAGTAAGTCTTCCTCCATTATCCCTAGCGAGCATTCCATCCTTGATTAGATCTGCAACTTTAGCACAGCTCATAATTCCATGGCCTTTCTCACCGCAGCCGAAGCAAATCATTTCAGAGATCGGTGGTCTAGCAGGTGGGAAATTTGGCTGAGAAATTCCTGACGTCATATGGGGTGGTGCTTCTCTAGCAGGAGCCCGACGATCTGGCAAGATTGATGGTGGAGGTGCATCTAATCTAGGAGCCCGCACGACTGCCGCAACCGTTGGATCGAGCTTCAATGCCCTATAATAGACTAAGCCATAAGTTGGATCATTGATGTTCATCTTGCTCATTTGCTTGATGAGTTCTTCAATCTCACCCTGTTGTTCACTCTGTCTCAGTTTTGCAGCAGAAGGAGGTGGTGTACCTCTTCTTTTTGGTCTCCGCTCTTCCTCACTTCTTGGTTCCTTCATGCGACTTCTATGCTCCCTCTCATATCTAACCTTCTTCCTACTTTCCTTCTTCTTCCTCTCTGCTTTGGCTTTCCTTGCCTCAATTACCCTGATATCTTCATCTGTGCTCTCTTCTGTAGAAGATTCTGAATCACCAGACCAATCTGTTCCAAATTCATTACTGTCGTCTGACTCCACATACTCATCAAATTTCTCTCTCTGCAGAATCTTCTCCGCAATCTCAGATACCTCCTTCATAAGATAGGGCTTAGAGTTATCCCTAGTGGGCTGAGATGCAAGCAGTCTTGCTTCAATCCTAGACCGCAGACCACGTCCAATACCTGCCCAGAAATAAGTATTTAATTCATCTTCAGTAATCTTACCTTTTCCCTTTAACCATCCACCAATCTTGATATAATCTCTAGCATATCTCCACCATGCTGCTAGATCTCCCATACGCTTGTACTTGGTCTTCTTCACAAACTCTGTAAGATCCTTCTTCTTGAAACGCTGAGTATAAAGAGCAGCATCATAGTACTTCTCTAGATCCTTCTTCAACGCATCCCACTGTCCATCAATGAATGACTTCAATCCTTCAATAAATTCAACAACACTTGTAGAGCAGTAGAGTCTAATGGTCTCGCACTTGTCTTGGTCTGAAGTGATGTCATGTTGTTGACACAGCCTTTCAAAGTGTCTGATGAACCTTGAGACTTCTCTGTAATCTCCAGTGAACTTCTTTGGCGCTTTCTTGTTTCCAACAAGAGGTAGAGTAAGAATGGACTCTGTGGTATTGATGATGGGGTTGATAGGTGCTGTAGGAGGTGCTGTAGTGATGTTATGAGCACCACCCATTGTGGGAGGTTGCGAGCCTTGAGACATGATGAATGTATTGATGACTGACTAGTGACCAAAGAATATTCGATAGAATAATAATTTCTGTGTGGAAATACCTCAACAATGTGAAGGTATATAGCCTAGAATGTTGGCAACAATTCCCCCTCGCGGTGGGCTCCAGTTATGTCGCGGTGAGGAATGGTTTCACTCCTAGATACGATCGGGGTTTCCTGTTTTTCCGGATGTACCTAGTGTTCGTTTGATTGCTGTTCTAGATGATACCTTCTGGTGTTGGCACGATACACAGATGTTGGTCACTGTTATAGGCGACGATGAGAATATCCTGAGATATTTAATGAATTTCTGAAGTGGTGCCAGACCACTAACGAGGACAATACTCCGTAAATGTTGAGAATAATGAGGAGAGGCTTAAGAACTTTGTGATTCTAGCTGCTGAGGTGCTACACAGATTGAAGGCGAGCTACTAGTTCGTCTAGTATCCCTTCAAGTCTTGAAGCTTATCTCCAACTGATATCACTCAAAGAACTTATTGACTGGCACTGACTGACTGAGTAAAAGTAAGGGGGAGAGATGGTCTCTGCCTAAAGCAGGACAATCAGCCTCCTTATATACTATTTCAAGTGGGAATCTCCTTCCTAGTATATACAGGCTGAGTAGAGTCATTGTGAGTCACAAAGAATGCTGTAGAAATAAAAAGAATAGGGAGGAAAGCAGAGGAACAGAAAGGAAAGCAAGAGAAAGGTTCAGAATGTGGTAGAATGTTCCTTCAGCTTCCTCTAGAACTGATCAGAACCTTTTCCTCCTTGCAGCTTGGAATGGCCTAGACCTTGTCCCTTTCCTTAACATTCTCCATCCTTCCACTAAGGTTCCTTTCTATTCTACCAGATTCCACTGCTTTCTTTCCATTCTTTATTGTTGTGCCATGGTCTAGCCCTTTCTAAAATAGACCCTAGGCTCTGGAATCTGTCCCAAAAGCGAAATATAAGTATGAAAAGGGATAGGGAATCAAGTTTAAGTGGTAAAAATACTCGAAAAATATGTAGAAAATCGGAATTAATTGTCCCTTCCATTCTAAGTCATTTCCCTTCTCTTCCTTCTAGTCAGATAATCTGTCCTCCATTCTATCATCACTATTTGATGCCTAACAATGTGTGAGCACGACACCGGCCGAAATGCCAAACCCCCACATCACTGTTCCTCCGTTGGCTTTCGCTATTCACAACGAAAACCCTCGCCTCCGAATCCATGCCATACCCAACCCCCTTCACGACATCCGTCTCTACCAGGACCTGAAGACGAATAATAGCGTTTACCACCTCACACTCGCCGAGGACGAAGCCCCTATCATTTTGAACCAGCCTGGCTTGAGGAACCCCCGTGCTTTCCTTTTCTATTTACAGCAAGCAGTCTGGGCGCAAGCCTATCAGGTTTTCTCTGGACCACTCAACCAGACCCAAGCCATCCTCCTCGCCAACCTCACCGTCACCTCCTACCGCATGAAAGGGTTGATCAATCTCCCCACCATCCGCAACGACATGGTGAATTTCCGACTGGGAGGGATCTTTACCACCAGCTCCATCCTCATACAGGCGCACTCCATACCCGCCTGGCTCGACGTACTGGCTCGGATCCGCTACAAGGAAAACACGATCCGCTGGTTCCGATTCGCAGGACATAATGGAGCACGTCTGGAGATCGAAGAGTACGTCCCTAAAGGGCTACTGCCGACCCACTCCTTCCCACTTAACAGTCGAGGGGTTCACCCCATTGCGTGTTACTGGCCTGGCGGATGTACCCCGGAGGATAACGTTAGGCCCTGGGTCATGACCAAACCGGATATACAGGAGCAGGGGTTTCACCAGATTGACGCTGAAGAACCCATGGCTGTCGATCCCCCGGCCGACACCGAACCCGAGCTCCTAGCGGCAGAACCCTTTCGGCCCACCAACGAGGAGACCGCCGAATTTATGCGGCCCACCAGTCCCCCTTACGACCCCGAACAAGTCGTCCGGGATCGCCAGATACTTCGGCCGCTACCGGTACCACCCCCGTCACCCCCTGCTGTGTCCCCATCCCCCCCCTTACTCGGCGACGACCTCACCCATCCTGTCATTGTCGACGAAGCCTCCCCCCAGTCGCCGGACGTTCCTGTCGCAACTGAAGAAGGATGGCCTGCCGACGCCATGGACTCCGAAAATGTTTGGCCTACCCCTCCTGCTCTCCCGCCTTCTCCACCCACCGACCCCTCCACCCGTACCTGCTGGGAATGCGGACGCGCCGGCCATCTCGTCGTGGGATGTCCAATCACGGGCATTCGCCAAAGAACGGACGTTACGGCGCGCGGCTTTCTTCAAGACTACGATAGGCATCGCATGCAGTCCCGGCGCCTTCGTCTACAGATGGATAGGACGGCTGAGGAATACGGGTACCACAAGCAGGCGTTAGACCACTTAATCAACACGGCTAACTGGACCGGATACCCTGCTCGGAACATCCCCACCTTCGACGAAGTCCACCTGAGGAGACCCGCCCCTACCATCGGTGCACCCGCCAAGCGCCGAAGACTTGTATAGAGAGGGGGTAGTGTTAGGACCGCGTCCTAACACGTGCTTCGCACGTGAGTGGATGGGCTGGTCAAGTGCTTCGGACTCGTTGCAGACTCGGACCGTTTTCCATGACTCCTTACCATTTACATGCTGATGCATGAACGCTGACTTCTGGTTCCTGATTCTTGATGTGGACAGACATTGGTTCCTGACCCCCGTTCCTGGTTCTTGATCGATCAAAGATGTGGATAGACATTAGTGATCGGATTACTATATTTGGTTATATGGCAGGTCGATGAGGTATTCTAGCTTACGGATCTCGATCGTTGACTTTGGTACCTGAGAAGCGCACGGACCAGATCTGGATCCTGCCCTAGACACTTCTGTACGTAAATAGCCGAGATGAGCTTCTAAGAAGCTCAGCTCGTTCACCTGTAATACACTCGATCTCTGCACTGCACCCGGTGTCTGGCTACCTTCCTAGCCCACGCTTCGTGATCTCTGTCAGATCTGAGAAACTCCTTACACGGTCTGACGAAGCACTGGACTCGTCTCCCTTCCCCCCTCCCCTCTACTCATCCGCTTCTATACCGGACTAGCTGCCTTCCGCGTTCTCAGTTGGACACCCCCTCGTGTCATCTGTTGGACAGGAGAAGATCATCTGGTTCCTCCTCACCATCAGAAGACCTCGAGGATCACCTTCTCAATCTATTCGAGAACAAGCAGACAGCGACCCCGAGTTCCTCGAAAGAGCCCAAAGACGATCCATCGTCTTTATCCATTGGAGTCTACGACTATACGAACCAGTGGAGGTTTAGCCTAGGGACCCCTTCGTGCATCGGTGCACGTGATAGGTCTCCGACCTAACACTAATGCCTGCTTGTGGTACCCGTATTCCTCCGCCGTCCTATCCATCTGTAGACGAAGGCGCCGGGACTGCATGCGATGCCTATCGTAGTCTTGAAGAAAGCCGCGCGCCGTAACGTCCGTTCTTTGGCGAATGCCCGTGATTGGACATCCCACGACGAGATGGCCGGCGCGTCCGCATTCCCAGCAGGTACGGGTGGAGGGGTCGGTGGGTGGAGAAGGCGGGAGAGCAGGAGGGGTAGGCCAAACATTTTCGGAGTCCATGGCGTCGGCAGGCCATCCTTCTTCAGTTGCGACAGGAACGTCCGGCGACTGGGGGGAGGCTTCGTCGACAATGACAGGATGGGTGAGGTCGTCGCCGAGTAAGGGGGGGGATGGGGACACAGCAGGGGGTGACGGGGGTGGTACCGGTAACGGCTGAAGTACCTGGCGATCCCGGACGACTTGTTCGGGGTCGTAAGGGGGACTGGTGGGCCGCATGGATTCCGTGGTTTCTTCGTCGGCGGGTCGAAAGAGTCGGGCGACCGGGAGGACTGGTTCCGTGATTGCCGGAGGATCGACGATCATGGGTTCTTCGACGTCGACCTGGTGAAAACCTTGTTCTCGTATATCCGGCTTGGTCATAACCCAGGGCCTGTGTTATCTTCCGGACACTTCCGCTTGACCAGTAGCTTGCAACGGGGTGAACTCCGCGACTGTTCAGGGGGAAGGAGTGAGTCGGCAAGAGTCCCTTAGGAACGTACTCCTCTATCTCTAGACGCGCCCATTAAGTCCTGTAAAATAGAACCAGCGGATTGTGTTCTCCTTGTACCTGATCCGAGCCAGAGTTTCGAGCCAAGCCACAATGGTGTGCGTCTGGAGGAGGACGGAACTGCTGCCGAAGATGCCTCCTAGCCGGAAGTTAATCATGTCGTTGCGGATGGCGGGGAGATTGATCAGCCCCTTCATGCGGTAGGAGGTGACGGTGATGTTGGCGAGGAGGATAGCTTGGGTTTGGTTGAGTGGTCCAGAGAATACTTGATAGCATTGGGCCCAAACCGCTTGCTGTAAATAAAAAAGGAAGGCACGAGGGTTCTTCAAGCCGGGCTGGTTCAGAATGATGGGGGCCTCGTCCTCAGCGAGCGTGAGGTGGTAGACGCTGTTATTGGTCTTCAGGTCTTGGTAGAGGCGGAGGTCGTGAAGGGGGTTGGGTAGGGCGCGGATGCGGATACGAGGGTTTTCGTTGTGCACTGCGAAAGCCAATGATGGGACGACGATGTGGGGGTTCGGCATTTCAGCCGGGAAACGGGGATGACAAATTCGGTGAGGGGGTCGGCGACATGGACGCCTTCCGAGGGGATGTAGTCCTCGCTGTCGTAGTCCGAGTCCGTGTCGTCAACGAGCATGGGGGTGGTAGTAGGAGGGGTGACGGTGCGGAGGATGAAGGGGTTGGGGGACGGGGTGTTGGAAGCGTGAGGGGAGGTGGTAGCGGAAGTCATTCTGATGTTACTAAGAATATAGCGGGGGGAGTGAGCTAAGAAGAGGTGTGCAGGGGCAAGTGACATTCAATGGTAGCTGGGATGCTGAGGAACGTTTTTTGTGTCCGATGCAGGGTGTCTTTTATACGACAGAGGAGATGCCAATGGTGGCAGCAGCGTGAAGGATCCGAGGACAAGGGCGATAGCGATGGAGACAGCGGTGAGAGCAAGAGTCGCGACGACTGGTAAACGGCTACTGTGGATAGAGTGGGTCGAAAGGGGTCATAGCCGTTTGCCTGGCCATGCCAATCCTCGGTTGGTCTGCTTTTGTAGCTCCTGGTATGCTTGAGTCCGCCAATTAGAGCTGTCCGATCGCTTCTGCTGTAGCTTTGATCGAGACGAGTCTATATTGGGCTTCTTTGGCTGCGCTTCTCGATCGTTGATCGTCGGTGGTGGCACTTTTGATCGAGGAACCAGGGGCGGCCTCTTTAGCTGCGTCATTCGTTTGTTGATCTCTTCCATGATCTGGGGGATAGCTAATCCTGTGGCGAGAAGCTTCTTTCCGATCGGATGCTTCTCGAGCTTCTTTCTGATTTGATCTTCTTCGGCTACTCTGTTGAGTTCTAATTCGATCACCAGGGCCAGAATGGAGGCTTCCATTCCTTTGACTGCCCGAGGGTGCCGGTGGTAGAAGTCCTTTATGGCTTTTGTGCGTTAGTGACGTTTGCCGCGGCTTCCCAAGAGTTGTCCGATTCCGGGTAGCCCTTCCATTTGATCAGGTACTGCAGGATCTTCCATCGTCCGAAGCGTCTAGCTCCGACAATGGCTTCGACTTCGAATTCTTCTTGCCCTTCGATCAGGTCCGGAGCCGGTTTAGGGTAGTTCGGACCATAGACCTCGTTTTCCTTGTAGGGCGTGAGTCGACTAGCATGGAAGACGTCATGAATGCGCTTCCAGCTGTTGGGCAGTTTCAACCTGAAGTTGACATTTCCTATGGTGTCGATGATTTCAAATGGCCCAAAGCGTTTGGGTCTCAGTTTCTCTGATGGGTGATCGGTGTGGATGTTCTTCCCATCAAGCCATACTTGATCTCCTTTCTTGAAAGGCGGCAGGTCCGTTCCAAAACGGTCGTGCTGTATCCTCATGGCTTCGGCTGCAATTTCGAGGCTGGCTTGTGCTTCCTTCCTAGCACGTTGCAGAGCTTCGAGGCGAGTGTTGGCGGTGGGGACATTCGTGTTTCCGATGATGGCTGGGTAAGCCCGTGGTTGATATCCATGGAGAAGTTCAAATGGCGACTTCTGCGTGGCCGAGTGCTGATGGGTATTGTGGGCGTATTCCGCATAGGGATTAATCCGGCCCAATCGTCCTGTGAAGAGCTGCAAAATGCTCTTAGGTATTGTTCCAGTTCCTGATTCATTCGTTCAGTAGCACCGTCTGTCTGTGGGTGATAGGCTGTGCTTAAAGCGGATTTGATTCCAATTCTTTGAGCAGGGCTTGTGCTACTTTTGAAGCGAATTGAGTTCCTCTATCCGATATGATTTTATCTGGCAGTCCATAGCGTCTCCAGGTGTTTTCTAGCAAGATTTTAGCCGTTCCATCAGAGTCGATGGTTTTCAGGCATGGAGTTATTACTGCAGTTTTGGTGAATCGATCGGTTACTACATGTAGCGAGTCGTATCCGTTTGATTCTGGTAGATCTGTAATAAAATCCATGGTTATTGTTCCGAAGGGTCGATCTGGGATTTCTGTTGGTTGCAATGGTACCATGGTAGGATGTGTGTCATTCTTGGTGGATTGACAGATGGCGCATCCTTCCACATATTGGTGAACTGTGTTTGATATTCCTGGCCAAGTAAATTCCTGTCTGACTAAGGCTAGAGTTCCTCTTTGTCCTGGATGTCCTGCTGCTAGATTGTCATGGTTTAGTTTGATGATATCTTGACGAAGTTGTTCGTTCCGAGGGACATATATCTTTCCTCGGTGAAGGACCAATCCTTCTTCTTTGTTCCATTCTTGTAAACCTTTCTTCATGTTTCGAGGTCCTAAGGTTTTAATCTTGGCTAGGGTTTCTAGTAGCCATTCGTCTTTCCTATTTTCTTCAATGATTCGTTTCCGGAGGTCGTCGTCTATTATGGTAACGCCTCCTCGTCCAGTTGCCCTTATGTGAAGTATTTGATGAGGGTCCCAACTGTTGTCTGTATTGATGGCATTGATTTCTGCGAAAGGTCTTCGGATCTTTTCTATGTTATTGAAAAGTTTGGGTTCCAAGAGTGTTTCGCCTGAATTGTCAAATTCCACCCCCTTTTTATGGTCTGGACGCCGTGACAGACCGTCGGATTTATTAGTGACTCCTGCCTTGTGCGTCAACTTATAGTCGAAACACGAGAGGTAGAGTGACCATCGTGCTTGTCGACGGTTTAGTTTCTGGCTTGAACGGAACCATTTGAGGTTCTTGTGGTCCGTCCAGACGTCTACCGGGTGGTCGGCGCCCTCCAGATAGTGTCGCCAAGCTTCAAAAGCTCGAACGACTGCCAGCAACTCTTTATCATAGATTGGGTAGTTGCGTTCTGTTGGTGAGAGCGACTTGGAGATATAAGCACATGGGTGCCATTTTCCATCTTTGGCGACTTGTGATAAAACTGCTCTGGTGGCGAAGTCGGAAGCGTCACATTCGATGTGAAACGGGTTCCTTGTGTCTGGCATAACGAGCACTGGAGATTCTGTAAATATTCGTTTTAACGTTTGAAACGCTTCTTCGCATGCTGGTGTCCAATCCCAGGTGCGTTCCTTCTGTGTTAGCTCAAATAGAGGTCTTGCTATTTTTGAGTAATCTTTGATAAATCTGCGATAAAAATTGCAAAAACCTAAAAATGATTGCACTTCCTTGACTTTTCCAGGGGTTGGCCAGTCCATAATGCCGGCCACTTAATCGGGTCCATTTCTAGATGTCCGTGTGATATAACATATCCAAGATAGTCGATTTTCTTTTTGTGGAAGTGGCACTTCGAGGGTTGTAGGTACAGATCGTTGTCCTGTAAGATCTGTAAAACCTTTCGAACAGTCTTGATGTGGTCATCCATTGTTTAGAGAATACTAGGATGTCGTCCATATAGATTGCCACTAATCCGGCGTAGATGAGGTCTTTGAAGAGGGCGTTCATCATAGTTTGGAATGTTGCCGGCGAGTTGGTTAATCCAAAGAACATCACCAGAGGTTCGTACATTCCTAAATTGGTGACGAACGCGGCCAGTTTCTCGCTTCCTTCTTTCATGCGTACGTTGTTGTATCCTGTATCGACATCCATTAGTGAAAAGTATACAGCTTCGGCTAGAAGGTCCAGTAATTCTTGAATAATCGGCAAAGGGTACTTGTTCTTGATTGTTATTTCATTGAGTTTGCGATAATCCATTACTGGTCGTAGTTTCCCGTTCTTTTTCTTGATGAAGAAGAATGGGGATGCCATGTGCGATTTGGATTCTCTGATGAATCCTTTCTGGAGGTTTTCGTCTATGAATTTCTTGAGTTCCACTTGCTCTCCAGGGCTAAGACTGTATAGCTTGGGTTTGAGCGAGTGATCCATTCCTTCCTTGATTTCTATTTTGTGATCCCAAGGTCAAGAGAGCGGTAGCTGTCCCTTTGGTCGACCTTCGAAAACCTTCCTATAATTCCAGTATTCCTTCGGCACTATTTCTTCGAAGGATAGTTCGGGTTTCCCTTTGGCGGCTTCTTCTGCCAGTCTTTGCGAGTTGGTGTGTTTTGTTTGTTTTCCTGTCGGTGCTTTGGCAGGTTTGCTTCCTTGAGCCGGTGTATTGGCGTATGGAAGTTCCGTGGTTTCGGCGCGATGTATATCGACGCCTTCTTCGGAGTCGTTGTATAATTCCAGTGCCTGTAATGTTCCCGTATCTAGGCATCTAACGAGATAAACTCCGTCTTCTTCAAGATCCTTGGAGGGAAGTGCCGGAAGTCCGTCACCGTCCTCCGGAACGTCTTCTTCAGCCCATGTCGGAACCTTATAATTTCTGGTTCGGGCCTTCAGACGTTCGGCATTCAACCTTCGAGTTGTGAACTCCGGACTTGTAGGTATTGTCCGCGGATGTGGTACTGTGGTGTTTCCCACTTTCCGGCCTGGTACTGCTTTTCCCGGCTTTTGCACTGGTATTGAGTAGTCGCCCGTTTGCGGTACTGTTTCCATGCGCCGTATGCTTGGTTTAGGACATCCTGGTTTTCTCGTAGCTCTTCTAGCTTTTACCGGTCCTCCTTTTATTTGGCAGGAGGGCGGGCATCTGGTAAAGTGTAGCCCGTAGGCATGCCAGTCGACTTCTGGGTTATGTTCTAATAACCAGTCGGTTCCTAAAATGACGTCTTCTTTTCCTATTTCCGCGATATAGAATCTTGCTGATTCTGTATGCGACCCCCCTTTTTCGCCTAGAACTTGTAATTTGAGGTTGGCAAATCGTGTAATAGGTCCTCCCTTGAACTCGGTGTTCTGGACCGTACTAACTGGGATAGGGGTGGGGGTTTTGTGTGTGGTGATTCGATGTGCTTCTACGAAGCGAGGGTGCATGAAGATTCCGGTGGCTCCACTGTCCACCAGTGCCTGTGTAGCAGCTTTTCTATTCTTGCCTATGAGCATTGTCTCGAGTCGGAGTGATGGTGCACCATGTGATTTCATTTCCGAAAGATACAATATATCTGGATGTCCATGCTCTTGGTCAGCATCTTTACTGGCCAGAGGAGCGTACCGATTTCCTGCAAGAATCCTACTCTCCACATCCGCTGCCGATGGGAGAGGCCTTAAAAATTCTTCGAGTCGCTAAAGGCTCGAACTTCTCAATTTCTTCCATGCTGAGTCCCATCATCATTTGACGGATGTGGTTGACTCTGTTTTTTCCTTCCTCGATGTCTTCATCATCGAATTGTCCTTCGTCCATTTCGGTTTCGCGCACTGGTCTGCGACGAGGGGGCTGGAATCTTCTCTTGGGTCGAGAAGGACAGTTGCGCGCCATGTGCCCGGGCTTCTTGCAAAAGAAGCACTTGCCTTCTTTGGCAAGTCGATCTCTCTCCGCCGGGGTAAGTTTCTTGAAGCGAGTTCGGACAGCATCGGCCTCCATTTCCGCTGCATCTACATCCATAGGTTCGTATTGGGGCTCCCTATCGTGCCGTGGGGGTGCCCTTTCGTCGTAAAATGTACGCGGAGTGTAGATTTGGAATTTTCCTTTTCGGAGGTCGTATGCTCGGTCCCTTGCGGTGCGCATCCTTTCGTGTTTCTTGGCCTTCTCGACTAGTTCTTCCCATGTCCCGTCTGTAGAGGGATCTTCATAAATTCCCTTTGCCAACTCCCACTTGAGTCCTCGCAGGAAATGGGTTTTCTTGGTTTCTCCGTCTACACCGGCAAGCGCCGCGAGCTGTTCGAACAGCTGAAGGTAGGTGTTAAACGATTCCTTTCCCTGATTGACTCGGGCCAGTTTGTCACGAGCATTGGCTTCTTTGTTGAACTCTTCGAAGTCGGTGGCTATCTTTTTTCAGATGGATGTGTAGCCGTCCGTTTCTGCCCAAGTGTATTTGTACCAATCCTTCAGCGTGTTCCTGGCCTGAGTGAAGTTCCTTGCCCATATCCCTGCAGATCCTTCCTTCATATATGATAGAGCGTAAGCGATTTTTGCGAATTCATTTGCATAATCCTTCTTCCTGGCCAGGAACATTAGGTCGATTTTGTGGAGGAATTGCTCGGTTCGTTTCCTGTTTCCGCTGAAGGTGGTGGGTTTGGCCATAGCTGGTCCCTTGGACTCATTACTTCCAGTATCTGCCGACATTGTATCGGGCGGGGGCTCTGGATCGTTAGGCGGTTCCTGATCTTTACTTGGTGCTTCAAAATACTCCGGTTCGGGGACAAACTCCGGTGTTGAGGCTCGGAAGTCTTCTTGGGGAGTGGTTTCCTGTAAGGGGGATGTAGCGGGAGTGTTTCTTCTAGAGATTCGACTTCCACTGGCTGTTTCTCTGGGTAGAGTATGTATGTGTGGTCTTGGCGAGTCACGATGCCGATTTGCCGGTGATTCAGGCTTGTTGAAGGTCTTTCTTGCGACGTAGTCCTCGACCTTAACGAGGTGTAGGTCGGGTCCTGCGTGGACGATTTTTCCTTCCCAAGCCGCGTACTCATATTCACTCTTGCCTTGTTGTTGGAAGAATCCGGTGAGGATTCCCGCGTAGTAGAAGTGTGCTTTTCTTTTGTCGTAATAAAGTTGATCCTTGTCGACATCTTCGGGTAAGTCTCCGTAGACTTCTGCTGGGTCTGTTCGGTAGCCGGGAGGGTATCCCGCTGCGACTTCGTCCGTCGTTCTTTATTCTTTGAAGAAGAAGGGTACTGCCTGTCTTCTTCCGGCTTGTAATGCTTCTTGTAAGTCTGGGTCCCTTTTGATAATTTCGTTGATGGAAATATCAATTTGGTCGATGAGTTGGATGATCTCGGAGAATGTGTGTCCCGAGATGAGGGTTCGGAGATGATAAGTTTTGTGGGCGAACTCTCCTCTTCTGACAATAAAAACGATCCCTTCGATTCTGTTCGGACTGGCGGAGAGTTAGGGCTTCCAGTGTGTCTTCCTAGGTTGAGGAGAAGGTCCAGTGGATGAGGATTGAGACGTGGTCTCTGTTCTCCTTGGTCTTGACGAGTTCCGCTCTGATTCCATCTGTGTCGATATTCCTTGCGATGGTTCTTCTGAGATCGGGGATAACGGCGACGGGGAATTCGTCTGGTCTTCTGTCGTGTATCTCAACGCAGTTCCTCGCTCTGATGATGTCGGGCTCTCCGTTGTCCGTGAGGGTGAACGGTGTCTTTGGTTCGTTGACGAAGCAAATCCCGGAAAATCTATATCCAGTTTTAAGGAGGTTCTATAATATTTCGGGTGCTTGTTGTAGCCTGAGTGTGGCTATTCCTGAATAGACTTTTCCTGGGTTCCGGTGTCTTGCGACTTCTATGGCTCCGGGTTGTTTATTCTCCCTTGAGGGGTCGCTGCTGGGGTTGCCGTTAGGTTTACCCTGTTGGCGATTGCTAAAATGTTGTTGACTGATGAGAGAAACTGCCTCTGCTGGGATCCAGCTTGAATAGGGTAGGGATTAAAGAGCTCGTTCAAGTGTTAGGTCGGAGACCTATCACGTGCACCGATGCACGAAGGGGTCCCTAGGCTAAACCTCCACTGGTTCGTATAGTCGTAGACTCCAATGGATAAAGACGATGGATCGTCTTTGGGCTCTTTCGAGGAACTCGGTCGCTGTCTGCTTTGTTCTCGAATAGATTGAGAAGGTGATCCTCGAGGTCTTCTCGATGGTGAGGAGGAACCAGATGATCTTCTCCTGTCCAACAGATGACACGAGGGTGTCCAACTGAGAACGCGGAAGGCAGCTAGTCCGGTATAGAAGCGGATGAGTAGAGGGAGGGGAGGGAAGGGAGACGAGTCCAGTGCTTCGTCAGACCGTGTAAGGAGTTTCTCAGATCTGACAGAGATCACGAAGCGTGGGCTAGGAAGGTAGCCAGACACCGGTGCAGTGCAGAGATCGAGTGTATTACAGGTGAACGAGCTGAGCTTCTTAGAAGCTCATCTCGGCTATTTACGTACAGAAGTGTCTAGGGCAGGATCCAGATCTGGTCCGTGCGCTTCTCAGGTACCAAAGTCAACGATCGAGATCCGTAAGCTAGAATACCTCATTGACCTGCCATATACCAAATACAGTAATCCGATCACTAATGTCCATCCACATCTTTGATCGATCAAGAACCAGGAACGGGGGTCAGGAACCAATGTCTGTCCACATCAAGAATCAGGAACCAGAAGTCAGCGTTCATGCATCAGCATGTAAATGGTAAGGAGTCATGGAAAACGGTCCGAGTCTGCAACGAGTCCGAAGCACTTGACCAGCCCATCCACTCACGTGCGAAGCACGTGTTAGGACGCGGTCCTAACAACCAACCTATCGAGAATAGACTTTTCTCGACTTGTTTTGAATCCGGCAAGACCCCTTTGAAGATCCCTAACTCTGTCAGCCCCATACGGTGGCCCGTCCTGGTTAGAGATTGAGTGTTCGTCCAGAGTTTGTTTGTCACATAGGAGCGAGCATGCAGCCGCGCTCCACGTATTGAACACAAGGTAAGGATTTTGAAGAATAGACTTTGAACCCCATGGTCTCTTGAATAGACCATGGTATCCACATTGACGGTAATTATTGCGGGGTCAGCGTAAGGTATGTCCTGGTAGTTTATCGTCATGCCGGATGTTCGTAGTTTTGCGTCTTTGCGGACATTGGCTAGTTTATACACAAGTCGTTGCGGACTGCCCTGCTAGTTTAAACCAAGGTCGTTGCGGACCTATCCATCTTCCAACGTAGGAGTACCTGTAAACAAGACAACAGGTGTTTCTGCGCGCCGGAACATCCATCGGTGATGCGCATAGGGCCGTAGACCAGTTCCTCCTTCTTGACAGGGTTCCCATTGAGGTAATATGGTGACGGTTTATGCTATATCAAACCGGATAACTTATAGAGTTGTGAGAATAGACTTTAAGCCTATTTTGACACAACTCACATGGCCCTGTAGACAGAAGGGCAGCTCAGTTTATCGTCATGAAGGACGGTAACTAGTTTATAGTCATTGCGGACGTCCGCTATCACCTGGCTTGAACCTCCCGAGCCTCGATAGATTTAATCCTCCGGGGTGAGGGTAGTTTAAGGTCATTTCGGACTATTGCAGCTGGAAACGGTAATTCCAGCTCCAATACGATCCCTAGAACGAGGGATAATAGTTTATCATCATTGCGGACTAGATCAACATCGTGGCGTCAACAACGATGTCAATCGACATCTCCTATGCTAAAAGGAGTGGTAGTTTAACGTCTTTGCGGATGCAGCAATGCCGAAACATATCTCATGTTTGGACACTGCTCATGGCCCTGTAAAGGAAAGGGCAATCCCAGTTTAACGCCATGGAGGGCGTCCGTAGTTTTCCGTCATTGCGGACGTCCCGTAGTTTATAGTCTTTGCGGACTCAGCAATCACGAGGCACGATCCCAGTTGCCTCTTGACTGGCCCTTGAAGCGGAATCCTTGCTTCGGACTTCAAGGGTAGAATGGGCGCTCCATGGAGTAGTCGTGGTCTTCGTCGGATGACTGACAACCCGCTCCGTGTCCCCAAACCCCTCGCACGGAATTGAACCGTGTCGACCCCATATTCTTTTACTGTAGGGCGTATGGAATATGGAAGCGCCTCGACCTAGTCG
This sequence comes from Heterobasidion occidentale, assembly GCA_039111635.1. Lineage (NCBI taxonomy): Eukaryota > Fungi > Basidiomycota > Agaricomycetes > Russulales > Bondarzewiaceae > Heterobasidion > Heterobasidion occidentale. Next base: position 1,747,935 of record JBCAQO010000002.1, on the reverse strand, counting down.
GCAGGGTTCCGCAACGGTGGAGGCCCTCCCTTCTATTATTTGCCAGAATACAACCACGCTCCGAGGGTCTTGGTAGCTTTAGCGTCGTTCCGGACAGTAACTAGTTTATCGTCATTGCGGACCAAGCCTTCCGTAGTTTTACATCGTTGCGGATGTATTTTCTCCGTTTTGGGTTACTAATGGAGTGCGGCCATTAGCTCCTGCATCGCAGATAGGGCCCCCTAATGCGGAAACGACCCTGTAAAACCGGAGATCCAAAGTGGGACGTCCAAGACACCTGTCAGACCTTGACAGCGAGGTTGGTCCACCGTTCCCCAACGGCGAACATGCAACACGATTTCCCACCAATATTCATGCATCATTCATGTACCAGTACCAAGGTTATGTTGTGAATCCTAAGGGCCTCCTAATGTGGAAAGGGTCCTGTAAAACTGGGGATCCAAGCGGGACGCCCGATTCGCTTGTCAGAATACCTCTTGACAACGAGAGTGTTAGATGCTTGTCCTTGTCTTGAGACCGGAGGGCTGCAACGCAAAATGGTCAGGTACTTCCCCTGCCTTCTTATCTTTTCACAGTTTAACGTCATGCAGGACGTTCATTCTGGTGTCCTGTGTGTGAAACTAGTACCCGTGGTGTGGAGGGTCCTTTCCTCTCTGTCACCGTTTGAGACAAGGGGTTCCTCAACTCCCTTGTCTAATATCCTCCGCCAATGTCCCCATAATCCCCGTATCCCTTGTCTGGCCTGTAGTAGGGATCAACGTCGTCATAGTTCCCGTCCTCAACCTCGTCCCATGCATCTAGCTCGGCTCGCGTCCAGGCAGCAACTCTTGGAGCCGGTCACTGACAGACTTGAGTTCTTCTACTAGTGCGAGCATGTGTTCCTTCAGGTCGATTACTTCAAGGATGATCCGGAGCCGGCAAATCTTGCGGTCGAGTTCTTTGAGGACTGTCTCTTTTGGATTGGGGTGTTGCCCTTGTCCTCTGGCTTCCTCGCCTCTCGTTCCTCCTGTACCTTGGAGGATGCTCCTCATTGCTGCCTCCAGCGTCCTGCCCAGCGGATTGCCCTGTCGATGTGGGAGGAAGGGTCTCCCGATCCCTTCATGCCTGTTGTTGTACTGTGGTCCAGAAGGGTTCTGTCTGGGTGGTTGCGTCTCAACTACTTATAGTTGGTACCGCTCTTCTGGCTTTGTCATCCCATGGTTGGACGCGGAATGGGTCAATCTGAACAAGAGAGTGTATGACATTGGTGCTAGAGATGAGGGCAGGTAGGAGCTCCAGATTGATGAAGGAAGAGAACTCATCGGGGTGGATGAGAAGGGCATATGCCCCATTATTTCCTCTGGCATACCAGGAGGCGGCTCGATGATTATCTGCATAGGCCAAAAGCCTGACCTGATCGCTCGCATCTGCAAGGCGTCAGGGAACATCGCTGTTCTCACTTCCCGGTTGCCCTGCGAAGAAGTTAGCGAGCCTCTGTAAGGCTAGCACTGTGGCCATCTGAATTACCGCTGAGATTGTGGTGCGCTGAAGCAGCGCATCCCCTAATCCTTCCAATTCTCTGGGGCGCAGATCTCTACCACCGGCAGGGGGTCCTCGGGTCCTGGCAGCTGGTGCACTAGTCGCTGCTGATTCTTGTACATTTGTTTCAGCAACTGCAGGTGATGCCAGGTCCGCAGGGTTTCTTGGTCCTCCTCCACTTCTTGTTTCTTGTCTTGCGTCTCCTTGAGCCAATGCTGTCATTGGTTGCGGAGGCATTGATGGAGCAGGTCTTCCTGTTGTAACGAGCACCTGCACGCACTGAGGTTAGGTGATGCGAAGGAGAGGAGTGCATGCCGAAGCGGCACAACTTGGGTCAGACCGAGCACCATAAGTTTTCTTCTCCCTTTGATGTTCCTTTTTCCCTCAGTTCTCTCTTCGCGAGACTGAGGTTAGTTTTTAACACTCCTTACTTCACACATAACACAAGCTAATGGTCCCTGTAGAATACATACTTATTCTGTCATTACAGGTTAACTTAGTTACTTGTCACTCAGTTCTCTCTTCGCGAGACTGAGAATACATACTTATTCTGTCATTACAGCCTCAACTGAGCGCCCCAAACGGTCACTTCATCTGACAGATTATGAGACTTGTTGTCTTATTCTAAAATGGAGAAGAACTCACCCACAAACCAACCTCAACCCCTCTCGAACCGATGTCAGCAACAACTCCTGCGCCGCCTGCCCAAGCAGGTGCAAACGTCCCCACAAACCCCACCGTTCCTTTGGCAAACCTCATCAAGGCTTCTAATCGCCTATACAATGTACCCGCCTTGGAAGACGATGGAGCGAACTTTCCCTCATGGAAGTTCCACACCCAAATGGTGCTGGAAGTGCGAGACTTGCAGGGGATCGTGAAGACCGATGCAATGCCTCCGGATGAAGCGTCGTCAGAGAGGGCCTTGTGGGAAGTGAAGGATAGGGAGGCAAGAGCGCAGATCGCACTTACGTTGAAAGATGAGCCCCTTAACTCCGTCCTGTTTGCCAAGACAGCGAAGGATTCGTGGGACCTCTTGAACACTCGCTACGAGGGCAAAGGCAAATAGAAGATCGCATATCTCATCAGCGATCTCTTCCACAGCACCCTCACCAATGACTCACCTCTCGAGCCTCAGATCAACGCGATGAGACACATCGCTGCGACCCTGGAATCCCTCAGCCACAAACTCAGCAACAAACTCGTGGTTATCGCTGTAATCCTATCCCTTCCCCAGTCTTACGACACCCTAAAAACCATACTCACCTCCTCTGGAACATCTGTCCTCACCTTCAAGAATGTCCTGTTGCAAGTCATTTAGGAGGAACAGCGGTGCCGCAAAACGTTGCTCACCTCCGCCTTCGCTGCCTGAGCCCCCGGCTCCAAGTCTTCTTCCAAGAAACCATCAGGCAACCCCGCTCCTAGCAGTGGAAAGCCAAGCGGGAAATCTAGCAGGAAAGGGAAAGATCAGTCAAAGAAATGCAAACATTGCAAATTCACGGGTCATACCATCGAGGAATGCAGGAAGTTTGCTGCAAAGCAAGCAGCAGAAGGGAAGACGGAAGGGCAGAGCGAGGCCGTGCACAACAAACTAGCACGAGCCGAGCCGATCCGGATCTTGATGGCACAGGAGAAGCTGGAGAAGCTTACCGACCTCGTAGAACAGTGGGTTGTGGACTCCAGAGTGACATGGACCATGAGCTCCAAATGCAAATGGTTCCACACCTACCGAGAGTTCAATGAGCCGACAAAAGTCTGGCTCGGTGACAATACCTACATCCTAGCTCTCAGCGCCGGACGCATCCACACACAAATGCATGTGAATGGTCAGTGGAACCCCGTGATACTGCAGGACGTGCTCCACATACCTGACCTCCACGGAAATCTCCTTTCCGTCCCTCAACTCGCTAAGCACGGAGCCCAGGTCCAATTCACCGATGCCAAGTGCCTCATCATCGGAAACGACGGGACCCTCGTTTCCAAAGGCCATCGTGAGTCAAACCTGTACATCGTCAACTGCAGAACAACAGTCAGTGAAACCGCATACATCTCGGTGGCCGGCAATGCACCTCTGGATGACGACTCACCGTCTGATGTCGCATCGGAATCAACCCTCCTCGTGGCCCAGACAAAAGTGTCCCGAGCCGATGTCAAAACATGGCACCAATGCCTCGGACACATCACCATCGACTCGGTCCTCCGCATGGTCCGCAAAGGGATGGTTAGAGGAATGGCCATCGCAGGGAGCACCTCCCGAGATGCAATGGGGTTCTGCGAGCTGTGCCTGGAAGGGAAACAAACCCAAAAGGTCATCGCGAAGGAAGTGGAGATTTGCACAACGAAGCCACTCAAGTGGATTCACTCCGACGTGTGCGGCCTGATCCAAACTCAATCCCGGCAGGGGTATGAGTACTTCACCTCCTGGATCGACGACGCCTCGCACCGAGTAGTGGTCGACGGCCTCAGGCACAAAAGTCAGGTAGAGCACCGCTACAAGGAGTTCATTGCGCGTGCTGAGATCGAAATGGGAGAACGGTCAGCAGCCTTGCGCTCTGATGCCAGAGGGGAGTACACGAGCACAAGAATTGAGAGCTTCATGAAAAAGAAGGGAATCACTCACGAGTTTGCCACCGCCGAGACGCCAGAGCATGACGGGGTCTCGGAACGCATGAACCACATCTTGATCGAAAAGGCCAGATCCCTACTCGCCGACTCGAAGCTCCCACAATCTTACTGGTTTGACGCGGTTGTGTACGCCGCTCTCATTCACAATGTCACCCCCTCGCAAGGCTTAGAAGGGGACATCACCCCTGAAGAGGCTTGGACTGGAAACAAGCCCAGCGTTGCTCATTTACAAGTATTCGGCTGTGACGCGTATGTTCTGGTGCCCAAGGCTCAATGCCACAAGCTAGACTCGAAGACTCTCAAATGCACTCTCATTGGGTACATCCCAAACCAGAAGGCATACCGCCTGGTCCACCGGCCCACAGGATGGATAGTCGAGTCCCGAAATGTGGTCTTTGACGAAGGCAATGCGCACTACAAGCATGTCCGCATCCACAGCGACGTGGATGAAAGTACCTCAGAGGACGAAGGAGACGTTGAGCAGGGCAAGAAGGAAACGCTAAGGGAATACACACCCACATGCGAGGGCGAGCCAGCGGAAGACCGAGAGCCTGCCACAACTCCCAAGGTCGCCCGCTTGCCCCCTGCACAAGCAGAACTCCGCCGGTCCACAAGGCTGCGACACGTGCCCATCCGCAACGACGACGATCGCTACGGCGTCACGTCCTACGCGCGCGAGGCGAGAGGGTCTCAAAAGCGACCATCCCCCGTCATTGAGGATGACGTGCCGGAGCTCACGGATGTTGAGGACAATGACGATGAGGACATTGCACCCAACGCTCGCGAGTCAGTGCACACAGCGAAAATGACACCTTCCGGGGATCCATGCACCTTCAAATCAGCCATGGCAAGTCCGAACGCGGCCGAATGGCTAGCCGCATGCAAGGAGGAACTGCACTCCTTTGAGGTCATGGACGTATACAAGGAAGTGGGGCGCCCCCAAGACCGCAAGGTCATCGGGAGCAAATGGGTGTTTCGGGCCAAAAAGGGAGCAGATGGCGCTGTCGAGAAATTCAAGGCCCGATTAGTCGCCAAGGGGTTCACACAGATCGAAGGCATGGATTACGACGAGACGTTCGCGCCGGTCGTAAAGTTCACCAGCCTGCGGACACTCCTGGCACTGGCGGCGGAGATGGACCTGGAAATACATCAACTCGACGTTAAAACAGCTTACCTGAATGGCATCCTCAACGAGGAGCTTTACCTGGAACCCCCGGAGGGCTTCAAACCCACTGACACCACCATTGTCTGGAGGTTGCACCGCTCACTCTATGGCCTTAAGCAGGCTGGGCGCTTTTGGTACAAACGCATGTGGTCCGGGTTCACCTCGCTCGGGTTCAATGTTTGCCCATCAGACCCGTGCGTGTTCGTCAAAAGGGACAAAGACTCACTGGTCATTGTTGCCATCTACGTGGACGACATGCTCGTCTTCTCATCTTCCTCGGGCGACCTCATTGTGGTGAAGGATTTGCTAAAGAGGGCTTTCAAAATCACTGATCTTGGGGAGGCCAGCTGGATCCTGGGGATGGAACTGAGGAGGGAGAGGGCTGAAAAGACAATCAGCCTCTCGCAAGAGCAGTATGTGGAGGGGATACTGGAGCGTTTCGGTCAGCAAGACGTACACCCCATCAGCACGCCATCCCTCGCCAACCAGCACATCACATGCGTGGACCAACCGGAAGTCGATGTACATCACTTCCAGAGCACTCTTGGATCAGTCATGTGGGCCATGCTGGGAACGCGCCCGGATATAGCCTACACCGTGGGCGCCTTGAGCCAGTTCAGCTCTAGGCCCAGCGAGGAAGCACAACACGCGCTCACGCATGTCTTCAAATACCTGCAGGGCACTTCAGATATGAAGTTAGTCTACCAGGGCAAAAGGTCAGGAAATGGACTTACCGGCTATGTCAACGCGGACTGGGCCGGCAACGTCAACGACCGCAAGTCCATCTCAGGCTATGTCTTCAAACTCTCAAGCGGAGCCATTAGCTGGAGTTCGAAGAAGCAGGGCTCCACGGCCCTGTCTAGTACTGAGGTGGAGTACATCGCCGGCGCCCACGCTGCGAAGGAATTAATTTGGCTGCGCACCTTATTAGCCGACCTCGGTATGCCTTGCGTCGAACCAATGCGTCTTCTCATGGACTACCAATCGGCAATGGCCCTCGCACAGAACACTGTGTACCACGCCTGCACAAAGCACATCGGCATCCGGGATCACTTCCTGCAAGAGAAAGTTGTGAGTGGTGATCTTAAGCTAGAATATGTGCCTACGGAGGACCAGGTGGCGGATGTTTTGACGAAGGGCCTAGCCAGAGAGAAGCATGAGCTTTTCTCCAAGGGGATGGGATTACGGTGCATTGGTTGAGCGGGGGTGTTGTAACGAGCACCTGCACGCACCAAGGTCAGGTGATGCGAAGGAGAGGAGCGCATGCCGAAGCGGCACAACTTGGGTCAGACCAAGCACCATAAGTTTTCTTCTCCCTTTGATGTTCCTTTTTCCCTCAGTTCTCTCTTCGTGAGACTGAGGTTAGTTTTTAACACTCCTTACTTCACACATAACACAAGCTAATGGTCCCTGTAGAATACATACTTATTCTGTCATTACAGGTTAACTTAGTTACTTGTCACTCAGTTCTCTCTTCGCGAGACTGAGAATACATACTTATTCTGTCATTACAGCCTCGACTGAGTGCCTGTTAGGACCGCGTCCTAACACGTGCTTCGCACGTGAGTGGATGGGCTGGTCAAGTGCTTCGGACTCGTTGCAGACTCGGACCGCTTTCCATGACTCCTTACCATTTACATGCTGATGCATGAACGCTGACTTCTGGTTCCTGATTCTTGATGTGGACAGACATTGGTTCCTGACCCCCATTCCTGGTTCTTGATCGATCGAAGATGTGGATGGACATTAGTGATCGGATTACTGTATTTGGTTATATGGCAGGTCAATGAGGTATTCTAGCTTACAGATCTCGATCGTTGACTTCGGTACCTGAGAAGCGCACGGACCAGATCTTGATCCTGCCCTAGACACTTCTGTACGTAAATAGCCGAGATGAGCTTCTAAGAAGCTCAGCTCGTTCACCTGTAATACACTCGATCTCTGCACTGCACCTGGCGTCTGGCTACCTTCCTAGCCCACGCTTCGTGATCTCTGTCAGATCTGAGAAACTCTTTACACGGTCTGACGAAGCACTGGACTCGTCTCCCTTCCCTCCCTCCCTCTACTCATCCGCTTCTATACCGGATTAGCTGCTTCCGCGTTCTCAGTTGGACACCCCCTCGTGTCATCTGTTGGACAGGAGAAGATCATCCGGTTCCTCCTCATCATCGAGAAGACCTCGAAGATCACCTTCTCAATCTATTCGAGAACAAAGCAGACAGCGACCCTGAGTTCCTCGAAAGAGCCCAAAGACGATCCATCGTCTTTATCCATTGGAGTCTACGACTATACGAACCAGTGGAGGTTTAGCCTAGGGACCCCTTCGTGCATCGGTGCACGTGATAGGTCTCCGACCTAACAGTGCCCCAAACAGTCACTTCATCTAACACTTCCTTCTTATTAGCATCCCTCATTGTGCTCGTCATGAGCTCCCTCAGTCCGAAGTGAGGCTCGTAGTTCTGTTCGATCTTCGGCGGCGAGCATGGTGAGGTGGGCGGAGACTGGTATGGAAACTCCCTCTGGAGTCGTTGGACGGCCACTTTGGCCAGGGTGTCCAGTGTCTGGGTTGGCAACAGCCAAGATGATGTCCAGTGAGGGGTTCCTTAATGGTGAAGAGGTAGTTCCTTCATCAATGAGCATGGCGCATTTAGGGGAGTAATCAAGGGAGGAATGGTCGGACATGTACTAGTGGGAGGATTCTTGCTTCAGAAAGGAGGAGAGACGTCTCCTCTTATATACCTTTCTAAAGCCTAATTGCTGCAGGTCGGGGCTTGTCTGGATAGCTTTTGTGAAACTCACAAAGCGCCTTGTCGGCCGTATCTTTGAGGAGGGCAAAGGGTTCCCAGGTGTTATCGGCTTTGCAGTATCTGACCCACTTGACGAGGTACTTGGTCCCTCGTCCCTGGCATCTTGAATCCAGAATGGCCTCCACTTCGTAGTGCTCTTCTTTATTCAGGATTTCTGGGGCAGGTCTGGGGAAGTTCCTCCCATGGGCCTCTGTCTCATGATATTCGGTGAGCATGGAGGCATGAAATACCAGGTGTATCTTCCATGTTTCAGGTATTTTCAGCCGATAAGCCAGAGGGCCAATTCTTTCAGTCACTTGAAAAGGACCATAACACCTAGGTGCCAGTTTGAACTTCGGATGAGTCGTTCGAATGTGGGTTTCTTCTAACCAAACTCAGGTTCCTACTTCCCACTGCGGAAGTTTCCTGTGCAGGTCCCGGTCCTTGGTGTGCTGCGCTGCTATCTGTAGACTGGCAGCTGCATCTTCTTGGACTTCTTTGATTAGCTGTAAGCATTCAGTTACTGCGGGCACCTTGGTCTCCAGTGCTGAGTCGACCGAATATGGCAGATTGAACCCATAGAGGATTTCAAATGGCGACTTCCCTGTAGCGGAGTGTTTTTGGGTGTTATGGGAGAATTCTGCAAAGGGAATCAAGTCTACCCAGTTATCTTGATGGTAGTTTCAAAATAGCCGTAGGAATTGTTCGATTTCCTGGTTAACCCGTTCTGTTTCTCCGCCCGTCTGGGGATGATAAGCCATGCTGAGGGCAGGAGTGATTCCCAATCCTTTCCACAGTTCTTGCGTGAATTTTGCTGCAAATTGGGGGCCTCTATCGGACACCACCTTGGTCGGCAGACCATATCGTTTAAAGACGTTGTCCTGGAAGAGCGTTGTAGTTTCTTCGGCCGTGATTGTCTTTTTGCACGGAGTTATGACTATCCCTTTAGACAGGCCCTGGTCAACCACCACGTTTATTAAGTCATATCCTCTGCTTTCTGGGAGGTCTGTTACGAAGTCGGTGGAGATGAAACACCAAGGGGCATTTGTGGTTTCCAATGGTTGAATTGGTGGATGGGTCCTGTGGGGTAGGTTCTTAGTGGACTGGCAAACTGTGCATCCATCCACGTATTGATGACAAATTTGGTCATGCTCGACCACCAATAATGGCATTGTACCAATTCCAAGGTCTTCACTCGACCTGGGTGTTCTGTAGCCATGGTGTTGTGGTGCGTCCTGACAATTATTCACCGGAGGAGGTCGTCCTTTGGGATACATATGTAGCTGTCACGTCTTGTGATGCCATCTTCATGTGTCCATTTTCCTAGGTCGCCCTTCATTGCTTTTGGTCCTTTTTCCAGCAGTTTCTTGAGGGCAACATCAACTAGTAAATTGTGTTCTGAACATGAGTGTCAAATGAGGGAGAGGATGTCTGAGGATACGAGTTCCGTTGCTTTGACATGTATGCCTTTGCTTGCCTCTACTAGGGTTTCACTGGACTCGGTGAAAAGTTTGGATGGGAGCAGAGTCTGTGCCTTGTTATCAGATTCCATCCCCTCACTGAGGTCTGGATGCCTGGACAGAGCATCGGCATGATTGGTTGTTCCAGCCTTGTAGCTGAGCTGGAGGTCAAACTGGGACAAAAACAGACTCCAGCGCGCTTGTCGCCTTGATAGGTCGCGCAGTTTGAAAGTAAACCAAGTTTTTGTGGTCCGTCCAGACCTCAAAGGGGTGTCTAGCACCTTCGAGGTATTGTTTCCAGTGTTCCAGTGCTTTGATAATTGCAAGGAGTTCGCGATTATGCACGTCATAATTCCTTTTGGGGGGTAAAAACGATCCCGAGAGGTAGGCAACTGGGTGCCAGTCGTTATCAGGTCCTTCCTGTAAGAGGACTGCACCATATGCGGAGAGGGAGGCGTCGGTGACAAGCCGGTAGGGGCACATCGGATCAGGGTATAATAGGACGGGTTGACTGATGAAGGCCTTCTTCAATTGGTCAAAAGCCTGTTGGCAGTCCGTGGTCCAGTCCCATTTCATGTCTTTCTTGGTAAGGTCGTGCAGGGGACAAGCAATTAAGGAAAACTTATCAATGAATCGCCGATAAAAGTTCCCTAGGCCTAAGAAAGAGCGGATGTCGCGGACTGTGCGAGGGATGGGCCATTTCTGGATGGCTTCAATCTTTGAATCCTCCATGATGACATGGTCTTTTGAAATTGTGTACCCCAAGTAGTTTAGCTTTTCCTTGTGGAACTCGTATTTCTCCGGTTTGAGGTAAAGATCGTTGTCACGTAGGATCTGGAGGACTTGTCGAACAACCACAATGTGTTCTGCTGTGGTTTTCGTGAAGATGAGGATGTCGTCCATGTATACCGTGATTTTCGGGCGAGGATGAGATTTGGAAGATCATATTCATCATGGCCTGGAAAGTGGCCAGGGAGTTAGTGAGCCCAAAGAACATTACTGTAGGTTCAAAGAGCCCCAAGGGCATTACAAAGGCTGCCTTGGATTTGTCCCCTTTTTTGATGCGCACGCTGTTGTATCCCCACCAAACATCCAACTTCGAGAATACAGTCGCCCCTCGAATAATATCCAATAGTTCTTGGATTAATGGTAGGGGGCAGACATTTCAAACGGTGTGTTTGTTAAGGTGGCGATAATCCTGTACCAGACGGAGCTTTCCATCCTTCTTGTTTATGAAGGAGGCCGCGCTATGCGCTGTTGACCAACGTATTGTTCCCCTAGAAAGATGCTCCTTGATGAATTTCCCTAGCTCGTCATGCTTCTCCGGGCTCAAGGGAAATATCCTTGGGGCCTAGGGTTTGAAAGAGGTCTATTGCATGATCCCATATAGTGTGTTGGGGGAGTCTCTGCAATCGCCTTTCGCTAAAGATGTCAAGGTAGGAATGGTACTCTGATGGCACGTGACTCTTCAAGTCGGTTGTGTCAATTTCCTCTTCCAGGTCTTTGTCAAAGCTAGCAAATCCCGAGGGTTCAGGAGCTACCTTTCTGATGACGGGTTCTTCTCTGCTATCCATTGTGGAGGAGTCAAATGGTATTTGCGCCTCTTTGGCAACTTCTCCTAAAGCTTTGCTCTGAGCTACCTCTTGTTGAGCTTGCCGGTGTTCCTTCCTTTCGGCCACTTGCTCCTTGAGCCACTCCCGAGCCTTAGCTTGTCGGGATTTGTGTTCTAACAGGGAGAGGAACCAAGATTTCCATTCTTTTGCGGGGACTTGTTGCCATTGTTCTTTAGTCCAAGTTCACGAAGGTCCTACCGGTTCAGAGACAAGATGCGGTTTCGTCCACTGAGGAATCTTGTCACCGCGTAGTTTCGCTAGCCATGCCTTCTTGGTAGGCTCTTCCCTTGCCTTAGTCAACCCGTGTGGTTGTTGGCAGTCTCTGGGGCATCGATCAAAGTGTACTTCACGGCGCCTCCACCCAATAGAGGGGTCGTGGTATTTCAACCAATCCGTTCGATTGGTGATAAACATCTGGACACGTTCAGTGTGGGTTCTCCCCTGTCTATCCTGAACAGTGAGATTCACGTCCAGGCCTCATTGAATGAGGCCTGCCTTGTTGATGGTGTCGTCAACATTGCAAACGTGGATAGGGCGGTTTAAGGGGTACGTTGGAAGATTGTGTTTTCGTACCCACTTCTTGTTCACCAAGATCCCTTCGCAAGCTGAGTTGATGGCGGCTCTGGCTCCAGCGCTTCTTCCTCGAGTTGTTAATCACACGTCAAGTCAGATGGGGGTAATGATGTGGCTGTTCATTGCTCCAATTTGAATATATGACGGGGAATCATACTTGAGTTTCCTTGACCCCCTCTCTTTGGCTGGTGAAGGAGAGGTCAGGAAAAATCCTCTGCTAGATCCACCAACATTTGTTTGGCCTTGGCCTCCCCTACTTCTCTAAAGAGCGCTCGGACGCCAGCAGTATCATGGATGGGTCCGTTGCCTCATCGTCCGTTAGGCGGTATGTAGCGCTCTCCATTGCTCTGGCCTGATCCTCTGCTCCTTGTGGGAGGGTCCTCACATTCCACCGGATTACCAGGTTGTGATACCCAACAGTAGTTGCCATGAGAACCCCCCTCCTCCAGTCCTCAATGAAGTCCTGCGTTGTCTCCCAACAGGGATTCTTGATCATCTTCATCCTCCATGTCTGCAGTGTAAGTTCTTCTACCTCCTCTGCCCACTGGCTTGCTCCAATTTCCTCGAGACGAGGGAATGCCTCTACGGGGAGCATGGCAGTTATTTGCCCAATGTCCTTCTCTTCCACAATTAAAACAATAGGTAGTGGGCTTGCCATCATGTGTGCGCTTCTGGCGAGCGGCGTCCCTCTTTTGAGAGGCGTCAATGTCCATGTCAACTACCTGGTTGTTCATTCTGCGAGGAGCGTTGGTAGAATTATAACGGAGGGCGGGTTGGAGGTGAAAGCGATTGAGGAAGTCGCTTCGGAATGAGATGGAGTTGGCGAGGATCACCTTTTGAGCACTTTGGGCTCTCAAGTGTCTATCTATTTCACAGGCAGTATTGATCCAGTCTTGGATCGTGTCTTTCGGCGGTGTTTCTTTGTCATAGATCTTGTCCATGACCTTCGGGTCAAGTCCTCTCTAAAAGTAAGGAACTTGTTCCTTGTCGGTGATGTTGGCGTCAGCGGCTATAAGGACGAATTGATTGGAGTATTCGTCCACCATTATCTTCCCTTGGGAGAAAGACATAAGAGCGCTTTGGGCCTTGTCCATAAGGTTTGTTTCCTTGAATTGAAGTTTAAACTTGTCAAGGAAGTCGGACCAAGTTCCGAGGGTCTTGAGTGGGGTCGCCCCAACTGTCTTCTTTAGGAAGCTTTCTGCCCATACACTGGCTGTTCCATACCTCATGCATGAGAGGGTGAGGGAAACCTTGTCCTCATCCGTCTTGTACCAGTCTGATTCTGCTGTGAAAAGGAGGAGGCAATTCATAATAAATTTCTGTGATCGTGTTCTATCCCTTTCGAAATTATCGGGGAGTTTAAGCTTGCCCCTTCTGGACAATGTGGTTGTAGGGGGAGCTGTAGGATTTGTTAACATAATGGCATTGTCTTCAATATTTCGGGTATTGATCGGTGTTTGAATATCCGAGGATTCAGACTCAGATGTTCCTTCTTCTTCTTCTTCCAATGTATCCGGGATTTCCGCTTCAGGGTTTCTGTACTAGGGTGGCTCTACCCAGTCTTCTGCTATTTTGTCCCAAGCCCACTCAGCTTCTGTTTTGTCTTCTCTTGTGAAGAAATATTGTCCTTCTCGGTACGAGCAGTTATCAAAGTTTGGGGGAGCTGGCCAATTGGTGTTGGAGTAATACCAGTGGTTTCCCCTTTGATGGATAGGACGATTGTTCTGTCAAAGTTGGTTGTTGGTTCGTCTAGTGTCTGGTGGATATCCTAGGCCTAGGTCTTGCTCCAGGGTGTGTGAAGTAATGCTCTTCGGTGGGTGTCTAAACCACCGACGAGGGTTATGAGAGAGTGTGTGGCAGCAAGCAGAGTGTGGTGCAAGGTAGGGGTAAAAGCGGGTCTATTCTAGTGTTACAAACTGCTCGTTCAGTAACCCAAGAGTAACAGGTTCTTCCCTAGGTCGCACAATAGACTGAGTGATAGACGGAGTCTCGACTGTATTAGGCAATTAATACAGGAGGGAATAGTGATACAAAGGTAGGTATGTGGAGATACCTAAGAACGAAGAGAATAGACTGAAGATCCTCAGCCTATTCTATGGGCCTTATATACTGTATAGGGTATAGGGTAAGAGTCCGTATGCTTCTCTGGGTATCCATCCCAGGAGAGCTGTGGTCGCTGTCTCTCTCAGCCAGCGCCTACTCTTGTACTTCTCCAGTCACACCAATCCATCCAGGTGCGACAAGGTGCTTACCCATAAGCCCTAAGCCCATGGCATGTGAATGCCTACTTTATCAATCTGCTATACCCATGACCCTCCAATATATCCTCTACCGATGTCTTAAAGAACCATTGGTCCAGTCGGCTCCTAAGGACATGCTGAATACCTTGATGTACGCTCCGTAGTGGAGCCACCTAGCATGTGATGCTTGAGCCATTGGATAGACACGGCTCCGAAGGGCCCCGATAGGTCAAGTCATAACAATCGGCAAGAACCAATTGCTTGTTGGAATAGGTGTTGGCTGGCGTCTATTCGGGATCTGTTCCAAGAGATGCTGGATCTCCGAAGCTTCTGTGAGCTTCTTTTCCTGGTATTGGTTCTGCTGCTGGGGTTCCCTGCATCCTTTCCTATAGGGTCTTCTTTGGCTTCTTGTTCCTTCGGTTTGGGCAGTCCTTTGCCCAGTGTCCTGGTTCACTGCAACAAATATAATTGTCAGTACCTTCATGTCTTCTTTTCCTTCCTTGGTATGGCGATAGGATTGGTCTGTAGGCTTCTTGAAAAGCCTTTGTTTCCATTGACTCCGCATGCTTCCCTGTTCAAGCTATTAGATCTTCAAAGCAATCTGGTACTTCATCCTGAAGGGCTTACACAGCGAGTTCTTTCTTGAGTCCTCTCAGGTAGTATTTCTTTTTGAGTTGGTCGTCCGCTCTGGCTAGGAGGGCGACTGCCCCAAACATCTACATGTACTAGACCCAGTTTCTGTTTCCTTGTGTGACTTTCAATAGTCAGTCCGGTACACTGGACAGCTGAAAGACTTTGTCCAGGGGTTCTGGTTCCAGGGTCTTGGTGGTACTCATCTTTGCTGGCTAGGCAAAGGTTGGAGTAATGAGGTGTGATCCGGATAGAGATAGGGAACATAACATATCCGTCTCTTTCAAGTAGGTATTGGTATGGGGGTTGGTGAAGTAGCGGTCTGAACAAACTGTCGGTGATTTGGTTAAGCGCACTGCTAATGACCTCGGATGTTTCTGCTACGAGGGTGATGGAGAGGGTGTGTGTTCGGCATAAATTGCCTTCATGTAGTTGGAAGGTAATGACACCGATAATTTCGGTATTTGGAGGAGGTAGGCCGTCCAGAGTGAGGTAGGGGCAGGTGAGCTTGTTCAAGTGTTAAGACCCGGTCTTCGCACGTGATGTGCCAGGAGGCTCCTGAGTCACTGAGGGACATGCCAAATCCAAGTGCATCCGATGAAGGCACTAGTGGCTAACTGAGTGCGATATTTGGGATGTACGAGAGTCTCATGATAGTACCGTGTGTTAGGTCGGAGACCTATCACGTGCACCGATGCACGAAGGGGTCCCTAGGCTAGACCTCCACTGGTTCGTACAGTCATAGGCTCCAATGGATAAAGGCGATCCATCGCCTTTGAGCTCTTTCAAGGAACTCCGGGTCGCTGTCTGCTTTGTTCTTAAAGAGATTAAGAAGGTGATCTTTGAGGTCTTCTCGATGATGAGGAGGAACTGGATGATCTTCTCCTGTCCAACAGATGACACGAGGGGGTGTCCAACTGAGAACACAAAAGGCAGCTAGCCTGGTGTAGAAGCGGATGAGTAGAGGGAGGGGAGGGAAGAGAGATGAGTCCAGTGCATTGTCAGACCGTGTAAAGAGTTTCTCAGATCTGACAGAGTTAGCCAGACACCGGGTGCAGTGCAGAGATCGGGTATATTACAGGTGAACAAGCTGAGCTTCTTAGAAGCTCATCTCGGCTAATTATACAAAGAAGTATCTAGGGCAGGATCACGATCTGGTCTGTGCGCTTCTCAGGTACCGAAGTCAACGATCAAGATCCGTAAGCTAAGATGCGTCATCAATCTAACTATAGTACTGGGGCACTAATGTCTGTCCACATCCATATCAAATACCGAGGCACATCGCGATCGATCAGAAACCAGGAACAGGGCCAGGAACTAAAGTCCGTCCACATCAAGAAGTAGGAACCGTAAGTAACTGTTCATGCAGCGAGCATGTAAATCGTAATGAGTCATGAGAGTCAGTCTGAGTCTATAACACGTCCGAAGCACTTGACCAACCCTATCCACTCACGTGCGAAGCACGTGTTAGGATGCGGTCCTAACACCGTAACTCCAAGAAGGCACAAAGGTCTTCCCACAGATGCAAGGGTACGACCTGATGTGGTCCTGAATGACAGTAGATATGCTGCCCACTAAAGTTGAGATAGAATACCGCTAGTCCTGTGTGGAATGTAGCCAGTATTGATATGACAACTGAGCGGTTGAGGATGGTGATAGAGAGAAGTGCAAGGGCAAGTTAAACCAATGTTCAATCAGATGTTCTATTGACAATCAAAGGTCTGGCCTAATGGCAAAGGCTATGATGTAGCAGAGGTATGGCTAATACCAAAGGTCAAGAGTAAGAACAGGTAGTTGAGTAACAAAGGTGAACAAGCTGGCGAGACAGGTCTCTGGCTCATTCTATATATATGTAGTCTACTTTAGGGCATGATCTACAGAAGGTCTGTGCTTCTTTAAGGTTCCGAGTAAATGGTCAAATAAAAGCACACAATCAACGAGGGGGATCAACGATCAGAGTAATGTAACCTATGATGCAACCAGAGAAGCGTGATGCAATCAATGATGTCAGTGACGTAGTTGATTGCTAATCAGGAACGAAAGATAAGATAAGATAACTCAATGTCTATTGGGGAAGTCAAGGGGTTGGTCACCGGGTATAGGTCATATCTGTTGGTTATAGACCACGTGTCATATGATCAGGTGATCATATATCATGTGTTATGAGCTGGCTCTTAACAGTGAGCAAGAGGAGGGGCAGCACAGGCAACAACACATTGACTAGGCAATGGCACATGCCACCACCATGTCAATAAACTGTTTCCTGGTGTTGCCCCTTTCCTCTTGCTTTCCCCACCTCCTCTACTTATCTTGCCACCGCTGCCACCCCATCTTGTACAAGCATGGGCCTTCTTCTCCTCTCTCTCTGCTACCAACAACCTCCACCCACGCTTGTACAAGACGAGCGTGGGCCCATCTTCTCTTGCCACCGCTTGCCACCTCCGCCCGCGCACACAGAAGATGGGTGCTGGCTCACCTTGTCTTGCTGCCACCACCCACCTCTATCCACACTCGTACAAGACAAGTGCAGGCTCGAGTTTTTTTGCTGCCACTTTTGATCCCCACCCGTGCTTGTACAAGACAAGTATGGGCTTGTACCCTCTCACTGCCGCCTCCCACCTGCATCCGCGCTCATATCCTCTTGCCACCACCTCTGACCTTTGTCCATGCTTGTACAAATGTACCCTCTCACTGCCGCCTCCCACCTGTACCCGTGCTCATACAAGACAAGTGCGGGCACATCTTCTCTTGCTGCTGGTGCCCAGCTCTGCCTGCGCTTGTGCAAGATGAGCGGGGGCTCGTCTTCTCTCGCCACCGCCTCCCACCTCCACCCACGCTCGCACAAGACAAGTGTGGGCTCATACCCTCTTGCCGCCACCTCTGACCTCTGCCCACACTTGTACAAGATGAGTGTGGGCCCATCTTCTCTTGCTGCCAATGCCTAGCTCTGCCCGTGCTCATGCAAGATGAGCGGGGACTCATCTTCTCTTGCCGCTGCCTCCCACCTCCACCCGTGCTCACACAAGATAAGTGCGGGCTTCGTACCCTCTTGCCGCCGCCTCTGACCTCTGCCTGCGCTCGTACAAGATGAGTGCAGGCCCATCTTCTCTCACTGCCAATGCCCAGCTCTGCCCGCGCTCATGCAAGATAAGTGGGCACTCATCTTCTCTCGCCACCACCTCCAATCTCTGCCCACACTTGTACAAGACAAGTCCAGGCCCATCTTCTCTCGCCGCCATTGCCCATCTCTGCCCGCACTTGCATAAGACAAGCGGGGACTTGTCTTATCTTGTCATTCTGTATTCTACTATAGAATAGTCTAGTTAACCTTTGTAATGTCAGATATTATCATAACTTTGTGCTTTTTCTTTTTGGGAAACATCAAATATAGTCAAGTTAGTGATAATAAGCTATTCCAGCTTTTTGACTAAAGATTAGCCTAGATTAACTAAAAATTAGGAGGCCTGGCTCTGCTCTCCAACAGTGCACTAATTACAGATTATGACCATGCTAAATTAGTTCTAAATTAGTTCTAGCCATCTAATGGGGTAAAGGTTTTAGAAGATATTAGTAAATTATGAAGATTATATATAATAACAGGTATTTTAGATCCAATTAACCATTCATGTTTTTCCTGATGAATTGTAACATGGTTAGTAGGAGAACTTGTAGAGAAAGGACAGAAAGCAGACCTGATAGGGTGGTCATAAGGGCCAGGACTCAATAGCAATTGAGTTTAGCCTTATAGCATCCCTGCCCTGACAGAAGTGGGCATCCGCTTCTCTATTATTAATGATCAATCAGTTACACCAGAGTGTAGAACTCCTGTCTGAAGGTCTGTGCATATAGCGTATGTGGCACTGATCCTGATATGGTGGGCAAAAGCGGCTCTAGCAAGAGCAAAGCAAGCACAGCAGCGGCTGTGGGAAAGTGACACACATGTGGCAGGATTAGCTTGACCAATTAGACTCATGTATGTTGGAATATGGGCTAGAAGTATTACTCAGTGTCTATATAGATCACTGTATATTCAATTGGAAAGTACCTAGAAGTATTACTATGTGACAAAAGCATAAGTAAAAGTGACATGTATGTCTTAAGAAGAAGAAGCAGGCTCACCTCAGCATCTATATAGATCACTAAGGGAAGCCCAACACCAAAGGCACCAGTAACTACAAGCATGGTGGCTAGGAACTGGATAGGACTTTGGCAAACTCCGAGCTTATCAAGTCAGTAAGTAAGCAATAAGGAAATCATAAGAAAGAGATGACGAAGGCAGTTTGCCTTAGTCCAACAATGTAAACACCAGTTTAAACACAATGCATATGTATGGATCCATTGCATATGCTAAGCATCTGGAAAATCCCCTCTTATTGGGTCTAGTTTACCTTTTGACTAGCTGGATATGGTTCTATCACCATCCTTTTAAGTACCTATCTCCCTCTCCTTGCAACTCCTAAAGCTTGATTAATGTATCCTTACAGAAAGCTACACTACTTCCCATCAATCTGTAACCACATGCTCCAATTTCTTTGTTCATCCTCACTACCTTCAAAAAGCCAGTTAACTGTGATAACTTCAAGAAAACCTTCACTCTCTTTTGGTTCCTCAAACTTTTCTGTGAAACTTGAAAATGCCATGTAAGGTAGAAAATCTCTGTATGGCTTATAACATAATCAGCACACTATGAAAACTCTTGAAATTGACCATATTTCACCTCATGTGCTGCAACAGAAGCAGGTAGATTGAAAGCCCGATAGAGGTTGTTGTGCCATGCCAATTCCACTGAACCTTTGAAATAAAAACACCTAGACCAGGTCATCAGCCGTTGCATTCATATCAGCGGCCTAGTTTGTCCCAACCTTATTCTGACATCTAATCTCCGCGCTAGTTCAATGTAATACTTTCGGGTCTGCACATCCCGGTTAGTATTGTCTGCGCGTGCCACGGTCAGCCTATCAAGCCAAAATGTATGAGCAAGATTTACCAATGACGCAACTCTGCCCGGCTCTAATTGCCTCATCTACGGCTTTGATACATTTCGGACGAGAACCGAGCGTGTCCTGGTTGATGTGAGCATAGGCCACAGTTTTGAAGTGCTGCCTATAGAACGAAGATTTGCCGATGCAAGGAAAGCCAACAAAGAGAACTATTTCAGGGAAAGACGCCGCGGTTGATGGAATGATAGATGTTCCTGCGGGTGAAATGCGCGGCACTACAAGAAGCTCAGCATATCAGGTAGACACACTTCTCTTCAAGGACATACCTGATTCAAGTGACAATACATTAAAGCCTGGTAGTTTATACGGAGCCTCGGAAAGGTTGAGAAAATATGCCTAAAATGACTTCGGTCGCGTAAACTGGGTCCGAGCTCTTCATCACTGACCTCCGGTGTATGAAACGGCAGTCCGACATTCAGCGCAAACTTCCTATCTGTTGAAGCAAAATCGTTCGGACGACCTGCGGCATCGCCAACATAGAAAGAAGTGGCTTTGTCTAAAAAAACGATTGATGATGAGTGAACAACTCCAGTTGTGCGTCAAGGGCATTAACCTATTTCAACACCTTCGGCTTTGAACACGCGTTCAAGCTCATACCACATACCGGGCATAGGCTTTCGGTAACCGTCTTTGGCTGTAGCAGCAAGTAATCGAAATGGAACATCAGGGAGCTATATATCAGCGTTAAAACGGAAAGAATAAAGTAAACGAGGAGGACTCACTGCCGAGGCGACCAGTGAGATCTTCTTCTTCCATTCCTCAAGCTGCGAAGACTTGATAGCTTGATTGGAAATCAAGACGACAGCAGACCTAATATTAAGAGGGAAAATAAATCTTAACAGCCACAGGGTATATTGGAGCCGAATGTGAAGTAGCACGTACCCAGAATCGTGTACCTCCTTTAGTTTTTTCGGTACGACATCCTTCCACCACTTCCATTCTGACGGCGACTTCTTCTTCTTCTTGAAGATGTTGGACTGCAGCAACGTGCCGTCAAGGTCGAACGCGGCGACTGTCGTTGAGGCTCGGGGCGCCAGATTGACTCCGTGCAAACAAGTGCGTTTCGGACCCAATGGGGCCAGCCATTGAAAATTCGTTGTGGACGATGGCTGACTTTGTTTGACGAAGATGGGAAACACTGAGGAACGTGAGAAGTTTCGCCGAAGCAGAGGCATTGCGGGCTCACCTTTGACGATCTTCTGGGGAGTTTCACTCTCTACAAGCGCGTCTCGAGACAATGGTCGTTTCTTCGAGTCTTGTAAAAGACGTGAGTAGCTGAGACTTGTCACAATCAATCTAGATACATACTAGAGGGGTTTGCGGACGGCCTCGATGACGACGCCATGGATTTCGACGATACGCAGACGCGTCCTCGTGGTCGGAGTGGTGGTCGGACGTGTCTCAAGACGCGTTGCATCATGAGTTTCAGGCGCCTTAGCCTCGGCGCGTTGAGCATAGGTAATCAACGAGTACGTACAAAGCGGAAAACATATCGCTCAATCAATGATAAAGTAGTGTCTCGACTCTCCTCGTAATTCTCGTGAGAGCTCCTTCCTTTCCTTTTAAATTATTCCTTACTCCTCCTCCTTATCCGTCCACCATGTCTCACACCAACCACGACAATATTTGGACCGATGCCATCACTCCGCACCCGACGATGCAACACTTCCTTGCGGAACCCCTGTCTCCTCACCCTTCGACGTTGGTCTCAACGTCTTTACCTCTCCCGTACAAGCAGGATCCGTGGACGTTCTTCCGCACACGAAGACGCAGATCTCTAATAGCGCTTCTCTTGGTCGCGTCCTTTCTGCTCTTATTCTTCGCGCAGGCGCGAATAGGTGAGGATAGAGAGAGACGGATATGTTTTGACTCTGTCAAGCTGGACGCTGGACGTGATCAAGCGCACCTTCCTGTCCGGTCCCAATCGGCTGTCACCGTCACTGCACCTGCTCAGACAGAAACTGTCACTGTCCTTTATGGAAACGCCCCGATTATTCCCGCTGTGACTGCCTCTCCACCCGCGACAACAGAACCCGTGCGCCAGCTGCAGACTGTTGAGCCAGTTGTATTTGCGTTCATAATGTGGTCCGAAAATTCAGCCATAGAAGGTTCAATCCTTATCAAGGTGAGGTCTTTGATTTTCAGTCTGTGACAATGGAACCTGCAACTAATTCTGTAAATGACCTGTAGTCGGCGATCATGTATAGCACACGCCCGCTTGAATTCCATATCATCTGTGATGAATCATCTCAGAAATATCTGCAGGGACGTCTTTCTCTGCTTCACCATCCTTTGTTCGATATCACCGTGCGCTTTTATCGTCCATCTTGGCAGAGTATGGTGGACAGGATCAGCCGTGAAGGTGGAATCAGCACGGACCACTCTGCTGGTGTCCGTAAGTCGTCGTAAGGACCGAGGGCATTATCCGTTGAGACTAATGACCTGTTTTCTAGCCGGCCTTATGAAGCTCTTCATTCACGAGATTCTACCGGACAGTGTCGCCAAAGCTATATATGTCGATACAGACGCATTCTTCCTCACAGATCCTACTCTACTTTGGCAGACCTTTTCACACATGAACGCGTCAACGGCTATCTCCATGCCCACACATCCCGATCAAAAGACTCCACATTGGCATAATGCCTCCAAAATCTGCTCCTGCATCATGCTCCTCGACCTTTCTAAGCTTCGCGCCCTCCGCCTCATGGACTCCAGCTTTTACCGAGACGATAAGTCTGGACTTTTCCCCCCTGCGCTCTCACCTCCGACATTCGAGGCTCTTTTCGGTCCCCCGGGCCCCGACGGCCACTATAAAGATGTTGCCTTGGGAGACCAGGGGTATTATTGGGCCATCATCAGCAATCGTACAGACCTATTTGAGCATCTTTCGTTTGACTGGGAGGTGTCGAGTTGCCTGCTTGACATGTATGGGACCGGCATCGGACACGACGATGCAACAGAAGAAGAAGAGCGGCGTGCCATGCTCCACTTAAACGAAACCCCTCACCAGGGCGAGGCAATCATGCCCAAACTCGTTCACTTGTAAGTCTCTCTTCGTCCACGCATCTTCTATGGCTAATGATATATCGCTCGCTTTTCAGCAACTGTCTCGATGGCGTTGACGTTTACTTTGAATGGACCGGCTGGTACGATCCCGACAATAGCTTGACGCAGCGTTGGGGGTCTGCACTCGACTATCACGTTGGCACGAAGTGGATTTGGTTGAATCGTGGTCATGGCAAACTCGACATAGACACGATTGTTGAACCACTATTTGCCGACCAACGCTTTGCACTGGAACACTCACGTGGTTCTACGCCATGATTTGACCCTGATACCTGTTATATGATACCATTAATCTGCTTAGATTTACTCATAAGTATATCCCTTGTCTCAATTATTGTATCTATCAATCCTTATTTCCACATGTCTAGACGACCCAGCATCAGGTTTGATCTCCAAAATATTCTCTACCTGTCTTGGGCTTCACTACAATTTGCGACTGCTTTGGTTTTGGTCGATGTGTGTCGACTGCACCGATAGGCAATGTATATCTAGATTGAAAGTCAACCTCGCATCATAGATGGCAATCAGGAATAGTTACCTTTCCTCGTCACAACCATACGCTTTCGGGGTGAGCTTGATGACAGTATGCAAAGGGATCTTGATGTATGGTAGATCGGCTTGGGGGAGGTTATGGAAATATGCGTAACTGTGGAGCGCGTACGTTAAAGAGAAACCAAGATCATTACAGATCACTCACAGACACCGAAGAATAGCCTAACCGATAATCTGCCTTCAGCAAGTGTGGGCAAAGGAAGGTGCTCCTACGTACCTGGTGACCAATAATGAGGATGTTCTCTTGCCGTTCAAGCTCCATAATCACAGGCTCCAGACGAACGACAACATCTCTGTAAGATTCACCCCCTGAAAGGGGTTGAATCATTTGTTTTCTGATCCAAAGAATCAAACAATACCTCGATATCTGTAATTGAATTTGTCCTCGTCTCGATTTGCGAAGTCTTCCGGATATGCTTGCTACAATGTAAATTAGAATAGCTGAAACCCGACAACAAAAAATGATTACCTCTATCTCTTCGTAGGTCATCCCATCGCAAACACCAGCGTCGAGCTCGTCGAGTGACTTCCAAGTCAGTTTGTTGTATGGTAGCTGATGTGCAGTTTGTATTGTGCGTTGCAATGTGGATGTCCAAACCTGAGACGGCACGACATATGTCAACAGTAGCAGTATGACAGCAAAAAATGTACCGTCAGCGGTGCATCGCCAATATTGTCTGTGATGAGAGCTGGCAGCATGGTGGCGTAGCGCATCCCACGTTCAGACAGGTACGAATCACCCCCAATCTTCCCTTCAACATTGAATTGGCTTTCTCCGTGCTGCAATATTCAGAAGTTAGCGCAATGTAGCAATCCATCAGGCAGAACTCACACGTGAAAAGAATATACTCCTCGGCTTCAGGTGCAGATTCATCAAGTAGAACGCAATACGACTCTGTAAGTACCCATGGATCCGACAGACGGTGGTCTGATTTCCGACATTAGTGATGCGCAGATACGACAGGTGAGGTTCCGTTATTGTCTCGTAAACAGATTCGTATTGTTTGATACGGCGAAGGAAGTCTTGCTTAGCATCTTCCGGAGACATGTCCTTGTAGTCCGGGTCACCCGAGCTTACTTTCAGTGCGACATTTGCCGCAATGAGCGCCGGATCATCGCAAACGGATTCGAGAAAGATGACAACGATGCCCTTCTCCTTGGCTACGCGGGCTTCGATCTTGGCTCTTAAACACTGCCTGTGAGAGAGATTACGACTGAAATAAGCATGAAATTCCACCTTCGAGCTCGCGTGCTGTTCGTAGCGTCTATGAGGCATAATCAACAGTTAGTTGCCCGGACGTTGAAAGCAAGAGACTGTTCACCATGAATTCCAACATTGCCACCTTCCTTCAACCATTGTATCAACATTTCTAGACTGTCTTCTGCGAGTTGATCGCGCGATCGTGTTGCTTCAACATTATCATGACTAAAATAAGATGCCGTGTGATCCTCTTTGATCCCGCTCCTGAAGAATGTATTGGCACGATCAGCAGTATCCGTATGAGTGATTACTTACTGCTGTTTCTTCAACCTTGCACGGC
Organism: Heterobasidion occidentale; assembly: GCA_039111635.1. Classification (NCBI taxonomy): domain Eukaryota; kingdom Fungi; phylum Basidiomycota; class Agaricomycetes; order Russulales; family Bondarzewiaceae; genus Heterobasidion; species Heterobasidion occidentale. Next base: position 1,723,169 of record JBCAQO010000002.1, on the reverse strand, counting down.
TACGCCGTAGTTGACCGACATTGAAAACCTGTACCATCTCTTCAGCGAATGGTTAAAGAGATGGACATGCGATATGAACCTTGACATCATATTCCAACCACTGATCCATCATGAGTACATCCCAGCCGACGGTCAACATGATTGGCTGACCTGCAAGTAGCGCATGAGCTTATTGCTCAGGTATGATTTCCCTCGAGCAGGCAATCCAACCTGGAGGAATGCATTAACAGTCTGATCAGTAACGTTTGCACAGATTCGTGCCCATACCATCGCCAACACGATCTTGGCTTCAGAATAATCAGGCTTTGCAACTAAGTCAATGATCAGCAATCTGATCATTTGGATATGTATACGTCAGACACACCCTTGCCTCCGATTCCAACTACTGATCGCGGCGGGGTCGTTGCCTGAGAGCCCTTACGACTGGAAATGTTAGATTCATCGAATTGTTTCAGCCTGTAGTAGCTCCATGAGAGTACCATCCAAAGACTGATATCACAATCGACTCATCCTTACATTGGTCCACCAGCCCCGAACAAGGCTGGGGGTTCCAGCGAAGCATTCAGGGGAGCAGGTACGATATCCTTTGAGTGGTTTACCAGGGCATTATCGACCCTTGTCAAGTCCTCAGGTTCGAGGTGAAAGGTAGGGCTTGTAGGCGTAGTGAAGACCGAGTCGGCCATCGCTATTGTACCCAAATGAACGAGGAGAGTTGGCTGGTGCAGTTCGTGTGATTACGAATATAGCAAGCACTTTACGGGGTAGATCCAGATCTGCACAGCCTCGAGTCTGTTTGGCAACAGCCTTGGAAATAAACAACCTCCGCCTCCGCCTGCAGACTGCCTGCAGTCTATAGGCAAATAGCAATAACACACTGCACATCTACTCATTCTTACAACATTATTCTACTGTGATGAAACATCAAGATAATGCACCTCGGAGCACGCCCGCAACCTCTCCGCAGCCTGTTCCGGCGTCAGGTCTCGCTGAGACTCGGCCATGAGCTCGAAGCTGACGTCACACTGTTAGATGAGACATTTTGTGAGATTGAAGTGAGATCAACGCACCCAACCAGAAATTTCTTCACGCTTGCACTTCTCAGAAGTGGAGGATAGAAATGCAAGTGCAGATGCGCCACGTTCTCGTCATCGTCGTTTTCGCTTGGGGTGCCATCCTTCGGAGGCACGGGACGCTGATGAATTCCCATAGAGTATGCGAACGAGCAATTGAAAAGGTTGTCGTATCTCCTTGTGATGGCTGAGAGAATGCCTGCGAATGAGAGCTTCTCCTCGGTAGAGAGATGGACGAGGGAAGGGACATGACGACGATGAGGCAGCACTGCAGAATAAGATGTTGGTTCACCAAACAGCATGAGTATGCCGCAGATCACCTACACATAATTTCAAAGGGCCACGTCGCCCACCACGGCACCACAGCTACCCAATGCTCGTTACGTGCAACAACGCGCCCCTTGTCACTCGAGACACCAATCTCAAAATGTATGTATTCGCAGAGCATGCATGGTCGGCCCTTCGGACCACGCGGTGCCTCTGACGGTGCAACTCCAGGATTAAGAGAGTAGCGGGCGAGCGAGGCGAGTTCTGTCGACGGAAATGTAGGGACCTCGGTGAGGGACCACACTTGACCATGAGGGTGAGGATTAGAACATCCCATCATCGCACCCTTGTTCTGTGTGGTGTGGGCTCTAAGCAGGAGTGGAGGGACATAAAATCCACAATGATGCCTACCTCGAAGATCTGAACGTATTTTATTCCTTTCTGTGCACCCCGTTCTTTATATACTTTGACCCACTCCTCGATGACCTTATGAATGTCGTCTAAGGCTAGTCGTGCCAGGGTTAGGTCATGGCGAGGATGAAAGATGATGACGTCGCATGCCCCCTCGACAGGTTTCATGGCCAAGAGTGGGTGTGGAGTGGCAGGTGCAATCGGGCCAGGAGGAGGCAGCACAGCAGCGAAGTCGTTGGTGAAGACCATGGTGGAATCGTAAGCCGAGTTCTTCTGACCACCAACACGGTCATTCCCCGGGCAGAGATAGCATTCAGGATCATACTCCGGCGACGACAATGACTGTGGGGGCTCTGTCTGGCCTAGCCATGGACGTTTCGTCCTGTGAGGAGAAACGAGGATGTACTCGTTTGTGAGTGGATTGACTACCAGTAAGAAATTAGATGCGGCTACGGGGAAAATGAGGGGAAAATACGAACAACGACGGTGGGGATGGGTCGACGGATCGAACGCTTCAGCCATCGGATCGATGATGTCGAGAGAAACTTCATTCTGTCTGTGGAGGATCGAGGGCTCTTTATAAGAGGGTCTGCTCAAGTGAGCCTCGACGGCTTCCACCGGCACGCCGGTCCGTTACTCTGCACCTGCCTCATCATGTCCGACTCTGCCTCCAAACGTCGTCGCATCCAACGGTCCCCTTCTCCAGTCTATAAGCTAGATGACACAGATGCCTACGAACCTTATATCCCCGTAGCTCAACGCCGGCAAGCAAAGATCGCAAAGCTTTCATCATGGGGTGCCAATGGTGACAGAGACAAGGCGCGTCGGCTGCAGGAGGAGATGGAGGAAAAGGAGGACGAAGAGATGGAGGAAGTGAGACGGAGAGAAAAGGCTCGAAAGGAGAGGACATTATTGATGGAGGCTCAGGAAGTTCATTCCAAGAAGGCTGCCGAAGGTGCGTGGCGTAGTCCTTCCTGTGTCTCCTTGACGTTCATGCTCCACTCCAGATGCGAAGAAGACCGACGCCGAAAAGACTGCAGAGGAAGAAGCTCATATTCTTGCTGCTATTGCAAGCAGAAAAAAACTGGCGTCGGATATGGAGCTGGCCAAAGGCATCCAGTATACAGAAGCTCTTAAAACAACGTTCGTGCGCATCTTCATTTCACTCACTATGCCATTCACACACAGTCAACAGATGGAGACCACCCAAGTATATACGAGATACTCCAGTGGAAGAGATCCAAAAAATACGCGACAAGTATCACATCGTTGTGGAGGGTGACGAAGCTACACCACCCATCGAGCATTTCGCCGTGAGAAGCGTTCTTCTGTCCAGAAGTATTCATGATCCAGCTGACTTGACAACTTCAGGACATGAAAATACCTGAACCTTTATTGAAATTTTTGAAGTCAAAACGCATAATCACTCCAACGCCAATTCAACTGCAAGGCCTACCAGTAGCGTACGTCCCTTAGACGTCTGCCTGACTGTCGGCTGACTTATCATCAGGCTCTCGGGCCGAGACATGATAGGCATTGCGTTCACTGGTTCTGGGAAAACACTTGCATTCTGCCTCCCGCTCATGATGCTTGCTCTCGAGGAAGAAGCCAAACTCCCTTTCATCCGTGGTGAGGGCCCGGTCGGCGTCATATTATGTCCCTCACGCGAACTGGCTTCGCAGACATATGAAAACATCCTGCAATGGGCCGAGGCTCTCTCGAGCACAGGTCAGTATCCTCGCTTGAACACACTGTTATGCATGGGGGGTATCTCGATGGGGGAGCAAAGCCATGTGTTAAACAAGGGGCTGCACGTTGTTGTTGCCACTCCTGGGCGGCTCATCGACATGCTTGAGAAGAAGAAGTTTAACTTCGACAGCTGCAAGTACATGTGCATGGACGAGGCGGATAGGATGATTGACTTGGGTTTTGAGGATGACGTTCGAAACATCATGAGCTTCTTCAAGGTGCACAACCCTATATTTGCTACGTCAAATGAAGAGTGCTAATGGACCGTGTTTGACAGCGCCAGCGCCAAACTCTCCTCTTTTCGGCCACCATGCCCCGCAAAATCCAGGACTTTGCCCAACAATCCCTCATCCAGCCTGTCCTAGTCAACGTCGGTCGCGCTGGTGCCGCAAATTTGGATGTCCTGCAGGTCGTAGAGTATGTTAAGCAAGAGGCCAAGATGGTTTATCTCCTTGAATGTTTGCAAAAGACTGCTCCTCCGGCGATTATTTTCAGTGATAACAAGAACGAAGTCGATGGCAAGTGAATTTTGTCGTCTATTCAGTGGAAACTAATGACTTTACTGCATGCTTCAGACATCCAAGAATACCTTCTTCTTAAGGGCGTAGAAGCAGTGGCCATCCACGGTTCTAAATGTACGCCGGTCTACAAATACCTGTGTATCCTGATTTAAGGCTTAATAACATTCTCGACCATGCTCGTCAGCGCAAGAAGAACGACAATATGCCATCAAGTCCTTCAAGTCCGGTGCAAAAGATGTCATGGTCGCGTCGGGTGTCGCCTCCAAGGGGCTTGATTTTAACGACATCCAGCACGTCATCATCTTCTCTATGCCCAAAGAGATCGAGGACTATGTCCATCAGATCGGTCGCACTGGGCGAAGTGGTAAGACAGGTATTGCAACGACCTTCGTGAATATGAATACATCGGAGCAAACTTTGTTGGATCTGAAATATCTACTCATGGAAGCGGGACAGAAGTGCGTACCATGTATTTTCACTATCCGTAAAGTAATCCTGACCCCTGTGTTCCGTTTTTCAGAGTCCCACCATTCCTGCAAACTATCGAGGATCCGCGAGCTGCTCAAGGTGGATCACTCAAAGGGTGTCCAGTCTGCGGAGGTATTTTGGCTTTATATTCTCCTACTATCTTCGAGCTTATTCGTTGCCTAAGGTCTTGGACACGGTATTTCCAATTGTCCGAAGCTGGAAGATACTCAACGAAGACAAATGGCCTCCCATCATGGCGCGCAAGACATTGGCGGTTATTGATTACATCGGTGGATTGTCATGCAGCACTTCCTGTGTGTATTTTTATATAATGTCCTTGAGGTTGCTACTCCTCCTTTGTCCATGCGTGAGAACCCCGCAGCTCGATGTTTGTGATTGATTCATGTATTTTTATCTGTGACCCGAATGGAGTTACTAGAGTAGCTTCAGCTTAATATTATGGACACATAATCAATGTACTTATTTCATCAAAGATAGCAAGAGCTTCAACATAGAATTTTGCAACAGAACTATCGGAGAATGGTGTGACACACACCACATGACGTGACTGGACGTGATCGACTGGAAGTTCAGCGCTGTTCACTGCTGTTGCAGGTCGTCTGCGACGACCATCTCTCAAACTGCTACTATGAACAAACAACCGGGGTACTGGTACCCATCCATGGGCAACCAGGAATTGATAGATTGTTTCGATACTTGGGGAATCAAACTGACTAACCAACAGCTCCTTAAACCGTCCCCCGAGTTCGTGTACGACGTTTACCTCGCTTGCATTCTCCAAGTGAATGGGGTGACACAGCAAGTGTTGGATGAAAGGCTCGAAGTGCTACTGGCCGCGATTAATGAGCCCTATCCGGTATCGTTGATTTTGATCCTATCCACGCTACCGAGTGCTAACTCGCATTGGCGCGAAGGATATCTTTGGAAATAGCCTTAGCCAAAACCTCATCTTGTACCAGATGTGAGTAACTCCTGTTTAACCTCATTGAATAAACGTCCTTGAACCACACTTTCAAGATCTCGCCTTGCAGACGCTGCGAAAGTGCCAGATTTCAATGCCAAAGACCTGACCTTTCCTGATTCAACTCGGACGTGTGGCATTCTCTGTGCCATTGCGAATTTCATCAAGTTCAACGAACAATGCGAAGTCTTCATCTCTGAGCTTCGCGAAGGGTCTGCTGCTCTTGTAAAAGAACAAGAGACCGTCGCAATGGAGCTAGCTGAAGTGCGGAGGAAAAATGCTGCACTCAGGTATCTTCAAGTCGTTGCTATCCTGATCGCTTATCCTACATTGTTGCAGGGCAAAGCAAGCAGAAGACAGACCTATGTGTGAGAGCCTTCAACAAGAGAACGCAGGTCTCACGGCGCACTTGATTGCGCAAAAAGAGATACAAGGGGTTCTGCTGAAGGATATCGAAAATCTCAAGGCGGACAGGGAGTCTCTGGTGCAACGAAAGGTTCATGTCCTCTATGATGATGAGTCTATACTACTGACCCTTGTTCTTGACAGGAAGGGCTCAACGCAGACAGTGCAGTTGTGTCCGATACAGTAGCACGTACACGTTCTCGCATTGTACAGTCTCCGGAACGTATCAGACGCAATATCTCAAGTATGAGCACAACGGCAATGGAGGACAAGAAGACATATGGGGCTCAAGAGGGGAAAGCTCGTGATCTTCAGGCAAAGATCTCCGCCCTCTTGAATATTGAAAAGGTTTTGTATTTTACATCTATATTTTCTGTCGATCTGATCACCTTTTTTGCGCTTCTTAGGACGTCCGAGGGGCCCTAGAGCAGCTACAAACTATCGAGAAAGAAGCTTATGCTCTTGAACTCACCCAAAAAGAGTTCATTGACACTCGAGACCATCTCGACCAAAAAAAGATCGAGCGTACAGAGTTAGAAATGAAACATCAAGCAAGCTTTGCTCCGCCCTTTCTATCAAGCGTGAAACTGATGTCATTTGTGTTCCTTAGCGTGTGCAAAAGCAGCTATCAAATGCTCAAGAGAAATTGGAACGCGCACAACAACACGCCGAAGATAAGCGGCTTGCCGGCCAACAGACTATTGAGCGATTGCAACGCGAGTATGAAGAAATGGTTCTCGACCGCCGTGACAACGAAAAGCAGGTAGAGGAGTTGCGCGGTAAGGCGAATGAATTTGAACGACAGGTTAGATCGTCTTTCAAATTTGAGGTACAGAGGCTTACCACAACCCGCAGATGGCTGAACATCTACGCAGTTGCGAAGCTGAGCTGAACGAGCTGCTCACGGAGTATTGGAAACTTCGGCATGAGACTGGTGTGTTTTCAAGCCTATCGAGCCATTTTGAAAGACTCGTCCCTGATTATATTGCAGAGGTATACATGGAGATACTCGCGAACAAGTTAGGCATGCGTGTTTCTGCAACTTGAGGGGGTTGTCGAATCCAAATATATGTGTATCTCTCGTTTACCAGTGTATTGATTGTGTTAGTATCATGTATACCTATATCGTTATTATCAGTTCCCCTTCTATACCGAGCCACATCATCCAGGAATTATATTAGTACAGAGTTGAATAGTACAGAGTTTTTACAAATTCATTGCATGAAGTGAACGATTATCGTCCTTTCCGCTTCCCTATGCATTCCCGACAGTACCACTTAGTAGACTTGGGTGGTTCTGTGAGACCAGCGCAACTTAAATGGAACTGCAACACACAAATATGTGAAAATGACACATCGAGAAGCATAAGTTGGCTTACCCATTCGCGTTTGCATCCAGCATTGTCGCAGGCCACCATCTAGGTGACAGGTCAATGAATGGGTATGCACAAAGCAAGCATAGCACTTACGTGTCCATAAGATACCTGATCGCAGTAACAATACTTTGGCTCGTTTGGATGAACCGGAAGGTCCCCTGAAACGACAGCGGTGGAAGGAGGGATCTTCAACTTGAAATTTGGTTGAGGCCCAGGCGTTGCTGCCTTGCTCATGTCTCTCTCAGCAGCGTCTTTCTCCTTTTTTCTCCCTTTGCCTTTCTTGCTCTTTTTAGAAGCATTGCGTCCCCTATCAGCGGCCACATCGCCGGATGTCAACCCGAAAGCAGGACTTTCTTCCTCTCCATTGTCCACTTCCGCATCCTCGACATCGACGTCCATATTTTCGTCGTCAAGTGCATCAAAACCGGGGAGTGGGCTTGATTCTATGCGGGGTCCACGGGTCCACCGTGGAACAAGGAGGTCGGGCAGGAGAGCTGGATGATATCCAGGATGGAGACCGAGAGAAAGAGCATCTTCTTGTTCCTTGATAGCTCGATCTAGCATACGGATATGCCGATCCACCTATACCGTGCATCGTCTGCCATGACATGAAGAAATCGATGGCTCAAGATGGCTCACTGAGTTATATGCAGCTTGAGCGATATGAACCTTCTCAAGAGATGCCTGAACGGCGTCTTCTGCTAGACAGGCGACCTGTGATAGTAGCTCCCGGGGAAGCTCAAAGGGCGTTTGGGATTCTAGAAGGACTGGGGTGCGTTGAGTCGATAAGGAAGCGACGGTGGACGGTCCGACAGGATCAGTTAGTTTGGGCGGGAACCGATTCCGAGCACCAGCATGTGGAGATGGCGTATTCCGAGATATGAAAGCATTTTTCTCAGAGTGATTAAGTTTAGCTTCGGTACCATCTTTCATCACCGTGTCCCCGTCCCCGTCCCTGTCCCCGAGTGGAATGCTTTCTGGGCTTTCTAGCGGCATTTCGACAGGGTCTGGTGCTCGGGCTGGTAAGCCGGCCAAGGATCTCCGGACCGAGATGTATTGCTGCAGAACTGGGGTGATCTTTGCGGCGTGCCCTGCGCGATGCGAAGTATATCTGTCTGTCGGCCAAAGGCTGAGAATGAACCAATTCACATACTGGTGGCTTCCTCATCTAGTTCGTTCATCAATGCGAAATGTCGATGTAACTGCAAAGGCAGCTGCTCGAGAGCTACGTAGTCCTGTTTAGAGCAGTAGTCAGCCTCAAAAAAACGCGGTTCAGCACATACCTTCATGATATTCCTCCTTGAATGCCTCCCAAAGTTCCAGCTCCTTTGATGCCTCCTTGCTCACAGATTCTTCATGTTGAGCACCGTTTGGCGAGTCCATCGTCTCCCCTACATGATCTGATCGAACATCGTCCTCATTTGAGACAACGGAGTCGGGGGCAGCGTCCTGGCTGTGATCTCGCCGGAATGCTTGAGAGCGTCGTCGTTTGCGTGCAGGCATGAAAGCGTGGGAACATATTTAGCTCGTGCCTCTCAAGAGTCTCTCCTGTTTAATTTGCATAGCCGGTGACTTGACCTTCGATGAAGGATAATTTGCAGCTTTCAAAGACGTGATCTCTATATCATCTGCGATCTACATACGTTGAACTGTTCCAAGGTCAAGGGAACGTACGGCATGTAACATTGCTAGATGAATTGGATATTATATTGTGGTGCAGAGTGATGCGACGGATTACGACGATGTGCAGGAAGGACCAGACAACAACAGAAGGACAAGCAGAGCAGTAATAGGTAAAATACAGCGGACCAAGGGGTATGGAGGGCCAGCTTGTGTTTTCGTGAAAGATACTCAATCTAAAAATGTACGATCAAAGTCATGCAGGTAAAATAAGTGAGAAGGATGTGAACATCAAGTTCACTTGTTCGAGGTCGTCTTCAAATCGACCTGTCAGCGTCACAGGACCAGCCATGTGAATGAGAGATACGTACTGCAAATCCGTTCAGTGTTCGGCTGGAGTGATATGAGGACATGGCTTGTGTTTGGGACGTTCGATAGGATCTCGCAGAACCCATCGAATGCATCGACGTGGAGCCACTGGGCGTGGTGGGAACTGTATTGGTGGTCCGAGTGACACGAGCAGTTAGGGGCGTAGGAGCGCTGATTTGCGACTTCTTTGGCGTCTCGACGGGTTTGCTGCGACTAGACAGGTTTGAAGCAGACGCGAGCAACGCTTTCGCTGTGCCAGGAGCAGGCGTGCTGATCTTCGCGCGACGTCCCGCAGTGAGGAAGGGGTGGCGCATCGCGTTCTGAGGCTTGATACGGCGCTCAGGATCCCAGACAAGGCACTTTGCGATGAAGTCGACGAAGAGCTCATCGTCGCAACGCAAAGCCTGTGCAAGCGTCTTCGTGCCCGGACGTCTTCTACGGCCCTTGGAATTGACGACAGGCCTTGGCGCACCGGTTGAATCTAGGTGAACATGTGTGAGCAGCCCGAAACGTCCCGGTGAGGTGAAATGACTAACCAAAGAAGAGTCTCTTTCGAGAACTACGGTTGACAAAGTCTTTGTCTGGAACACCCAACACCTCCATGATGCAAGACAACTGCTCTTGCTCATTCTCGCCAGGGAAAATGGGAAAGCCGGTGTACAGTTCGGCGAGAATGCATCCAAGGCTCCACATGTCGATGGCCATGTGGTAGTTCATGCCCATGATAACTTCGGGGGATCGGTAGAACCGGCTCTGAATGTAAGTATAGACTGGGGAAGAGATGAGCACGTCGTCCTGCAGGCAATGATGGGGTTGCCCGCCAACTCACTTTTCTCATGTTCGAAGCAACTGCTACCAAAATCGATGACCTTGATGGCACTCTTCGCAGGATGTCGTAAAAGAACGTTCTGCAGACAGGATGAGGACAATGAAGGTGCGTGATACGAATCAACCTTACCTCTGGCTTCAGGTCGCAATGCACAATACGGTGATGTCGCATCAGCGAGAGCGAGGCGAGCATTTGGGTGGTGAAACGGCGAATCAACGCCGTGGTAAATCCGACAAACCCGTTGGCCTTGATGAGCTCGTAGAGATTGATGCTGAGGAGTTCCATGGCAATGCACAGATGATCGCGGAAGTAGAAATGCTCCGTCATCTTGATGACATGGTGTTTCTCGTCGGCATCCTGAAAGACATTGCGTTAAAACGAGAGTAGAATCGAAGAGTAAAGGCGTACCCATTTGCGCAAATTGTCGAGGATCTTGATTTCGACCAAGGCCTGATGATGAAAGCGTTTCTTGTTGCGGATGATCTTGATAGCGACGGATTCACCAGTGCAGTGATCGCGACAGTTGAGCACTTGACCAAAGGAGCCCTTGCCCAAGGTGTCTATGACCTCATAGCGATAAGCCAGGTGGTCGTGATTGACGATCAGATAGTCGCCTCGCTCGTCGTCGTACCCAAAGTTGTTTGTCGGTTTGTCAGGGTGCGCGGGCTTCTTCTCGCTGTTCGCGCCAATATAATACACAGATGGGAAATTCAAGATTTCCTTCCGCTCGTAATCAGACAGGTGATGACGTTGATTGCTCTTGAGGATAGCTATCAAAAAAGCATGAGGAACGAAAAGGGGTTCAGAAGCGAAGAGCTTACCAGCCGGAGTCGATGGTGGGACAGGGGGTAAAGGTTCAGGGAAACGAAGCATGCCTTCCAACTCTTCCTGGGTGGCCCCATGCGCCAGCTTCTTCTGCTGCTGCTTCTTGATATAATGCATCATCTCCTCGTCACCCAGCAGCTCCTCTTCATCAACGGAACTTGGGGCGGGGGATGGAGTATTAAGCGATTGCCGGCTAGATGACGGCGTACCCATTGCCTGATGTATATTCGAAGTGTTGGAGTTGGAGCTGCGAGAGTGGGGCAATGACACCTTAGGACTGAGAAGCTTAAGCTTAGATGGAGAGAGCGCAGAGAATCGGTGTTGCGTTTCGCTCGGAGCCACCGACGACAAAGATGCCACAGAGCTGGTTGACGACTTGCGAAGGCCACTGAACGACATCGAATCGCGATTGCCCTTCCTCGGAATGCCCGACACGGATGTGTTAGCGAGCCCAGAGGCTTGCCGAGCAGAGGATCCGTTCGAGGACGGCGAGGCGCGGACAGACTGGCGTTGCACGGCCGTGGTGAGCGTCGCCTTGGGGGTTTCGCCGTTTTCCAAGACGCCGAACTCGTTGGTAGACGCGGCAGGAGATGGCGAAGGTTCGTTGCTAGGGGCCACAAGGCCGCTCACGTTCATGCTTGCCCTACGACTGGTCATCGTGGCAGAGCTGGACGTGGACCCCTTAAGTGCGGGTGATGTCACGGTCGAGGTGCGACTATGAATGCGAGGGATCTTCGTGGGAGTTTCCTTCGGATTGGACGATGCGACATGTAGAGACGAAAGAGGCTCTTTGCCATCCTTGGAAAACGAGGTATTGCCAGCTGTGATGCCAACCGATGGTGAACCGGCGATGGTGGGCAGTTGGCTACGGTTCCTCAATGACGCATCCGACTGCCTCTGCATCGAGCTGATCGTCTGAGACGTAACTCGCGATCCAGCGGTAGTAGTGCGCGTCATGGAAGAGCCGGTCGTGGAGGGACCAGCCTTAAGATTAGCAACTCGTTGAGCTGTTGCCGGCGGCAACGCAGAGATCTGCAGAGGTGGCATACTTACGGGCTGGGACTTCTTCTGGTCCGTAGAAGACAGAGTCTGCAGCACGACGACCGTCAAGTGAGTGGTGGCAGAGGGTGAAACGCGCGTCTACTCACCTTGCCACGACGCCTGCCCATCAAAACCGAAATCCTGCCCTCTTTATCATCCTTCTTTGATTTCTCTTTCTCTTTGTCCGAGTCCTTGCTGCGAGTGCTCTCCTTGCCGCTCTTGCTATCGCTCTTGTCTCCTTGCAGGTTTCTCTTTGAACTGGACCCTTTCAACAGGGAACCCAGACTCAACATAGACGTCTTTTTGTGTGCGGAGTTCGTCACAGAGGGAGTCGACAAACTTGAGTCGATCGGGGAGATACTGCTCTGAGTTGGTAAAGCCAATAGTCCGTTTGATGCAGTTGGCGAGGTCGAGGGCTGGGTAGAGGTGGACGCGTTCAATTGAACGCTCTGGGACGAGGAACGACGGAAGAACGGGATGGACGAAGGTGTGAGGCGTTTGGACGATCCACGGCGTATCGAGCTGGAAGGGCTGAGCGGGGTGCGCTGTGCGCCTAACGAGGCTGACTGATTCGCGCTAGATGCAGTCCCAGGGCGGCTGGAAACAACACGATCAGGTATCTGTGGCTTCCGCGGAACAAAAGCTAATACTAACGATGACGGCGAAAGGGCATGAGCCGAAGACAGCGACGACAGCGACGCAAGAGAGGCTGCCGACGTCATTGCCTCGGGCTGACTTGGTGACCATCCCTCGTTGCGATCCTTGGAATGTGACCTGCGACTGAGGTGTCCAAACGTAGCAGAGCGGGGACTGACTCCAAGAGGAGACCCCTTTATACCCGTGTGCTCTTTGACAGAAGGCGATGACGGAGAACCGGACAATTTCATTCCAAGAGCATTAGTGAAACTCCATTTCTTGGACGGGGTCTTGAGCACGGCCGGTGCAGAAGCGGCCGATGTGTAACCTGGGACCAGATTCTGGCCGGGAAAGTCCGTTTGGGGGTGAGCGAGGTCGTCTGGGATACGCTCCTGGCTGACGGCACGTCCAAGGGCATGTTACGGTCGCGTTCGTCCTCGGCAGAAGCAGAAGGCATATCCTTGCCCTTCTCTTCGGAAGGCTCAAGAGGGAACTTTGCGCTGGCCGCAGACTGCGGCGGCGAACGGTATGTCGTAAGGTCCTTGGGCAGAGGCGGCACAGGTGGCACAACATCCCCAGCGTCCAACAGCTCGCCCGCTGCGAGCGAAGCGACGCGATCCTTGGAGACCGCATCCGCAGACTGCGAACTTGAGATATCGCTGCCACCACTATTCCTTCTCGTCTTACCAATTGAATGCCTTCCCGACTGAGCAGAGACTGAAGTGACGCTGGTCGTAGTCGAAAGGGAGGCCGAGTCCCTAGAGCTGGTCGTGGGGGTGCTCGTGTAGGTCGTCGAAGAGGCAGATCCGCGCTTGCCCGTGTAGCTCAAACGAGCGCCTGCAGTCGACTTTTTCGGCTTGTCTTGTGCAGGCGAATGGGGCTGATTCTCGTCGCTACTGCCAACAGCACTACCGAGCTCGCCTGCCCCGACGTCGCCAATAGCCAATCCGAGACCAACAACAGGGTGTCCATTTTCCTTCTCCCTTTCCCTTGATGCGTTGCCTTCGCGCGCACTATCCCTCCGAGTAAGCTTGGCGCCGTCGGTGCCGATGCCCTCCCATTGACTGGTAGTCTTCGCCGGTGTTCCAGGGCGACTTGAACCAGGACGAACACTCCCGACGCTGGTACGCTTACGCGAAGCAGTTTTTCCAGACAGGCCATCCAACTTGCGAAGAGCCTCGGCCGTGGCCTGATCGTCGAGACCAGACCAACCTTCCTGTGTACCGCGAAGCAGCGAGTGGGCGACATTGGGAGAGTGGTGCGTCTGACTTTCTTTCAATGAAGAATAGGAAGGGGTTGTGGTGATAGCGCCGTTACTCCCCGCATGGCGAAGGAACTGTTGGATGGAAGAGGTAGAAGGGGAAGGCGGGAGGTGGGAGAAGTCGGTCGTGTGAACGCGACGAGAATAGTGGCTTTCTCCGTGACTAGACGACGACGAACTCGCCGACGTATGCCGCGCGTGCCTCTCCGGCTTTGAGACAGAGCTCGCGGTAATAGTATCTCGTTGACGCTCCTTCCCTTTGTCCCGGCCAGAGGAAGGCGCGCCCACACCTAGACTGCGATGCTTGCGGATAGAAGTCTTCTCGTCCTTCATTTTGTCCCCAGCAGACAGATTCCTTTGATGCTTCTTGATCAAGGTCCCCGACTGGTCAAGTTCAAACTCGTCCGAAGTGCGCTTCTTCGCCTTGTGAAGAGGGGTCAAGAACGCGCTGGGCGGGACGGGGACAGAGTTGACACCTGAGAGCGAAGACGACCTCGAGGGCGTCTGGGGTGCTAGGGTCGTGGCAGCAGACTTGCCGGGTACCGACTGGCGATGGCGGGGATAGAGGATCTCCTCACCGCCACTTTCCTCGGTGACCGATGGACGCGTGCGAACGGTCTTCGGGAGCGCCCAGACGTCCAGAGGCTGTTGAGAGTGGTCAGAACAAGTCGAAATCTACGAAAGTGAACTCGATATATACCTCTTCGCCCTCCTCTCCCTCGCCATCAATGGCTTCTATAGTCCATGGGCTGTCTGGAGACTCCACGTCCAAGTCCTCCTGGGCGTGCACCTCTCCCTCTTCCTGGACCCCATCCAGTTCACTTTGACTTTCCGACTCGAAAGCATGATTGCGATCCAATCGCGTCGTCCAGCGCGGTGTGGCCAGCTCGCCTAGGCCGTGAAGCCCCCTCCTGTCGATCGTTGCGGGATCTCTGATGGGTGTCACTGGCTCCTGGGCGTAGCGCGATTCGGGTGTCTTGCTGTGGGTACCGGAAAAGGGGAGCGGGGGAACAGGCGAACCCGAAGGAGAATGGACACTGAAGTAGTAGGGGTCCAGTGACGAGGAGGGCGAGGGCGAGTGGGGCACGTCGGAAGCCTGCGCAGACGGGTCGTCCGTCAAAGGAGTCGGTCGTAGCTGCGTGGAGAACGAATCAGCGATGGATGTAACTTGGTACGCGACTAGCTGCAGACCATGTGGACGAAACGTTGGGTATCCTGGAAGCGATCGTGATCTGGCTGCGCACGAGGGGTGGCATTGAAGGAGTCTTCAATGTCGAGGGCGGGAGGACGAACCCTCCTCTTCGAGGGGCTCTCGTCGTGGGCCGGGGCGGACGAGGAGAGGGGGGAGGGGGACGCGGACATGGGAGGGGAGAGGAAGGGTCGAACCGTCAAGGGAACAGGGCGAGTAAAGAGGGACGAAAAAAAGAGAAAAAATAACAGAAAAAAGGAGGCGACGAGCTAAGGAATTTTGTATTGTGGATCGATGTGATTGATAGATAGAGTGAACGCCACGGCGAGCTCGACGAACGGGCTGCGAGTGCGGGATGCGGTTGATGGGCTCTGCTCGCGCGGCGGCCCCTCGTGTCCCTTGTTTGGCCGCATTTGGCATCGGTGGCTCATCTTGGCCCGTCCCGCCCGCGAGCCGCTGGGGCCGTCACGCTGAGCTGACTGGATTGCTGACTGTGTGCTTTGCGCTGCCGCTGCGCGTTCAGCCGCAGCCTTCGCAGGACATCGTCCACGGTCTCCTCACAGAATGGATCAAGACAGACGCGCATGCGGCGCCTAGACTAGAGGTGACGGAACACCACACGCACGAGGCGTGGGCGACGGGCGTGCACTGTGCACGCACAAAGCGCAAGAACATTCTCGGTTCGGAGACAGGGTCAGAGGGTACGGCAATGAGCACGCCCCATATGATATGATATGAAAGGAGGCAACGGGCATGGAACGTTCACGTCGATCATACTTTAAAAAAAGCTGCGAACGAGCGCTGCTCATCACGACGGGGACTGGGAGCGGAGCCTGGGAGGCCCGGTGTGAATTGGGGCGGAGAGCGAAGGATGCAAAGTCCGGGCGCGGGGCCCCCCGAGGGTTGAAAAGACGGCGAGGAGGAGGACGACTCCGAACGACTTTCAGCCCCCGCGTCACGTCTTCCCCCATCGCTTTGTATCCCGCCTCTCCGCTCTCCGCCATCTCAGCGACATTTCCGGTACGTCTCGAGCCCAAGCTCTTTGTCCTCGTCCTCCCCGTCCCCCTCGCCCATGTCGCTCACCCATCGCCTCCAGCGTTCCCTTTGTTGCGCCCCTTATCGCCCTTGTCTCCTCCCTACCGTCCACTTCCCCCGCGCTCCGAGGCGCTTCTATTCATCTCTCTATCGGGCATAGACGCCTGCGACACGTGTTCGCCACCAAGCGTGATTAGTCCAACCCTCCCCCTTGCCCGTCCCCTTCGTCTGCACCAGCCTCGTCCCCTCCTCTCCCCCCCCCCCTCTCTCCCCCCCAGACGATGTCCTCTGCCCGTGCACAGTCTACCGATGCAGACGACGAGCACAACGATGGCTCCCCTTCTGCCGCCGCAGTACAACCCTCCATGACGATGCACCCCGTCTCCTACCCCGGCATGCCCATGCACATGTACCCCTTTGCTCCCGGCATGGTTCCCACCCACCCTCAGATCAGGTCCAAGCGCAGGCAGGTCAAGAACGCCTGCACCAACTGCCAAAAGGCTTGCAAGAAGTGCGACGACGCTCGCCCCTGCCTCCGCTGTGTCAAGTACGGCATCGGAGAAGAGTGTGTCGACTCTCAACGCAAGGAGAGGAAGAAGGGAATCAAGCGGGGTCCTTACAAGAAGCGCGATGGAAAGAGTGAGTCCCTCGTTTGGCCATCCCTCGCACCCATCCCATCCCCATCCCGCGTGCACTCACGATGTGCCCCTCTCAACGGATCGCGCAGACACTTCCCCAGACGAGCAACTGGATGACCCAGTTCAGCAGGGGATGCCGATACAACCCGGCGTTCCTGCCCCAAGTCCAGGGCCTCCGGTGCCGTACATGGGGGGCATGCCTTACCCACCCGGCGCCTTCTATCCCCCCTACCCCGTTCCACCTCCTAAACCAGGAGAGCCTTATTATCCCGGCTTCTACCTCACCCCCGTTCCACACCCCCCTCCGGGCAATGGTCAGGACCCGGAGAACGTGAACGTGGGCTATCCGCCTCCTCACTCCCAGTTCTATCCCACCACCTTCCTCGCCCCCTATGCCCAGCACTATCCCCCGGCCTATATGATGCAACGTCCTGACGGCCAGATGCAGATGCAACCCTCCCCTTACGCATACCCGCCGATGTACGGTAAGCCCCCTTCTGCCGCCGGCCCCAGCATGGACAACGGCGCCGGTGGCATGCACATGGGCGGCAGGCGAGAGGACCAGCCGGACGGTGGCAGGGGAGACGGCCTGATGGGGCTCGACAAGGCAGTCTGATGGAGAGGTTAAGGTCCGGAGGTTTTGTAATTGTAAATGTATTTCTGGCTGGTGCACTTTTTTTGAATATGGTCTCGTGTATGGAATCACGCTTGCTTCGTTCTGCGTACAAATGTCCTTGCTTATACCGAATGTGACGTTATCTTAGCCCGCTGAATGCCCGTGAGGCTTGTTGGTTGTCATCAGAACCGTAAGGTGACCTGGGAAGGGTTGTGTGAAGCTGCGGGCGTAAGAAGGTAACACGGCAATGAAGCAAACACGTAAACAAACAGGCAACGGCATGAGAACAAACCACAGTGCCACAGGAAGTACCTACAAAGGAATGCCACTGATGACAAGATATGTAGGACGATGTAGCACACTGCCATCGCTGGGTACTTTGTAGAACGGAACGAACAAGGAGGGGAGACCCGCGGGCGAGCCGCGGGGACAGTTGCGAGCTCCGCTTGGAGCTTGGCGACGGACAAGGGGCGCGAAGCGGAGCGGGGGAGGGAGCGGAGGCGGTGTTGAGGCCGCGGCTGCGCTGAGCGACGGCGGGCAACGATCAGTATGCGCGGTGATTCCATGAGGGCGACAAACGCCGCGCGGTTCTCACAGGTCGAGAACGGGAATCCAACTTCGCTGCATCAGGGCCGGAGCGCCCACATGCACTTCCGGCCTCGACTCCAGTCCCAGCCCCCGTCTGCACGCTCGAGTCTGGTCTGGGCTGAAGCGCCTTGCGTTGGACACGTAAAGCGGCGATGGAGATGCGGATGCCAGCCAACGCTAATCAGGCGGGGGAGTCTCCTGAAAGAATGCGTAACAGATATATGCGGCAATTATCCGAGTATATTACAGACGGGAAGATGCGAAACGGCTGCCGTTTTGAACGTCATATCTCGACGTCATTGGCATCATCCAGGCATCTCAGCTTTAACATTACATCACTGCCTGCAACGCGAGTGAGTCAGGCGAGACAAGCTTGATGGTTTCAGAAACAGCTCACCCCATCCTTCCAGCGGGAAGAGATCCAGCGACCCGCCAAAATACCTACACCAGTGACAGCCGATGAGCAAAGCAAAGGCACGATGTATGATGGGGATCACGAACTTGGCATAGAGTCTGCTCATGGGGAGCCCAAAGCCCAGCCCGGCAATCGTCCCCATCCCAGTCTGCACGCCCTTCCCTGTCATCTCCCCAAACAGATTCACCTCACCCGCACCGCCGCTGCCCGCTCCGATCGCGGCGCTCCCACCGACATGCTGCGCCGCATAGGGCCCGCCTTCCGAACCTTCGTCGTGCCAGGCGCCACGGCCGGCCGTCGTAAAGGCATACGAGAAGATGCGCGACATGTTGGACGGGGAGACCCCGCCCCCGTGGTCGCGGATGCGGAGGGACAGCATCGAGGGTGCAGATATGCCGGCGAGGCGCGGTGGTGGCGCGACGGTGATGAGCACGGGGTGGAGGGGGTGGACAGTCGAGCTGCCGTATTGTTTGTAGTGATGCTCGACGGTTGCGCGAAAAGAGTTCTTGAGGATCTCAGTCAGGATGTACTCGAGATGGACGGGAATGTATCTGGACGCAGAGGAGGAAGTTTACACCCTGCGCAAAAGAAAAGGCGTCGCACTCACGCGAACGTGGCATCGGTGTGACCGTCGATGACGATCGGCGGACTGGCACCCAGCGTAGCTTCACATAGCTCGCTCACGAAGGACGCACACATCCGGATCATCTCCACTGGCGAGCACTTCATGTCGACCACCCCGGCGTAGTCCCTGTTCCGCTCCGACTCCTGAAGTGCGCGCGACAGCAAGATGTGCTGCTCCGCGATCAGACGCACCGCGATGCGATTTCGGATGGCGGCGTCGAGGAAGCTGCTGATCTGCGTGGGGGACATGTAGCGTGTGCACTCTTGAAACCTATTCGGAGATCAACAACGCATCAGGTGCACTTCAGCTAATCCCGAATCTTCAAAGGCCTTTCTGGATGCGCTCACCCTTTTGCAATCGTCGGAATGTCGTTTGCGTGATCGTGCACGAGCGTGTCGAGCTGCGCCGTGAACTCAGCGTTCTCTTGCAGGGACCTGATGCGAGGGTACGTCGCGAGCCACAAGAAGCTCTTCCGAAACCCATCGAGGATGCGTGCGATGTACGGGTTAGTGCCGACGATGAACGGTAGCCCCTCGAGCGAGCGGATACGCGTCGCGAGACGACGAGGAATCTCGGCTTGTGCATATGCCACAGATAGCAATACCGACGCTTCAGTGAGAGGCCGGCCGAAAGAGAGCAGAGTGCCTAGAGTGAGAGGCCTGGGCGTGTGCTGGGCATGGATGGCGAGTAAGTGTGAGAGTTCTGGCGACGCTGGCTGTGGCGTCCGACGATAGTGAGACGAACGACGGATGGCTATTGATCGTGACTTGCTGCGAGAGGTCGCGGTATACGAACGTTGCATAGCGAGCATGGTTGTCGCAAGAGCAGTCACTGAAGCTCATGACGGTCCGAGTATCGTTATACGGGCGGAACAAGAGTCACAATGGACACCGTGGCTCCATGCCGTTTCTTTTTTCACACATGCACATTTTCAACGATACATGGAAAGCTAAATAAAACATAGACAGAAAATGTACACAGGCTAGTCTAGTTATACACTTGGTAGAGCGGTCTGCAAGATTGAAAGAAGCGTTGAGCAAGGTGATCTCTTCTGGTAGTGGCGTAGACCACTTACGTGCTTGAAAACTTCGTGCCTTGCTGGACTACCTTCTCAACAGCATCGAGGAAGTCACGCTCGGTGGCAACCTTCCGCCGAGCACGAATGGCGAACATACCGGCCTTGATGGGAAAACAATGTCATTTTCATACACTTCTGATGACGCAGCACATTCTTACCTCGGTTGAAACGGACCGTAGCTCAGCGCCAGTTGTGTTAGGACACAACCGGGCAATCAAGTCGAAACGAATGTCCCGCTCGACGCTCATGCTGGAAGGAGATCGGAAAATTCTTCAAGGAACGCTGGATTACAAACAACGCAGTCACTGACCTTCGGGAGTGGATGCGGAGGATGTGCGCTCGGCCTTGTGCATCCGGTAACGAAAACTCCACTCGCCGATCCAGACGACCGGGACGCAGGAGCGCGGGATCAAGGGTATCTGGCCTAGATGTGGATGAATTGAGCGTGCTTCCGAAACGTGCCAACCAACGATATCCACCTATTCGTCGCCATAAGTACTTTGATGTTCCCTCGTGGGTCGAACCCATCGAGTTGATTGATCAACTCCAACATCGTCCGCTGTACTTCGTTGTCACCTCCGGCCCCATCGTCGAACCGCGTACCACCGATGGCGTCCACTTCATCGAAGAAGATGATGCATGCCTTCTTACCTCGTGCCATCTCAAACAATTCACGAACCATCCGCGCACCCTCTCCGACATATTTCTGCACAAGCTCGGAACCAATGACACGGATGAACGTAGCATCTGTCCGGTTAGCAACTGCACGTGCACACAATGTCTTGCCAGTGCCTGGTGGGCCGAAAAGTAAAACTCCCTTCGGTGGGTCGATGCCGAGGTCGACAAAACGCTCTGGCTAGAGATATCGTCTAGCAAGGGTGTCAGTTCAAGTGCGAAGACACTCACAGAAAGTAATGGTGTCTCAACGACTTCGCGCAATTTTTCAATCTGCTCCTTGCATCCACCAATGTCCGAATACGTCACGTCTGGTTTCTCCTCGACTTGCATCAATGTGACTGACGCGTCGATCTTCGGGGGAAGAGGTATCATGATTTGATACTTATGTCGGTCTACACTGTAAGTCACTGTCAACTCACCGCACCTTTATACAAGCACACAAGCAACACTCACCCGACACGCATACCCTCCTCAATATCCGATGGCGCTACACGATCACCAAGGCCGACAACAAACTTGGCAATTTGTTTGATGTTGATGACATATTTGTCTTGTTCGTCTGCGCCCTTCTGGCCTTGAGCGGCGCCTGCGGGGTTCACAGCTCGAGCTGCCTCTGCTAGCTTCTCGTCTACGGGAATAATCTTCGTACACCGAGCGACCTGGAAGGCGTGTGCAGACATGCGCTGACGATCGGCGGGAAGGTCCCAGAGGTTGGGTGATGAGAGGCCGGTGTCGGATTCCTTCACGCCTGGAAATGGTTCAATAGATCGGTAAGTGCGCGTTCAGTAAAACAGCTTACCCAGCTTCTCATTGATCCGCTTCTGAATGTCTTTAATGTCGCCGTCTATTTTCTTCAGTTGTGACGCGTAAGGGCCTTGTCCCTGAAGAGAAGTGAGCTCTCAAGGTGATTCCAGCGTGTGGACATGGTACACACATAAGTCTTGAGAATCTGAATGTCACTATCGTCCAGAGCTATAGTGTGTCGGAAAGTATTGTAAATAAAGATGGATAATGCACACTCACAGACTATCTTCTCCTCCTTCTCGTCAAGCTTCTTGCTGTCTAGAACACAGTCAATATCCTGCTTGATTGATTCTGAAGACACGCATACACTTTTCCCAGTCACTTGGAGGGGGAAAGACATCAGCTCGGGTATGACGCTCAACAGGCTAGAACGTACGCTTTAGGTGGCATCGTGGATAGCGATGAGGGGGGTTGTGGTGGTAATAAAGAAACGTAGTCGAGTGAACACGGATGGACGACGCGTCACTCTCGGTCTGGTCGCATGCTCGGGCTTTGCCAGAGACGTCGTCTTCTAGACTCCCACGGTCCCAGATTCGGATACCTCGATTAGTACGACGCTTGCTGGTGCCTCACCTGTATTATTGACTTGAACGACGACGATGGCCGGCGCACTCCCAAACGCAAAACGGAATCTTCCAAAGATCGCAGATGAGGAGCGCGAGTCTCGCTTCGGTCAGGTCTTCGGCGTGTCCGGGCCTGTAGTCATAGCAGAAAACATGACCGGGTGTGTCATGTACGAGCTTGTCCGCGTCGGGCACGATGAGCTCGTCGGAGGTGCGTTGAGCTTGCGTTAGAGTCTATCGGATTCTCATGCGTGAGCAGAGGTCATTCGTATTGATGCCGACAAGGCGACGATCCAGGTCTATGAGGAGACCTCAGGCGTCACCGTCGGAGATCCGGTACTACGAACGGGGAAGCCGCTTAGTGTCGAGCTTGGGCCTGGTAGGCACTCGTCAAGTGTTTGTCCGTTGAGAGACGTACTTATATTCCGTGTATAGGTCTGATGGGTAATATCGTGGACGGGATCCAACGGCCATTGCGCGTACGTCCCATCCTTGCCCTTGATCCTTCAGCTTGCACATCGCTGCCCCTCAGGCTATTCAAGAACTCTCGAAATCCATATATATTCCTCGTGGTATCAACACTGAAGCGCTTGATCGCTCACTGCAGTGGGAATTCACTCCCACCAACTTCCAAGTGCGTATCTGTCTTGGTACCTAGGCAGAGCGCACGAGTTTCATTGTCTTTTACCCTCTCTTCCCAGGTCGGTGATCATGTCTCAGGCGGTGATATTTTCGGACGCGTATACGAGAATTCCCTCGTCGACGCGCACAAGATCATGCTTTCTCCCAAGGCAATGGGCACTATTACACACATAGCAGAAAAGGGCAGCTACGCCGTTGACGTACGTCCTGTATCTGGCATATTCAATGCATTCCCGTTCATCTAATGCGCTTGGGTAAGGATATTGTCTTGGAGACCGAATTCCAGGGCAAGACCACAAAGCATACAATGATGCAATTGTGGCCGGTCCGTGCACCACGTCCTGTCGCAGAGAAGCACACGGCGAACTACCCTCTTCTCACTGGCCAACGCATCTTGGACGCTCTTTTCCCGTAAGTGCGCAAGCGGGACAGCTGACCTTTACGGGGCCTCACGATCATTGCAGATGTGTACAAGGAGGAACTACCGCCATTCCTGGCGCCTTCGGGTGCGGAAAGACGGTCATCTCGCAAGCCCTGTCCAAGTTCTCCAACAGCGACATCATCATCTACGTTGGATGTGGCGAGCGCGGAAATGAGATGGCTGAGGTCTTGATGGAGGTATCGGCATTCCTTGCGTTTCAAACACTGTGTTTGTTGACCATGCTATCTCCAGTTCCCTGAGCTAACAATGGAGATCGGTGACCGCCAAGAGCCCATTATGAAGCGCACGACGCTGGTCGCGAACACATCCAACATGCCTGTCGCCGCTCGGGAAGCATCTATCTACACAGGAATCACCCTCGCAGAGTACTTCCGTGATCAAGGTACCAATGTCTCGATGATGGCCGACTCGACATCGCGTTGGGCCGAGGCGCTGCGTGAGATTTCAGGTCGTTTGGCAGAGATGCCTGCAGACTCCGGCTATCCAGCCTATCTGGGTACCAAACTCGCTTCTTTCTACGAGCGCGCTGGAAAAGTTACTGCGCTTGGCAACCCTGTCCGCCAGGGCACTGTCTCTATCGTTGGCGCGTAAGTTTTTCCCTCGTTGTAAATTCTCTTGTCATTATGCTGCGGCTGAGCTCCTCACCGCAGTGTGTCGCCGCCTGGCGGTGATTTCTCCGACCCCGTTACGTCCGCCACGCTTGGCATCGTCCAGGTCTTCTGGGGACTTGACAAGAAGTTGGCCCAGCGGAAACACTTCCCTTCTGTTAACTGGAACTTGTCATACTCGAAGTACACGAAGGTGCTCGAGCCGCACTATGAGAGCACAGAGCCTGGGTTTGTTGAGCTGCGCATGCGGACGAAAGAGATCCTTCAGAAGGAAGAAGACTTGGCCGAAATCGTGCAATTGGTCGGGAAGAGTGCGCTGGGCGAGAACGACAAAATCACGCTCGAGGTTGCACGGATGCTGAAGGATGATTTTTTGCAGCAGAACGGCATGAGCGAGTACGATCGCTACTGTCCGTTCTACAAGACGAGCGCGATGCTGCGTAACTTTGTCGGATTCCATGACGCAGCGCTCAAGGCGGTCTCGCAGGGGGATCTCACGTTCGCCAAGATCAAAGACGCAGCAGGCGATATCATGTTTAAGCTGTCGCAGATGAAGTTCGAGGTTCGTCTGTCTTTTTTCGCTTAAAAGCGGATGTTCAGAAACTCGGCTTCTAGTCTCCCTCTCAAGGGCAAGAAGCGATCAAGCAGAAGCTTGACGGCCTCCACACAGAGATTCAAGACAAATTCAGAACGCTGGTGGAGTGAGCGTATGAATATACAGCTTTCCGGCTTTCGGATGAGACGACTGTGCAATCTCGCAGCCTGACTGATTGTGTCGGCGGCCAGTAATGCGATGAACGAGGACTTTTCGTGAAGATGTGTAGTTTTCTACATTATACATCCATACCCTCCTCATGACGCGCGCTGTGTTGCGACGAGTGCTGGCGGTAGACTGTCCACGCACCGTTGCCGCGTGAAATAGGGCAAGTGAAACATGATCGCCACTCAAATTGGCCACTACGCCACAGGTGAGCTAGCCGACAGACTGACGTCACGATGATGGCACTGTGATGACGGGCCTGGTCTGTCGCATCATCCGCCCACAGCCGCTGAGTGCGACCAAGCAGTTCACAGACGGTGCGTACAGTAGACCAAGCATTTACTCACTCAGGATTATAGGAGACGACACAGGACCGCACACACGAACCTTGGGCGATCTGGATCTGATCGCGGCCCCTTCATCTGGTCCGCAGTCGAGGCCGCCGCAGCGCCGCCACGCGCATCCTTTTCGAGCCGACTTATCGACTGCGGATATGGCGGCGGCAAGCGCGGAACTGTGCGCTTCACAAAGACCCTTATAAAGCCTGACAGGAGGCTTTCCATGATGCACACCCCTTGCACGAGCACCATGTTGCTCTCCACCCTCATCACCGTACTTTCCGCGGGCCTGACGGTCGCAGCATTGCCTGGGCCGTTCCGCATTCAGCATCCTGAAGAAACATATGACATCGACGATGGCCTTGCAACTAGTGGGATGGAGCCCGTGCAGTGGAAGCTCGATGATTTTGACAGGTTCACATCGCCGCCGAGGCCTCCTACAGAGTCGCACCACAAATCCATCTACGACATCCTGAGCGACAATTCTGAGTGTGTCTGGATATTCCCCTTCATCACGTTTCGCGTTTGACACTGTTTGCACAGGTTTTCCCACCTTTTGAAGCTGGTCAACTTCTCTGAAGACATCGCAGACATATT
This sequence comes from Heterobasidion occidentale, assembly GCA_039111635.1. NCBI lineage: Eukaryota > Fungi > Basidiomycota > Agaricomycetes > Russulales > Bondarzewiaceae > Heterobasidion > Heterobasidion occidentale. Next base: position 1,697,724 of record JBCAQO010000002.1, on the reverse strand, counting down.
GAAAGACACCTCTACCAAGTGAGACTTTACGTCATAACTACGATGGTCATAAATTTACTTCTCTCCCCATAGCATCACCTTTTTTGCTCCACCCAATTGGGCGCTTCGCCCCCCTCACCATAGGCGCGAGGACTCTCTCAGTTCTTCGGGTTTCCATGACTTGATGCAGAGCGATCCTAATTTTGATCTCGTGCGCGCTTTACACGCCATCGAGTCGCTTGATACCCTTTCGCCTTTCAAAGGGGACGGCGTTCTCGATGGTGATGACGACGAAGATAAAGAACGTCGCAAGCGGATCCTTCAGAAGATCGTCCGCGCAGTGTTACTGTACCACATCATTCCTGCAGAGTTGAATGCTCAAACCCTCGCCGTGAACGTTACACATGCAACCAATCTCACTGTCCCTGGCGAGACATTGGGCGGCCAACCTTTGCGCCTTCGTATTGCCTCCGGACCTCCCATCATTCACGGTGCGCTTACCGTCAACTTTTACGCCAAAATCATCAAACCAGACGTTTCTGCTTCTAATGGTGAGCATCTTCCACATCGTTCATGCAGCATGACTGATAGGCGCTATTAAGGCGTCATTCACGTCATCAATCACCCTCTTTTGCCACCCACGTCAATCTTTGAAGAGCTTTTCAATTTTCCTGATATATTTTCTACTGTCGTGAGTGTCCCAATGTGGATCTAATGACTTGCATATCAATTTTAAATATCATTCAGACTTCCGCCGTTCAGCGTGTCCACTTGACCAAGGATCTCGATTGGCGTTATGTACCTGAGAAAGACCACAAGGGGTCTTTCAAAGGCACTCCAGCGTTGACTTTCTTCGCTCCTTCTAATTCCGCCTTCAGGAGATTGCCCGAGAAACTTCGTCTCTTCCTGTTCTCGCCCTTCGGAGAGCATGTGCTTAAGAAGCTGTTGGCGTTCCACGCAGTTCCTGATTTCATCCTGCACACTGGTGAGTCTATATAAGTCATCGTTTCTTCCTTACTAAAACATCTCTTTTAGACTATGCATACAATGTGACTTCAGACTCCGAGGTGTTCATGGATATTAATGTTATCGAGCACAACGCCCCTGAACTTAGATTGCCTTCACATTGCGGAACGCCCCCGTCCGATTTGCATCCACACCCTCCTTCTGGGCACGATATCCCACTGCCCCCGCCCCACGGCATGCCCCATAGACCGGATCACCCACACGACCCACAAGATGATGGGATTTCTCCCGAGCCCCCCTTCCCCTTCTTCGGGTTACACCGTGGTCCTCATCACTCAGATTCGCCGCCGGGTCCTCCCCATTCCGGTTTTCCTTGCAGACCTCATGGTCGCGAGCCTCCTCGCGATCATCCCATGTCCGATTTCCCTCATGGTCCACCTCGTCCCTTCCCTGGCAGTCGAGCGCCACACCCGGAGCTACCCCGCGGTGCCCCCATGTCCGAGCATCCTCGGGGACCTCGTCGACCACCTCAAGGTCAACTCTTCTCCGAATCCCCTCACAGGCCTCACACTCCTCCTATTGGCCCTCCTCCGTCTTCTGCACCCCCAGGTGCCCCAGGCGGATCTAAGCTGTACGCTCTCAACTACACGCTTCCCACGCTCCTGTCGAACAGCAGTCTTCACGTCCATGTCGTGAAACGTGTACACAAATTACCTCTTCCCGGCCCGCACCACCCCAAATCATACACAACCGAGTTTTTCGTCAACGGTCAGCCAGTCTTCCTCTATGACATTCCCGCGCGCAACGGTGCGGTACACGTCATTGGGAAGGTGCTTAACCCTCGCGCACACTCCCGGCATGGATCACTCAGCAACCATCATGACGAATCGCGTCCCGTATGGGTAGATGATGTTGCGGATGATTGGGAGGATTGGGAAAGTTGGTTGCTGGCTTGGGCAGACGAGCAGTGACCTTTGAACAACTCTGTCTTGCATCGATCTGTATTTTCTCTCAACTTTTCCCAATTTTTTTCGGCGAAATGCCTTCATTTCATTCTCATCAAGTTCAACAATTATCATATGTACGAATCATCTATTATTGTATCAGCTTACATCGAACAAACTTTGTGTTTCTTCCAGATTGACATCGAATAAACTTGATTGCTCGTCATCCCGCTCCTTGCCTGTCATCGTTCTCATCTCATTTAATTTCCCTTCACGGTCTGATTTGGAAGCAAGACGCCGATGCAGTCTTGTGTTTTGATGTACCGCCCACTCCGTTTGTTCCTCAATCATGACCGGCTGTTCTGGATTGACTGTGCATGTGGGACATACAATTTTGCGTCGTGCTGCCAGAACTGCGGTGGGACTGAATGTAGAGGTGTAAGTGCGGTTGGCATTAAATGTATGACGAGATGAACTGATCACTTGGCGGGTTTGCTCTCCACGGATAGCATATTGCTCGCAGCTATCGATAGCGAGCGAGGGTCGGGAAGTGGCGCCTGTTGCAGGAACCCTTTCAGATGCGTCAACGTCAGCTATGTTGCAGCCCACGTAAGGTTGTCATTGGACACACCTTGTGTGATTTGGAAGGCGACCTCTTTCACGTTGGTTGTCCATTGGTCTCCAAGTTCTAACAAACTCTGAGAGTCGGCTGCAAGCAGATAGATGGATGCCATACCCGTTGCATCCAGCAGATATGCAGCTGCCGTGGCTAGCTCTTTACTTGGCTGTGCAGCATACATTGCAGGTAGGAGCTTGTTGCGAATCCAAGATACCTGCCGCTTAGCATACTTCCGAGTGGAGAGCTTCATATCATCGACAGCTTCTGCAAACGCTTTCTCTGATGGTGACGCTGCATTGAGGTATTCATTGAATTCCCTGTAACCTGTTCTTACACATGAGCACCAGCAAATAGATGTGATGAAACATAGATGTTTTTACCGATTGATTGGTAGATTCCCAACGTATACTCTGTTAAAGACTGATTATTCCCTTCCGTACTGGAAGATGGAGCTCGGGAAGCAATGCTTCGCATAGTACGTATTTCGTCCAAGAGGCCTTGCTGCAAAGGCTGAATTGAACGTCGCTAATGTGAGAAGAGCCTGAACCGAACCTCAATCATCTCCTCAACACGTCTGTCGAGACGAGGATTCAAAGACTTCGGATCCGCATATAACCAGAAGCACAGCGTATCGTATCTATTCAGGTGAGCATGAGAATCGCATCTGATTGAAGATAGGGACACCGACCTAGGGCGCAACGCTGTCTTGGACTGTTCGGTGAATATGTCGCTTGGCCTTCGCCCACTGTCTTTCATAATGACTAGGCTTCGCAGGACCTTCCGTGTGTCTTTCCAATGCCATCGGCTGGCGACCACAGGGTCAAGGGTAGAGAGCAGGGAGTGCAAAGCAAATGCTGCCTGTGGGTTTTCGGATGCTACGGGTGGTGTCTCTGGGAGGTTGTTGAAAAGATTCAGGAGATCGGAAGGCAATGTGGCTATTGATTTTATAAGATCTTCTGAGATGAAGGAGGCAGAGCTTGAGCCAGATGAGATCGGTTCTGTAGCCAACCGGTCTGGAAATATGAGATGTTGGATCCAATAGGATGTTCCACCAACGACAATGGGAATCTGTCTTCTAGCATGCGTCTCGTCTATCTGTCGGAGAGCACCATGAATGAACAATTTTGGACATTAGAAGCATGAAAAGAACCATCTAACCGCCTGCATAGCATCATGAACCCATTGACCGACGACATATTGCTCTTCAGGCTTTTTAAAGCTTATCAGAAGGTGTTCAACGCCATGCCTCTGCGAGACGGGAAGCTTGTTGGTGATCACATCCATCCCGTCGTAGACTTGCATCGAATCAGCATTCAAGATTCTGGCGCCATTCCATCCATTCGCGAAAATCTCCTGGCGTAGTCGGAGAGCAAGCTCGACAGCAAGTTTAGACTTCCCAACCCCAGTCGTTCCGCAGATCGCTATGAGAGGAAGCGGCGACATTATTGAGTGTTGTTATATATTTTCTGTATACAACAAATGAGCTCGCTCTGCTTGCCAATAGCAAAACTAGTGAACTAACTTGCAAGCTTGTCGTTGTCTTGACGTAAGAACAGGCTCCTATGATGATGACTGGCTGAAATGCAGCAAGATTCAGTATTATCTCTTGATATGGTAGGTTATTCTAACCGTAAAAGGGAGAAAGCGATAAATGCTACCTTTTACACACCTTTACAGCTGTTCCCGAAACCTTGGCCGAGGGTTTTTCTTCTGTATTTTATCTTACATGGTCTCCGCTTTAACAGGTTGCATTGCAAGTTTGCCTCAAGATGAAATATTGACCGACACGACACATCTCGATAGTATACAAGAGGCTTTGAATCCTCCTGCGTGAAGTGTCCCCTAACCTTGTGTAAAAGGGCATACACGGGAGAACGTCGCAAGAAGAATAAGAAATAGTATACTATATTGCAAATCAGATTGCAGGATCCGTGATGAGAGGAGACGCTGTAGTCCCACCGGCAGCTTGCTCTGAATCTTGTTGTACATTAGTGACATCCTCATTCGATGCACTTTGACCCCGTCCACGCCCCCGTCCACGCCGACCCTCACCTCGGCCCCTACTCCTTCCACTCCCTCGTGAACGCGGCGACGTTGGAGGAGAGAGCTCGATGTGGTCCCCGTCTCCGTTCTCAGCATCTGGTTTGCTTGGCGAGATGGAGGATATCTTGACCGTCTCGGTCGCAACAGGCTGCACGCTCTGGGACTTACCCCAATCTCCTACTCCCTTCTTTCCCGAATCCCACTCTCTATGCTGGATTTTGTCCATTTTGCGCCGTGCATTCTGTTCTCGGGTGCGGTCAACACTTTCTTGCACTCTTCGCGTCTTAGCCTGTCGAACGCGTTCAACCTCCTGCGTCTTTTTGAAGGCTGCCTCATCTGCTTGGACATCCTAAGGGATGATGAGCACTTCGCTAATGACCATGAGGCTGCATCTCATACCATTCGTCGCTGCTTGATCTTTTCATTCTGTTCCCTGATGCGGTTCATTCTCTCGGCGAGCTCTTCGTCACTCAGCTTATCCTAGAGAAGATGTGAACGGAATGTTGAAGAGTATTGAGAAGCATAGACATACTCGAGGAATACCTCCAGTCTTCACACGTTCCAGATTTACATACGGTTTCTTCTTGTCTCGCGGTTTAGCATCGTCAGCGGAGACGGATTTCTCGGCATCATCAGCAGCAATTTCAGTAAGGGAAGTATTATCTGCGTTGGGATCGGGTATAGAGTGTGGAATGTCGGACGATGAAGAGACTGTGGAGTCTTCGAGATCGAGCCCCAGAGAGTTTACAGGAGGATCAGAGGTTTCCATAAGACCAGTTCCTCTGCCTAGAGCAAGGTTGGAGTTCTGAACACTCGAAAGCACACACTTCTGGAGTCCTCCTGCGGGATGGTTGTGGAAGACGTTTGAAGGCGTTTGACGTACCTGTGGCTACCTGTGGGATGCTTACATTACACTGCGCGCAGAGCCTGGGGTTTTCTATGAGAATCGTGCGGACAGACTGAAAGAGGACAAATGTGCTACCAAAGTCGCCCCTTTATCACAATCTAAATGACAAAAGCGTAATGCTTGGAAAGAACTAACCCTTTTCTAGAAGATCTGACACAGGAACGTCCATGACGCAACAGGGTCCCAGACGGTCCGCGACTGGACCTGGCCTATGCCGAGCCCAAGGTTGCGATAATAATAAAGCACTTTCTCATCGATCTCTCCTTCACTCTTGATCATCACAATGTCTCTTTCCAACAAGCTCGCTGTGACCGACCTTGACCTCACGGGCAAACGCGTGCTCATCCGCGTAGACTTCAATGTCCCGATGCAGGACCGCAAAATCACCAACCCCGCCGTACGTACGTTTTTGTGTCTCTCATGGTCCTAACATAATGGATATTTTGTAGCGTATCGTTGCAGCGCTGCCGACGATCAAATATGCTCTTGAGAACGGTAAGCCAACCGTGCAACCTCTGTCGCAGATTTTACAATTCCAATCTTATGGAGCTAGGCGCGTCCACCGTTATCTTGATGTCTCATCTTGGCCGCCCAGATGGACGGCCGAACTCCAAATATTCCCTCGAGCCTGTCTCCCATGAACTCTCCAAGCTAATCAACAAGCCTGTCACTTTTCTTCCTGATTGTGTGGGACCCGATGTTGAGAAGGCTGTCTCCTCCGCTACGCAAGGCTCCGTCATTCTCCTCGAGAACTTGCGATTCCACATCGAGGAGGAAGGTTCCGTCAAGAACAAGGATGGAACAAAGACTAAAGCTGATCCAACGAAGGTCACCGAGTTCCGGGAGGGTCTCACAAAACTTGGGGATGTCTATGTCAACGATGCATTTGGTACCGCTCATCGTGCCCACTCAAGTATGGTTGGCATCAAGCTGCCTCAGCGTGCTGCTGGGTTCCTTGTTAAGAAGGAGCTCGAATTCTTTGCTAAAGCACTCGAGAGTCCCGAGAGGCCTTTTCTCGCTATCCTTGGGGGTGCTAAGGTCTCCGACAAAATCCAATTGATTGATAATATGCTCGACAAGGTTGGGGAATTGCTCTTTCACCACTGTCACATCCTCATCATCAATCTGACAGGTCGATTCACTCATCATCTGTGGCGGCATGGCCTTCACGTTCAAGAAAACCCTTGAAGGTGTTTCTGTCAGTCTATGATTTCTGACGCTCTTGACTATAGCACTCAAATCAGCCGGTATCATCAGATCGGTAACTCCCTTTTTGATGCTCCTGGATCCGAGAAAGTCGCCTCCCTGATTGAGAAGGCTAAAAAGAATAATGTCAAGCTCGTCTTCCCCGTTGATTACATCACTGGGGATAAATTTGACAAGAATGCAAACGTGCGTGCCATACCTGTGTCTTCTTCGGCGTTGAGTGAGACATTGTTTGGAAAGATAGACAGGGATTGCCTCAGATGCAGACGGTATTCCAGACGGATGGATGGGCCTTGACGCAGGTCCCAAGAGCCGAGAGATTTACCGTGAAGCCGTCCTGGAGGCTAAGACGATCTTATGGAATGGGTCAGTACATATCACGAGGCTGTGAGTCGGCAAATGACTTATATTCTCTCCAGCCCACCTGGTGTTTTTGAGTTCCCCGCTTTTGCTGAAGGATCGAAGTCGCTCTTGGATGCCAACATCACTGCCTCCCAGAATGGTTCCGTCGTCATCGTCGGTGGCGGCGATACCGCGACCGTTGTTGCTCAGTATGATGCGGAGGACAAATTAAGTCACGTCAGCACCGGTGGGGGTGCCAGCCTTGAGCTTCTTGAGGGCAAGGTCAGTGGTTCATCTACGTCTGTCCATAGTATATTCTAGGCTAACACACATACAGACGTTGCCGGGTGTTGCAGAGTTGAGTGAGAAGTAGAACGGTTGTGTAACAAGTAACAAGTAAGAAGAAACGAAGATGAAGAGGTATCGCTTGTTTTGTAAACCATGGTGCCATACATAGAGTGTATTTTTCGTACGGGATCACAGGGCGACAATGGCAACTTGTAAGTCGACAGAAGTGAGCAAGCGATTACTCGGGGCAGTCGAAGCTCGAGGTTTATTGAAGGTAACAAGACACATCAGAGCTGTGCTCCGGCGTCGTGAATAATAGCTGCGCGGCCTTTCGTGTGTGGAGAATCGAAGTTGACACGAAGTTGCCGACTTGGCTAGGACGGTGACCGAGGAGGCACAGGGAGCCAAACACATGTAAACGTCGAGCATTCCGTAATTGATGTGGCGGAAGCCGAAACGTCTGTAAGAGTGAAGGCCGTCCTGAGAATCGAGATCCAACGAACATACACTAAGCAGCTTCCAACTGTACCACCAAGTCAGAGTTGCTGGCCATGGCGCGTCCTACTCGACGTCGTACAACACGTTCTACGGCGCATATAACTCCCGAGCCTAAGGCCGACTCCCCTCACTCATCTGCCACATCCGTCTCAGATGTCACAAAACCTGCCAGGTCGGACGATGACAGATGCCCGGCCTGCAAAAATGACAACGTGGAAGACCTAGCCTCTATAAAGAAAGAAAACTGGATTAGATGCGACGCATGCAGGGCTTGGTTTCATTGGAGATGCTTAAACGAGTCTGGGGATCTGGAGGCCATAGATAAATGGTGCGTCTACCATGAAGCTGCTACAACAACCAGCTATGATCAATGTTGCTTCACATGTCTACATCAGGTTTTGCGCATCGTGCCAAGAACAGGATCCCGCTCGTAATGTAACACTCAAACCTCCCGCACGGAAGTCGACGCGAAAGAAACTAGCTCGTGACTACGCCAATATGCACACTGGGCTGAGCTCTTCGGACCCAAATAGGTGGTTGAACATGCTTCAAGGCAAACCTATCGCAGATGACCATTTCAAACGATTGAATGGTGAACAAGTCAATCTGGACTGGGTCAACGGTGATCCCCATGCGTTCAGAGAACCCGTGGTGATCGAGGAACCCGAAGGATTGGGTATGAAGATGCCCGGGCGTGACCTGTCGATTGAGAGCATTGCAGACACTTTGGGAAAGGATACGCCAGTTGAGGTCATCGGTACTTTGTCTCTTCCTTGTCGGCGAGATGCTAGATGCTCAAGTCGTCTGCATGATTTCTGTTATAGATGTAGCCTCACAGTCGAATTCTCCAGGTTGGACCCTCGGCAAGTGGGCAAGCTACTGGTCAACAGAATCTGCATCTCGTGACAAAGTTCGGAACGTTATATCGCTCGAGGTTTCCGGGACAAAGCTTGCTGACGAGATATTGCCTCCGCGGTTGGTGCGGGAGATGGATTGGGTGGAGAAGTATTGGCCGAGCAACAAGAAAGGGTCTGGACAGGTGTATCCGAAAGTCCAGTTATATTGCTTGATGGGGGTCGCAGGCGCGTGGACCGTACGTATCTTACTTACTTCGCAGAGCCACAATGGGCTCACAAGTTGATTAGGATTGGCACATCGACTTTGCTGGCTCGTCAGTGTATTACCATATACTCCGAGGTTCAAAGGTATGTTCATGGACGCATCATAATATATGGTCTACTTTTCTATCCAATCCAGGTATTCTACTTCATCCGACCAACACCCTCCAATCTTGCTGCGTACGAGCGCTGGTCTGGTTCAGACGTGCAGAGTCACACTTGGCTAGGCGATCTGGTGGATAACGTTGTTAAAGTTGAGCTCAGTGAAGGTAACACCATGCTCATTCCTTCGGGATGGATACATGCTGTCGTGCGTCATATCCTCCATCTTACAGACTATGTCTTCCCCACTGATGGAGGGGACAGTATACACCTATAGATACATTAGTCTTCGGAGGCAACTTTTTGCACTCATATGATGTGGCAATTCGTGCGTTTAAAATGCTGTCGTTTTCTGCAGTCGACTCAACTCTCCGCCGTAGAACTCAGAGTACGTGAGATTGAGAACATTACCCGGGTGCCAAAGAAATTTAGATTTCCCTTCTTCACTAAGTATGTCAACACTATCTCATGTGGGCAGACATTGACACGAATGTGTAGAATGTGCTGGTATGTCGGCGAAAGGTACCTGAGAGACCTCAAAGCCAGAGAAGAATTTCCGGAACGTATCCTACAATCGTTGGATGCGCTAACCGGATATTTGGTGTCAGAGGCGCGAGCCTTGGAACGAGGCCCGGAGGCATCGAAACGGGAAGCAAGGGAGCAATTGCCTAGTGATAAAGTCAAGGATGCTTCGGCCGTGGCACGAGAGCTGAGATGGAGGGTGAGATTAGCATCGGGCGATTTCAGCGATGATGAGGATGACGATCGACCAACGAGGAACCACGAGCAGTCTTCAGCGTACAAGCGAAAGCGGGAAGAGAGAAACCCAAGTCCTGAATCATGCCAGGACACTATTTCGACGTTTAGGCATTTCCAGCCGAAGATCTGGGACGGTGTCTCTTCAGAGGTAATTGTCTCCCAACAAAAGTCGAGGACCCGTTCAAATTTCGAAGAGGAGCGGTGGATGGATGCTTGGCTCGATTGGAACAAGGAGCATCTTGGATCCGCTGAAGATGGTGTGGCAGTCAATCGAAAGCGTCATGTCGTCGTAAAGGTGCGAAGAACAGCGAAGGGGTTGGAGCGACATAGGGTGGAGAGAGTAATAGAAGAATGGGATTGGACTTCTCCTCATAACCGTCTAGACAACCTGCTCGCGGACGAGGATAGTCGTATGGACCTTTGACATATTTTAGTTGCTGTAATTTTTCGCTTTCTCGTAGGGTGATCTGTCTCTTGAGTGCGCCGCACTTATGTGAGGACTCGCTGCTGATATATAGTGCATCAATAGGTTCGCAGCGCTCCAGAGGTAAACCGATTAGCTGGAAGCTCCCCGTTCAGCCGTTCCCGCGGTTGGGAAGGCAGCACGTGCAATGCGACCATATGACCCACAGATGGATTGGCCGTAGATTGAATTATCGTCGACAGACCTGAAGCTACCTAAAGGTGCCAGGAATACAGTTCTTGCTCTTGTCACCGCATCCTCAAATTGGGACCTATATCGTCTGCGCTCCTCGATCGACTTGAACAGGGATATCGGCTTCGTACTTCAAGTCGACTCCAGGTCTAACTACGGCCTTAAGCAACAACCCATTTCAGATCCTATGGCCGATGCGCAAAGCCACCTTGACAGTGGATCGCGTCCTCACCATCGGACCTTAGATCCCGAACCTGGCTTGAGGACGAATCGACGTCGTGGATACGTTCAAGCGGACACACAGTCAGGGTGGTCTCCGGACCTAGGTGCGATTCCTGATGAGACTATTTACGACGACTCCGATGTCCTTGCCCCACCTGGTGAGAATTTTCTCTCGTCAAGCCTTACGACTTGCTCATGTGTTTAAACTATGCTTCACGAGATGCAGGCCATTCCTTCACAGCATTACAGAACCGCTCTGTACCTTCTTTGCCATCTCAGCATCAATCACCACAACAGGACATGATGCCATCCCTCCCTTCATTACCACCATATGACCCTACATCCGCTCTCGATACATTTCATGCACTCCAGCTCAACGATCCTGTTACTCGAGCAGGAAGTGCGATGTCGCGTTCGTCAGATCCAACGCCCCGTGGAGATCCTATTCCCCGTGCGAGCTCTTCTATGTCTCATCATTCGCAATCACAGATGTACTCAAGACCCCTCAACGGACTACCCTCTCGACCAAATGCCAACCGGACCCCATCACATCCATATTCTCCACAGTCACAGCAGGAAGGTTCACGGCCGTTTGATAATATATCAATTCGCTCGGGATACAGTTCTGGCCCTCATTCTAGTGGCCACGAGGATAGCAACTACACTCCTGCTCTGGATCATATTCTAGGTATCGATCATGCCACCCAATACCATACGAATGATCCCAACCTTGCCGGAGATTTGCATTATGCTGGTCAAGCTCCCTACGGTCATCCTGCTCGAGGCTATCCCAACCAATACGGCCCCCCCGTCCATCCTCGACTTCCACAATCCGGCGAGTACAACCCTTTGTACGCGGCAGCATCTGACGTTCTAGGAGTTGGTCCACCCCCAGTCGCGTCTTCTACGGCTGCCTACCCTCCGGCTGCCCAAGCTTATCCGGCGGAATACTCTCAGAGCAGCACATCTCTCATCTCCAGTCAGTCGGCACCCGTCATGGGACCCCCCACCCAGGTATTATATTCACAAGACATTGCCGCGTCTCAATTTATACAACCACCCAATCCGACTTCAAGTGCTTCCACCATTCGGTCTCTCGATGAGGCCGAGTTCGAGGAAAGACCTCCATTGTATCGCGCGGGCACGACTGCTTCTGCCACACTCCGTACGCAGAAAACAAAGGCTGTTGATCTTCGTGCCCCTCCATATACCAAAGAATACATCGATAATTACCGTCAGCGCATCAAAGCCGACCCTGACCCTGAAGCTCACTTTGCTTATGGCAAGTATCTTATCGACGCTGCGAAGAAGATAGGAGCAGATGCCAAGGATCAGCGCGCTGTCCGCAAATTTCGTGATACCCTCATTCAAGAATCGCTGAAGGTCATGCGACGCTTGGCGACACAAGGTCAACCTTACGATGAAGCACAATTTTTCCTGGCCAACTGTTACGGGACTGGTATGTTGGGCCTCCAAGTGGATCACGAGAAGGCGTATCACCTCTACCTTCAGGCTGCGAAACAAAATCATGCCGCTGCTACGTATCGTGTCGCGGTGTGCAATGAGATTGGTGCTGGGACAAGGAAGGAGCCTCCACGAGCGGCCGCTTTTTATCGCAAGGCAGCATCATTAGGCGATACCGCTGCCATGTACAAACTAGGGATGATCTTGCTACAGGGTTCTCTTGGGGAGGCAAAAAATCCAAGGGAAGCCATTGGATGGCTGCGGCGCGCGGCTGAGCAGGCGGACGAGGAGAATCCACACGCTCTTCATGAACTCGCACTACTTCACGAGATACCGAACGGCCAGTTCATCCCTCACGAACCTCTCCAGTCGAAGGAGCTCTATACACGGGCTGCGTATCTGGGATACACACAGTCTCAATACAAGCTTGGTCAATGTTACGAGTATGGTGCTCTTGGATGTCCTGTTGATCCGCGGAGATCGATAGCATGGTATACCAAAGCTGCGGAGAAGGGAAATTCGGAGGCCGAACTCGCTCTGAGCGGATGGTACCTGACAGGAAGTGACGGGGTCTTGGTACAAAGTGACTCAGAGGCATATTTGTGGGCAAGGAGAGCAGCAAATAAAGGGTTGAGTAAGGCTGAGTATGCCGTTGGTTACTATGCAGAGGTTGGTATTGGTATCAAGCAGGATGTCGAATTTGCCAAACGATGGTATATGCGAGCGGCTGGTACGTTTTTTCTGCACTTTGAATAATGCTCTTGACCAACGATTTGTTACAGCACAGGGAAACAAACGAGCCATGAATCGGTTGACAGAGATGAAGCGGCAAGGAAGCAAGCGAGCGAACATGGCGCGACCCACTCGACAGCAGGCAAAGGATGAATGTGTCGTTTGTTAATGATACAACAATGGAGAGCAATCAATCAATTGTAGATCCTCTAATTAGGATTCTGGTACTCGGGGCTCTTCTGGTTTGATGGAGACCAGACAGATGTTAGGTCTTGTCACAGAAGAGACCAAGGCTCCGCTCCGCCGTCTCCAATCGCATGGATTGTGTGCCTTCCAAATAATTATTCCTCATAGTAAGCATGCTAAGTAAGGCAAACATTGGCGAATGACGGTGTGTCGGAAGGTCTGCCGATGACTAGCGGAAGCGGTGGACCAGGGCCCGTAGTACCGTACGACTGTCTCGGATGTATGGATTTGAATCATTTGATGCAGTGACGCAATATGGGGCAAAGCAATAACCTATCGGAATGTGGTTCAGATGGTGTAGAAGGTTGAGGAGGTTGACACCGCGTCGCGGACAGGATGAATTACGCGGAAGCTCGCGAGGCGCATGTTCGACTATGTTCGACCGGAGGAGGATTGGCGCGTTCGTGGACAGAGCACCAACCATATGTAAACGATTCTGTATTCTAGTAACGTCTCCCAAAGGCAGCAACATTGGCGATTTCTCCTTCGACCTCCGACATATATATGGTCTCCTAGCTAGCCTAGATAAACAGAACGACTAAGTTATCTTCTGCGTTAGGTCAGCAACGGAGACTAACAGCACCGCCTGCAAGGCTTGCGGAGTGCAGTTTCCGGATACAGTACATCTTCATGGCTAACACAACCGTTCGAGGCGCGCAAGCCATACACGGCCAAAACCCGCAGGTATGTCATTTCTCAATTCACAGAACTGCATGTCTCTTATTCATTCAGTTTCTAGTCGAGACCGTAATCCGCAATCGTATCTATGAATCGTCTTTCTGGAAAGAACACTGCTTTGCATTGACAGGTTTGCTTTGTGCTTTGACATACCTTTCGTACATTGCTTATCTGAATTTTTACCACACAGCAGAAACTCTCATTGATAAGTCTCTCGAACTGCGTTGCATTGGGGGAGTATATGGCAATCAGCGTCCAACTGAGTTCCTATGCTTGTTGCTCAAACTGCTCCAAATACAGCCGGAGAAAGAAATTCTACTGGAGTATCTCCAGGCGGATGAATTCAAGTGCGTACCAGTCTCTATGCTGCCACTATTCGCTAATACGATCTGCAGGTATCTGAGGGCATTGACTGCGATATACATACGGATGACGTTTGGAGCATCGGACGTGTACGAGCTGCTGGAGCCATTACTCAAAGATTTCAGAAAATTGCGCTATCGGAACACGAGTACGCATTTGACTGACTGTATGCATGCCTCGCCCCTAATTCGCGCACTTCATAGCCGGCTATAACATCACTTTCATCGACGACTTTGTTGACCAACTGCTCAACGATGAGCGCGTCTGCGACATCATTCTTCCACGCATACCCAAAAGGCAGATATTTGAAGAAGCAGGTGATTTGGGACCACGAAAAAGCCGACTTCTGGATGCTATGGAAGGCAAGATTGATCGTGGCAGAAATCCGAGTAGTAGTGGTAGCAGGAGTAGGAGTAGGAGTGGCAGCCGAAGTGCTGATGAGATGATTCGCGGCAGAGGACGGAGTCTCAGTCGTAGCGATGGCACGGCGTCAGATGCTGGTTCGCGGTACGTGTCGCGTAGTCCCTCCAGATCGCGATCGCGGTCTCGTTCTCCCTCTGCGTCGTCCGAACAGTCACAATCACTCTCCTGACCGTTTGGATGCAATTGAAGCACTATCATCAATTGCTGGCTACCTTTACGGAGGCTGAACAGTCGCCGTAGGGTAAAGAAAAACTTATGTATTGTATGAGCTATTTCTTTTCAAACTTCTCTGCCTGGAATGCTGTGAGCTGCTTCGACAACTCTTTCCAACGCTCCTCTACGAAGGGCATCTTCGTAATGCTCATGGGTGAAAGATAACCGCGGTTCTTCCAGTCGGTGTACCACACTATGGAAGAAACTGTTTGAGCAAGAGGCGCGAGAAGAAACAGCCGGACGTACTGATGTCTTCTCGACGTGTAGGAGCAGCTGATGTTCGGCCGTCGCGTCCTTTGACGCAGTCGTAGAGCGAAAGGCGGTTGTAATACTGGCAGTAGACAGAACCGCCAAATTTCTCGACTGCCTGGATTGCACTCTTGGAAGCCCGTGACGGGATGATGTGTACAGGGACCTTTAGTTGCTCGGCGCCCTAAACAATAAACATCATGAATTCAGCCCTCATTTCGATCTATAAGAGTGACATACGTCGCCCAATAGCTTGATGCCGTCGTGCACATTGTGGACACATCCACTCGCTACTAGCTCGCGTGCGGTGATTGGATTCTCTGCACTTGACGTGAGTCGTCCCTGCGCTATCCAATGCGCTATCCGGTCCAAATTCACTGGCGCGTATGTCCTTCCATTCCTAACATATCCAGAGAGCGCCGGGAAGTCAAATACCTGAAGGGCAGACGAAGACACGGTACACGCACTGGTTGAAGAAACCGCGCTTCGGGAACAGTTTCGAGATAGGCGTCTGTCCACCTTCAAACCCTGCTTTTGGTTTCCCATTTCCTGACCGTGCCTTCTGGCCCTTGTGACCGCGACCGGAAGTCTTTCCCAACCCAGAACTACGACCTCGACCGAGGCGTTTTTGCTGGAATAGCGATCAGAGCAGCTGGAAAGACAATGACAGGTGTACTGACTGTGTGCTGGGAGCCTTGAGCTGGGTGGAGGTTGAAAAGATGGACACGTCCAGAGGCTGCCCGAAAGCTTGTAGCAGACATAGCAGCAACAGTAGTCTCGTCTCTCCCTGTCGACTCCTGACCCGGGGCACGTGATCAATCATCCCACGCCCGCTAGCCTCGTGCTTACCATCGTATAGGCTCGGACACAGCCGATCATTCCCAATTCCGCTGCTCCGCTTAAGCTCCGACAAGGGCTCACTGGTCGCGGTTTTGGCGGGGCCCGCCAAATGTGTAAATCGACTTAGGGAAATTTCGAGCTCTCTTCAGCCACAAACACCTTGGCTTGCCTTTCCCCTTCCTCTCTCCCTATTCTAGCTGTACCATTCTGTACTCTTCTAACAATCTATACATACTGTGTGTATATGAACTAACCTGAATGAATTTCTTCTCCACCATTGTCTGCAAAATCTTCATAATTGAGCTCATCATCTTCTGTATCATCATTCTCAGCCACACAATTTGAAGTGAGCTGTGTGCTTCAAATTCAGTATGAATTATTGAAAGAATCTGATGTTGAGTGGGATCTGCGGAGCGGTAAGACTGAAAATGAGAGAACTCAGTCGCACTCATAGTAGAGGAAAAACAACTGTATTGAGATAGTACCTGCGGAGCGGTAAGACCAAAAATGAGAGAACTACGGATGGCTTTTAGTATGAGTGAAGTAAGGTAAAGTAACAGAGAAGCTCACCTCAGTCGCACTCGTAGTAGAGGAAAAACGACTGAGGGAGTGGGTGCCGAGCGTCGCAAACATAACAGTAAGTCCGCAGTACCAAATCACAGATAAGGAAATCAGTAGAAAACTAAATAGGAAGAAATACCAAATAAGGATGAGTAAGCGGGAGGAGATCATACTCTCGAGAACTTCAACACTCCCCCTTGATCTCCGTAACACCCAGACCTAGCATCAGTTCCCTGTGGTGGTCCCGGGGAATCCCTTTCGTCAGTAGGTCCGCCAGATTATTCACCGAGCTGACATGCTCGATTTCAAGCTCCCCCCGTTCTACCCGCTCCCGGACGAAATGGTACCGGATATCTATGTGTTTTGCCCACGAGTGGTTAACGTACTCGCGCGTCAAGATATTCGTGCCGAGGTTGTCGCCATACATCAAGGTAGGGCCGGTGATCGGGACCTCCAGCTCACGGAACAGCATACGGAGCCAAATCGCCATCTGCGCAGCGCTGGCGGCAGCGACGTACTCGGCCTCCGTGGTGGAGATGGCGACCGACTGCTGTTTCTTGGAGCTCCAAGTGATAGGCGCGCCGGCAAGGATGAACACCCAGCCAGAGGACGATCGGCGGTTCAGCTCAACAGCATAATTTGCATCAAAGTACCCGACTGGAAACAGGTCCACCCCCTTCCCGGAGTACGTGATACCGTGGTCCGCAGTCCCCTTGAGGTAATGACACAAGTGCTTGAGGGCGCGCCAGTGACGCGCACCAGGTGCGTGTGCAAACGAGCCGAGGACCTGCGTGGCGTAGGAGATATCAGGTCGGGTGGCTACCGCCAGGTAGTTTATGGCACCCAGGATCTCCCGGTACGGTTCGTTGCAGCTCTCGTGGCGTTCCGCATCATCAATGGTCTCGAAGAGCAGACGGTAGGCTCCTCCAGACGGTAATGGTGTGGATTCGATGCTGCAGTCGGCCATGCCTGCGCGCTCAAGGATCCGGAGGAGGAATCCCCTCTGTGAGATGCGGATAGTACGCGCAGCACGGTCCCGCTCGATCTTGATGCCCAAGATCAGTTCCGGTTCCCCATTCGTACCACCCATATCCTTGATCCGATACGCGTCTGCGAGCTCACTCTTTGCTTGCACTGCCTTGGCCGGGCTCGTCGAGAGGCCCAGCGTGTCATCCGTGTGCGTGAGTGTCACCGTTCGCTCCCCATCGGTTGTTTTCGAGCGTGCGCAATAATCGGAAAAGAACCTCTGGTAACCCATATGCTGGTACGCGCGATCGAGTTCTAACCACCAATTGTTCCCCCCCTGTTTCGTCCCGTAGATGGCTTTGTTCAGGCAGCATACCCAGGACTCTCTCCCGGGCTCTTCAAACCCGCTCAGCTGTCGCATGTAGATATCGGAATCAATTGGCGCGTTGAGGAAAGCGCTCTCGAAGTCAACCTGCCAGAGTTCCAGATCAAGAATTGCCGCCAGCGCAAGTGCCGTCCGGACTGTCTCCAAGCGAACGACCGCTGCGGAGGTCCACAAGAAGTTGACGCCGAATTTTTGTGAGTACCCCTTTCCTACGAGGCGGGCTTTACGGCCGACCACTTTACCATCCCCATCGAACTTCTCAGTGAATACCCATCGGTAGTCCATCAGTTCCGCCCCCTTTGGCAGCGGGACAACATCCTAGACATGGAACTCACGCATCTTCACAAGCTCCTTCTCTACAGCCTCTTGCCACAACTCGGGGTGTTCCATGGCCTCCTTGAGAGTCTTTGGGAGTGGGCCATTCGTGGATTCGGCAACCAGGGCAAGAGGGCTGTCGTAGGATTCACAGCCTGCAAGCAGCGCGTCGTCAGTATCGTCGTCGGCCAGGTGGGCAGCCGAGGGGTTGTCATCCGCCCATTTGTCACCATGCAGGTGGGCCCGCGCTTCTTGTGATTTGTACTCGCGGGACTCCAAGAGGGCACGCGACGGCTGCATGAGCCGGGAGGACCGTCGTGGGGCATCAGGGACTACGAGCAGAGGGGTGTTGGGGCGCGGCGGCGTCCTAGGTGCTGTGGCCGGTAGATCCCGGTCCCGATTTGGGCCTGTGGGTCCGAGTTTGGACCCTGTATTGGCGCCCGCCACGTCGACAGCCTCCTGTTGTCCCGCAACCTCCATATCCTCTCTGTTCCTTCCATCCTCACCTCCGTTGGTGTCCGAGTTCTCCCCCTCAACGGAGGTGACGGGCTCACGAGACCAATGCCCAGTCCCTTCGTCAAAGACGACATCGCGCGACAGGAAAACCCGGCTAGCGGACGGCTCGTACAAGCGGTAGGATGTGCGGCCGTGGTAGCCAACCAGGACGGCACGCACTGTCTTCCCTTCCAGCTTCGTCCGGCGCTCGTCCGGCACCTTCGCGTAGGCAACAGAGCCATAGGCACGTAGATGTTCAACATGCGGCCGGCGGTGAAAAATGACCTCCCAAGCAGAAGAGGCAGGGTTCCAAGACGACAGCACGATGTTCGCAATGTAGACCGCGGTAGCAAGGGCTTCGGCCCACAACTGGGTTGGAAGGCCACCATCGTGCATCATGGACCGCGCGTGCTCCACCCAGGTGCGGTTACCCCGCTCCGACACCCCGTTCTGAGCCGGTGAGCACGGTGTGCTAGTCTCGTGTATGATCCCCTTGTCCTCACACCAGGTTTTCCACAGCTCATTGACGAACTCCGTTCCGTTGTCGGTACAGATGTGACGAACCGGTTGGCCAGTCTGCGTCCTGATCCAGGCCACAAAGCGCTTCGCCGCAGCCAGTGTCTCCTCTGCAGTTTTAGAGGCAAGGAATGCAATGTCCCCCCATCCAGAGAAGCCATCCCGCAAGCCAAACGCGTAGCGTTTGCCTCCGAGGGATGCAGTGGGCATCGGGCCAATGAGGTCCCCATGTAGGCACTCTCCGACAGATGTCTCACGTGGGACTTGCTCATCAAAGGGGCGTCGCAACTGTCGTCCCACCATGCAATCCTCGCAGACGGCTGCAACATCGCCAGGCTTCAAGTCCATCCCGTCAACAGCACGTGCCGTACGTTTTGTTGCCTGCATACCAATATGGCCGAGTTGTCGGTGCCAAGTCGGTAAGTCGGCGGCCTTGCTCTGCGATGCGGACAGGGCAATGACTTCGTTGGCAGTGCGGGCCCTATCAAGGCGTGCACGCACAATGGCCTCGGGTGGTGGCCGGTAGAGGGGGATACTGTAAAGCCCCGACTTGGCGGTGTCGCTTTCAAAGAGCCGGCTACCAGTCGGGTTCAGAATGATGGTACGGCCACCTTCCGTTATGATTTGGAATCCCTCTCGGTTGAACTGACGAGTGGATAACAGGTTCTGTCCCATATCTGGGGCATGCAGCGCGGAGAACGTGCGCGTAACTCGTCGGCCCCCCACCATAGTATCCTTCACCACAACTCCCTTCCCTGCGACAGTGAACCCTGAGGGACCAGCTGCACGGCCCGTCTCCGGCTTCGGGAATGCCTCGTAGACCACAAAGTCGCGCCTATCAGCGAAATAGTGGTTGGTTGCTCCGGAGTCACTGTAGGTTGGCAACACAGCCAGGGTACCGGGCGTATGGACCGTGTGGGCAATGAAGGCAATGTTCGGCCCGATGGCCAGGGCAGCGTCGTGTGTCTCGTTGTTACTGCTGCTCCCGCCGCGGTTCCGACGCCGGGGCCACCAGTCAGGCCGCTTGTGTTCAGCTAATCCCCCATCAGCCCAGCATTTTTCTGCCGGGTGGCCCAGCTTCCCACAGTGTGAGCACCAAGGTCGTGCCGTTGCAACAAGCGCCATGCTGCCAGGTGCCATGGGTGTGGCCGGTGCTCCCTGCATAGTGCTACGCCGGAGTGCGCTCGCACGGATCCGTGCCTCTTAGGAGGACAAGATAGATTCCGCGACGAGGGAATCTTGGCAGGTGAGCAATGTCATCACCACCGTGCCCAGTATCCCATCAACCGGGAATGTCATCAATGCTGTTTGGCAGAATTCCGGCTCTGTGATCCCGGCCCCGGCGCGATTGGCGGTGTCGCGCAGCATTCGGAGGTTCTTGAAATGGTCCGATACAGGTGTGCCATCCAAGTACCACGTGGACGCGAGGCGCATCCGCATGTCCTGCACAACTATTGGGTCCCGGAGCTTGAACGGTTGCGGAGGGAGCGCCAGGCAGTTGCGGCTATCCCAGAGACATCAAGCCCAGAGCCTGGTATGTCTGCTACATTCAATATGATATGCGCGTGTGCAAGCGTGTCACGCTCCTGCCATTCCCTCTCCGTTGCGGCATAGGTTATCGGTGCAGACACCGCAGCTGGTAAGGAGATGGGGAAAAATGCTGAGAGCGGCGGGGTCGATGGCGGGCTACTGTAGGGCGGTGTCTGGGTCGGTGTCGGTGCTGGCGACGTTTCCGCGGCTGCGGCTGCCATGCCTGCGGTTGCAGGAGCTCCTGCGGCTGGTGCAGGACTAGGTACTGGTACTATGCTTGTGGGCAGCACAGGCGGGGGAAGGATGGTGCCTAGGAGGTAGGGTTCAAGACCGCGTACCTGGCATATGGTATAGATTCGGGGCATCCAGTCGGCCCAGTTGGCCATGGTAAGCCTCTCTGCCTCCGGGAGGATGTACACTCCAAGGGACGAGGATAATGCTGTCGACATGCTGGGTTTCTCTGCTGGTGTAAAAATTTTCTAGGGGCTCGAGCAGATATTGGCTTGGTGTGTTTGAATGATGATACTGAGTCTCGATGGTCTAGTTGCTCGTCTCGTTTAGATAGCACAGTCAGGGCCCATAACCTGATGTTGAGTGGGATCTGCGGAGCGGTAAGACCGAAAATGAGAGAACTCAGTCGCACTCATAGTAGAGGAAAAACGACTGTATTGAGATAGTACCTGCGGAGCGGTAAGACCGAAAATGAGAGAACTATGGACGGCTTTTAGTATGAGTGAAGTAAGGTAAAGTAACAGAGAAGCTCACCTCAGTCGCACTCGTAGTAGAGGAAAAACGACTGAGGGAGCGGGTGCCGAGCGTCGCAAACATAACAGTAAGTCCACAGTACCAAATCACAGATAAGGAAATCAGTAGAAAACTAAATAGGAAGAAATACCAAATAAGGATGAGTAAGCGGGAGGAGATCATACTCTCGAGAACTTCAACAGAATCATCCAACAAATGTCATGCAGCATGAATACAGTGATAATATTTTATGCAGAAATGTTGTCAGAGGCAGACCATGAAGCATAACCCAGTCACACATACTATGTAGTTATATTTTAGTTGCTGACCTTTGTTATTGTTAGTGCAATGGCTTAATGGTTTAGTTCCATATAGTTGTTGCTTGTGCCTCTGGTTTAATCCCTGCCTTGGGCAACATTATTTTTTACATTAAGAGCAATAAAGGATTTTTTTATTTGATCAATTATATTTATACTCCCATCTTGATGGCACATGTTGAGATCCAAAATTGTGTTTATACAGAGAGGCAGTGGGTGTGGAGGCAGGAAGAAGCCAGAGAGGATCCAAATCACAAAAATTTGGCTAAGTTGATTTACTCATTTGGCGCGCCCTGCCAAAAATGCAACAAGTGAGCCCAGGCGGATTAGAGCCAGCTTGGCTTGCCCCACCGTAACGACCCCGACAAAAATGCGCTATGGCCTTTCAAAGCCCGCTTGGCCTATTCCACTTGGTAAGCACAAGGCTAACCATCGTAGCACCACACTCGTGTAGAGTGCACCAGTTCCCTCTCTCTGCATCTTTTCTGTCGGTGTTTTTATCATATAGTAATAGTACATTATTCTGTCTGCTGTATTTACATTTGGGAAAACAAGAAAATATCAAAAAGAAACAGAATATGTGATTAGAGAATATCAAAAAGGTCAAGGTGCCATCCGAATAACTCACAGAGCATGTTTCCAATGCTAGGTAGAGTAGATAGAGTTAGTAATAGTTAGTAAATACACATAGAAGTAATGAGACATGCACTGAATGCAGAGCATATGCTCCATTTTGCTAACGTGTGGCTATATCAATGAAACATTAGTTAGTTTTATATACAAGAACATTTGGACTCACCTGGTGAATAACAGCAGTTCCCCAATGAGGGTGGACATACACAACATGGGAGCTGCTCCTCTCCTCTGCAATGAAGCCCATGGAGAGCATAGCCTACAAATGACAAAACAATACATACCATGTCAAAGTCGTTCCACCTGACAGAACACTTGACTTTGTGATCTAATAACACCTTTAGAACCTATCGTTTGATCAGTAAAAGGTGCTTATATAACTTAAAGAGTGACTTACATTGTATGCTCAATGGTTTATGAGGATGGGGTCTATCTTAACAATTATTGAGTTGAGGAAGTGCTCTGTATGTCGTTGGTTCAACAAATGAACCAGATTGGCTTTAGTTGCATGTGTTTGAGCGTATAACTGATGCACTTACTAGATGTTGTGGTTGTGTGTACTTGCCAGAGACAGGCCAATTGTCTGCTGTGGTAAAGTATTGAAACCAGTCCCATTTATGGGGACTTCTTTGTGGTGGACAAATCTGGCTGGTACAAGTTGACAAACAGTGAATAATCAAATCAGTAACCAAGAGGAGCAAACACATATGAATGTGTGGCACCGCGCATGCCTACATTGCCCGTGAGCTGAAACACACCTTCCCCGCGGTGCTTGGCATGCTGAACTTCCTCACCTCGAGCTACGTAGGAGTGGACGTGCTCAATTGCAATGGGTGGGCGCTCTATGCCGCCTTTTGACCTGCAGTTAGCTCAGGGCTGATGGATTGGGGCTGGTATTGATTACACTATGTAGTCTGTAGGTTAATTTTTGAAATGATTTAGAGATAAATACATACTTGGTAGGTGGCTCATTTGAAATGGCGAGTGGAGGCTTGGTGCACAGTAAAGTGTGGTGCACAATATAGACTCTGGGTATCTTTACATATTACAGTCAGTGAGGGATGACAATCAGTGAGATTGAATCCATGACTTTGTATATGCATCATGTATTGGGATCACTTACTGGCATTGAAGCTACTTGGACAGATTAGAATCTGTGTGTGTGGTCAACAATGGGGAGCTCTGGACCAACCTACACCAACCTATTGGTTCTATTGGCAGTGGCTGCTGTGGCCGAGGTAGTAAACATTGACAAATAGTATACTGACTTTGATGGGTTTGTAATAGGCTTAGGCACAGCTGGTCAATCCACATTCTGCTGCTCCACTTAAGCTCTGTCAAGGGGAAACCTCTCAGCTTTCCTCATCATAATGACTCCGCTTGGTCTATTCCAATTGGTAAGTGTGAGGCTAGGTGTGTAAGGTTGGATCCAGCCGGTACTTGAGAAAATACAGCAGTGAATTATTTCTGGGACCAGACTTCTATCTAGAGTTTTGTATACAAGAACAAAATAGATTGTAGCTAAAATTAAGATGTGACTAAGATAAAAAAGCATTCAGTATATAACCTTACCTTAAGATAAGATCAGTAATTCTTTTTTAGTAACTTTACAGTATCTTCAAACTCTATTTAGTTGACTGTCTTGAACATATTAATGAAAAATAGCTAAAGAGTCCTATAATGGGTGACTTTCTAGGAGATTTGGAGCAATTCTAAATTAATAAATCAGAATCAAACTCTGATTTAGATATAAAACTAGAAATCTTTTCAGAATCACAGAACTATCTATAAATCAGTGCATGCACATATTTAATTTAAGCAGAGCTTCAACTATGCCCCATCTTTTTGTAAAGCTAGCCTAAATAAGTTGACAAGGTTCAAGTGGAGTTTAAAAAAGTGTTTATAATAATAAGTCTGAACTAGAAAGGAGATAGGATCATCTTTTCAGTTCAAAAATCTCAAAGGGAAGTCTAACACTCTGACAAAATAGACTTGCTTATGCTAATGTGGCAACCAAGCCACTAGAAGAATCTGGCCTTTAAAACTTGAAAGGCCTATGGGAAGTTATTCAATAATAGCTATAGTGTATAGCAACAGGGACTGGACTGCTCATTTTGCAATCGGATGCCACACTTTGACATAAGTAGCATAGCATATGATCTCAGAAATCCCTTGTTCAAATATTTTATAATTGAAATTTCAACTTTCAGCACTAGTAAATGCACTAGCCAGGTCTGGAATTCCACAAGTGAGGTATGAAATAATACTAGCAAGGTATAAAATATAGATTTTGGCAGTGACTGGTAAGTGTGCACTATAGCCCAAGGAGTATTATTTGTGCAGATGCTAGCTATGTATTTTCTAAAAGGGCTAGTGTTAGGACGCAGTCCTAACACATGCTTTGCACATGAGCTGGAGGGTTAGTCAAGTGCTTCGGACATGACTTGAACTCAGACTGTGATTGCTGACTTGTTACCATTGACATGCTAACACATAAACACTTACCTACTTACATCTACATGCCTTGGCATGAACAATTCTTGGTTTCTGTTCCTGATTGATCAGATGTGGCTAGACATTTGATATAATGTGGACAGATATTAGTGATCCTGTACTATACTTAGCTACATTGTAGATTAATGACGAGAAGGACTACCATCATCGCTTATTGATCTCAATTGTTTACTCAATCACTTCTGTACCTTAGAAGTGTATAGACCAGATTGAGATCCGGCCCTAGATAGCCTTTTGTATATATAGACGAGATGAGCTTTAAGAAGCTTAGCTCGTTTACCTGTAATAACACTTGATTTCTGCACTGCGTCCAGTGTCTGGCTACCTTCTTAGCTCACACTCTGTGAACTCTGTTAGATCTGAGAAATCTCTTATATGGTCTGACAACACACTGGACCCATCTCCCATCTCTATCCTCCCTCTATTCATTCTCACATATACTAGACTCGCTGCCTTTCAAGTTCTCAGTTGGACACCTTCCAGTGTCATCTGTTGGACAGGAGAAGATCGTCCTGTTTTCTTGCATCATCAAAAAGAACTTGAAGACCATCTCCTTCGACTCTTCGAGGCCAAAGCCAACAGTAATCCTAAGTTTCTTCAAAGAGCTTAAAAACAATCCATTGTCTTTATCTATTAGAGTTTATAGCTTTACGACACTGTAGCAGAATAGCCTAGGGATCCCCTTCGTGTATTGATACACATGATAGATCTCCAACCTAACAGCTGAGGCATCTATGTACAAGCTGGTATACCCAATTGGGCAGGGTATGTTCAGCTGTGTGTGGCTAAGTAAGTGCTAGGCAGCACAAATGCTAGGAATAGTGATAGTCATGCCATTATATACTAAGCAGTGTAAAACAACTGGTGGGTTTATTATTATTATTATGCTTCTATTAGCTTTATATTTAGTTATTGTTAAAACTATGCTCTAACATGTGCTTTGCACGTGAGCTGGAAGGTCAGTCAAGTGCTTCAGCTATGACTTGAACTTGGACTTGTTTCTGACTTATCATCATTGACATGCTAACACATGAACATTTATGTACTTACATTAACATACTTCAATATGAACATTTACTTATGTTTTGGATGGCCTTAGGTCCTAACCAGAGCCATAGTTCCTGAATCTTACTGGATGTAGACAGACATCAGTGATTGACTTATTAAGCTTAAATAGATTGCAACCAATAATGAAGGATAATTATTATTGATTACAAATCTTGATTGTTTACTGATGCAAAGTGCTTTTTGACACCCATCACTTTGCAGATACATAGATTAACATTTAGGCACACAGACTAGATCTTGATCCAGCCTTAAATAGCTTGTATGTATATATAGAACAAGCTAGAAGCATAGAAGGCTTCTTTAGCTCATTCACCTGTAATATACTTGATTTATGCACTGTGTCCAGCATCTGGTTACCTTCTTAGCTCATGCTGATGAGTGCCCCACCTCTCTAAGCATCAAGGCCCCTGTTTTTGCAGCTCTACAAGCACTCTAGCACTGACCTTATAAAGGACCCTAGAGACCACTGGGTGCTCCCATAGCCTAGAGCAATTCTCTTCAATACCCACTACAAGCTTGACCTTATGACATTGGGCCGACGTGGTCTTTTTTGAGCACTGTAGTTAGCATCTTGCATCATCTTGCCCACTTTCTATATGTATTGCATAACAACCTTGGGCCCACAGCACTATCTATAGCAGCACCAAGCTCTTACCATATGTACCTTGAGCATCAATCATATGAGCAAAGCTGCAAGCAACTCTGCAGCACACAATCACAGTGAGTTTTATTGTGTGTACCTATTGGACAGTATAGGTCTTGCGATACACTTCTTTTTATCCCTCAGAGTTTACCTCATCTTACTACTATACTCTTTACTAAATATTACTTTGTCTCTCAATTATGGTGCAATAAAACCTCATGGTCCATAAGCACCTCTGTATATGGTTTTTCTTTATTTCTCAGAGTTCTGGTCTTGGTATGATGTCAACTTTACTTTACCTTACAATGTTGTGTTTACTTTACTCACTGTAATTTATTATAAATACCTACTTGTAATGCTACAATAGACCAGTTTTGAACACCCCTTTGTTTAGAGCTCAACTTTGCAAGAAGATCTCGCTTGTATAAATAAGTTGCCATGTGCTAATGCCCATCCCCTCTGACCTGCTGAGTGCACTCAACATTAATATCACAGACAAGATACTTTTGATCATTTTATTTGCCCTCCTTTAGCCAACCAAGAGCATAGAGTTGCCTCTTGCTCTTATTTCTCAATATAATGTTTATTTTGTTGGAAAAAACAGTTGGGCATTATGATTCTGAGTCTTGATATCATAATACATTAAGTTCAGCATCATAATTTTGATTCAATTTACTATGTACAGATCGGCCCGGAAGCCATTACTAAGTCAATACCAGGGCTAATAATCAATTGTAATCCTCATTATGATGGGATCATGATCTATCATATTGCCCTGACTCATTTCTTATAATGCATTATAAGGTCCCGTAATATTAAGGCCTTATAATAATAAGGGCTTATTATCAAGGTTTACTTTTTCTAACATTCTTCATATAAACATGAGTGGTTTACAAGTGATAGAAGCTTAATATTACTTAGACAAGTTGCTTTCTCCAATCTCTAGTACTTATACCTTGCTAGTATTATTCTATACCTAACTTATGGAATTTCAGACCTGGCTAGTACATTTACTGGTGCTGAAAGTTGAAATTTCAATTAGAAATATTCAAACGAGGGGTTTCTAGGGTCATATGCCATGCTGCTTATGTCAAAGCGTGGCATCCGATTGTAAAATGAGCAGTCCAGTCCCTATTGCCATAATAGTGTGACAAATACACTATAATACAAACTATAGTCATATGAAAGCTTACCTAGCCAAACAAAATAGCCCTCATATAACTAGGCTCCCACCTGTTGTGTTATGATGGCACAATAGTGCAATGTTTATCAAGTTCTATAATTGCCTATCAATTTTGATAATGGTGCCAGATAGTGCCCATGCATAGGGCCCTACCCATCATGTTGTAAACTTGCAATAGCACAACAATGCTAAATTTGAGTTTTTGTGCAATTCTTAGTCCATTGTCCAGTGCCTGTGATATTCAGTACTTGTTTGGTGTTTGTGTAGTTCTACAATTACCTATAATATTCTATAATGGTGTCTATATATAAGGTCTAGTGAGGCTTCTCTGTGATGTCTCATAAGGTTCACCCATAAGATCATATGAGGTTTTGCCATAATGGCTAGTTTTTTGGCCTAATCTTTGCTTAAAGCTCTAGTATACTCCATTTTACTTCCCAAAGCCTATAGGACAGTAGTCTCACGTGATTTGTTGTATAAGATTAGCTGATGGCTAGTTGCTACTAGACTCTATTTTTTGCCCTCTTTATTAAGATATTTATCTAAAACCTAAGATCATAGGTTCAAAGAATACTTATATTTTAAAACAATAAGGCTAGCCATTAGTTGTGACAATTCTTTTTTACTCAAAAATACATACTCAAATAAAAAAGTGTAAAAACTAGTGCTTATGTTTATTAAAGTAACAAGCATGCATCTCAATAAATCTCAGATCCTGAATTTATATTTAGCCTACTATATGATATTATATATCAAAAACATTATATCTTTATGTCATTTTCCAGATCAGTTGAGTTACCTTGTGATGTAAGTAAAATTGTAAAATAACATATGAACATATATATTAAGCAAAAATAGCCATTTTATATATACTACAAGATTACATGTAAAAAAAGACTTTGAATAACACATTCAATCTGATTGTTCTATAAAACATGAGGTTTTTTATGAAGTATCTGTTACTTTTTTTTTCCCCATCATAAACCCTTCAGTTAGTAACAAACTGCCAATAACTAATGTTGCATGCCAACCCTGCCCTAAACCAGTTATCAGCTACTTACCTTTGCCACCTTGTGTTTCAAATAATGAAATCTTTCCATTTGGATATTCTCCAGACCTTATACGTAACTACTTTGTAATAACTCTTGAAGTATTACCACAAGTTCAGCAAAGTAGGTCTATATTGGCAAATTCTGATATGTATGTTTTAAAGTTAGATTTTTAATGCTTCACTGATATCCCATATAATGGTTTAAACCCAAATCAATTATTAGCTGGTTATTATAGCCAGAGCAATGCAGAGCTTATCATATGGGATAATCATGAGCAATCTACTTTTGATTTTGTGCAGGATACCTTTAATGTGTCTTCATCTTTTTGTAGCATATTTGTATGGGTAAAGTGGTGTTGGTAAAGGTAGGATTACTTATTATGGAATTAACTTAATATACTAATTGATATTACACAGACTTTGTTGATAAAGATGTTGACAGATGACAGAGTAGCAATGACTTCAGTGTAGACATGTGTACGTTTGTCATAATAAAGACACAAATTAAGTATAAGTGCTCAGGTATTGACATAGAGTCCAATAGAGTGCTAGAACTCTCAGTCACACAAACCGACTACTCAGGCCCATGGGATGCTACCAATAGCAACATTTTTTGGGTCTAAACATAGCTTGCATTGCGCTTATAGGAAATTATTGTAATGTTGAGGTAAAGACCAATTTATGCAAAAGCTAGTTGTATTGAAGTTTTAGATGGGATGGTAGTTAAATCTCAAATTTGCTAATCCCAAGGTGCAAGCATGGATATAATAGTGAGGAGAATTCAAAGCTATTGACATGTAACAGTTCATATTCAATAACAAGTATGAAATTCAACTAACACATGCCCATAATAGCCAGAATACCAGGCATCAGACAAAGTAGAACAGCGCTATGTACTTGGTGCTGTTGTCTATAAAAGCCCCATCGTCTACAGACACTGATTTACAATCACATCACTTTACGTTCACTAGGTGTGGTCAAGTTCCATGTGCAGGGAGACTGGGCTCATACTCCTTGCTTTCTGCACAGATGTCCCATCATACCTCACTTGAAGCCAAAGACTCTCTCCCAATGTGGCAAATTGTCCCATTAGACGGTACGAGCCATATTTGTTTATAAAATTCAAGACCTGCATCTTAACCCATTTACAATCCATTAGTTCCATCATGAGCCAAAGAATATTACCCAAAGCACACATAGCTATGCCCTCTGACTAGGCATGATCTGATGGCTATGTTTCCCACATGAGCACCCAACCCCTTTTCTCTGATGCAAGGGATGTTAATAAGCGCATATTTCCATAATGAAGAGCGTGCCTACTTTGCGTGTGATGGTTGATAGATACACAATGTACGGTGATGAGCATGCACCCACGCTGGGGTCCGGGAAGGTATTTGGGAAGCTTTGGGGAGAAGCTGACCAGCTCTAGACGGGTACCGAAGACACCAACTATTACCAAACACAGTTGGTCTCTACCCGACCAACCGCAAGCCACTGAAGGACGTTCGGCAGCACTTGGTAGTCCGTTTCGGCCAATGTGCTCCGTGAGTCAGTCGGTCCTTATCGCTTATCTTCCTGACTTTTGCATGGTCGGTCAAACACAATCTTGCACCATTACTTGGCCACCCTGATCGTACGTTACTATTTCCTTATTTTCATTGGTTCTCCAATGCCTGTTCCTGCTACCTACACTCGGACGATGGATACCAAACATTTGGGATTTCATCATTGCTGATAGACTTTTACCTTATCGCCTTCGGGACCCATATGGACATTTCACCTACCTTCTTATCTTCGCTGTTCGCTGGGTCTTGGCGCTCGTTCGGTACTTACTCTCATTTCTCATTTCTATATTTTGCTTAGGGGCTCCGTTTACTATAAAACCCTACATACAACTCTAGAATAAACCAGCTTTTGCACCCTACAGTTCAGAGCTCATTTGCACTCATCTCAACTATTGAAATTGTCTTCGCCAACTTTCGCAAACTTGTCCTTCTCATCGTTCGGCTTTGTTCGTGTTTGTACTTGTCTCCTTGCTCGTACCTCTCGTCCGCCATCGTATATTGTCAGAGTCCCGTGTGGCTCTTGAAGCGCGTAGTTATCGGTTGCGGCACTACTCCTTCGTTACCGACCGAATCCCCGATCTGACCAACCTACCAACCAAATATTTGGTCGGTATTCAGTGCAGTCCTGAAACCATTCAGGTGCTTTAATCCCACCTTTCCCATTACTCTTCAGTGCGCTCTCGCCTTCTGAAGTTGTAACTAACGATTCCTTGTGTATCAGATACTAGCTCTAGCACCCCTGCTCTAGAAGTTGTTTTTGGTGTTGTGCTCGGCACTTAGAGCCGCTTCTAGTGTATCAACGGCTTACACACTAGAGAAAGTGTCCAAACCGCAACACTTGATCTCTATCTTGTTTTGTGACACTAACCAATCCAAGTCCCACAAGGATTGACAACATGTATGTCCCTATTCAGCAACGTAGAAGGGACATGCAGTTAGGTTCTAATAACATAGAGGAATCAGCTTCTTATGTTCTAGGTCAGTACCAGGTCCTCAAGTCTCGTCATTTTACTTACACAAACATCCATAGACAGAAGAAAGCGAAGTGGAGATACTGATACCACCACCAGGTGGAGTACTACTTTAATGCCTGATAATCATGTATTGAATAGATCTGCAGCAGACTGGGATGGAAACACAGACTAGGTGTTTGGATTTTGCATGTGGGAGCAGATTCATGTGGCTAAGACAACCTGCTTTGTGTTGGTTGGTTTGTGTACGTAGGACATATCAAGTAAAAGTATCATATATCAGAAAACAATATCTTCTTCATTGAGATCCCCAACAACCTCAGAACACTGATCCTCCAACAAGGCAGACTACTCACAGAATTGCGAGTCAATCCCCCACACTTGTGCACCTTTGCTAAGCTCTTTGAATTCTGACTTGGACTCGCCAGCGGACTGAGACTCAACAGCCTTTTCATCCAGCTCCTCTAACAATGCAAGACCATACACATTGAGTGACGTGGTGAGCTTGCTTCTCCTTGTTGTAGACTTTCACAACAAAGACTACAAGTGCTGCTAAATTGGCTTGAATTTTGGAGGTCATCCTGGGACCGTCTGCAAATTTGTTGAGACTGAACTGCGATTGCCCATTGTAGATTGGCACTAGATAGATATATGTATTGTGAGAAACTCATTTACTGAGATACACTAGAACAATGTACTATCTCTGTCCCATAGAAGCAATGAATTGGTGAAATCTTGACCATAGAAGTTCTGTGGGTTCTTCATTACATGAGGAGGGGCTGGTGCACCTGTGTCTGATGTAGATGTGAAAAAGGGTACAGATAGCAAAACAAAAAACATACAATTCTTTGAAGATTTGAGCATTGTGAAGGACAATCCATATGCCCATGAAGAGAAATAGAGGCCATTGTGTTTTGTAATTCTCTCCAAAGCAGTGGCTGCACGCTGCCATACACATTCAAAAGGAGCAAGACATACCTGCCGACTCCTGTTGGCGTCACTGAGAAGTTTACACTCCATGACAATGCCAGGAAAAAAAACATAGCCAGTTTACACGGCTGCTTCGTTAAGATCACATTTCCAACTAGCATGTAGTCATTAGGATCAATGAGAGCAAGATTCTTGATTTTGCGGGACCCAGGGTGAGTGCAAATGGCATCCAATCACCTAATAAACAATCATGAGTTGCAGCAAGATAAGAGGCAGTAAAGCAACCCACCTTTGTGCTGTAAGACTAGTAAATGAAAGTGTGACTTCTGCTCTTGGAACAGGCATCAGTTCAGAGTTTCTCCCTCTGTCAGTAACAGCCTCCAGTTCCCTGCAGGATATCATCATCAATAGTTGCTGGGTGGTATAAGACAATGAAAACTGACGGTAAGACGAGGAGACAATCTGTTGCTTCTTGTCTATGGTAAATTGTATCAGCAAAGGCTTACTCAAACTATCACTGCTTACATTTTTGACAGTCTCGGTGCCACAGGTTGCTTCTCCATAAAATCAAGCAATGAGGTTTGTTTGTCTGCCTTACCTGCCTCATATGAGGGACCCTCATGCAGCTCCTTTTCTCTCATCAAGGCCACTGGTAAACTGACTGCTTTGCCATTCTGTGGAGTTGGTGTTATTGATGGTGCGCTGTTGGGGGTCAAAGGATCCAAGGGCGTTGAACTACACAAAAATCATATTTCATGATGTGATTTATAAAGGATAGAACTATGGCTTACATGCTGAACATCCTATGGCCTTTAGTATTGGCGACAGTGTCACCAGAGGATAAGAAGATGCCACTGCTAATATCCTCTTTGGGTGGTGATGGGATAGGTTTACCTATCTGGCTTGTCTAGGTGCCACCTCTGAGAGGCGTCTATATTACTACAAGTTAGTAGAGCACAAGAATATGGACAAGATAGAACAAATCACTCTTTATCCTTAAGTTTCTTAGTAGGAATGCACAAGGTAGCCTATAGAGACGACTTGTGCTTTGCCATAAGGATGCAAAAGTGCATTGATGTGATGTGGCGCTGATGAGCATGCACCTGCTCTGGGGTCTAAGGGAGGTATTTGGGAAGCTTTTGGGAGAGCCCAAACAGCTCTAGACGAGTACCAAAGATGCCGACTTGTACCGAATGCGGTTGGTCCCTACCCAAATGACTGCAAGCCACCGAAGGATGTTCAGCAGCACTTGGGTCAGTTCACACATATGTCACGTACTTACCATGACTGCACAGGAGTCATCAAAGGAGCCTTACGATGTTCTAATACAGGATTGGGATCAGACAGCCCGTTTGGCCGACATTATCTGTTGATACGCTAGAGGCATCTCTAGGTGCCGCACAACACCAAAACAACCTCTAGAGCAAGGGGTGCTAGAGCTAGTATTTAATACACAAGGAATTGTTAGTGACAACTTTAGAAAGTGAGGGTACACTGAGAAGCAATGGGGAGGATGAGATTATAGCACCCAAACAGTTTTTGGGACTGTACCGAACACCAACCAAATGTTTGGTCGGTTGCGTCAGGAATTTGTTTGGTAACAAGAAAGGTAGTGCTGCAATTGACAACTACATGCTTCAAGAGCCACATGGAACTTTGACAATATACAAAGGAGGACAAGAGGTACGAGTAAAAAGATGAGTATGGACGCGAACGAGGCCGAATGTCAAGGAAGACGAGTTTTTGGAGATCAATGAAGACAATTTCAATGGTTGAGACAAGTGCAAGTTAGCTCTGAACTGTGGGGTGCAAAAGCTGGTCTATTCCAGAGTTGTATGTAGGTTTTTATAGTATACAGAGCCCCTAAGTAAAATATTGAACGAGAAATGAGAGTAAGTGCCAAACGGGTGCCAAGACCTAGCAAACAGTGAAGATAAGAAGGTAGGTGAGATGTCCATATGGGTTCCAAAGTCAATAAGGTAAAAGTCTATCAGCAATGACGAAATTCCAAACATTCGGTATCTATCGTCTGAGTGTAGGTAGCTGGAGCAGGCACTGGAGAGCCAATGAAAAGAAAAAACTCGTAAACGTATGGCTTGGATAGGCAAGCAATGGTGTGAGATTGTGTCCGACCAACTATGTGAAAGTTGGGACAATAAGCGATAAGGACTGACCGACTTGCGGACAACGTCGGCCGAAAGGGCTATCTGCTCCCTATCTTGTAAAAGTCTTATCGTAACACTCCTATGCGGTCATGGTAAGTACATGAAGTGTGCACAAACTGACCCAAGTGCTGCCAAACATCCGTCAGTGGCTTGCAGTCATTTGGGTAGGGACCGACCGTGTTCGGCATAAGTTGGCATCTTTGGTACTTGTCTAGAGCTGTTTGGTCTCTTCCCAAAGCTTCTCAAATACCTTCCTCGGACCCCAGAGCGGGTGCATGCTCATCACCATATCCAGTCAGTCCTTATCTCTTATCTTCCCAACTTCCACATGTTTGGTTGAACACAATCTTGCACCATTGCTTGGCCATCCAAGTCATACATTTACTATTTCTTGCTTTTTATTAGCTCTCCAGTGCCTGTTCCCACTACCTACGCTTGGACGACGATACCAAACATTTGGGATTTTATTATTGCTGATAGACTTTTACCTTATCGCCTTTGGAACCCATATGGACATCTTACCTACCTTCTTATCTTCGCTGTTCGCTAGGTCTTGGTGCCCGTTCGGTATTTACTCTCATTTCTCGTTCAATATTTTACTTAGGGGCTCCATTTACTATAAAAACCTACATACAACTCTGGAATAAACCAGCTTTTGCACCCCACAGTTCAAAACTCATTCACACTCATCTCAACCTTTGAAATCATCTTTGTCGACTCCCAAAAACTTGTCATCCTTGTCATTTGGCCTTGTTCACATTTGTACTTGTCTCTTTGCTCATACCTCTTGTCCTCCCTTGTATATTGTCAGAGTCCCATGTGGCTCTTGAAGCACGTAGTTGTTGGTTGTAACACTACCTTTTTTGTTACCAAACGTATCCCCAACACGTCCAACCAAATGTTTGGTTGGTGTTCGGTACAGTCCCAAAACCGTTCAGGAGCTATAATCTCACACTCTCCATTGCTCCTCAGTGCACCCTCGCTTTCTAAAGTTGTCACTAACAATTTCTTGTATATTAGATACTAGCTCCAGTACCCCCTGCTCTAGAGGTTGTTTTGGTATTGTGCTAGGCACTTAGAGACACCTTTAGCGTATTAACGCACAGAAAAGTGAATAACTCCAAAAATAAGAGGGTATTGCTCAGGTTCACTTGTGATCCAATGGTGTGCATGTACAAGATTTTACGGCTCAAGGAATGACACAAGCTCACCTACCACGGCTGAAACATTTGGAGAAAGAATGATGCATCAAGGGCATTGCCACATTGGCTGAGTCGGCTGAGATGCTAGTATGTTGGAAAATGATGCCTTCAAATGAAAACAAATGAGATGTATGAAATTGTTTGAAATGAGGATTGGTACCAGATAATATAGATTTGAGTTCAATGTATGGGGGCCATCGTGATTGAATCTTGATACAATGTTGCACAATTGATGTGATCAAGAGACACAGATCTCCAAATGTGGGACTCGAGATATTGCAAGTGAAACATAAGGTATGAGGAGGAGGGGTGCATCAATTTTTAAATAGATTGGATCCAATGAGGCTGATAACAAACTCAGATGGATAAATTGGATTACAGCAAATACAAAGTTAGAAGGATTCCATGGCATAGGACACAAGACTTATCACGGTCAAAATAATACTCCAAGAGGCATATACAACTTGAGAGGGTACCTCAACCGGTAATGGTCAGAAACAGGGTACATATCTCTATTACATGCAAGGACCTCTTTCCTGAGGCTATTGTATCGCTTGAGAGGGTACCTTGACTGGTGATTGTCAGAAGCAGGGTACATATCTCTATTACATGCAAGAAACTCTATCCGGAGGCTATCCTGTCATACTATGCAAGAGGTGACAGGATTCAGTGAGCATGCTAACATAAGAAGATAAGATTGGGTCTTCAGACACTATATGATGACATCACACATGGACCCTAATTCTCTCCCGGCCCTCAAGAATGCATCCTACAAGCTCATTCATCCGCTTGTATGGCTACAACCTGAAACTGTTATTGTCCTTCTAGATAGCAACCTTCAACCAAATCCACTGAAAATCAACAGAGTCAAGGTCATCTGAGGTTAAGTGTATGAGCGGGATGACCCAGACTCTGGACTCTTTGGCCCATTTACAATGATATGCCTTGAAATAAACCCTTTTACACTCACGTCCTTGCAGCCATGCTATTACCCAGCGACCACTGCTCTAATGAGTTGATCCAGTATATGAATGATGATGTAGTAAGCTTTTTGAAATGACATACTGCGTTAAAATCCTCGTCATCGGTGCGTAACCATCCTGCAACTTTAAAGAAATGCTTCATCAGATCTCTGAGAGCGTGTACTGCAGGTAGGCATTGTTATTGTTTCATCAAGGAACATCCAAAAAGAAACATGCGCACATTTTTGCAACCTAGCTAAGCACTCTACTAATGATTCCACAAGGCGCTACATTAGAGGTTGATGTATGTATGCTGGAATTGTAAAGAATTCTTGGCACATCTTGATTAAGTCATTGCATCGAAAAACGGCCGCTTGACCAGTATGCAGGAATTCTGGGCCAACTGCAATGCAAACACAAGTCATTGTTACGAACTGCTCGTTCAGTAACCCAAGAGTAACAGGTTCTTCCCTAGGTTGCACGGCAGACTGAGTGGTGGACGAAGTCTCAACTGTATCAGGCAACGATACAGGAGGGAATAATGATTGGTTCAAAGGTAGGTATATGGAGATACCTAAGAACGAAGAGAATAGACTGAAGATCCTCAGCCTATTCTATGGGCCTTATATACTATATAGGGTATAGGGTAAGAGTCCGTGTGCTTCTCCAGGTTTCCATCCTAGGAGAGCTGTGGTCGCCGTCTCTCTCAGCCGGTGCCTACTCTTGTACTTCTCCAGTCGCACCAATCCATCCTGGTGCGACGAGGTGCTTACCCATAAGCCCTAAGCCCATGGCATGTGAATGCCTCTCTTATCACTGTGCAAACCTCATGCCCCTCCAATATAGCCTCTACCGATGTCTTGAGGAACCATTGGTCCAGTCGGCTCCTAAGGACATGCCAAATACCTTGATGTACGCTCCGTAGTGGAGCCGCCTAGCATGTGATGCTTGAACCATTGGATAGACCGGCCCCGAAGGGCCCCAATCGGTCAAGTCATAATAGTCATGATATAGAAGTGCACAGCTCTTATGAGTGTGCAGGCCAGGGTTCTGATAGACCTCTTGGATAGACAAGGTAGTGCCAACTCCTTGATGACGAGCACACAAGGTGAGTCTAAAGCACACAACACAAAGGCTCGCAGGTTCAACACAATCCATGTATAGTGTATGATTTTTCTACAATATGGCATCAACGTGGATAGACATCTGAACTAAGGAGACACTTACTTGGTACCTGGCGCATAGAATGTATTACCCCAGACAAGCTCCAAGAAGTGTTTCATGATGGCGCAAAAGGATTGACACAGGCCCAGCATACTTAGCACAGGATCAACAGAGGGTACACAACAAGGGTTGACGGCTAGAGCAGCAAAATACCCCCTCACAATTTGAGCACATATTTCTTCTAAACACTCCAGTGGGAGGACATGGTTGTTGAGGTAACAAATGAAGAGTGGGGAGCCAATAATACATGTGCGCATAGTGGACACATACTCCATGGGCGGTTCTTCTGATCCTTTATGTGAGTTCGGCAAGACATGTGTCACAAGTGCTTGCTGTTCCTGTCTGCGTGCATGGTAGTAGGGAATGATACATTGTCTAGGCAGTAATCTTTTGACAGTTGCAATGACTAGTTACAAGACATTGTAGAAAAGGGAAATCATATTCAGTGCTTCAATGACAAATCTGCCAGATGCTCCTGCATCTCAGATCTAGAAGATGTGGCTGTTCTTAGATCTGGTGTAAGTAAATTATCAGGACAAGTAAGGAGAGCAAGGAGGAGATGAGTTCACCCGCAGTATTTCTTATATTCACTCGGTGTCAGAATCTGCTTAACATGCAACCTCATCTGCAAGAAAACTGCCATGTTCTGGGGCTGAAGGCCTATTTGGGCCCCAATCTAATACCATACGTATGGGAACCAGAGCCCATGTAATACCGGTGCATGCATTGCCAGGGGCGCCGAGCGGACAAGGTCAAATTTGTCACAGAGTTGATGGTAATCATACTCATCAGAAATACAAAGAGGACCAGTCTGTTTGAGGTGCTCCAGTAGCACTGGGCCCATACTCTGAGCATAAATGAACTATATCAACAAGGTGCCAATGTGGACTTAGAGATTCTCTTACATATTTCCAAAACTCCTCAGACCGTGGACCAATGGGGAGAAAATGGTGAAACTGTGTGATTGTATAGTCTAGTTGTATTACTATGAAGTGGCATTGACTATGTCAGTTTCAAAGCACTTGTAGAAACAAGGTTAGCACACTGACTTCTTCCATATAGCCTGGCCCTGTCAACAAGGTGTTCAATGATACAACCAAAAGAATGTGGTAGTACATAGAGGACACACTCATGTACGAGAGCTGAAGGTGTTCCATGTCAATTGGTGTATATAAGTCAGTGCAGAGACACTCTTTCTCATAAGGCTGAATCAAAAACAGAAAACCAAACAAACGGGCTTCATTGACAAGTTGGATACCCAGGATGGATTTGAAAGGGGTCAAAGGGGCTTAAATTGGATCAGTGTTGAGTAACCAACTGGAGTGAGGAGCATGCACCTGCTCTGGGGTCCGGGGAAGGTATTTGGGAAGCTTTGGGGAGATACCAAACAGCTCTAGATGAGCACCAAAGACGCCAACTTGCACCAAACACGGTTGGTCCATACCCAAACAATGGCAAGCCACCAAAGGGTGTTTGGCAGCACTTGGGTCAGTTTGCGCACACTTCACGTACTTACCATGACCGCACAGGAGGGTTGCGATAGACATGGATGAGATCGGAAGTTGATAACCCATTTGGCCAATGTGGTCCGTAAGTTGGCCAGCTCTTATTGCTTATTGTCCTGACTTCCACATGTTTGGGCAAACACAATCTTGCACCATTACTTGTCTATCCAAGTTGTACGTTTACTATTTCTTTATTCTCATTGGCTCTCTAATGTCTGTTCCTGCTACCTATGCTTGGACGATGGATACCAAACAGTTGGGATTTTGTCATCGCTGATAGACTTTTATCTTATCACCTTCAAAACCATATGGACATCTCACCTACCTTCTTATCTTCTCTGTTTGCTAGGGCTTGGCACCTGTTCGGCATTGACTCTCATTTCTCGTTCAATAGTTACTTAGGGGCTCTGTTTACTATAAAAACCTACATACAACTCTGGAATAAACCAGCTTTTGCACCCCACAGTCCAGAGCTCATTTGCACTCGTCTCAAACATTAAATCATCTTCGCCGACTTTAGCAAACTTGTCCTCCTCGTCATTTGGCCTCGTTTGCATTCGTACTCATCCCCTCGCTCGTACCCCTCGTCCGTCTTTGTATATTGTCAGAGTCCCGTGTGACTCTTGAAGCACATAGTTGTCAATCACGACACTACCCTCTCGTCACCGATCAACTACCCAACCCGACTCGACCGACCAAATGTTTGGTCGGTGTTTGGTGTAGTCCCGAAACCGTTTGGGCACTTTAATCTCACCCTCCTCATTACTCTTCAGTATGCCCTCGCTTTCTCAAGTCCTAACTAATGATTCCTTGTGTATCAGATACTAGCTCCAGCACCCCCTGCATTAGAGGTTGTTTTGGTGCTATGCTCGGCACTTAGAGCCACCTCTAGCATATTAGCGTGTCCAAAGCATCTTCAAGGGATAATATTTGACCGCAAGTGAGATTTCTTGGAAGATCAAGATATTGACATGAAAATCTTCAGGTAAGCTTGAGGATGATTATAGATCAGTAAAGGCAGAAAAGGGAATGATTTGAAAGCACGCACCCAGATTGGGGATTGAAGGGCATATTTTGGCAAATATCCACAAGCAGGGCCAAAGTACATGTCTAGAAAGTGCAATCAATATGTAGAAGGGTGACAACGAGTGTGATGTTGTCAGAGTCATCTACAGGGTAAAAACACAGATCATATAGATAGTTGCCCAGGGCATATGCTACAGTATCATGGATCCACTCTAATGGTAAGATAGGGAATGGCTAGAAAACTAACTGGCAAGTCAGGACAGTGGTGTCCATAATGCAGAGAGTTGGGTGTAGAAGGGTTCAATTGAGTCTACAGTGTCAACTTAGAAGGTTATAGAGAGACCCAACTCTAAGTAATATTCTAAGCGAGGCCCTAGAACTCTAACAACAGCCATGAGATAAGTGAGCATCCACACTGATAGATGTGACATCATGGTGTAGTGAACCTCAAGATCTACTGAGACAAATTTATGCACAGAGACATGGTACTGTTGAACATGCCAAAGTTCCTAAATCTGCAAATTAATTGTTCATGTCAGATCCAAGCAATTCATTTACAGTGGAATTGGGAATTATATTGCATCAGACCTGAGCAAGATCCCATCTATGATCAATCAAGGGTACAGATGAAGAAGAATTTGCTTCCAACCTTGGAATCATCTGGTTAGTCTATTGGGATGAAATTGTGATGCCCCAAGCAAAGGACCCTAGGATACGTGCCAATTCCAACAATCATGGTAGGCATATGACATTGACTTAGTTACGTGTCCATCTTACCATGACAAGGGGCATAGAAAGCAGAACTTTGGGGAAGGACGGAGCCAGTCTGGTCAACCTGGAGATGAAATGGCATCTGGGGAATTATAGATCCAACCCCAACAAGTCGTTAATCTGAATGCTCAATATATACCCTGTCGGCTATTATTGTTGTGACTGGCCAGCACAAGGAACACTATGCGAGTAATCTGTGTATTTACCAAGAAAAGGGTTGTCAGTGGGACAGACATGAATAAGTGAAAAGACCGTACATTGGAGCATAGGAATTTAGATGTGCCTAACATGAAATGTTCAGGCTAATGGAGTGACTTGAGGAGAGGAGAGCTGTGTGGGTCAAATATTGCCCATGGCTGATTAACTCGTGCCATGCCCTGAGCAACCGACCTTATAATGAGCAAGGCCAACAAATATCCCAATAGGTCATCATGGCTCTATCCCCACCACTCGATGAATTGTTACCTGATGTTATTTCTTCTGATGCTTGTAAGAAAGAGCTGATTCTTGCTTCTTATATCCTCACCCAGACCATTCATGCTGACTGGCAATTATTGTCTTATACCTCATATGTGCACTGATACACTAGAGGTGTCTCTAAGTGCCGAGCACAACACCAAAACAACCTCTAGAGTGCTGGAGCTAGTATCTAATACACAAGGAATTGTTAGTGATGACTTTAGAAAGTGAGGGCACACTGAGGAGCAATGGAGAGTATGAGATTATAGTGCCCAAACAGTTTTGGGACTGCACCAAACACCAACCAAGTGTTTGGTCGGTCGTGTTGGGGATATGTTTGGTAACAAAAAAGCAGTGTTGCGATCGACAACTACGTGCTTCAAGAGCCACATGGGACTCTAACAATATACAAGGGAGGACAAGAGGTATGAGCAAAGAGATGAGTACAAATGCAAATGAGGCCAAACAACGAGGACAATAAGTTTTTGAGAGTTGACAAAGACAGTTTCAAAGGTTGAGACAAGTACGAATGAGCTCTGAACTGTGGGGTGCGAAAGCTGGTTTATTTCAGAGTTGTATGTAGGCTTTTATAGTAAACAGAGCCCCTAAGTAAAATATTGAACAAGAAATGAGAGTAAGTACCAAACAGGTGCCAAGTCCTAGTGCACAGCAAAGATAAGAAGGTAGGTGAATGTCCATATGGGTTCCAAAGGCAATAAGGTAAAAGTCTATCAGCACTAACAAAATCCCGAACATTTGGTATCTGTTGTCCAAGCATCGGTAGTAGGAACAGGCATTGGAGAACCAATGAAAATAAAGAAAGAGTAAACATATGGCTTGGATAGCCAAGCAATGTGCGAGATTGCGTTCAACTGAATGTGTGGAAGTCGGGACAATAAGCAATAAGAGCTGGCCAAATTACGGACCACATTGGCCAAATAGGCTATCGGCTCCTGATCTTGTAAATGTCTATTGTAACACTCCTGTGTGGTCATGGTAAGTACGTGAAGTGTGCACAAACTGACCCAAGTGCTGCCAAACATCCTTTGGTGGCTTGCAGTTGTTTGGGTAGGGACCAACCACGTTCAGTGTGAGTTGGCGTCTTCGGTACTTGTCTAGAGCTGTTCTGTATCTCCCCAAAGCTTCCCAAATACCTCCCTCAGATCCCAAAGCAGGTGCATGCTTATCAG
This sequence comes from Heterobasidion occidentale, assembly GCA_039111635.1. NCBI lineage: Eukaryota > Fungi > Basidiomycota > Agaricomycetes > Russulales > Bondarzewiaceae > Heterobasidion > Heterobasidion occidentale. The sequence continues at coordinate 1,654,977 of JBCAQO010000002.1, read as the reverse complement.
CGCATTGAAAAGTTGCTCAAGGTAGTACACGGTGCTGACAGCACCAACTACTTAGTCTTCTCGAGTGGTCCAGACATGAACGAGGAAGCTAAATTCAAATTCATGGGTCACCTCGTGGGCTACATGATGCTGACCTTGCTCAGCAATCACAGGTAAGACAACATTGTTTAATTATTCTCACCTGATCTGATTTGCCATAAAGACAAGTGTATTGCCCTGGGTCACTTATCCAACAAGTGCACGTCACTGGTGAAGGCAACAATACTTTTTTGTTGGCAATATCGGCTGTTCGAATTTTCTATGGCTTCCTTGAGCAGTACTCTTCTAATGGTGCAATGCTCGCTTTCCAGCCTGGCCAAGTATACAACATGCACTCAATTCACGCATCCGCCTTCTTGTTTACATGCAAGTTGCTAAGGTCACATGTTCCACCCCTACCAATCCCGTCCAATGTTGACTCCAATGGCCTTTTCTCTAAATTCCTGAGAGGGAACACTGTTTTTGCATTCACGGAAGACAACTTTGTCTGTTACAGCAAGCTGACCGAGGCCCTGTGTGAAGAGTAGCGATTCAGCTCTTTGCTGAAAAAGTTCTGTTCCTCACCATGTCTAGTCTTAGATTACAAGTGCTACCTGAGCCACCTATTGTTACTGAACCTGGTACTTTCAGGCACAGACACTTTGTCCGACTAACCGTGGCATTTTGATCTGTTTGTGTGAAAGGAAACAAGAATGGATGTCGCAAGTTTGAGATTGTCTTGTGCAGCATGTCATTGATTAGTAAAGCAGGCACTTTGGTGAGTGTATACGTCAATATCTATGAGTAATGCATTGATGAACTTCACACTGTAGTTGCTAAAAGAGAAGAAAGTGGAGTGGGAGGCTAGAGGCACCAAAGAAGAAAAGACCTGAATGGACACTGATAAGAGGGCTACTTTACGTCCACGCAAAAGGATAGTCCTTACTGCCTATAATGAGAAAGACCTTGTGCATATGAGAATGAGTACACTTACTTTGGACCAGAAATAGGGCGCTGGGATAGCTAGCATTCTCATCAACCTTGTAGAGTGGAGTTAGACAATACATAATGGTTTTTGAATGGACTGAGTGATTCTGAGTGGTGTGCTCACCTGGGCTGTTCTCAATGTGTTCTCTGATGTCATCATAAAAAAACCCATTGCTGTTCACTACTTCTAAATCCTCGTTAGTGTGATTGTCATTACTATTGCTTTCAACAGCTAAAAGGTCTAGGAATCATGACACCTGCCATATTATAAAGTAAGATGAGTTCTGGATTATTTCTTATAAGTTCACTTTCTGCATCCTTGTAGTTTGGTTGTTTGGGTATTTCAATATTTGTAATCTATTTATTGTAATCCACCATATGATGCTACAAGGTTATCTAAACTGAAAGCAAAGGAGATGGAGGGGAAAGGAGGGAAAGCAAAGAGGTTAGGTGACATTCACGTATGTCATAAATGAAGCAAGGGACTTTAGAGTGAGTTTGCCATCCATAAAGGGCAATGCATTCAGTTCTCAGCCACCGCAGCCACAACTCAATCAAACTAGGCAATACCTTTGGCTTTATTTGATCCCTTTAGCCACCTCATCCACAGCACACTGAAATCTGCTGAAATCCAAGAGTGTATTACCAGCCCATCTATAAGCAAATGCCCTTTTAAGAAGAGATTGCTAAACTAGGGAACTGCTGACTGCGTTGGCAAGACCTTTGCTTGAGGGTCATAAACCCTTAGCTTTTCATCCACTCATCCTACACAGCAGTCCATTTTTTTCTTTTGTCCATCTGCTGCCACATGTAGTGCTTGAAGAGCTCAGGGCACCATTTCAGAACACTTGCTGTCTAAGCCTTTGTGCCAACCATGAAAGCCAACTGCTGTGCAATAGATGCGTGTGCCTATGTCTTGATTCCTCACACTCCTGCATTTGTTTGATCTGATTTCTTTCTTTATACATCACATTTAGTGTAGCAATATGACATGATTTTGGGTGTGTGATTGTATAGTTCATTTAGATTAGAATGTATAGTAAAGGACATTAGAAGAGGCACAAACCAGACAATGTGTCTGTATCAATGCTCACAAGAAAACTAAGACAATTTTAAAGCAATTGAAGAGTCAACACATATCAGCAGTATGCCATTCAGTTTTCCCTGTTGCTTTCCACAAAACAAACAGGACACCAAAGAAAGCGATCACTTATAACATGCAACACCCTCTAAATGATGCCATCTTCATAAACATCCAGCTGTTTTGCGTTTTTGTTGAATACCAGCACCTGCATATGGTCTTGTTTGTCTCCTAACGAATGTATTATGCTCCTTGGTGTTTACATTGTTGTTTATTCAATATAAAGTACAATCCATGTAATATGCAACTTACTGGAATACTGTTGTGCCCAATGCAGATCGGATCATGAATGCCAACTGTTAGGTCGGAGACCTATCACGTGCACCGATGCACGAAGGGGATCCCTAGGCTAATACATCTACAGTGTCGTAGAGTCGGAGGCTCTAATGAATGAAGACGACCGATCGTCTTTGGGCTCTTACAAGGAATTTGGAGTTGTTCTCTGCCTTGTCCTCGAAGAGGTTAAGGAGATGATCCTCGAGGTCTTCTCGATGATGAGGAGGAACTGGATGATCTTCTCCTGTCCAACAGATGACACGAGGAGGTGTCCAACTGAGAACACGGAAGGCGGCGAGTCCGGTGTAGTAGTGCGTGAAGAGGGTGTAAGAAGAGAAGGGAGACGAGGCCAGTGCTTCGTCAGACCGTGTAAAGGAGTTTCAGATCTGACAGAGATCACAAAGTGTGGGCTAGGAAGGTAGCCAGATACTGGGTGCAGTGCAGAGATTGAATATATTACAGGTGAATGAGCTGAGCTTCTTAGAAGCTCATCTCAGCTAAATATACAAAGAAGTATCTAGGGCAGGATCACGATCTGGTCTGTGCACTTCTTAGGTACCAAAGTCAACGATTGAGATATGTAAGCTAAGATGCGTCATCAATCTAACTATAGTACTGGGGCACTAATGTCTGTCCACATCCATATCAAATACCGAGGCACATCACAATCGATCAGGAACCAGGAACAGGGCCAGGAACCAATGTCTGTCCACATCAAGAACCAGGAACCGTAAGTAAACGTTCATGCAGCGAGCATGTAAATACTAATGAGTCATGGGGAACGGTCCGAGTCTGTAGCACATCCGAAGCACTTGACCAGCCCATCCATTCACGTACGAAGCACGTGTTAGGACGCGGTCCTAACAGATAGGCATCGTAACTCGCCAAGACCGCACATATATATTCTACCCAGAGAAACAGCCAGTGGATGTTGAATCCCTGGAAGAAACACTCCCGCTACATCCCCCTTACAAGAAACCACTCCCTAAGCAGAGTTCTAAACCCCAACATTAGACCAAGTCCCCGAGCCAGAGCATATTGAAACACCAAGTAACAATCCAGAACCGCCTGGAGATCCAGAGCCCCCGCCTGATATGATGTCAACAAATCCTGGAGGTGCTGAGTCCAAGGGACCAGCTATAGCCAAGCCTACCCCCTTCAATGGAAACAGAAAACGAATAGAGCAATTCCTCCACGAAATTGACCTAATGATCCTGGCCAAAAAAAATGATTATGCAGACGAATTTACCAAGATTGCTTACGCTCTGTCATACATAAAGGAGGGGTCGGCCGGAATATGGTGGAACTTTACCCAAGCCAGGAATGCATTAAACAATTGGGCCAAGTACACATGGAAGGAAACATTGGATTCATCTTCATCTGTAAAAAGATAGCAACCAACTTCAAGGAGTTCAATAAGGAAGTGGACGCTCGCAACAAGCTGGCCAGGGTACACCAAGGAAAGGAATCCTTCAACACCTACCTACAGCTATTTGAACAGCTCGCAGTGCTCGCTGGAGTCAACGAAGAAACCAAGAAAACCTATTTCCTGAGGGGACTGAAATGAGAGCTAGCCAAGGGAGTTTATGAAGATTTCTCCAAGGACGGTACCTAAGAGGAGCTGGTTGAGAAAACAAAGAAACACAAAAGGATGCGCATCGCAAGAGACCAAGCATACAACCTCCGGAAAGGCAAATTCCAAATCTACACCCCACGTACCTTTTATGATGAAAGGGCACCCCCGTGGCATGACAGAGAACCTCAATATGAACCTATGGATGTAGATGCCACAGAAATGGAGGTCGATGCCGTTCACACTCGCTTTAAAAAGCTTACCCCGGCGGAAAGAGATCGACTTGCCAAAGAAGGCAAGTGCTTCTTTTGCAAGAAGCCCGGGCACATGGCGCAACTGTCCTTCTCGACCCAAGAGAAGATTCCAACCTCCTTGTCGCAGGGCGGTATGTGAAGGAGAAATGGACAAAGGACAATTCAACGATGAAGACGTCAAAGAAGAAAAGGACAGAGTCAACCACATCCGCCAAATGATAATGGGTCTTAGCATGGAAGAAATCAAGAGGTTTGAGCCTTTAGTGACTCGAAGAATTTTTGAGGCCTCTCCCATCGGCAGCAGATGTGGAGAGTAGGATTCTTGCAGGAAATTGGTATGCTCCTCTGGCCAGTAAAGACGCTGACCAAGAGCATGGACATTTAGATGTATTGTATCTTTCAGAAATGAAATCACATGGTGCATCATCACTCCGACTCAAGACACTCATAGGCAAGAATAGAAAAGCTGCTACTCAAGCACTGGTAGACAGTGGAGCCACCAGAATCTTCATGCACCCTCACTTTGTAGAAGCACATCAAATCATCACGCATAAAACCCCCACCCTGATTCCAGTCAGTACAGTCCAAAACATGGAGTTTAAAGGAGGACCCATTACAAGATTCACCAACCTAAAGTTACAGGTTCTAGGCAAAAAGGGAGGGTCACATACAGAATCAGCAAGATTCTATATTGCGGAAATAGGAAAAGAGGACGTCATTTTAGGAACCAACTGGTTATTAGAACATAACTCAGAAGTCGACTGGCATGCCTACGGGCTGCACTTTGCCAGATGCCCGCTCTCCTGCCAAATAAAAGAAGAACCGGTAAAAGCCAAAAGAGCTACAAGAAAACCAGGACGTCCTAAACCAAGTATACGGTGCATGGAAACAGTACCGCAAATGGGCGATTACTCAATACCAGTGCAAAAGCCGGGAAAAGCAGTACCAGGCCGGAAAGTGGGAAACACCACAGTACCACATCTGTGGACAATACCTACAAGTCCGGAGTTCGCAACTCGAAGGTTGAATGCTGAACGTTTGAAGGCCCAAGCCAGAAATTACAAGGCTCCGACATGGGCTGAAGAAGACGTTCCAGAGGACAGTGACGGACTTCCGGCACTTCCCTCCAAGGATCTTGAAGAAAATGGAGTCTATCTTGTTTGATGCCTAGATACAGGAACTTTACAGGCACTGGAATTATACAACAATTCCGAAGAAGGCATTGACATACATCATGCCGAAACCACAGAACTTCCATATGCCAACATACCGGCTCAAGGAATTAAACCTGCCAAAGCATAGACAGGAAAACAAACAAAGCACACCAACTCGCAAAGACTTGCAAAAGAAGCCGCCAAAGGGAAACCCGAACTATCCTTCAAGGAAATAGTACCAAAGGAATACTGGAATTATAGGAAGGTTTTGAGGGTCAACCAAAGAGACAGCTACCGCTCTCTCAACCCTGGGATCACAAGATAGAGATCAAGGAAGGAATGGATCACTTGCTCAAACCCAAGCTATACAGCCTCAGCCCTGGTAAGCAAGTGGAACTCAAGAAATTCATAGACGAAAACCTTCAGAAAGGATTCATCAGAGAATCCAAGTTGCATATGGCATCCCCATTCTTCTTCATCAAGAAAAAAAATAGAAAACTACGGCCAGTAATGGATTATCGCAAGCTCAATGAAATAACGATCAAGAAAAAGTACCCTTTGCCGATTATTCAAGAATTACTGGACCTTCTAGCCGAAGCTATATACTTCTCACTAATGGATGTCAATACAGGATATAACAATGTACGCATGAAAGAAGGAAGCAAGAAACTAGCCACGTTCGTCACCAATCTAGGGATGTACAAACCTCTGGTCATGTTCTTTGGGTTAACCAACCCGCCGGCAACATTCCAAACAATGATGAACGCCCTCTTCAAAGACCTCATCTATGCCAGAAAAGTAGCAATTTATATGGACAACATCCTAGTATTCTCCAAAACTATGGACGACCACATCAAGACGGTATGGAAGGTCTTACAGATCTTACAAGACAACGATCTATACCTACAACCCTCGAAATGCCACTTCCATAAAAAGAAAATTGACTATCTTGGATACGTTATATCACACGGACATCTTGAAATAGACCCGATCAAAGTGGCCGGTATCATAGACTGGCCAACCCCTGGAAAAGTCAAGGAAGTGCAATCGTTTTTAGGTTTCTGCAACTTTTATCACAGGTTTATCAAGGATTACTCAAAAATAGCATGACCGCTATTCGAGTTAACACAAAAGGAATGCACCTGGGATTGGACACCAGCATGCGAAGAAGCATTTCAAATGCTAAAACAAATATTTACAGAATCTCCGGTGCTTGTTATGCCGGATACAAGGAACCCCTTCCGCATTGAATGCAATGCCTCCAACTTTGCCACCGGAGTAGTACTATCACAAGTCGCCAAAGATGGAAAATGGCATCCATGTGCTTATATTTCCAAGTTGCTCTCACCTACAGAACGCAACTACCCAATCTATGATAAAGAGTTGCTGGCTGTCGTTCAAGCTTTTGAAGCTTGGATACACTACTTGGAGGGCACCAACCACCCAATAGACGTCTGGACAGACCACAAGAACCTTGAATGGTTCCGGTCAAGCCAGAAATTGAACCGTCGGCAAGCACAATGGTCACTCTACCTCTCGCGTTTTGACTACAAATTAACGCACAAGGCAGGAGTCACTAATAAATCCGACAGTCTGTATGGTGTCCAGACCATAAAAAGAGGGTGGAATTTGACAATTCAGACGAAACACTCTTGGAACCCAAACTTTTCAATGACATAGAAAAAATCCGAAGACCCTTTGCAGAAATTAATGCCATCAATACAGAAGACAGTTGGGACCCCCACCAAATGCTTCACATTAGGGCAACTGGACCAGGAGGTGTCACCATAATAGACGACAACCTTCGGAAACAAATCATTGAAGAAAACAGGAAAGATAAATGGCTACTAGAAACCCTAGCCAAGGTCAAAACCTTAGGACCTCGAAGCATGAAGAAAGGCTTACAAGAATGGAACAAAAAAGAAGGATTGGTCTTTCACAGAGGAAAAATATATGTTCCTCAAAACGAACAACTTCGTCAAGATATCATCAAGTTAAACCACAATAATCTGGCAGCAGGACATCCAGAACAAAGAGGAACCCTAGTAGCAGTAGGACAAGAATTCACTTGGCCGGGAATCTCAAACACAGTTCATCAATATGTAGAAGGGTGCGCCATCTGTTAATCCACCAAGAACAACACACATCCTACTATGGTACCCTTACAACTAACGGAGATTCCAGACCAACCCTTTAGAACAATAACGAGGGATTTTATTATAGATCTACTAGAATCAAACGGATACGACTCATTACATGTAGTAACTGACCAGTTTATTAAAACTACAGTAATAACCCCATGCCAGAAATCCATCGACTCTGACGGAACAGCCAAGATCCTGCTAGAAAATACCTGGAGACGCTATGGACTGCCCAATAAAATTATATCGGACAGAGGAACCCAATTCGCTTCAAAAGTAGCGCAAGCCCTACTCAAGGAATTAGAAATCAAATCTGCTTTGAGCACAGCTTACCATCCACAAACAGATGGCGCTACTGAACAAATGAATCACGAACTAGAACAATACCTCAGAGCTTTCTGCAGCTCTTCACAAGACGATTGGGCCGGAATAATCCCTTATGTGAAATATGCCCACAATACCTATCAGCACTCAGCCACGCAGAAGTCACTATTTGAACTTCTCCATGGATATCAACCACGGGCTTACCCAGCCATCATCGGAAACACAAATGTCCCCACCGCCAATGCTCGCCTCGAAGCTCTGCAGCATGCTAGGAAGGAAGCACAAGCCAGCCTCGAAATTGCAGCCAAAGCCATGAGGATACAGCACGACTGTTTTGGAACGGACCTGCCACCTTTCAAGAAAGAAGATCAAGTATGGCTAGATGGGAAGAACATCCACACCGACTACCCATCAGGGAAACTAAGACCCAAACACTTTGGGCCATTTGAAATTATTGACACTATAGGAAATGTCAACTTCAGGTTGAAACTGCCCAACAGCTGGAAGCGCATTCACGACGTCTTCCATGCTAGTCGACTCACACCCTACAAGGAAAACAAGGTCTACGACCCTAACTACCCTAAACCGGCTCCGGACCTGATCGAGGGGCAAGAAGAATTCAAAGTCGAAGCCATCGTCGGAGCTTGATGCTTCGGACGATGAAAGACACTGCAGTACCTGATCAAATAGAAGGGCTACCCAGAATTGGACAACTCTTGGAAAGCCACGGCAAACATCACTAACACACAAGAAGCCATAAATGACTTTTACCGCCAGCATCCTCGAGCAGTCAAAGGAATGGAAGCATCCATTCTGGCCCTGGTGATCAAATTAGAGCTCAACAGAGTAGCCAAAGAAGATCAAATTAAAAAGAAGCTTGAGAAGCATCCAATTGGAAAGAAGTTTCTCGCTACAGGATTGGCTATCCCCCAGATCATGGAAAAGATCAACAAATGAATGATGCAGCTAAAGAAGCCGCCCCTGGTTCCTAGATCAAAAGTGCCACCACCGGTGATTAACGATCGAGAAGCACAACTAAAGAAGCCCAATATAGACTCGCCTCAATCAAAGCTACAGCAGAAGCAATTGGACAACTCTAATTGGCGGACTCAAGCATACCAGGAGCTACAAAAGCAGACCAACCGAGGATTGGCATGGCCAGGCAAACGACTATGACCCCTTTCGACCCTACTCTATCTACAGTGGCCATTTACACCATCATTGTGACTCTTGCTCTCACCGCTGTCTTCATCGCAATCGCTCTTGTTCTCGGATCTCTTCATGCCACTGCCACTATTGGCATCTCCTCCATTGTATAAAAGACACCCTGCATCGAGCAGAGACACTCCTCAGCCCCCCAGCTACATTTGAATGTCCCTCACTCCTGCACACCTCCTCCTCGCTCACTCCCCCCGCTATATTCCTGATAACTTCACCATGACCTCCATCACTCCCTCCACCTACACTTCCAACACCCCTTCCCCCAACCCATTCATCCTTTGCACCATCACCCCAGCCTCCATCACCCCCACGCTCATTGACGACTACTCAAACTTGGACTCCAACAACAACAACGGCATTCCCCTAGAAGGCATTGATGTTGCTGACCCGCTACAAGAATTCGTGATTCCACGCTTCCCGGCTCAAATGCCAAACCCCTACCTTGTCATCCTCCAGTAGGCTTTTGCAGTACATAATGAGAACCCCCGCTTCCGTATCCGCGCCCTACCCAGCCCATTGCACAACCTCTGCCTCTACCAGGATCTGTCCACGAACAATAGCATCTACCACCTCACGCTTGCAGAGGACAAGGCTCCCGTCATCCTGAATCAACCAGGTTTGAAAGATCCCCACACCTTCCTTTTTTATTTACAGCAAATGATCCTGGCACAGGGCTATCAGGTATTCTCGGGACCGCTTACCCAGAACCAGGCGATCCTTCTTGCTAACCTGACGGTCACCTCGTACCGTCGTAGAGGGCTCATCAACCTCCCTGCCATATGCAACGACATGATCAACTTCCGACTGGGTGGGATTTTTAGCAGCAGCTCCGTCCTCCTTCAGCAACACATGGTACAGGCTTGGCTCAACACGCTAGCCCGAATTCACTACAAGGAGAACACGATCCGCTGGTTCCGCTTCATCAGATTTAACGGGTTGTGCTTGGAAATCGAGGAGTACGTCCCTAAAGGGTTGTTGCCGACCCACTCATTTCCCCTCAACAGTTGTGGAGTCCACCCTATCGTGAACTACTGGGCTGGTGGGTGTAACCCGGAGGATTATGTCAGGCCCTGAGTAATGACCAAACCGGATATACAGGAACAAGGCTTCCATCTGATCGACGTTAAAGAATTAATGGCCGTCAATCCTCCTGTAGTCACGGAACCCTCCTCCGCTCCTAACCTCCTGGCTACACAGCCCCTCTCCTTTTGACCCACCGACGAAGAAACCGCTCAATTCATGCAGCCTACCAGTCCTCCTTACGACCCCGAACAGGCCGTCCGGGATCGCCAGGTTCTTTGCCCGCTACCGGTACTACCCCCCTCACCCCCTGCTGTGTCCCCATCCCCTCCCCTACTCAGCGACAACCTCGCCCATCCTATCGTTGTCGATAAAACCACCTCCCAGTCTCCAGACATACCTGTTGCAATAGACAAAGGCTGGCCCACGGACACTGCTGACTCCGAAAATGTATGGCCTAACCTGCCAACTCTCCCGCCTTCTATGCCCACCGACCCTGACACGTGTACTTGCTGGAAATGTGGACGTGCCGGCTGTTATGACTTGACCGATTGGGGCCCTTCACGGCCGGTCTAACCGATGGTCCAAGCATCACATGCTAGGTGGCTCCACTACGGAGCGTACATCAAGGTATTCGGCATGTCCTTAGGAGCCGACAAGACCGATGGTTCTTCAAGACATCGGTAGAGGCTATATTGGAGGGACACGAGGCTCACAAGATAGGTACACAGATAAGGGAGGCATTCACATGCCATGGGCTCAGGGCTTAGGGGTAAGCACCTCGTCTCACCATGATGGATCAGTGCGACTGGAGAAGTACAAGAGTAGGCACCGGCTGAGAGAGACGGCGACCACAGTTCTCTTGGGATGGAAACTGTTACGAACTGCTCATTCAGTAACCCAAGAGTAACAGGTTCTTCCCTAGGTTGCACGATAGACTGAGTGATGGGCGAAGTCTCGACTGTATCAGGTAACGATACAGGAGGGAATAGTGATTGGCTCTAAGAGTCCTGTATGTGTAGATACAGGGGGAACGAAGAGAATAGACTGAAGATCCTCAGCCTATTCTATGGGCCTTATATACTGTATGGGGTATAGGGTAAGAGTCCGTGTGCTTCTCCAGGTTTCCATCCTAGGAGAGCTGTGGTCGCCGTCTTTCTCATCCGGCGCCTGCTCTTGTACTTCTCCAGTCGCACTGATCCATCATGGTGCGACGAGGTGCTTACCCACAAGCCCTAAGCCCATGGCATGTGAATGCCTTTCTTATTACTGTGTGAACTCTGTGAGCCTCGTGTCCCTCCAATATAGCCTCTACCGATGTCTTGAAGAACCATCGGTCTTGTCGGCTCCTAAGGACACGCCGAATACCTTGGTGTACGCTCCGTAGTGGAGCTGCCTAGCATGTGATGCTTGATCCATCGGTTAGACCGACCCCGAAGGGCCCCGATCGGTCAAGTCATAACATTACCCCCTTTCTAGGTCCCAACTCCTGAGGGGACTACTCGCTTGAGCTTCATCGTCATTCCACATACAATTGCTTTTCTGGTCGTCAAAATAGATTGGGATGTGTCTTCCCAATATCGCTTCGTTTTCTAGGGCGAAGACCAACCTACGTTGTTTACAACGCCTAGGAGTTTTCCTTCTCCGTTGAGCTGTTTGATCCAGGCTCATAGCAATATCAGCCACAATATTGCGTCGCCCTCGGTGTTCTTCCTTCACCGTACGTTTTTGTGTGAGTACACTCCTAGAGTCGATAGGCAGCTACTCGACCAGGGCTCCCTGGTAGGTTTGATAGGCCAGTATTTTCTCTGGCGACGATTCAGAAAGGTGTCGTGCAAATGATTGTGAGATGAAATAGAAACTCGTCTGTGGATGGGTGTGTGTCGTTCTTCTTCAAAGTACCGAAGGCCATGCTTCAGTGTTTCCAGGATAGATCTTCATCTCCTTGATCTCCGGTATCGAGGGGGACTCCAGGTGTGTGGGTTGATCGCTTTACTAAGGCTTAGGCCCACCAACCTATCAAGAATAGACATTTTCTTGACTTGTTTTGAGTCTGGCAAGACCCCTTTGAAGATCCCTAACTCTGTCAGCCCCATACGGTGGCCCATCCTGGTTAGAGATTGAGTGTTCGTCCAGAGTTTGTTTTTCACAAGGGAGCGAGCATGTAGCAGCGCTCCGCGTATTGAACACGAGGTAAGGACTTTGAAGAATAGACTTTGAACCCCATGGTTTCTTGAATAACCATGGTATCCACCTTGACGGTAATTATGCGGGGTCAGTGTAAGGTATGTCCTGGTAGTTTAACGTCGTGCCGGACGTCCGTAGTTTTGCGTCTTTGCGGACGTCGGCTAGTTTATCCTTAAGTCTTCGCGGACTGAGGCTAGTTTATACAGAAGTCGTTGCGGACTGCCCTGCTAGTTTAAACCAAGGTCGTTGCGGACCTATCCATCTTCCAACATAGGAGTACCTGTAAACAAGATGGTAGACCTTTTCTGTGCGCCGGAACATTCATCGGTGATGCACATAGGGCCCTAGACCAAGTACAGCCATCTTGACAGGGTTCCCATTGAGGAAGGATGGTGACGGTTTATACTATATCAAACCGGATAACTTCTAGAGTTGCGAGAATAGACGTGAAGGCCTATTTTGACACAACTCACATGGCCCTGTAGACAGAAGGGCAGCTCAGTTTATCGTCATGAAGGACGGCAACTAGTTTATAGTCATTGCGGACGTCCGCTATCGCCTGGCTTGAACCTCCCGAGCCTCGATAGATTTAATCCTCCGGGGTGAGGGTAGTTTAAGGTCATTTCGGACTATTGCAGCTAGAAACGGTAATTCTAGCTCCAATACGATCCCTAGAACGAGGGATAATAGTTTATCGTCATTGCGGACTAATTGGTGGCCAAGGTCATGGCCATCAATCACGACTCCTATACTTGAAGGAGTAAATAGTTTATCGTCATTGCGGACTAGATTAACATCATGGCGTCAACAACAATGTCAATCGACATCTCCTATGCTGAAAGGAGTGGTAGTTTAACATCTTTGCGGACGCAGCAATGCCAAAACATATCTCATGTTTGGACACTGCTCATGGCCCTGTGAAGGAAAGGGCAACCCCAGTTTTAACGCCATGGAGGGCGTCCGTAGTTTATAGTCATTGCGGACGTGCACCTGAGGCACGATCCCAGTTGCCTCTTGACTGGCCCTTGAAGCGGAATCCTTGCTTTGGACTTCAAGGGTAGAATGGGAGCGCCATGGAGTAGTCGTGGTCCTGTCGTCGGAAGACTGACAACCCGCTTCATGTCCCCAAACCCCTCGCACGGAATTGAACCGTGTCGACCCCATATTCTTTTACCGTAGGGCGTATGGAATATGGAAGCGCCTCGACCTAGTCGGCAGGGTTCTGCAACGGTGGAGGCCCTCCCTTCCACCGTCTGCCAGAATACAACCACGCTCCGAGGGTCTTGGTAGCTTTAACGTTGTTCTGGACGGTGACTAGTTTATCGTCATTGCGGACCAAGCCTTTCGTAGTTTTACATCATTGCGGATGTAAATTTCTCCGTTTTGGGTTACTAATGGAGTGCGGCCATTAGTTCCTGCATCGCAGATAGGGTCCCCTAATGCGGAAACGACCCTGTAAAACCGGAGATCCAAAGTGGGACGTCCAAGACACCTGTCAGACCTTGACAGCAAGGTTGGTCCACCGTTCCCCAACGGCGAACATGCAACACCATTTCCCACCAATATTCATGCATCATTCATGTACCAGTACCAAGGTTATGTTGTGAATCCTAAGGGCCTCCTAATGCGGAAAGGGCCCTGTAAAACTGGGGATCCAAGCGGGACGCCCGATTCGCTTGTCAGAATACCTCTTGACAACGAGAGTGTTAGATGCTTGTCCTTGTCTTGAGACCGGAGGGCTGCAACGCAAAATGGTCAGGTACTTCCCCTGCCTTCTTATCTTTTCACAGTTTAACGTCATGCAGGACGTCCGTTCCGGCGTCCTGTGCGTGAAACCGGTACCTGTGATGCGGAGGGTCCTTTCCTCTCCGTCATCATGTTAAAGACCAGGGGTTCCTTAACTCCCTGGTCTAGTATCCTCCGCCAATGTCTCCGTAATCCCCATACCCTTCATCTGGCCTGTAATAGGGGTTGATGTCGTCGTAATTGCCGTCTTCGACCTCGTCCCAGGCGTCTAGTTCCGCTCGAGTCCAGGAAGTAGTTCGCTGAGTCGGACGCTGGCGGATTGGAGTTCTTCTACCAATGTGTGGATGTGCTCCTTCAATTCGATTATCTCGAGGACGGTTTGGAGTCGGCGAATCTCTTGGTCGAGTTCTTCTAGGACTGCTTCGCCTGGGCTGAGGGGTTGTCCTTGCCCTCTGATTCCCTCGTCCCTCATTCCTCCTGTACCTTGGAGGATGTTCTTCATTGCTGCCTCCTGCGTCCTGCCTGGTGGATTGTCCTGCCGATATGGGAGGTAGGGCCTCTCGGTCCCTTCGTGCCTGTCGTTGGACTGTAGCCCAGACATATTCTGTCTGGGCGGATGCGTCTCGACTACTTGTAGCCGGTATCGCTCTGCTGGCTTCGCTCCATGGTTGGACGCAGAATGGGTCAATCCGAACGGGACGGGCGTGGGAGGAGTGTCTTGTGTCGGTGTGCGATATGAGGGCGGGTAGGAGTTCCAAATTGATGAAGGAGGAGAACTCGTCCGGGTGAATGAGTAGGGCGTAAGCCCCATTATTTCCTCGGGCATACCAGGAGGCGGCCCTATGATCATCTGCATAGGCCAGAAGCCTGACCTGGTCGCTCGCGTCAGCGAGGTGTCGGGGTATGTCGTTGCTCTCGCTCCCTGGTTGCCCTGCGAAGAAGTTAGCGAGCCTTTGTAAGGCTAGCGCTGTGGCCATCTAAATTACCACGGAGATGGTGGTGCGCTGGAGCAGCGCGTCTCCTAGCCCTTCCAACTCTCTGGGGTGCAGATCTCGACTACTGGTAGGGGGCCCTCTGGTCCTGGCAGTTGATGTACCAGCCGTTGCTGGTTCTTGTACATCTGCCTCAGCAACTGTAGGCGATGCCAGGTCTGCAGGGTTTCCTGGTCTTCCTCCGCCTCTCGTTTCCTGCCTTGTGTCTCCTTGAGCCAACGTTGTCGTCGGTCGCGGAGGCGTTGACGGAGTAGGTATTCCTTCTTCTTGACGTCCTTCATCGTGCTCGTCATGAGCTCTCTCAATCCGTGGTGAGGTTCGGGAACCCGTTCGATCTTCGACGGCGAGTGTGGTTTGATGGACAACGATTGGTATGGGAATTCCTTCCGGAGTCGCTGGGCGGCTGCGTCGGCTAGGGCGTCCAGTGTCGGGGTTGGCCATGGCCAGAATGATGTCTGGTGAGGGGTTTCTTGTGGGGTAGGAGGTAGTTCCGTCATTGATGAGCATGGCACGTCCAGGGGAGTAATTCAGGGAGGAGTGGTTGGACATGTACTAGTGGGAGGATTCTTGCTTTGAAAAGGATGGGGTGTCTCCCCTTTTTATACCTTTCTAAAGCTTAATCGCCGCAGGTCGGGGCTTGTCTGGGTAGCTTTCATGAAATTCACGAAGCGCCTCGTCGGCCGTATCTTTGAGGAGGGCAAAGGGTTCCCAGGTGTTATCGGCCTCGGAGTATCCGACCCACTTGACAAGGTACTTAGTCCCTCGTCCCTGTCGTCTTGAATCTAGAATAGCCTCCACTTCGTAGTGTTCTTCTTCATTCAAGATCTCTGGGGCAGGTCTGGGGAAGTTCCTTCCGTGGGCCTCTGTCTCGTGATATTCCGTGAGTATGGAGGCATGAAATACCGGGTGTATCTTCCACGTTTTGGGTATTTTCAGCCGATAAGCCAGAGAGCCGATTCTTTCGGTCACCGAAAAGGGGCCATAGCGCCTGGGTGCTAGCTTGAATTTCGGGTGAGTCGTCCGAATATGGGTTCCTTCTAGCCAAACTTGGGTTCCTACTTCCTACTGCGAAAGTTTCCTGTGTAGGTCCCGGTCCTTGGCGTGCTGCGCTGCTATTTGTAGACTTGCGGCCGCCTCTTCTTGGACTTCTTTGATTAGCTGCAAGCGTTCAGTTACTGCGGGTACCTTGGTCTCCAAAGCTGAGTCGACCGAGTATGGTGGATTGAACCCGTAGAGGATTTCAAACGGCGACTTCCCAGTGGCGGAGTGCTTCCGAGTGTTGTGGGAGAATTCTGCGAAAGGAATCAAGTCTACCCAATTGTCTTGGTGGTAGTTGCAAAACACTCGCAAGAATTGCTCGATCTCTTGGTTTACCCGTTCTGTTTCTCCGTCCATTTGGGGGTGGTAAGCCGTACTGAGGGCAGGGGAGATTCCCATTCCTTTCCATAGTTCCCTTGTGAATTTTGCCGCAAATTGAGGACCTCTGTCGGACACCACCTTGGTTGGTAGTCCATATCGTTTGAACACATTGTCCTGGAAGATCGTCGTAGTTTCCTCGGCCGTGATTGTCTTTTTGCACGGGGTTATGACTATTCCTTTTGACAGGCCTTGATCGACTACCACATTTATCGAGTCGTAGCCTCTGCTTTCTGGAAGGTCTGTTACGAAGTCGGTGGAGATGAAGCGCCAAGGGACGTTCGTGGTTTCTAATGGTTGGATCGGTGGATGGGTCCTATGGGGTAGGTTCTTGGTGGATTGGCAGACTGCGCATCCATCCACGTATGCATGTACGAATTTAGTCATGCTTGACCACCAATAATGGCGTTGGACCAATTCTAAGGTCTTTGCTCGGCCTGGGTGTCCTGTAGCCATAGTGTCATGGTGCATTTTGACAATCATTCGTCGAAGGAGATCGTCCTTCGGGACACATATATAACTGTTGCATCTTGTGATGCCATCTTCATGTGTCCATTTTCCTAGGTCGCCCTTCATTGTGTTTGGTCCTTTCTCCAGTAATTTCTTGAGGGCGACACCAACCAGCAAATCGTGTTCCGAGCGCGAGTGTCGAATAAGGGAGAGGATGTCCGAGGATACGAGTTCCGTTGCCTTGATGTGTATGCCTTCGTTTGGCTCCACTAGAGTTTCGCTGGACTCGGTGAAAAGTCTAGACGGAAGTAGAGTCTGTGCCTTGTTATCAGATTCCACCCCCTCACTAAGGTCTGGACGCCTGGACAGAGCATCGGCATGATTAGTAGTTCCAGCCTTGTAACTGAGCTGGAAGTCAAATCGGGACAAAAGCAGGCTCCAGCGTGCTTGTCGTCTTGACAGGTCGCGCGCCGTCTGAAAGTGTTCTAGGTTCTTATGGTCCGTCCAGACTTCAAAAGGGTGTCGAGCGCCTTCGAGGTAGTGTTTCCAGTGCTCCATCGCCTTGATAATAGCAAGGAGTTCGCGATCATGTACGTTGTAATTCCGTTCGGCCGGTGAGAACGATCCTGAGAGGTATGCCACGGGGTGCCAGTCGTTATCAGGTCCTTCCTGTAAGAGGACTGCACCGTATGCCGCGAGGGAAGCGTCGGTAACGAGCCGGTAGGGGCGCATCGGGTCAGGGTATAGCAGGACGGGTTGACTGACAAAGGCTTTCTTCAGTCGATCAAACGCCTGCTGGCACTCCGTGGTCCAGTCCCATCTCATATCTTTCTTTGTGAGGTCATGCAGGGGTCGAGCGATCAAGGAGAATTTATCAATGAATCGTCGGTAGAAATTCCCTAGGCCCAAGAAAGAGCGGATGTCGCGAACTGTGCGTGGGATGGGCCATTCCTGGATAGCTTCAATCTTCGAGTCTTCCATAGCGACATGGTCTTTTGAAATCGTGTACCCAAGGTAGTTTAGCTTCTCCTTGTGGAACTCACATTTCTCTGGTTTGAGATAAAGATCGTTGTCGCGCAGAATTTGGAGGACTCGCCGGAGAATCACAACATGTTCTGCTGTGGTTTTCGTGAAGATGAGGATGTCGTCCATATATACCGCTATTTTCCGGGCCAGTATGAGTTCCTGGAAGATCATGTTCATCATGGCTTGGAAGGTTCCTGGGGAATTACAGAGCCCAAAGAACATTACTGTAGGTTCGAAAAGTCCCAAGGGTGTGACGAAGGCTGCTTTGGACTCGTCTCCTTTCTTGATGCGCACGTTGTTATATCCCCACCGAACATCGAGCTTCGAGAACACCGTTGCGCCTTTAATAATATCCAATAGTTCTTGGATTAATGGTAGGGGGGTGACGTCTCGAATGGTGTGTTCGTTAAGATGACGATAGTCTTGTACCGGACGGAGCTTCCCATCTTTCTTGCTTACAAAAAAGAAAGAGGCCGCGCTATGCGCTGTTGACCGACGTATTGTTCCTCTGGAAAGGTGCTCCTTGACGAACTTCCCTAACTCATCATGCTTTTCCGGGCTCAGAGGAAATATCCGCGGGGCCTGGGGTACAAAAGATGGTTTGAGGTTTATCGCATGGTCCCATATTGTATGTTGGGGAAGCCTCTGCGATCGTCGTTCGCTGAAGATGTCGAGGTAAGAATGATATTCTGTCGGCACTCGACCTTTCAAGTTGGTGGTGTCGATTTCTTCCTCTAGGTTTTCGTCAAAGCTTGCGAACCCCGAGGGTTCTGGAGCTACCTTCCTAATGACGGGTTCTCCTGCGCTTTCCATTGCGGGGGAGTCAAACGGTGTTTGCGCTTTGTCAGCGACTTTTCCTGAAGCTTCGCCCTGGGTTATCTCTTGCTGAGCTTGCCGGCGTTCCTTCCTTTCGGTTACTTGTTTCTCGAGCCAATTCCGAGCTTTGCGTTGTCGGGATTTGTACTCGAGTAACTCCATGAACCGAGTTTTCCATTCCTTCGCGGGTATTTGGTTCCATTGTTCTTTAGTCCAAGTCCACGAAGGTCCTACCGGTTCTGAGACAAGATGCGGTTTCGTCCGCTGGGGAATCTTGTCACCGCGTAGTTTCGCTAGCCATGCCTTCTTGGTAGGCTCTTCCCTTGCTTTGGTAAACCCATATGGTTGTTGGCAATTTCTGGGGCATCGATCAAAGTGTACTTCACGGGGCCTCCACCCGATGGAGGGGTCGTGGTATTTCAACCAATCCGTTCCTAGGAGCATGTCGTCTTTCCCTAGATTGGTGATGAACATCTGGACGCGTTCGGTGTGAGTTCTCCCTCGTCTATCTTTGACGGTGAGATTCGCGTCTAGGCCTCGTCGTATGAGGCCTGCCTTGTTGATGGTGTCATCGACGTTGCGAACGCGGATGGGGTGGTTTAAAGGGTAGGTGGGGAGATTGTGCTTCTGTACCCACTCTTCGTTTACCAAAATCCCTTCGCATGCTGAGTCGATGGCAGCTCTGGCTCCAGCGCTTCTTCCTCGAGTTGTCAATCGCACGTCAAGTCGAATGGGGGTAATAATGTGACTGTTCATTGCTCCGATTCGGATATATGACGGGGAATCATACTCGAGTTTCCTCGACCCTCTCTCTTCGGCTGGTGAAGGAGAGGTCAGGAAAAATCCTCTGCCAGATCTATCAACATCTTCTTTGCCTCGGCCTCCCCTACTTCTTGGAAGAGCGCTCGGACGCCATTAGTATCACTGATGGGTCCATTTCTTCGTCGTCCGTTAGGCGGTACGTAGCGCTCTCCATCGCTCTGGCGTGATCCTCCCCTTCTCGCGGAAGGGTCCTCACGTTCCACCGAATTACCAGGTTGTGGTACCCGACGGTGGTGGCCATGAGAACTCCCCTCCTCCAGTCCTCGATGTAGTCGCGCATCGTTTCCCACCGGGGGTTCTTGCTCGTCTTCATCCTCCATGTCTGCAGCACGAGTTCGTCTACCTCCTCCGCCCATCGGCTGGCGCGGATTTCCTCGAGGCGGGGGAACGCCTCTACAAGGGGAATGGCAGTCAGACGCCCAATGCCCTAGCTTCCCACAGTTGAAACAACGAGTGGTAGGCTTGCCATCATAAGTGCGCTTCTGGCGAGCGGCATCTCTTTTTCGGGAGGCGTCAATGTCCATGTCGACTACCTGGTTGTTCATTCTGCGAGGAGCGGTGGTAGAGTTGTAGCGACGAGCTGGTTGGAGGTGAAAGCGGTTGAGGAAATCGCTTCGGAAGGAGGTGGAGTTGGCAAGGATCGCCTTTTGAGCACTTCGGGCTCTCAAGCGTCCGTCTATTTCGCAGGCAGTGTTGACCCAATCTTGGATTGTGTCCTTCGGCGGTGTTTCTTTGTCATAGATTTTGTCCATGACCCTCGGATCGAGCCCCCTCTGGAAGTAAGGAACTTGTTCCTTGTCGGTGATGTCGGCGTCGGCGGCTATAAGGATGAATTGGTTTGAATATTCATCCACCGTCATCTTCCCCTGAGAGAAAGACATGAGGGCACTTCGGGCCTTGTCCGTGAGGTTCGTTTCCTTGAACTGGAGTTTAAACCTGATAAGGAAGTCGTCCCAAGTTCCTACAGTCTTGGGCGGGGTCGCCCCTACTGTCCTCTTTAGGAAACTTTCCGCCCATACGCCGGCCGTTCCATATCTCATGCAAGAGAGAGCGAGAGAAACCTTGTCTGAATCCGTTTTGTATCGGTCTGGTTCTGCTGTGAAAAGGAGGAGACAATTCATGATGAATTTCTGTGATTGTGTTCGGTCTCCCTCGAAGTTGTCAGGGAGTTTGAGCTTGCCCCTTCCCGACGATGCGAGTGCGGGTGGGTCTGTAGGATTTGTCGACATAATGTTTCGGGTGTTGATCGGTGTTTGAATATCCGAGGATTCGGACTCAGATGTTCCTTCTTCTTCTTCCGATGTATCTGGGATTTCTGGTTCGGGGTTTCTGTACTGGGGTGGCTCTACCCAGTCTTCTGCTATTTCGTCCCAAGCCCACTCAGCTTCTGTTTCGTCTTCTCTTGTGAAGAAGTATCGTCCTTCTCGGTACGAGCAGTTATCAAAGTTTGGGGGTGCTGGGCGGTTGGTGTCGGAGTAATACCAGCGGTTTTCTCTTTGATGGATAGGACGATTGTTCTGTTGAAGTTGGTTATGGGTTCGTCTAGTGCCTGGTGGAAATCCTAGGCCTAGGTCTTGCTCCAGGGTGTGTGAAGTAACTCTCTTCGGTGGGGGTCAATGCCACCGATGAGGGTTGTGAGAAAGAGTGTGGCAGCAAGCGGAGTGTGGTGCAAGGTAGGGGCAAAGCGAGTCTATTCTAGTGTTACGAACTGCTCGTTCGGTAACCCAAGAGTAACAGGTTCTTCCCTAGGTTGCACGATAGACTGAGTGATGGGCGAAGTCTCGACTGTATCAGGTAACGATACAGGAGGGAATAGTGATTGGCTCTAAGAGTCCTGTATGTGTAGATACAGGGGGAACGAAGAGAATAGACTGAAGATCCTCAGCCTATTCTATGGGCCTTATATACTGTATGGGGTATAGGGTAAGAGTCCGTGTGCTTCTCCAGGTTTCCATCCTAGGAGAGCTGTGGTCGCCGTCTTTCTCATCCGGCGCCTCTTGTACTTCTCCAGTCGCACTGATCCATCATGGTGCGACGAGGTGCTTACCCACAAGCCCTAAGCCCATGGCATGTGAATGCCTTTCTTATTACTGTGTGAACTCTGTGAGCCTCGTGTCCCTCCAATATAGCCTCTACCGATGTCTTGAAGAACCATCGGTCTTGTCGGCTCCTAAGGACACGCCGAATACCTTGGTGTACGCTCCGTAGTGGAGCTGCCTAGCATGTGATGCTTGATCCATCGGTTAGACCGACCCCGAAGGGCCCCGATCGGTCAAGTCATAACAGAAACCCGGAGAAGCACACGGACTCCTACCCTATACCCCATACAGTATATAAGGCCCATAGAATAGGCTGAGGGTCTTCAGTCTATTCTCTTCATTCTTAGGTATCTCCACATACCTATCATCTTAGAGCCAATCATTATTCCCTCCTGTATCATTGCCCGATACAGTCGAGACTTCGTCCACCACTCAGTCCATAGTGCAACCTAGGGAAGAACCTGTTACTCTTGGGTTACCAACGAGCAGTTCGTAACACTAGAATAGACTCGCTTTTGCCCCTACCTTGCACCACATTCTGCTTGCTGCCACACCCTCTCTCACAACCCTCATCGGTGGCATAGACCCCCACCGAAGAGAGTTACTTCACACACCCTGGAGCAAGACCTAGGCCGAGGATTTCTACCAGGCACTAGACAAATCCACAACCAACTTCAACAGAACAATTGTCCTATCTATCAAAGGGGAAACCGCTGGTATTACTCCAACACCAATTGGCCAGCACCCCCAAACTTTGATAACTGCTCGTACCGAGAAGGACAATATTTCTTTACAAGAGAAAACGAAACAGAAGCTGAGTGGGCTTGGGGCAAAATAGCAGAAGACTGGGTAGAGCCACCCCAGTACAGAAACCCCGAACCGGAAATCCCGGATACATCGGAAGAAGAAGAAGTAACATCCGAGTCCGAATCCTTGGATATTCAAACACCAATCAACACCCGAAACATTGAAGATAACGCCATCATGTCAACAAATCCTACAGACCCCCCTGCAATCACATCATCTGGAAGGGGCAAGCTTAAACTCCCCGATAACTTTGAGGGAGACAGAACACAATCACAGAAATTCATCATGAATTGCCTCCTCCTTTTTATAGCAGAATTCGACCGGTACAAGACGGACAAGGACAAAGTTTCCCTCGCCCTCTCATGTATGAGATATGGAATGGCTGGCGTATGGGCAGAAAGCTTCCTAAAGAAGACAGTCGGGGCAACTCTGCCCAAAACCCTCAGGACTTGGACTGACTTCTATGACAAGTTTAAACTTCAGTTCAAAGAAACAAACCTTACGGACAAGGCCCAAAGCGCTCTCATGTCTTTCTCTCAAGGGAAGATGACGGTGGATGAATACTCCAATCAATTCATCCTTATAGCTGCCGACGCCGACATCTCCAACAAGGAACAAGTTCCTTACTTCCAGAGGGGGCTCGATCCGAGGGTCATGGACAAGATCTATGACAAAGAAACACCGCCGAAGGACACAATCCAAGATTGGGTCAACACTGCCTGTGAAATAGATGGACGCTTGAGAGCCCGAAGTGCTCAAAAGGCGATCCTCGCCAACTCCACCTCGTTCCGAAGCGACTTCCTCAACCGCTTTCACCTCCAACCCGCTCGTCGCTATAACTCTACCAACGCCCCTCGCAGAATGAACAACCAGGTAGTCGACATGGACATTGACACCTGTCAAAAGAGAGATGCCGCTCGCCAGAAACGCACTTATGATGGCAAGCTCACCACTCGCTGTTTTAACTGTGGAAAATCAGGGCATTGGGCGTCTGATTGTCCCTCCCCTCGTAGAGGCGTTCCCCCTGCTCGAGGAAATTCGCGCAGAACAATGGGTAGAGGAGGTAGACGAACTCGCGCTGTAGACGTGGAGGATGAAGACGAGCAAGAATCCCCGGTGGGAGACGATGCGAGACTACATCGAGGATTGGAGGAGGGGAGTTCTCATGGCCACCACCGTCGGGTACCACAACCTGGTAATTCGGTGGAACGTGAGGACCCTTCCACGAGAAGGGGAGGACCACGCCAGAGCGATGGAGAGCGCTACGTACCGCCTAACGGACGACGAAGCAACGGACCCGTCCATGATACTGATGGAGTCCGAGCGCTCTTCCAAGAAGTAGGGGAGGCCAAGGCCAAAAGAATGTTGGTGGACCTGGCAGAGGATTTTTCCTGACCTCTCCTTCACCAGCCGAAGAGAGAGGGTCGAGGAAACTCGAGTACGATTCCCCGCCATGTATTCAAATCGGAGCAATGAACAGTCACATCATTACCCCCATTCGACTTGACGTGCAATTAACAACTCGAGGAAGAAGCGCTGGAGCCAGAGCTGCCATCGACTTAGCATGCGAAGGGATTTTGGTAAACGAAAGATGGGTACAGATGCGCAACCTTCCGACCTATCCCTTAAACCGCCCCATCCGCGTTTGCAATGTCGATGATACCATCAACAAGGCGGGCCTTATTCGACGAGGCCTAGACGCAAATCTCACCATTAAGGACAGACGGGGGAGAACTCACACTGAACGCGTCCAGATGTTCATCACCAATCTAGGGAAAGACGACATGCTCCTAGGAACGGATTGGTTGAAATACCACGACCCCTCCATCAGGTGGAGGCGCCATGAAGTGCACTTTGATCGATGCCCCAGAGATTGCCAACAACCATATAGGTTTACCAAGGCAAGGGAAGAGCCTACCAAGAAGGCATGGCTAGCTAAACTACGCAGTGACAAGATTCCTCAGCGGACAAAGCCGCATCTTGTCTCAGAACCGGTAGGACCTTCGTGGACTTGGGCTAAAGAACAGTGGGACCAAGTACCCGCAAAGGAATGGAAAACTCGGTTCATGGAGCTAATCGAACACAAATCCCGACAACACAAGGCTCAGAAGTGGCTCGAGGAGCAAGTAACCGAAAGGAAGGAACGCCGGCAAGCTCAGCAAGAGGTAGCCTAGGGCGAAGCTTCAGGAAAAGTTGCCAAAGAAGCGCAAACACTGTTTGACTCCTCCGCAACGGATAGCGCAGGAGAACCTGTCATCAGGAAGGTAGCTCCAGAACCCTCGGGGTTCGCAAGCTTTGATGAAGATCTAGAGGAAGAAATTGACACCACCGACTTGAAGGGTCGGGTGCCAACGGAATATCATTCTTACCTCGACATCTTCAGTGAAAGAAGGTCGCAGAGGCTTCCCCAACACACAATATGGGACCACGCAATAAATCTCAAGCCATCTTTTGTACCCCAGGCCCCATGGATATTTCCTCTGAGCCCGGAAAAACATGATGAGCTAGGGAAATTTGTCAAAGAGCACCTTTCTAGGGGAACAATACGTTGGTCAACAGCGCATAGCGCGGCCTCCTTCTTCTTTATAAACAAGAAGGATGGGAAGCTCCGTCTGGTACAAGACTATCGACACCTTAATGAACACACTGTTCGGGACGTTTGCCCTTTACCATTAATCCAGGAACTATTGGATATTATTAAAGGCGCAACGGTATTCTTGAAGCTCGATGTTTGGTGGGGATATAACAACGTGCGCATCAAGGAGGGAGACGAATCCAAAGCGGCCTTCGTCACACCCTTGGGGCTTTTTGAACCTACAGTGATGTTCTTTGGGCTCTGCAATTCCCCAGGAACCTTCCAAGCCATGATGAACATGATTTTCCAGGAACTCATCTTGGCTCGGAAGATAGCGGTATATATGGACGACATCCTCATCTTCATGAAGACCACAGCAGAACACGTTGTGATTCTGCGGCGAGTCCTCCAAATCCTATGCGACAACAATCTTTACCTCAAACCAGAGAAGTGCAAGTTCCACAAGGAGAAGCTAAACTACCTTGGGTACACGATCTCAAAAGACCACGTCGCTATGGAAGACTCGAAGATTGAAGCTATCCAGGAATGGCCCATCCCACGCACAGTCCGCGACATCCGCTCTTTCTTAGGTTTAGGGAACTTCTACCGACGATTCATTGATAAATTCTCCTTGATCGCTCGGCCCCTGCATGACCTCACGAAGAAAGATATGAAATGGGACTGGACCACGGAGTGCCAACAGGCGTTTGATCGACTGAAGAAAGCCTTCATCAGTCAACCCGTCCTGTTATACCCTGATCCGATGTGTCCCTACCGGCTCGTCACCGACGCTTCCCTCGCTGCGTACGGTGCAGTCCTCTTACAGGAAGGACCTGATAACGACTGGCACCCCGTTGCCTACCTCTCCGGATTGTTCTCACCGCCTGAACAGAATTATGACGTACATGATCGCGAACTTCTTGCCATCGTCAAGGCGCTGGAACATTGGAAACACTACCTCGAAGGCGCTAGACACCCCTTTGAGGTCTGGACGGACCACAAGAACCTGGAACACTTTCAGACCGCGCGCGACCTATCAAGGAGACAAGCACGCTGGAGTCTGTTTTTGTCTCGATTTGACTTCTAGCTCAGTTATAAGGCTGGAACTACTAATCATGCCGATGCTCTGTCCAGGCGTCCAGACCTTAGTGAGGGGGTGGAATCTGATAACAAAGCACAGACTCTGCTCCCGTCCAAACTTTTCACCGAGTCCAGTGAAACCCTGGTAGAACCAAGTAAAAGCATACATGTCAAAGCAACGGAACTCGTATCCTCGGACATCCTCTCCCTTATCCAACACTCGCGCTCGGAACACAATTTGTTAGTCGATGTCGCCCTCAAGAAATTGCTGGAAAAGGGTCCAAATGCGATGAAGGGCGACCTAGGAAAATGGACACATAAAGATGGCATTACAAGATGCGACGGCTACATATGTGTCCCGAAAGACGACCTCCTCCGACGAATGATTGTCAAGACGCACCATGACGCTATGGCTACAAGACACCCCGGCCGAACAAAGACCTTGGAATTGGTACAACGCCATTATTGGTGGTCCAGTATGACTAAATTCGTACATCAATATGTGGATGGGTGCGCAACCTGTCAGTCCACCAAGAATCTGCCCCACAGGACCCACCCACCGATCCAACCGTTGGAAACCACAAACACCCCTTGGCGTTTTATCTCGACCGACTTCGTAATAGACCTCCCGGAAAGCAGAGGCTACGACTCGATAAATGTAGTGGTCGACCAAGGCCTGTCGAAAGGAATAGTCATAACTCCGTGCAAGAAGACGATCACGGCCGAAGAGACCACAACGCTTTTCCAGGACAATGTGTTCAAACGATACGGACTACCGACCAAGGTGGTGTCTGACAGAGGCCCCCAGTTCGTGGCAAAGTTCACAAGGGAGCTATGGAAAGGGATGGGGATCACCCCGGCCCTCAGCACGGCTTATCATCCCCAAACAGACGGAGAAACGGAATGGGTGAACCAAGAAATCGAGCAATTTCTGCGAGTGTTCTGCAACTACCATCAAGATAACTGGGTAGACTTGATACCCTTCGCAGAATTCTCCCACAACACCCGAAGACACTCCGCCACTGGAAAGTCGCCGTTTGAAGTCCTTTACAGTTTCAACCCACCATATTCGGTCGACTCAGCCCTGGAGACCAAGGTGCCCGCAGTAACTGAACGTTTACAGCTAATCAAGGAAGTCCAAGAAGATGCGGCTACAAGTCTACAAATAGCAGCGCAGCACGCCAAGGACCGGGACCTGCACAGGAAACTTCCGCAGTGGGAAGTAGGAACCCAAGTTTGGTTAGAAGGAACCCACATTCGGACAACTCATCCGAAGTTCAAGCTGGCACCCAGGCGCTATGGCCCCTTTTTGGTGACCGAAAGAATCGGCCCTCTGGCTTATAGGCTGAAAATACCCGAAACATGGAAGATACATCCAGTATTTCATGCCTCCATACTCACAGAATATCATGAGACAGAAGCCCACGGAAGGAACTTCCCCAGACCTGCCCCAGAGATCTTGAATGAAGAAGAGCACTACGAAGTGGAGGCCATTCTAGATTCGAGACGTCAGGGACGAGGGACCAAGTACCTTGTCAAGTGGGTCGGATACTCCGAGGCCGATAACACCTGGGAACCCTTTGCCCTCCTCAAAGATACGGCCGACGAGGCGCTTCGTGAATTTCATGAAAGCTACCCAGACAAGCCCCGACCTGCGGCGATTAAGCTTTAGAAAGGTATAAAAAGGGGAGACACCCCATCCTTTTCAAAGCAAGAATCCTCCCACTAGTACATGTCCAACCACTCCTCCCTGAATTACTCCCCTGGACGTGCCATGCTCATCAATGACGGAACTACCTCCTCCCCTCAAGAAACCCCTCACCAGACATCATTCTGGCCATGGCCAACCCCGACACTGGACGCCTTAGCCGAGGCAGCCGCCCAAGCGTCTCCAGGAGGAATCCCCGTACCAATCATTATCCACCAAGCCGCGCTCGCCGTCGAAGATCGAACAGATTTACAAGCCTCATCCCGGGTTGAGAGAGCTCATAATGAGCACAATGAAGGACACCAAGAAGAAGGAAGACCTACTCCGTCAACGCCTCCGCGACCGACGACAGCGTTGGCTCAAGGAGACACAAGGCAGGAAACGAGAGGCGGAAGAAGACCAGGAAACCCTGCAGACCTGGCATCGCCTACAGTTGCTGAGACAGGTGTACAAGAATCAGCAACGGCTGGTACATCGGCTACCAGGACCAGAGGATCCCCTACCAATAGTGGAAATCTGCACCCCGGAGAATTGGAAGGGCTAGGAGACGCGCTGCTCCAGCGCACCACCATCTCCGTGGTAATTCAGATGGCCACAGCGTTAGCCTTACAAAGGCTCGCTAACTTCCTCGCAGGGCAACCGGGGAGCGAGAGCGACGACATACCCCGACGCCTCGCTGACGCGAGCGACCAGGTCAGGCTTTTGGCCTATGCAGATGATCATCGGGCCGCTGATGAGCATGCACCCGCGCTAGGGTCCGAGGGAGGTATTTGGGAAGCTTTGGGGAGATACCGAACAGCGCTAGACAAATACCGAAGACGCCGACTCGCACCGAACACGGTCGGTCCCTACCCGACCGACCGCAAGCCACCGAAGGACGTTCGGCAGCACTTGGGTCAGTTCGCTTACACTTCACATACTTACCGTAACCGCACAGGAGTGTTACAATAGGTGTTTACGAGATCGGAGCCAGTATTCCGGGTCGGCCGATGTGCTCCGTGAGTCGGTCGCTCCTTATCGCTTATCTTCCCGACTTCCACATGGTCGGTCAAATGTGATCTTGCACCATTACTTGGCCACCCTGGTCGTACGTTACTTCCTTCCTATTTTCATTGGTTCTTCAACGCCTGTTCCTGCTACCTACGCTCGGGCGACGGATCCCGAACGGTCGGGATTTCGCCATCGCTGATTAACTTTTACCTTATCACCTTCGGAACCCATATGGACATCTCACCTACCTTCTTATCTTCTCTGTTCGCTAGGGCTTGGCGCCCAGTCGACATCTACTCTCATTTCTTGTTCAATATCTTACTTAGGGGCTCTGTTTACTATAAAAACCTACATACAACTCTGGAATAAACCAGCTTTCGCACCCCACAGTTCAGAGCTCATCCGCACTCGTCGCAACCATCGAAATCGTCTTCGTCGACTTCCGAAAACTTGTCATCCTCGTCGTTCGGCCTCATTCGCGTTCGTACTCGTCTCTTCGCTCGTAACCCCCGTCCTCCCTCGTATATTGTCAGAGTCCCGTGTGGCTCTTGAAGCACGTAGTTGTCGGTCGCGACACTACCTTCTCGTTACCGACCGAATCCCCGACACAACCGACCGAACGTTCGGTCGGTGTTCGGTGCAGTCCCGAAACCGTTCGGGCGCTATAATCTCACACTCCCCGTTGCTTCTCAGTACGCCTTCAATTTCTAAAGTCATCACTAACAATTCCTTGTGTATTAGATACTAGCTCCAGCACCCCTGCATTAGAGGTTGTTTTAGTGTTGTGCTCAGCACTTAGAGCCACCTCTAGCGTATCATTTTGGAGCCCACCGCGAGGGGTTAGTATTCAAAATTACCTCAAGGAATCTACGTCGCTCGTCCCGACCAACAGCGGAGCGCGAAGAACGACAAACAGTTATCGATAGCTTCAATACTCAGGAAACATCTGCCGACCGAAGTTTGTTCGGAGACGCCGATATAGTCCCGGAGCATCTAGCCCACCATCACTATCTTGATCTTGAATCCTCGCCATCGCTCTCGCGCCGCCACCCGACTCCACTTTCTTCTTAACCCCACCGTCGTCGCCGAACCGATCGCTACTCCCGCCGATTTCCCCCATCCTCGACCTTGCGCTCTTAGAACAATCACCTCTGTCTCCTATACCATCTCTCCACGACTCCATCTCGCCGTTAATCCCACGCAGCCCCGTCTTCTGGACGCCGACCATCCGACCAACTTCGCTAGAACGCTCCTTCGAACCAGCGACTCCATCCCCGATCACCTTAGCAAACAATACCTTCTCCCCCACCTTTGACTTTCTCACTATGGCAACCCCATCCATGCCCGCTCGTGGAGATCGAACGGCCCCGACCTTTGACCCCCATCAACCCCGCGAATTGAGACGATATTTTGCCGATCTGGACTTCCACTTCGTTCGGTCTGCGGTAGAAGACGAGCAGGAAAGGAAGAAACACGCTTGCCGATTCCTGGACGTCGACACCTGTGAGCTTTGGGAATCGCTCACCACTTTCACCGACGCCACGAAGACATTCAAGGAGTTCTGCGAAGAAGTCTACAGACTGTACCCCGGATCAGAGGAAGAGCGCAAATGGTCGGTATCGGATATGGACAAGCTAGTCGGCGAAACGAGCAGGGTCGGCATCTTGTCTCTCAGCGAACTCGGCGACTATCATCGGCGATTTCTGGCGATCACGGTATTCCTCCTCAGCAAGGCACGAATCTCGGTCGCCGAACAAGGACGCGCCTTCGCTAGAGGATTCCAACCGGAGCTATGGGCAAGAATCTCTCAACGTCTACAACTCAAGTTCCCCGATCATTTCCCAGACGACCCGTACAACCTCCAGGACATCCACGATGCGGCCCGATTCGTCTTGCACGGCACCACGTCCGCCTACAGCACTACGTCTACCGACATCTCTCGGGCAGCCCCCGCCGTGCCGCCCACCAACGCGATCAAGGCCGAAGACCTGGCGACCATGTTCGAACGACTCACCGACACATTCGTCAAGGCCATTACAGCTCAAGGGACGTCCAGGCCAGCCGATCGACCATCCCGACAACCAGGACAAGGCGGCGACAACTGCATGTTCTGCGGCAGTCCCGAACACTTCATGCGCGCCTGTCCCGAGGTCACCGAATACATTCGGATCGGCAAATGCAAGCGGAATATCGAAGGGAAGGTTGTATTGTCAAGTGGGGCATTCGTACCCAGAGAAATCACGGGTAGTAATCTGAAGGACCGAGTTGACGAATGGCACCGCAGGAATCCAGGCCAGTTGGCGACTGGGCAGATGATGTTTACGGTAAACGCGGCGCCGACTCACCCGATGACGATAGCCTCCCGTCGCGATTCACCCTCATTGCTGGAGGTCACCCCGACTTACCAACTCACCGACGTCCAGCGAATCGCAAGCCTCGAACGCGAACTATTCACACTCCGAACGCGGGGCGCGAGGGCACGCGAAATGGCGCAGACGGGACGTTCGGCATCTACCCCTTCACCGGCCCCCGAACGACGAGCAAGGACCGAAACTCCCGAACCCGAGCCCCGACCGACATCCCCGACTCAGCGACCGCCCCCGTACCAGCCAAGGACGATGCTCCAATCCACCCATACGCCAAAGCCCAGGACGCCACCTATGCACCACCGCACGAGCGCAACATGGGAGCCCCGGCGAAGATACCCTCGGCAAAGAAGGACGCTCCGGCCTACAAAACTACGGCGCCGATCTACGACGAGAAGGTAGCAGCCGAGGTCTACGACAGGGCGATGGCCACTCAGGTGACGCTTACCCAGCGCGAACTACTCTCCCTCTCCGCCGAAGTCCGTTCGCAGGTCAGGGAAGCCACGTCAGCACGCCGATCGCCTACCAAAGACGCCAGCAATGTTCGGACCTTCTACCAAGATGCCGATCTACCCTATGCCATCGACGATCTCGAACCACCGACTCGACCGACCGTCTCCTCCTTCGTCAATGTCCTGCACCAGCCTGAAACACCTCCACCTGGCGCGATCATCATCCCCGACACGTATGAAACATATCTGAAGAGTCTACAGCCCGGTCAGGTTCCTCTGCCGTTGATAGTCGCTAAAGAATCTTCTGCCCTAAGGTCCATTGTTCCCCTCGTCGATCACCAACAGGAAGTCGAATGCGTCATTGATCCGGGTTCACAAGTCATCGCCATGTCGGAAGGCATTTGCAATGAACTGGCGCTCATCTACGACCCCGAAATTGTCCTCAATATGCAGTCGGCGAATGGCGAAATCGACCGATCCTTGGGCCTGGCACGCAACGTGCCATTCCTCATCGGCGACATCACCCTGTACCTCCAAGTCCACATCATTCGGAACCCAGCCTACGATGTTCTCCTCGGTCGGCCCTTCGACATCCTCACCGAAAGTATCGTCAAAAATTATTCAAACGAAGACCAGACGATCACCATCAGCGACCCGAACACGGGACGACGAGCCACCATTCCAACGATCAGACGAGGACCCCCTCGAGTCCTTCACCGAAGACAAGCGGGTTTTCGCGACTCGATGAATTGATCCGAGATCAAGGAGAAGTTGCACTGATCATTTCCACCGATCATGATACCCCCAATTTCCCACTTATCGAAGCGTCCTCAGATTTCCATTCTCTATCTCCCTCTCGTCGCGATCTCTGTCTCAAGTACATTATGGCCTCCGATTTGGGGCCCGAAAATCATCTCAAAAACAATCTCGATTCCGATATGTCGTCTTTATTTTCCTTAGTCGTCCCCGGTTCTTTCCATTCCACTAATATCGCCGACCCGGTCGCCATCTTCGCCGCCAAGCGCAAGTACAAACCGGTCGCACAGAAAACACGACCAGTCTTGGCCGACCTCCCCGAAAAGTTCCGAATCGTTCGGAACATCCTTGGTGACCCTCTCGCTACCCTTCCGACGCTGACACCGAACCCGCCACCCTTCACGCCGACCGGAAGATACACAGCCGAACGACGTGACCTCATCGATAAAGTCCACTCAGACGACTTTCTTTGGCCGGCCGAACGACAGCTCATGCACCATTTCATGTGTCTACAAGAGATGGGATTCGCCTGGGACGATTCGGAACGCGGACGTTTCCGCGAGGAATTCTTTCCTCCAGTCAATATGCCGGTGGTCGAACACAAGCCCTGGGTTCAACGCAACATTCCGATTCCACCAGGCATCTACGACGAAGTGTGCCGACTTATCAAAACCAAGATCGCCGCTGGAGTCTATGAGCCGTCGAATTCGTCCTACCGATCGCGCTGGTTTACGGTCGTCAAGAAGACAAATAGCACCTCCACTGGCACCAAACTCCGAATCGTTCACAGCCTCGAACCCCTGAACGCCGTCACCATCCAGCATTCAGGTGTGCCCCCATATACCGATCAGATCGCTGAACAGTTTGCAGCTCGCGCTTGCGGCGGCATTCTGGATCTCTATGTCGGCTATGACGAACGAGGGCTAGCCGAATCATCTCGCGACTTCACCACATTCCAGACCCCATTCGGCGCCCACCGACTCGTCACCCTGCCCATGGGATGGACAAATTCGGTCCCGATCTTCCACGACGACGTCACCCACATCCTCCAGCCAGAGATCCCAGACACCACCATTCCTTTCATCGACGACGTTCCGATTCGGGGCCCGCCGACCCGATACGAACTTCCGAACGGAGGCTTCGAGACGCATCCCGACAACCCCGGCATACGACGGTTTGTGTGGGAACACTTTCAAGGCCTCAATCGAGTGGTTCAGCGGATGAAGTATAGCGGAGGGACCTTTTCGGGACACAAGGCGACACTCTGCGCAGCCGAAATCACGGTGGTCGGCCATCGGTGCACGTATGAAGGACGATTACCCGACGAGTCTAGGGTAGAGTCAATTATGAAGTGGGGACCTTGCAGGGATCTCTCTGACGTTCGGGCATTTTTGGGGACAATCGGTGTCGTTCGGATCTTCATTCGGAATTTTGCACACAGGGCGCATGCACTGACTATGTTAACGCGCAAAGATTTTCCATTCGTGTTCGGCCCAGACCAGATAGCGGCCCAGGACGACCTCCGGTCGGCGCTTCTCGAATCGCCAGCCCTTCGGCCGATCGACTATAGTTCGGCGGCCAACGTCATCCTGGCCGTCGATACCTCACAAATCGCGGTCGGCTTCCACCTCTGTCAATGCGCACTCGACAATCCGCGGGTTCGGTACTATGCCCGATTCGGTTCCATCACCCTTAACGACCGCGAATCGCGATTCTCCCAACCCAAGCTCGAACTCTACGGACTCTTCCGCGCCCTCCGATCGCTCAAAATGTACCTCATCGGCGTTCGGAACCTGATAGTCGAAGTAGACGCACGCTACATCAAGGGCATGCTCACTAACCCGGATCTCGAACCCAGCGCTAGCATCAATCGGTGGATCGTCTCCATCCTCACCTTCCATTTCACACTTGTCCACGTCCCCGGCACCTCTCACGGCCCCGATGGCCTCTCCCGACGACCACCACAACCCTCCGATCGACCCGAACCCGAAGACGACTTTGACGACTGGATCGACAATCTCTACGGCTTCCTCCATCAGATCAACAACACGTTCCCCACCTCCATCTCAACCTCGACAACCGCCATCTTCACCTCCTCACTCATAGGCGACCTCCCGACCGATACCGAGTCCGACGACGAAGGCCCGACCATCGACTATGCAGATATCCCAAGATCGCAAAAAGCTTTGGAAGCCGAAGAACGCCTTTGGTTGGTCCGCGACTGGCACCGAACATTGGTTCGGCCCCCTTCTCTCTCCGACTCCGAATATGCGACTTTTCTGCGATATTGCACTGAGTTCTTCATCACAGCCGACAAGCTATGGAGAAAAGACTCGCACGGTCGACACAAGATCGTTGCAGCCCCCTCTAGTCGGATCACAATTCTCACTGCCGCTCACGACGACGTTGCTCACAAGGGCTTCTACGCCACGACCGCCTTGGTCGCCGAACGCTTCTGGTGGCCGCACATGAGGCAAGATATTTCCTGGTTTGTTCGGACATGTCACCTTTGCCAGATTCGCCAGACTCGCAACGTCCTCATTCCCCCGACCGTCGCTACGCCTGCACCACTCTTCGCGAAGATGTATATGGACACCATGCACATGCCGACCGCCGGCGGTTTCAAGTATCTCGTGCAAGGTCGCTGTTCGGTATCACACTACCCCGAATTCCGCATGCTGCGACGCGAAACAAGCTCAGCTCTTGCCGACTGGATATTCGAGGATATCCTGTGCCGGTGGGGAACACTGGTAGAGATCGTCTCCGACAATGGACCAGCATTCGTCAAGGCGCTCGACCAGCTAGCAAAGAAGTACCACGTTCGGCACATCCGCATTTCGGGCTACAATTCCCGCGCCAACGGCATCGCCGAACGACCTCACTTTGATGTTCGGCAGGCTCTGTTCAAGGCCGTGGATGGAGACCAGGCCAAGTGGAATCGTGCAGCTCATTTCGTATTCTGGGCTGATCGCATTACTGTTCGGCGTCGAATGGGCTGTTCCCCATATTTCGCAGCTACCGGCACCCATCCCCTCCTGCCACTCGACATTGCCGAAGCCACCTATCTTCTACCACCCCGACCACAACCCTCAGCACCACCGACCTCATTGCTCGACGTGCCATCGCTTTGCAGAAACGCCGATCGGACCTCGCCCACCTTCGCAGCTCGGTAGTCGGCGCCCGAGTCCAGGCCGCCATCCGATTTGAACAGCAGCATTCGGCCACCCTTCGCGACTTCAATTTCCACCGAGGCTCGCTGGTCCTGATGCGCAACACAGCCATAGAAAAGGCGCTCAATCGGAAGATGCGACCACGGTACTTGGGACCATTGCTGGTGATTTCTAGGAACCGAGGGGGAGCGTATATTTTGGCCGAACTTGACGGATCGGTCTTTGATCGGCCAGTGGCAGCATTCCGCATTATTCCTTACTTTGCTCGCAGGTCGCTGAAGCTCGCCGACCTTGAAGCCCTCCTCGACATCTCACAGGCACGCCTTCGGGCCATGGAAGAATCCCGATCGAGCGACGACGATGCGGAGGCCGACAATGCCGACGAAGAGGATACCGACACCAGCTCCATCCGATCAGCAGAAGACGACGACGCGGCTTCGGTGACCTCCGACTAGTTCCCACCCTCCCACCCTTCGCTCTCTTCGGTCGGTGACTGGGGACAGTCACGATTTCAGTAGGGAGGAGGATTCACAGATATACCCATTCCTTATCCTCGTTTATTTGTCACAAACATGGACTGACGCCCAATCATTTCCACATCTCTTAGTACTTTTGCCACCGACCGATCGCCGACCGAATAGTCGGCTCTCATTTTCCCCATCGCTCCTTCAAGTAACAAGCCGCATTGAAGACTTCTTCCGATTTGCGCAAAACCATAGGGTTTTATGCCTGTGATGACATACTGAGGCTTCCCCTAAATATTCCAATTTATTTTCTGCATTTCTGCCGAACGCTTCGCTTACAAATACATTCATAACACAGTCATTTCGCCGACCAATTTCCCGAACGACACCTCTAGTCTTCGCCGAACGTTTCATTCAGCTCAGGACAGTCCTTGCACTATTTAGGTTACATTTCACTATACTACAGACACCTGGAAACTAGTCTACTCATCAGGGACGAAGTCGCCCAGCACAGACATGTCCGAATCCTCGGCATCCGACGAGCCTTCCACCAGCAACACATCCGAAACCGCCGATCCGCCCGAACGCGCCTCAAGAACCTCCAACTCACCCTGCCACATCGCGATCGAACGCGCCAGAGAGGAACGCGTACCTTCGGCCACAGCAATGCGATACCGAAGCTCCGACGCGATGCCTTGCGCAACAACGGGAGAAAGGCGAGATGAGTCGGACACAGCGGGGACAGCAGAAGAGCGGGGACGGGAAGGGGCTAGGATAGTGCGAGTGGTGGTTGGGAGACGCTGGACTGGCTTCCGAGCCCGAACAGCTAAACAACACGATGAGCTCACACCTCAGCAATGACCGATCAATTACTCACCTTTGGTCCGCGCGATACTCTCGCCGACAGGTCGTGCGGGGATAAGTACCTCGACCTTACGCTTCTTAGTCGGGCGCGATGGTTCTGGCTCCCCCGACTTTTCGGCCGCCTTCGCTTTCGACTTCCCTTTCCCCTTCGACTTTCCCTTGTCCTTCGGCATCCACCCGGGCTGGAAGCTGCAACCTTTCTGCTCCTTGGAGCACTTCGTACAAGAAACTTGGCCGGACCTCGTGTAGCACCGAAAGGCCACTGTGGTAAACTCGGTGGCGCACCTTTGGCAGGCGTAATCGGCCTGGAAGAGGAAGGATCAGCAAGCAAGAGAGGCGGCAAAAGGGAGGGGACTTACGAGCACGTCACCAGGCATCAAGTCCGGGGGATCCTGCATCATCTTCCCGGCACCGTTCCGCTCCACGGGCGACCGAACAGTCGACATGCGGCCCGTTCCAGGACCGAGGGGGACGATCACCCGACCCAGAGATGGAGTCTGCTGGCGAGCGAACTCGACGATGACAGCGGCAGCGTGCTTCCCTTTCGAATCGGTCGGGGCGATCGGAGCGGTCGGGTCCACACTCATCCGATCCATAGCCGCGGTTGTTGAGACCAGGTCGGCGTCGGCAGAAGGCACGGGACGAGGGGAAGAGGGAGCAGGATTGGGAGAGGGAGCAGGATTGGGAGAGGGAGCAGGATTGGGGGAGGGAGAAGGAAGGAAAAGAAGGGGAGGGACCACGGGTTCGGCCTCCAGTTCGGCCAGCTGACGCTCACCTTCTTCAGGATCGAGCGACCCATCGAACATGGCGCCTACCACAGCTTCCCAGCGCCGCTGACGATCATCTTCGGCCACACGCAGAGCTGCAGCAGCCCGCGCCACCTCAGCCGCCTCAGCCTCGCGTTCGGCAATAGCGACCCGTGCCGTTTCCTCCTCCAGGGCCTGGGCTTCGGCCGCTTGTCGCTGTTGCTGTGTCGCAAAGTGGACCGCTCGCTGCGGCAGAATACGCGTTCCCCAGACAGCCAGTCGTCCGTGGCCATATGATCGAGGCCACGCTCGGCCTCGGCGATCCAGGCGGCGAGTTCGGGCACGTCTTGCCCACGCGCCGAACGGTCGAAAACAGCCTGAAAAGACGTCAGCAGCCAGCAGCAACAAACGAAAAAGGCCGACTTACCACTCGTTTGGCGAACCCCTGCGCCCAGGCCTCGTAATCCTCGTACTCGGCGGCGCCGTCGGGAAGGGAGAGCATGTACTCCCCGAGCTTGGTTTTGAGGACAGAAATGATGGAGGACATGTTGGGAAGGCCGAAAGGGTTCGGACGAGGAGATGAAGCGGCAGGAGGGTGGCGATGAGTGACTTAGTCGCTGGAGAATCAACGATCGGCAGGTGATGATGGTCACCTGACAAAGCCCCGTGCCACTGCGCTCGGCACAGACCGCGATACGCGCCACCGCTCTTTGCCGACACGCTCTCACACCAGCGTCCAGTTGGGGCACTCTAGGTCTCAGCCACTTCCTCACCTAATCAGTTGCCACACCCACAGGACTTTGCCGACTCAGCCCCGGTCTCTCTTGCACGCCGACCCGGTCCTTTCTAACTATATTTTTGCCGATTATTCACCACAGCCACATCTCCCACGCCTCCGCTCCATTTTCCACGCCACAGCTATTCTTTCACGCCATCGCTTTTTTCCGACTCTTCCCACATCCACGCCTCCTCTCCATTTTCCACGCCACATTTTCCGCTCCAACTCATAGCCACCAACACTGACTGAGGACAGTCAGGAATTCAGTAGGGAGGATATGATGAGCATGCACCCGCGCTAGGGTCCGAGGGAGGTATTTGGGAAGCTTTGGGGAGATACCGAACAGCGCTATACAATACCGAAGACGCCCGACTCGCACCGAACACGGTCGGATCCCTACCCCCGACAGACCGCAAGCCACCGAAGGACGTTCGGCAGCACTTGGGTCAGTTCGCTTACACTTCACATACTTACCGTAACCGCACAGGAGTGTTACAATAGGTGTTTACGAGATCGGCCAGTATTCCGGTCGGCCGATGTATGCTCCCGTGAGTCGGTCGCTCCCTTATCGCTTATCTCCCGACTTCCACACATGGTCGGTCAAATGTGATCTTGCACCATAACTTGGCCACCCTGGTCGTACGATACTTCCTACCTATTTTCTTTGGTTCTTCACGCCTGTTCCTGCTACCTACGCTCGCCGCGACGGATCCCGAACGGTCGGGATTTCGCCATCGCTGATTAACTTTTACCTTATCACCTTCGGAAACCCATATGGACATCTCACCTACCTTCTTATCTTCTCTGTTCGCTAGAGCTTGGCGCCCAGTCGACCTCTACTCTCATTTCTTGTTTCAATATCTTACTTAGGGCTCTGTTTACTATAAAAACCTACATACAACTCTGGAATTAAACCAGCTTTCGCACCCCAAGTTCAGAGCTCATCCGCACTCGTCGCAACCATCGAAATCGTCTTCGTCGGACTTCCGAAAACTTGTCATCCTCGTCGTTCGGCCTCATTCGCGTTCGTACTCGTCCTCTTCGCTCGTAACCCCGTCCTCCCTCGTATATTGTCAGAGTCCCGTGTGGCTCTTGAAGCACGTAGTTGTCGGTCGCGACACTACCTTCTCGTTACCGACCGAATCCCCGACACAACCGACCGAACGTTCGGTCGGTGTTCGGTGCAGTCCCGAAACCGTTCGGGCGCTATAATCTCACACTCCCCGTTGCTTCTCAGTACGCCTTCAATTTCTAAAGTCATCACTAACAATTCCTTGTGTATTAGATACTAGCTCCAGCACCCCTGCATTAGAGGTTGTTTTAGTGTTGTGCCACCTCTAGCGTATCACCGCCTCCTGGTATGCCCGAGGAAATAATGGGGCTTACGCCTTACTCATTCACCCGGACGAGTTCTCCTCCTTCATCAATTTGGAGCTCCTACCCGCCCTCATCTCGCGCGCCGATACAATACACTCCTCCCACACCCA
The DNA here is from genome assembly GCA_039111635.1 of Heterobasidion occidentale. Taxonomy (NCBI): domain Eukaryota; kingdom Fungi; phylum Basidiomycota; class Agaricomycetes; order Russulales; family Bondarzewiaceae; genus Heterobasidion; species Heterobasidion occidentale. Next base: position 1,615,131 of record JBCAQO010000002.1, on the reverse strand, counting down.
TCCCGTTCGGATTGACCCATTCCGCGTCCAACCATGGAACGGCGAAGCCAGTAGAACGATACCGGCTACAAGTAACCGAGACGCAACCGTCCAGACAGAGTACATCTGGACCACGGTTCAACGACAGGCATGAAGGGATCGAGAGACCCTTCCTCCCGCATCGACAGGACAATCCACCGGGCAGGATGCCGGAGGCAGCAATGAGGAACATCCTCCAAGGTACCGAAGGAACGAGGGACGAGGGAGCCAGAGGGCAAGGACAACCCTCCAGCCCAGGCGAAGCAGTCCTAGAAGAACTCAACCGAGAGATTCGCCGACTCCAAACCGTCCTCGAGATAATCGACCTAAAGGAACGCATCCTCGCATTGGTCGAAGACCTCCAGTCCGCCAGCGCCCGACTGAGCGAACTACTGCCTGGACTCGAGCAGAATTAGACGCATGGGATGAGGTCGAAGGGGGTAACTACGACGACATCGACCCCTACTACAGGCCAGACGAGGGATACGGAGATTACGGGGACATTGGTGGAGGATATTAGGCAAGGGAGTTGAGGAACCCCTTGTCACTAGACAGTGACGGAGAGGAAAGGAACCTCCGCACCACAGGTACCGGTTTCACGCACAGGACGCCGGAACGGACGTCCTGCATGACGTTAAACTGTGAAAAGATAAGAAGGCAGGGGAAGTACCTGACCATTTGCGTTGCAGCCCTCCGGTCTCAAGACAAGGACAAGCATTCAACACTCTCCTTGTCAAGAGGTATTCTGACAAGTGAATCGGGCGTCCCGCTTGGATCCCCAGTTTTACAGGACCCTTTCCGCATTAGGAGGTCCTTAGGATTCACAACATAACCTTGGTACTGGTACATGAATGATGCATGAATATTGGTGGGAAATGGTGTTGCATGTTCGCCATTGGGGAACGGTGGACCATACCTCGCTGTCAAGGTCTGACAGGTGTTTGGACGTCCCACTTTGGATCTCCAGTTTTACAGGGTCGTTTCCACATTAGGGGGCCTTATCAAGATGCAGGTACATAGTGGCCGCACTCCACTAGTAACCAAAACGGACAAATAACATCCGCAACGATGTAAAACTACGGAAGGCTTGGTCCGCAATGACAATAAACTAGTTACCGTCCGGAACGACGCTAAAGCTACCAAGACCCTTGGAGCGTGGTTGTATTCTGGCGGACGGTGCAAAGGAGGGCCTCCACTGTTGCAGAACCCTGCCGACTAGGTCGAGGCGCTTCCATATTCCATACGCCCTACAGTAAAAGAATATGGGGTCGACATGGTTCAATTCCGTGCGAGGGGTTTGGGGACATGGAGCGGGTTGTCAGTCATCCGACAAGACCGCGACTACTCCATGGCGCTCCCATTCTACCCTTGAAGTCCGAAGCAAGGATTCCGCTTCAAGGGCCAGTCAAGAGGCAACTGGGATCATGCCACGTGCTTGCTACGTCCGCAAAGACTATAAACTACGGACGTCCTCCATGACGTTAAAACTGGGATTACCCTTTCATTACAGGGTTGTGAGCAGTGTCCAAACATGAGATATGTTTTGGCATTGCTGCGTCCGCAAAGACGTTAAACTACCACTCCTTTCGGCATAGGAGATGTCGATTGACATCATTGTTGATGCCACGATGTTGATCTAGTCCGCAATGACAATAAACTATTATCCCTCATTCTAGGGATCATATTGGAGCTGGAATTACCGCCTCCAGCTGCAATAGTCCGAAATGACCTTAAACTACCCTCACCCCGGAGGATTAAATCTATCGAGGCTCGGGAGGTTCAAGCCAGGCGATAGCAGACGTCCGCAATGACTATAAACTAGTTGCCGTCCTTCATGACGATAAACTGAGCTGCCCTTTGTCTACAGGGCCATGTGAGTTGTGTCAAAATAGACCTTAAAGTCTATTCTCGCAACTCTATAAGTTATCCAGTTTGATATAGTATAAACCGTCACCATCTTACCTCAATGGGAACCCTGTCAAGAAGGAGGAACTGGTCTACGGCCCTATGCGCATCACCGATGGATGTTCCGGCGCGCAGAAACGCCTGCTGTCTTGTTTACAGGTACTCCTACGTTGGGAGATGGATAGGTCCGCAACGACCTTGGTTTAAACTAGCCTCAGTCTGCGATGACTTAAGGATAAACTAGCCGACGTCCGCAAAGACGCAAAACTACGGACGTCCGGCACGACGTTAAACTACCAGGACATACCTTACGCTGACCCCGCATAATTACCGTCAAGGTGGATACCATGGTCTATTCAAGAGACCATGGGGTTCAAAGTCTATTCTTCAAAGACCTTACCTCGTGTTCAATACGCGGAGCGCTGCTACATGCTCGCTCCCTTGTGAAAAACAAACTCTGGACGAACACTCAATCTCTAACCAGGATGGGCCACCGTATGGGGCTGACAGAGTTAGGGATCTTCAAAGGGGTCTTGCCGGACTCAAAACAAGTCAAGAAAATGTCTATTCTTGATAGGTTGGTGGGCCTAAGCCTTAGTAAAGCGATCAACCCACACACCTGGAGTCCCCCTCGATACCGGAGATCAAGGAGATGAAGATCTATCCTGGAAACACTGAAGCATGGCCTTCGGCATTTTGAAGAAGCACGACACACACCCATCCACAGACGCGTTTCTATTTCATCTCATAATCATTCACACGACACCTTTCTGCATCGTCGCCAGAGAAAATACTGGCTCATCAAACCTACCAGGGAGCCCTGGTCGAGTAGCTGCCTATTGACTCTAGGAGTGTACTCACACAAAACGTACGGTGAAGGAAGAACACCGAGGGCGACGCAATATTGTGGCGATATTGCCAAAGCCTGGATCAAACAGCTCAACGGAGACGGAAAACTCCTAGGCGTTGTAAACGACGTAGGTCGGTCTTCGCCCCAGAAAATGAAGCCATATTGGGAAGACGCATCCCAATCTATTTTAACGGCCAGAAAGCAATTGTATGTGGAATGACGATGAAGCTCAAGCGAGTAGTCCCCTCAGGAGTTGGGACCTAGAAAGAGGGTAATGTTATGACTTGACCAATTGGGGCCCTTCACGGCCGGTCTAACCGATGGTCCAAGCATCACATGCTAGGTGGCTCCACTACGGAGCGTACATCAAGGTATTCGGCATGTCCTTAGGAGCCGACAAGACCGATGGTTCTTCAAGACATCGTAGAGGCTATATTGGAGGGACACGAGGCTCACAGAGTTCACACAGTAATAAGAAAGGCATTCACATGCCATGGGCTTAGGGCTTGTGGGTAAGCACCTCGTCGCACCATGATGGATCAGTGCGACTGGAGAAGTACAAGAGTAGGCACCGGCTGAGAGAGACGGCGACCACAGCTCTCCTGGGATGGAAACCCGGAGAAGCACACGGACTCCTACCCTATACCCCATACAGTATATAAGGCCCATAGAATAGGCTGAGGGTCTTCAGTCTATTCTCTTCATTCTTAGGTATCTCCACATACCTATCATCTTAGAGCCAATCATTATTCCCTCCTGTATCATTGCCCGATACAGTCGAGACTTCGTCCACCACTCAGTCCATAGTGCAACCTAGGGAAGAACCTGTTACTCTTGGGTTACCAAACGAGCAGTTCGTAACACCGGCCATCTCATCGTGGGATGTCCAATCACAGGCATTAGACAGAGAACAGATATTATGGCGCGCAGCTTTCTACACAACTATGACAGGCATCGCACGCAGTTCCATCGATTTTGTCTGTAGATGGATCGCACGGCTGAGGAATACAGTTATCACAAGCAGGCGTTGGAGCATCTGATCAACACCGCCAATTGGACTGGATACCCTGCCTGCATCATTCCCACCTTCGACAAAACCCACCCAAGGGAACCACCCCCCATCATTGGTGCTCCTGTCAAACACCGAAGGCTTGTATAAAGAGGGGGTAGTGTTAGGACTGCGTCCTAACACGTGCTTTGCACGTGAGTGGATAGGCTGGTCAAGTGCTTCAGATGTGATACAGTCTTGGACCGTTCTCCATAACTCATTTCCATTGACATGCTAACTGCATGAACGCTTACTTACAGTTCCTGGTTCTTGATGTGGATAGACATTGGTTCCTGGCCCTGTTCCTGGTTCCTGATCGATCATGATGTGGCTAGACATTTGATATGGATGTGGACAGACATTAGTGATCTAGTACTATACTTAGATCAATGACGCATCTTTGCTTACAGATCTCGATCATTTACTTTGGTACCTGAGAAGTGCATAGACCAGATTGCGATCCGGCCCTAGATACTTCTTTGTATAAATAGGTGAGATGAGCTTCTAAGAAGCTCAGCTTGTTCACCTGTAATACATTTGATCTCTGCACTGCACCCGGTGTCTAGCTACCTTCCTAGCCCACACTTCGTGATCTCTGTCAGATCTGAAACTCCTTTACATGGTCTAACGACACACTGGACTCGTCTCACTTCCCTTCTCTCTCTCTATTCACCCACTACTACACCGGCCTCGCCACCTTCCATGTTCTCAGTTGGACACCTCCTCGTGTCATCTGTTGGACAGGAGAAGATCATCCAGTTCCTCCTCATCATCGAGAGGATCTCAAAGATCATCTTCTTAACCTCTTTGAGGACAAGGCAGAAAGCAACCCCAAGTTCCTCGAAAGAGCTCAAAGACAATCGGTTGTCTCCATTCATTGGAGTCTATGACTCTACGACGCTGTGGAAGTTTAGCTTAGGGATCCCCTTCGTGCATCGGTGCACGTGATAGGTCTCCAACCTAACAGGTGGTGCCGCTGTTGTCCCAACAAGCTGTATGGGCTACAGGGTCAGTTCTAGACCAGTGTGAGATATGAACAGAAGAACCCTTGCTGAGGGTTCCTGATAGTAGAGGCCCTGACTATAATGCGCAAGAACGTAGGTCATGGATCATAGCATTCATTGATAATAAGGAGGTTAAGGCAGAGTGATCCTACTAAGACAAGCATGTGTTAGTGTATGGCCAGGACATAGAGGTGCATGGCACAGCAATGGCAAGTGATATGTTGCTAGAGGGAAGCCCAATTGACGATGATACAGATGTGCCGATGGATAACTCTTCTAATGACAAGTTGTGTGCAGACATAGGAGAGGAATGTAGAGTTGGATTTTGTACCATGGCCCTTAAGTGCTGGCACACCTGATACACACAGCCTGTTTGAAGACCATGCTAAAGAAGGCATTGACAATGGTAGAAACCACATCAGCTATAGGACGTGGAAGTCTGGTCATAAAGAGTCTAAGGAGAGCATTAGGTGCGACATTAGTGATGTAGAAGCCATTTGTTAAGAGCTGGCTCATAACACATGATATATGATCATCTGATCATATGACACGTGGTCTATGACCAACGGATATGACCTATACCTGGTGACCAACCCCTTGACTTCACCAACAGACATTGAGTTATCTTATCTTATCTTCTACCCCTGATCAGCGATCATGTCATCACAGTTACCTGAACGGTTCCTGCCCCTGTTCCTGTTCCTGGTTCCTGTCCCTGCCCCAATGGTTTGTTCGTTGATTGTTTGCTTCTGTTAAATCATTTACCTTGGTACCTTAAAAAGCACAGACCTTCTGTAGGTCATGCCCTAAAGTAGACTACGTATATATAGAATGAGCCAGAGACCTGTCTCGCCAGCTCGTTCACCTTTGTTACCCCCACCTGTTCTTACTCTTGACCTTTGGTACTAGTCATACCTCTGTTACATCATAAGTCTTTGCCATTAGGCCAGACCTTTGATTGTCAATAGAACATCTGATTAAAAACATCGGTTTAACTTGCGTCTGCGCTTCTCTCTATCATTGTTAGGTCGGAGACCTATCACGTGCACCAATGCATGAAGGGGATCCCTAGGCTAAACCTCCACTGAGTCGTAGAGTCGTAAACTCCAATGAATGAAGACGATTGATCGTCTTTGGGCTCTTTCCAAGAACTCGGGGTCGCCTTCTGCCTTGTCCTCAAAGAGGTTGAGAAGATGATCTTTGAGGTCCTCTTGATGGTGAGGAGGAACTGGATAATCTTCTCCTGTCCAACAGATGACTTTGGGAGGAGTCTGTCAAGAACGACTGTGAATGACAAGAGAACCTAAACCACAAAATAGGGGAGATGGCGAGGGTGTGTTGATGTGTGGACTTGATCAGACCAATGACAGTAACCCAGAAGACTGCGGACAGTAGTTCTGTAGATTAGACAAAGGTGGATAGCCTAAGGCTTCTACTACTGCGCACAAGGCTATAAATACATGAACACAGACGCACGGACCAAGTAGCTATGGAGCAGGAACGCAAGGTATAGACTTGAGAAGGGTCCAATGTATCCCTATTCGGACGGTGGGAAAGTACAAGTACACAAGAAAAGAAACGAGTTTGTAACACTACCCCCGCCTCTAGGCCGTCAGCGCCGGAGACGGAGAGTATAGTAAGTCGTACTTTTTGTCCAAGAAAAACATAAGCAATGCGCATTTGAGAGATGCAAAACTGAACTGTATCACCAAAGCGGGCACTCATTCACGCTGCCCCCTGTCGCACCCTGACACGATAGCCCTTGAGTACAGATGTCAGGGTATACCACCTAGCTAGAAGCGCGCGGGTACTGCGTCGTCAAGCCGAGTCCCTCTTCTCATCGCGCCGGTGGTCACCGGTTCAGCAGAGTCAAACCGCCGTAGACCCTGGCAGTTTTACATCGTACCGGATGATAGTCCTTCAGTTATCAGTGGATTCGACTTCTCCTTGCTCATCTTCAACCGACTCTATCCTCCCTCTAACCGGCGGGTTTCGCATTCCAAACCATCCTACTAGGGGTTCAAATGGTTGTTCAGGTGTGGTAAATATGTAGACCTCATTGAGGCGAGGGCTTCGGACTGGAAACGTCCCAGGCATGGGGCGGTACGGTGATCCGTTTGATGCGGACGATGAGGTTCGAGAGATTACAGCCGTGGTCGGCATGTAGTACTCCACGGGGTCGAATACGTCGTCTTGGTAACGGACCGGTCCTGCTAATCCGATAAGGCGTCGCTCTCCTGCTAGAATGCGGGCCGAGAGTGCCTCTTCTCGTGTATGGAGCACTCGTTGTGCGTGCATTGTGAACGCTCGTTCCTCTCGGAGGATGTCGAGTGCTTGTATGATGTCGGCTGTGGATCCTCCTGACATAAATTCCTGAGAGGTGTCTCCTGCAAGTAGCCCTAATAAGTACGTGACCGGGGTAGTGAGGTAAGTGTCTGGTTCCAAATGGACGATTCCCGGGGTAGCTTCGTCGAATAGAGGTGGAGGGGAGGTGGGTGCTCGGCTAGCGGATGGGTATGGAGTGGGTGGACGCTGTTCGAGTCGTTTCCTTTCTTCGTTGGTCCGGAATCGTTCCTCGTCTTCCTCGTTCTGCTCTAGTATCCTAAGCCTGTCCATCTCGTGTTCGTACTCCGAATCAGTATCTGACCACCCATCACTCCTGTCTGGCCTATTCGGGTCGCTCCTTTCCCATAAGTTGCCGGCCTCGTCTAGATAATAATCGCGGTGCCACCTTACTTCAACTTCGATGTTGCGAGCGTTGTCTTTCTCTTCTTCCACTTGCCTGAGCGCTTCTTCCTCGTCTGCCGTCCATGGGAGGGGTCTTTCCTCGGATACGTCGGATTCTGTAGACGGGGATGGTGTGGCGTCAGTTTGCACCGACTGGTCGACGAAGGCAATGGTGGAAGCCATAGTTTGTTCAGAGTCTGACATGAAGAAGGAGGGAGAGGTTAGAGAGGAAGTTGTCGAATGTGTGAGATGTCCAAATGGATGAAGGGATAGAGAGTATTGAGTTCAAGATTTTATACGTTTTTTGGTTTGTTTGTTCGATATTTGCCACGGTTGCTTGAAGGGGAACGGTTGACGGGTGTTTTACGTCATATGCTTCTACCAGTTCCTTAGCGTTGGCCAGGTTTGTCCTCGTGACCCATTCGTCGGATGAGTCGGGGTACCCTTTCCAGTGTACTAGGTACTGATGTCCGCGGCCTCGTTTCCTCTTATCTCGTATCTCTTCGACTTCGTATTCTTCTTCTCCTTCTACAAGGTCAGGTGGTGGTTCTTCGAAGTTTGGTCCATGGGCGACGGTTTCTTGATATGGCGTTATTAGCGATGCGTGGAACACAGGGTGTATTTTCCATGTTGGCGGGAGCTTTAGTCTGAACGTCACGGGTCCTAGCTTCTTTTCGATAAGGAAGGGTCCGTGGAGTTTGGGTGCTAGCTTATCTTTGGGATGCGTTGTCTTGATGTTTTTTCCTGATAGCCAGACCTTCTGTCCTTCTTCGAGTTCTACTTCGTGTTCCGCTGTTTTCTTTGCCATCATTTCCGCCGCTACTTCTAGACTTGCCTTCGTTTCTTCTCTTACGTTCCTCAGCCTTTCCAATCGTTGTTCTACGCTAGGGATGTCGGATCTCGGTTCGATTTGTGGTATAATCGTAGGGTTAAACCCGTATAGGAGTTGGAATGGCGATTGGTGTGTTGCCGAGTGTTCTCGTGTGTTATGAGCGAATTCTGCGTAGGGAAGGAGTTTTGGCCAATTGTTTTGTTCGTAATTGCAGAACGCTCGGAGATACTGTTTGAGTTCTTGATTTACTCGTTCTGTTTCTCCATCGGTTTCTGGGTGATATGCTGTGCTCAGTGCTACCGTTACTCCTAGTTTTTTCCAGAGTTCCTTGGTGAATCTAGCTGCAAACTGCGGTCCTCTGTCTGATATTATTTTTTCCGGCAATCCGTATCTTTTCCACACGTTTTTCATATAGAGGTCCGCTGTTCCTTCTGCGTCGATGGTTTTGGCGCAGGGGGTGTACACAACTCCTTTTGTATTCCTGTCTACTGTTACATGGATGGAGTCGTACGGCCCGACTTGCGGTAGGTCTGTAATGAAGTCCATCGTGACCGTTTGCCAAGGTCCTTTGGGTATTTCATTCGGCATCAGCGGAACTCGCGTGGGGTGTGTTATGTTTTTTGTGTTTTGGCATGTTGCGCATCCCGTTACGTATTCTTTTACGAACATGGACATGCCTGGCCACCAGAAGTTGTCAGATACCAAAACGTAGGTTTTCCACCTTCCTGGGTGTCCGGTTGCGATGGAGTCGTGATACATCCCGACTATATCTCTTCTTAGCTCGTCGTTGGGTGGTACATAGACTTTTCCTTGGTGCCATATAAGTTCATCTTCGTAGTTCCATTTTTGCAGTCCTTTTGCCAATGCTCTTGGTCCTGATGCTTTTATGACATCCATTGCTTCTGTTATCTCTTTGTCCTTTGCCGTTACTTCTTTTAGTCTGTGTCGAAGTTGTTTGTCTAACAGTTTGATTGTGCCTCGTCCTGTTGCCTTTTTGACAAATAACTGTGGATTTAGTAACATTTGGTTCGTGTTATCTAATTTCACCCCCCATTTTAGGTCTGGACGCCTGGACAGTGCATCTGGGCGGTGTGTGACTCCTGGTTTGTGAACGAGGGTAAAATTGAACCAAGATAAGAAAAGGGACCATCGGGCTTGTCGACGGGACAGGGTTCTGGCGGTTCCGAAGTAAAGGAGGTTCTTGTGATCCGACCAGATTTCGAAAGGCCAGTGGGCCCCTTTAAGGTACACGCGCCAGTGGTCCAGAGCGTGGATGACGGCAAGTAACTCTTTGTCGAAGATGTCATAATTACGTTCAGCGGCGTTAAATGACTTTGAAAGGAAAGCTACGGGGTGCCAACCGTCACCCGGGACCTCTTGTGATAGGATGGCGCCGGACGCGAAGTCCGATGCATCGGTTTCCAGTCTGAATGGTTGTTTGTGGTCCGGATAGATAAGTACCGGTGTGGATATGAAGGCCTGTTTGAGCAGTGTAAAGGCTTTCTGTCGTGCTTCCGTCCATACGAAAGGGGTGTCTTTTTTTGTGAGATCATTCAGGGGTTGGGCGATAGTGGCGAAGTCTCGGATAAACCTTTGGTAGAAGTTTCCGAAGCCTAGGAACGATTGAACTTCTTTCAGGGTGGTCGGGGTTGGCCAGGCCGAGATGCCGTCGACTTTAACCGGGTCCATGGAAATCCTGTCCTTTGCAATGATAAATCCGAGATATTCTACTTCTTCGACTTCGAATTGGCATTTCGTCGGTTTGAGGAATAGATCATGTTCAAGCAGTATCCTCATGACCTGCATGGTGACTCGTCGGTGTTCCTCTGTTGTTCTTGTGAAGACTAGGATATTGTCCATGTATACTGTGACGACTTGAGCGACAATGAGGTCGTGAAAGATTGTGTTCATCATCGTTTGGAATGTCGCCGGGGAGTTACAAAGTCCGAAGAACATGACAAGGCATTCGTAAAGGCCATATTTGGTTAAGAAGGCTGTTTTCCATTCATCCCCTTCTGCTATACGGATGTTGTTGTATCCCCATTTGACATCGAATTTCGAGAATATTTTTGCTCCGGATTTAGCGATGGTTTGTATGACATCATCAATCAAGGGTAAGGGGTATCTGTTTTTTATAGTGTTTTCGTTCAACCGGCGATAGTCTTGTACGGGTCTGAGGTCTCCTTCTTTTTTCTTCACAAAGAAGAAAGGTGAGGCTTGTGGGGATTTGGATATTTGAATTGTTCCCCTTTTTACGTGTTCTTGTATTACGTCATACAGCTTTTTGTCTTCATACTCCGTTAGGGGGTATAGTTTGCATCCTTTTGGTTCCCATCCTGGTTTCATGTTGATGTGGTGGTCCCACAAGCTATGTTGTGGTAGTCGTTGGGACGCTTCAAGACGTACTTTGGGACGATTTCTTCCGTTGTGCGTACATCCTTTTTCTTGTTAGCTTCTTCTGCTAGTTCTTGCGATTTGCTGTGGGTCGACCGGAGGTGGATCGTTCCATCTGGGTTTATTTCAAAGATGTTCTCACCATAGTGGTTTTCGTATAGTTCCGTGAGGAATTCGTTGACCCTTTCCTCGTCTTCTTCATTTCCTTCCGGTAGACCTTCCGGTTGGTCTTCTATTAGTACGTAGTTGACCGCTTTCTTTTGTCCGGATCGTGTGAGTTTTTCTGCTTTTATGATGATTTTGTTTTTGCTTGTTATGCAGGTTGATGAACACGATTGGAAGGTTAAATTATTATCTACCCAGTTGATTCTTGGATTATGTTCGTGTAGCCAGTCCGTTCCTAGGATAAGGTCTTCCCCTCCTAAGTTGGCTACCAACAATTCGCATTGTTCATCGTGATAATCTCCTTCATTGTTTTCCATCCTCATCAGCAGACGCGCTTTGTTTGTGATAGCTCCTCCTTGGTTGGCGGAGCCGTCTACGTTGAAGACAGGTATCAACCTCCCTATTTTTTCGAGTTTCATTCCTTGATTATGGCAGAATTATTTGTTGATAAGGAGCCCCTCCGCTCCCGAGTCGATTAGTACCCTCACTTTGGTGTTTCCCTCTAAGTGTTTTAGCTGTACTTTTATGCGCATGAACGATTTTTGATTTGATTTGGTGAGTCGTACAGATGTTTTTACACGAGAAGAGTCGATGGATCCTGCATACACCAATGATGTGGATCGTACTAAAAATTTGCGTCCGCTTCTTTCTTCCCGCTTTCCCTGCTCAGGGCTTGTAACAATGCTTCCTGTTCGTCCCACCTAAGCTTCCCTATGAACCTCTGGATCTCTTCTCCGCTAACCTCAGGCTTCGTCTGACGTAAAGTTGCATCCTCGCCGGGTGAGTAGGTTTGCCTAGCTGCGAGTCTAGCCCTGAATGGGTTAGTCGTTGCCATGCTTCTACTCTCTCCTTGAGTTGCTTCCTCGCCACCATTCTGAGCTCGCGCTGCGAATGCTCGGCCATTGCCATTTCCTCTTCTGTCCAACCCTCCGCTGGTCGAAGCCTGGCCATACCCCATCTTTCCGTTACTCGATTGAACATATCCAGCTGGCCCTTGAGATACCCTAGACGCACTCCTAGCGGGACACTGGTTGGCCATATGCCCTTTCTTTCGACAGTAGAAGCACCCACCCTCCATTCGGAGCCTGTTTCTTTCATCGTCGGTGAGAGGGGTACGGAGTGCGTCGACTGCCATGGGTACGACAGAGTTGTTCATGCTGGCTGGGGCGTTGGATGAGTTGTAGCGGAAGGGATTGTTCCGCTGTGTTGTTGCCGTAGGGATGGAGCTTTTTATGCTCTGGAGCTCTCTCCATTGGTTATCAAAGCGCTGTGTGTACAAGATCCAGTCAGCTATTTTTGTTGGCATGTCCGGGAGCCTGTAGATTTGTTTAAGAATTTCCGGGTGTATGGCTCGGTGGAAATAATCGACTGTTGATTCCATGTCGAACCCGCTTTCTGCCGCCGTGATTTGGAAGTCCGCTACGAAGTCATCTGCTATACTCTTCCCCATTCTCATTGTGAATAACTTTTGCCACGCCTTTTGTTCTGTTCCTTCATCCCTGAATACTTTTGCTAACCCTTCTAGGAATTCTTTGAACATTCCCCATGTTAGCCAGGTTTCTCCTGTTCTCCAAGTCCTAAGTTCCCTGTCGTAGTAGTATCTTTGGGTGTACATTGACGCGGTTCCTGCCCTCATGTAGGATAGTACAAATAGGATCTTGGCCTTGTCATCAGTGAATTTGGTGGGATTGGCGGTGATGTACATATGGCATTCATAGATCCATTCCCTGTATTGGGTTCTCATTCCATCGTACTCCTTTGGTTTGTTTAATTTGTCTGACATGTCGTCGTCTGATTCTTCCGGATCGTCTTCAGTTATTTTGGGGTCTTCAGGAGGGTCTTCTGGTGGTTCCGAATCTTTAGTTGGTGATGGATTTCTGGGTGGTTCTGGATCGCTTTCGTCTATTGGTGTTATTGCTCCTTTGGGGATGATCCCTTCTTCGATGTCCTCCTTTGGGATGTCAATAGGTCCTGCCGATGGGGTTCTTGTTAGGAGCGGTGCTACTGTCCTGAGTGGTGCCCTTCTGTCTTCCCAGGCTACGAGTGGAGGGTCTACGGTTTTTCCGCTATCCGGTCCTCCCGTGTATATCCAATTTCCTTTCGAGGTTCTTCTGATGGGTTGTCCTAGATGCTGGTATACCTTCAAGTATTCGAAGTAGTCGGTTCCATGTGGAACTCACCCTACGTCCCTTCCTTTTCCTTTGGAAGTCGTGATGGGTAATCTTAGAAGCCCGCGCTAGTCTCGATTTGATCAGAATCGAGGGTTGAGGCAACAGCAGCTTCTCCTGTAGTGTGCGTATTGTAAGAGTACGTATACTGTATGTAACGTCAAGTGCAATTGTGTCGGTCGTATCTCAGCTGGGTTGATTACCAGACAGAGATATTCTACAACCTGAAGCGACCCCCAATGAAGTGGTATCGCCCAATCGTTCACTTGAAGTGTATAGTAACTAATACGGTCGACGGACGCTTGTCTTTTGGGACTGCCTAGCGCCGTGTGTATTGTAGCCGGTGTTCTGCTGAAAAGGGAATTGAGAATACCTGTGGCGTAGGTTGGATTGAGAGGCTATCCAGATGTCAAGAACGACTGTAAATGACAAGAGAACCTAAACCACAAAATAGGGGAGATGGCGAGGGTGTGTTGATGTGTGGACTTGATCAGACCAATGACAGTAACCCAGAAGACTGTGGACAGTAGTTCTGTAGATTAGACAAAGGTGGATAGCCTAAGGCTTCTACTACTGCGCACAAGGCTATAAATACATGAACACAGACGCACGGACCAAGTAGCTATGGAGCAGGAACGCGAGGTATAGACTTGAGAAGGGTCCAACATATCCCTATTCGGACGGTGGGAAAGTACAAGTACACAAGAAAAGAAACGAGTTTGTAACAGAGTCCAACTGAGGACACGGAAGGCTGCTAGACCGGTGTAGTAATGGGTGAAGAGGGAGAATGTAGAGAAGGGAGACAAAGCCAGTGCGTTGTCAGACTGTGTAAAGGAGTTTCAGATCTGACAGAGATCACAAAGTGTGAGCTAGGAAAGTAGCCAGATACCGGGCGCAGTGCAGAGATCAAATGTATTACAGGTGAATGAGCTGAGCTTCTTAGAAGCTCATCTTGGCTATATATACAAAGAAGTATCTAGGGCAGGATCGAGATCTGGTCTGTGCGCTTCTCAGGTACCGAAGTCAACAATCGAGATCCGTAAGCGAAGACGCGTCATTGATCTAAGTATAGTACGGGATCACTAATGTCTGTCCACATCCATATCAAATGCCGAGCCACATCACGATCAATCAGGAACCAGGAACAGGGCCAGGAACCAAAGTCTGTCCACATCAAGAACCAGGAACCGTAAGTAAGCGTTCATGCAGTGAGCATGTAAATGGTAATGAGTCATAGGGAGCGGTCCGAGTCTGAAGCACGTCCGAAGCACTTGACCAGCCTATCCACTCACGTGCAAAGCACGTGTTAGGACGCGGTCCTAACAATCATCATCCTCAACCACTCAGTCATCATCTCAATACTGGCTGAGTTCTACACAGGACTAGCAGTATTCTATCTCAACTTTAGTGGGCAGCATATCTACTGCCATCCAGGCCTGCATCAGGTCGTACCCTCACACCTGTGGGAAAACCTTTGTGCCTTTTTGGAGACACAATACCATCACGAATCCCTCGTGCATTCCGAATTATGCACACAGTTAGCCGCTGGTGCTTTCATCGGACGCACTTGGATTTGGCACGTCCCTCAGTGACTCAGGAGCCTCCTGGCACATCACGTGCAAAGACCAGGTCTTAACACCATTGCTGTCAAATAGAGCAGGGTTGGGAGTCTTGTGTAAGAGCCAAATGATTTGCCATTAGAATAGTGCAAGTATGTGTTTTGACCATCACCAGAGGTTTTTTTGACTATTGTATAGGCCTCAGAATTATATGTATAGTGTTTGTCCTTCAAGGTCCATTTTGTCTTGGAATGTGGCATGGACAAGCAAGTGTGTCATTGTGCATCAACTTTCATAAGTCTAAGAGACAAAGGTTCCCCTTTGTAAGAAAACTCTTTGGAGGATGAGATGTCCACCAGCTTAAGATAAATAGATAACTTGTGTGATCTCCTTTATATGGCAAAGAAGTAGGCTCAAAGGCATTAAGTATATGAGCGTGTGCTGTACAGGAACAAGAATTGGTTAAGAGAGCTGTTGGATGAGTGAAACAAAATAGAGAATTAAATAGACAATCTGATAGAATAGGCTAAGAAGTTGGGTGTTTTAGATTTGATGTGGAATGTATGCCTGGAAAATAATGTTTGTAATATTGCAATATTGGAATTTATATATTATTGGCATGCACATGATAGATCAACACTTTTGGCATTATGGTGGTCATTCCCCTTTGAGAGTAAGGTTGATTGGCAGATCAGGGCATACTGGCTGAACACTAGATAAATGAGATGGGCATACTTTATATGTAAAAACAGTATGCTATAAGATAGGGAAAAGAGTATGTAAAAGCTAGTAAAGGAAAGCATCAGAATCAGATAGCATAGCAATTTGTAACAGTGTGTTTGGTCGTGGGTACATGACGTGTACCCACAAAATAATGGTGTTCATGATATTGCAATATCATAATCAATGTCTTATTGGCATGCATAATTTACAGTTCACAATCAAAGAATCTCTCCACATGGGTCTCTACTGCAATATCCGTAATATTTTTTATGACAAAAAAAAGACCTTGCAATGCATTGGCTGAAGATAGTTGAGAACCGACATGTTTTTATTGTTAGCATTGTAGGGGATATACAATTTGATCTGTACTAAAAGATCAGAAAAGCAAAGTGCACATAGTGTGTTAACACTCTAGAAAGGATTGAGCAGGATGGCAAGGCCAAACTGGGAGGCACATATTTGGCCTAGAATTTTTGTGCATTAACAAGGGACTCACTATGCAATACACCTTAGGAAGGGTGTTTCTCATATGGATAAGCCTTTCATAGCTCTGCTTAAAAGCAATAAAGCTGACCTTGTGCTTCTCTCCGAGGAGAGCAGCTATGCTTTCTGTGTCTATAAGACCCTTGAACACCTCAGAATGGCGTTAGATATAAGCCTAACAATAAAAGCTCGTTTTCTACTTGCAACCACTAAAGCTAGATCTCCTCTTATTCTATTCTGAGATAAGCTAGATCATGTCAATATGCTTAAGGAGTATGTTGACATACAAGTGGGTTCTGCCTGCAATGGCTTAGGCAAGCTTGCATGCTATGGTAAAGTGAGCTTAAGGGGATCACAAACCTCATTCCTTGTATAAATGCACTCACAATTATTAACCATGTCTAACCCTTATGACCCTTGGCAGTATGCCTCTCAGGGAGCAGGAGATTCCATAAATGGTTGTAGCATATTATTTTGCATCTCAGTCAAAAGGCAGACAGTTTTGCTTTACTAAACTCACTCATTGCTCATCTGTCGCATTCTCATAGCCTTATATCATGTATTCAATGACAATGTCCTTAAGGGCCCTGACACTGCTCGTGAGATACTTGTCACAACTATGCATGATAGTGAAGATATTGATTGGGGTAATGTGAGGATGCCTGACATGTCCCAGCAACTTTTGCACTTGAACTATTATTCTTTTCTTTAAGGTGCTATCGCCGGCCTTAGGCTTAGTTGTATGATAAATTTTCTGTGCAATCTAGAAGATGTAAAGGGAGAGAACCTGGCGTGCCTTTATGTTGCACAGACTCACCATCAGCTCCAACTAGTTAATCTTAGGCTCTAGCACAGTCTCTAAGAGTTCATGTATGTGCTCTTTTGGGATATTTTTGACCGCCCTCAAGGCACAAAAGAATGATTGAGATGCATCACTAGCCCTGGGATAATATGGAGGATAGAGAGTTTGTAGGAGAGTGGCGGTAAGATATGTTTCTCTTAATTTGGGAGAAGTGTGGTGGAAATCTACATGTTGGTGGTGCCTTGGCTTGTATGATGTCTCTTTCTCACACTTTTCTCCACCATGGCCCCTATGTATTTTTCTGGAGTATATGAATGTGTTGTGTTCTGTCAAATGGGTAGCCACTTTGTCTAGTCACTTTGTTGATTGCAAATATGTTGAAGACTTTGGTGAGTTCATTGATCAAACAGCCTAGCAGTGGTCTCACCAACACAGCTAAGGCTGGTGGTTCTGTCCTCAAGGATAACAAGGTGAATTTTCATATGTGTAATTATATACAAAATAAAGGTACAACAAGTCTTCTAGGGTTTGTGGTTAGTTTTGTGCTTGTGGGAGCTTCACTAACTCCCTTGACCAGGTTTTGGTGTCTAGGTACATTAGTGACTTTGTAGAGCTTTCTTGTCACTAACTAGTCAATGTCTATGCTATGAGAGGTATGCTTTTTTATGTCTCTCTAGGTCTCTTATAATAATGTGGTTGTAGTGGACAAGGATAAGCATGTCCTTCCTGCATTCAAACTAATCCTGATTCCAAATATGAAGGTTGTGGACCAAGAGCATGTATCAAGGTTTATTATGCATAAAAGCATCTTGGTTAAGGGGTCCTTCGTAGCTGCAAAGAAAGCAAATATATATTTGTAAAGGGAATAGTAAGAAGAATAGGCCTCAAGAGTCCCTCAGGCTCATGAATGCCAAGTCGCAAAGATATCAACAGTATGGTTCTTCACTTGAAATACAATACTAAGCAAGAAAATAGTAAGTTAGTCTTGGTCTTTGACTTTCCTTATTATGTAATGACATCTTTCAGGGCTCACATTACTCCATACTAACAGAAATGACACGCTTTTGCTTGCACATATTTGCGTGCTGAGTCACGTAGGGCTTTCTGTGTTTTTGGATGGCTACGCTTCGTTCTTTTGACCATTGCTGTGAATGTTTGCGCGCTGACTCTCGCTGGGCTTTCCATATTTTGGGACGGCTATGCATACTTCACTAACCTGCTTTGCGACAACATGTATCGTCGCCGTCCTGAATTTGCTGGCTCTGCTTTCGCAAGACACACTTCGCGCTTTTCTTTGCATATATTTGTGGGCTGACTCATCATGCGCTTTCCATGTGCTGTGCTGGCTCCGCTACACCCCTTTGATCATTGACGTGCAATGCCCTGGTTTTTCCTCCACTCACTTTCTGTTCCTCATGACGTCCCCGATTGACCAGCCATGGGATTTGGATTCTGTGGTTGTTCCCTTTTGCGCTTGCATTTGATCGCCATGCTGTGGCAAATGCCCTGCTCCCCCTCTCCGTAGCTTGCAAGCATCCACCGACATCTCCTATGTTGTCATCCGCATCTGCAGATGACGCGGGTCTGCGTCATTCTACGCCATAAGCAGAAATCTGCCCCCCCTCTTTCCCTTAAGTATGGACGTTGTCTGTCAGGCACCTCACGGTTTTCCCGCTCCCACTCCCAATGTTGTCCTTCATGCTTTTTGGGGATTTTGCCGTCGCCGGCGTGAACCGTGTGTCGTCGTCAAAGAAGGTCAATAGCAACGGCAGCGACCGAACAGTGTCCACCTCACACTACGTCTACGACACAACCATTACGTTTCCCTCCAGACCTCCTGTTCAGGCATCGCTTAGAGTTTATAGCGCCGCGAATGACATTCCCCTGCCTGATGAAGCGGTTGTGTTTGCGTTTGCCAAAGCAAGTGCCCTTTCAAACAGTGTCATCCTCCTCGACGTCATCTCAATGTATCCGTATTCTGGTCACCCTGACGACAAGGATTATGAAAGCCACATTTTGAATTTTCCTGCCATGTTCGCTATCTTTATAGGACATGTTCGCGCTCAATATCCTTCCATTCCGGGTGACAAAGAAACTTGAGGCTTTGCTGTCGATATCTCAGAGTATGTATGCAACATCTCCCAGATCAGTGGATTGGAGTTTGTCACAATCATTGCATTTCCTCTATAAAATCCTGACATTATTGTTTTCAGGGCTGTTTTTGATGCCAATTCGGCCTGATGGACTAAGACACCACTGCCCAATGTTCACAGCATCGTTGAGGTGTTTGGCTACTGTCGCAGTATCGCAGCTGATAGCTCGCTGTCAATCTGCATTGACAACATTGCACTAAATGTTGGATCTTGGACCCCCAACCAGGCCAGTCGCAACAACGGGACTTCTGGCTCTAAACGCAGAAAATTTACTGCATATGCACTGCAAAATGCAACAGCTCCATCAGCGTGAGGTTTTTAATGCCGTTCACTGACTTTTTTTCTCACCACCCCTATGTAGATCTGTGCCGATGGCATCACCTGTGGCCTCAAGTTCAACTACCCTTGCTATTACTTCTCCCGAGAGTGGTTCTTTCTCCGGAATTGGGGCACAACTGCCGCCACACGCATCTCGTGCAGTGATTGACGTTGCGAGGTTTGTCTATCCTTCAAAATTCAGCCTGGATCTCATCAAACCTTTCACAGACTTAACCATGTACACGATCCATCTATGATCTCCTTTCCACATACTGCCATCAGGGCATTTGCTGCTTCAGCACCTGACATCCCCAACAATTCTGTATGTAAAATGCCCGCCACACTTCCTGCAATTAACCTTAGAGAACAGTTGTCCTCGTTTCCCTCCGTGCCCATGGATTCTACGCCGGATCTTCTATCCCATCCTGAGCACGACGTGACCTCTCCACCACTGAGTCCCATGCCGATGTCCCCTGTCCAATGTTCCTTGACTTTTTCTAACGGTGTCATTGCCGCTTCAAATGTTGGTCCCTCTCCTTCTGCCAAAGCAAAAGGCAAGCGCAAGGCACGCAACTAATGTCTAGCTGTCCGTTCCTTTTAGCATGTTTGTTGCCATCACCAATAAAAGATCCAGGCAATTTTCTACTTGATATTTGCTGTTTGCATATGTTGTCCTGTGCCATGTACAATATTTCTCTCTCCACAAAAGTGGCCCACGTTTAGAGCCGGTGACTGCTATCATTTTTTTTTATCATTTACAGCTTCAATGTTTCCCATTTTTGTTTGCGCCATGTACATTACTCTACCTTCCCACGACAATTGTCCGATATTCTGCAGTCTGCCAGCCTTTTGCTGAATGTCGCCTTCCTCGAGACCAAAACCGACTGCATCCTTTCGAATCACCGATTGTCGGCCATATGCTTTTCTATGCCGTCATAACTCTGCGGTCGCTGGATAAGGGTTATTTCAACTGTGCCCGCCTTTATGATGATGGTTGTGATGTCATCTTGACCCCTTTTCATTGATCCGGCACATACTTATTTGCGGTTTTGCCCTGCAGTAAAAACCACGCCCCCAAAAATGCTTCTCCTCCCTCAGTAGCATGCGCTCCTCAACCAACCAGTTCCTCTTGTATGTGGCCTAGAAAAGTCATTTGTTTATACTAACTGTACATTGCAGCCACAGAACTTTCGATCATTTTACGTAGGAGACGAGACTGTCAAGTTTGTTTCACTCCCTGCCATATATAGAGCGGCCGTTGGTAACAAGGAGATAATCCATGCCGACTTGACGTGGTCACCCAAATGTCACCTCTTTTTCGACCACAACATGGAAGTCAACACTTTATTTATAACAATCGCTTCCACTCGCGCAGCCATTCCAAGGACAATGATCATTTTCTGGGTTGCCGACCACAGCAAATACAGAGAGAACGGATATATTAGGCAGAAGCTTTGACTGCCTTGGCACAGAGAACTTCTGATATGCGCAACGTCTGTCACAAATCCAAACTGCATTGTTAATCTTCGTGGCAAGCAAGACGTTCACAACGTTAACCTCACGATTGGTACGTCCAAGCTACTCTCATTGATGTCATCGCTGCTAAAACTTAATGCAGACTATTCCAAAGACACATTCCTGCGTGAAATGTATGAACTCGGCATGTAGAAAATGTTGCACCTCTTACCATGATGTTTCTAGTGGAGGCCCATTTCAACCTTTGTGATGACTTCGACATGCTGTCCACTGTTTTAAATTGTGCTTCTGGTCTTGGTCCTCCATCACACTGAAATCAACCTTGTCTTCTACTCCTCCTCGAGTGTTTAAAATTGCTGTCGTGGTCAGGTTGTGTGCCAACTAAGCCCTCGTCAAAGCTTGAACCGCATTGACAATGTAGACCTCCCAGAGACAGGTTTCCTGGCACCCCACTCCATGATCATCCTGCCCAATGTAAAGGGTTGTACACCTCGGCATGCTCAATTTTAGCGCTGATGCACACCATTGTTCTCAGTGATGTCACCGCTCAGATGACTTTTTGCTTGACTTGCTTTTTTGCATCCGCTGTGTGACGTCACGCTAGCAAGTTTTCAAACCGCTTCTTTTCTCATTGCCCACAACCACGACAGTAACCGTTAAACAGTAACATGCCCCATCGTTCGTCTCTTGTTTTGATGTGCAACTTGGTGTAAGAACTGACACATTGTTGGACAGAGACTACTGTGTTCTTCTTGAAACCCGCTCAATGTCGATGGACATCCTGTGTCTCCTGTTGTTTTGAGGTCTTCATAGAGCACCAGTCACGAGGAGACCTCCAATTGACAGTACTTGGGGGGTGCAGTTTTCATGATCAATATGCCGTTGCGACAATGTCGGTGCGTTGCAGTCCAGTCCAAATTCATTCAATCAGTTTAAACAGGCATTTAGAAACTGGCCTTTATCTCTTTCGTTCCTGAACTATAATACACTGTGCAGGTTGCCCAAGTCTTGCTGTGGCATTTCACCACAACTCCGTTCAGCATTGCATCTGCTTCTATCTAGAGTGTTGTTTTCAGTCACAAAAATTTGATTTTCCAATAACATAAACCTATCTGTCTACAGGGGCTATTACTGCAGTGGCTGAGCTCCAACAGGTCCCCTAAGATGATTTTGAGAGTCCGCCCATGCCCCTCATAAGCCAGCAAAACCTTTCCATGATCCACCACTTGCTTCTCAATTTGACATAGCGCGAGGACCACACTTTCACATCCCCATGCCTGACGGTGCACCTCTGGCTTACAATCCCGACTTATGGACCATTGGGGGTTTATCTAGTCCAAACCTTGCATGGGGAAAAATCATTGCAGGGTCTCCTCATCAATGTCACCTTTGCGGCATTATACTCCTAACAGGAGAACGGTCTGGTTTTTGTTGCGGTCCACGTGGTTCACACCTGCATGACGTTGTTCCATTGCCTCCATTACCAGAAGCATACGGTGTCATCACTTCACATCCCCAGATCTCGATGCTATCCCGCAAGTTGAACCTAGTGTTCTCGTTTGCCGCCATAGAGACTACGCATTCCTTCCCGTCGACATCAGGACCTGGAATGGTGGCGATTCAAGGAAAAGTGTATCATAGGATCCGACCAACGCATGACAACTCATCCATATGATGGCTTTTATATGACAACTCTGTAGGACACGTCGCAAATCACTTACCACACATGGACATCAAGCCAGCTTCCCCCAGCCATTGTTGCTGCGTTTTGGAATGTGTTGGTGACTGTGAACCCTATGATCTCAGCGCTTCGACTGCTTGCCTCCGTTGACCTGGCACAGATGCCAGCTGCACAACTGATTCTTCATGACACCGGTGTCACAAATGAGATTGCGGCCATCATGTCATTTGACAATACGGCGCAACGTGACATTCGTCCTTGTCGTATCATTATCACATGCACATCCGGTTCAGAACAATACATTCCAACTATCAGTTGTCTATGGGAACCTCTCAGTTATCCATTGCTGTTTCTACATAGTTCACTTGGTTGGGAATGCCAAGGATCGATTAAAGACATTGATGACAATGATGCACCCGCCATTGGTCTACACATGGATGCACCCTCTTCCCAAATCTGGTTTTATCAAGCACGATTGCTGCGCGAAGATCAGTTTAATGTCTTTGGCCGGCTAACAAATGAATACATTGTGGACATGTTCAGCCATACATTGGAGTCGAGGTTGAATTTCATCCGGATGAACTAGGAAAGATTGCGTCGTAAAGATGCAGAACTAATGGGTGTTGACGAGATCTGTCCAAGCGAAAATGTTTATCTTCCAGCGTCTTTCCTTGGCTCTGCTCATTGGGCTTCCGAACAGATTGCAGATTCCCTGGCGCTTGCTGCCAACCTAGGATCGCCAACATTCTTCATTACGGCGACTTGCAATGCTCGGTGGCCAGAGATTGTTAGTCAATTGCTACCCAGGCAAGATGTACTTGATCGACCTCTCATTGTCTGCTGTGTTTTCAAGCAGAAATTGGCTCTGCTAATAAAGGCTCTTCACTCCATGTTCACACATGCGGGGCGGGTGATTTAAATTGTCTCATCCATTGAGTTCCAAAAGCGCGGACTCCTACATGCTCATATTTTGATCAAATTCGCAGCTGACTGTGTCGACCCTCACTATATCAACAGTGTTGTTTCCGCTGAAATGCTGCAGGACCCAGTGGACCGTCAATTGGTTGAATCTTTCATGGTCCATCATCATGTTCTCGATGGAACACATTATTCAAAATACTGTGTGTATGAGGACAATGCGGGACGACAGCGATATCGCTTCAATTATTCAAAACCACTACAAACATCAACTATCATCGATGCTGAAGGCAGGGTTCAATACTGCTGTCGACACAAAGCAGATCGTTATGTGGTGCCTCACTGTTTGCCATTGCTTCACAAATTTCGCTGTCATATCAACTTCGAAGTGGCTGGGTCTTCACACTTATTTCAATATTTGTTCAGGTACATTTATAAAGGTTGGTCCTTTTTAACACTATAAATGTTGATGCTGACTATTCCTTTAGGACCTGATCGTGCACACTTCCACTTTTCCGTTGTTGATAGCCCGGACATTGTAGATGAAATTGAAGAGTATTGGAATAGAAGATATCTTTCTGCTGGAGAAGCCACATAGCAAATCTTGGGCTTTCATGCTACGCACAAGGATCCTGGTGTTACTGCTTTGCCAATTCACGGTCCACATAGTCAACAACATCGACAATATCCTGCTCATGGTTGCAATGCTGAAGCTTCTACATTACTTTTAGACCACTATTTCATCCAACCTACAGGTGCGTTTCAAATAAACAACGTCAACTGCAATTTTGATGACTTGACGTATGGCCAATATTAGATGATGTTCCACTTAACTCGATATAATGTGGACCACGAAGCGGATCCCAATTATTTCGTGGAAAGGGGCCAGATTCCTGGACAACCTGCTATGCATGTCGTCCTCCACAATAACATTCATCAACATGTCACTCATCTTTATCCAGTGAAACCTTCAGAAGGCGAACAATTTTACTTGAGACGTCTTTTGCAGCATATGCCTGCTCTATCCTTCGCGGATTTGCGTCGCGTTAACACAGTCCAACATGCAAGTTTCCAGGATGCCGCAATTGCGGCTGGCCTATTTGCGGCTGGCCTATTTGCAGATGAAAATGAAGCGCAGTATGCAATGCAAGAAGCTCTGTCAATGCTGCAGACCTCTTGCCAACTAAGATATCTCTTTGTCGACTTGCTAGTTAATGAATGCATTCCCTGTCTTGTTCAAATCTGGAATGCATTCCGTGCAAATCTCTCTGTCAACTTCACACTTCAAAGGGGCACCAAAGTGGGGGAGAGTTGCACTTTATTCGAGATTCAACGATCGCTCGACAAACATGGAAAGACATTGGGTCAATTTGGCTTGCCAGAAGTCAACAATTTTATTCCTGAGGTGGAGCACAAGTTGTTTCAATGGAACGCGGCCCTGCAGATCTTGGTAGAAAGAGCTGTTGCATTATTTGCTTCATTGAATGAAGAGCAACGTCAAATCTTTACAGAAGTCGTGAACACAGTGGAACAAGGACAATTGCTATGTGTTTTTGTGGACGGAAAGGCTGGTCACGGGAAAATGTTCTTAATCAATGCCCCCTATGAACATGTGCGATCACTGGGTCACATAGTGTTGCCTACGGCAACCACTGCATTTGCCGCACAGCTGTATCCCGGAGGTCGAATAACACATTCTGCCTTCAAAGTGAGTATTGCGCTATTGGACGCTTGAATGTAAATTGACGATATCATCTCTGTAGGTTCCTGTCAATGATAACAATGAGTTCTTGGTGTCTTCAATTAAAGAGCACGATAGCAGAGCGCAGTTATTGCGCAAGGCACAACTGATAATCTAGAATGAGGCTCCCATAGCAAACCGTGCCGTGTTGTCCTGCGTTGAAGACGTGTTGCGTCTGTATATGGGCAATAGTCAGCCTTTCAGTGGGAAGGTTGTTGTGCTTTTTGGGAATTTCAGACAGACTTGCCCGGTAATCCGCAGCGGTTCTCATGCTCAAGTTGTCGATGCGTCTATTTGCTCTCCATTGTGGTTAACATTTACCATTCATCGTTTGTTGACTCCGATTCGAAATGCAGAAGATGAGGAATTTGCGGTGTTTGTGGATGAAATTGGGGACGGAGCTGGGCCTGATGTCTTCCTATCCTTGCTACAAGGCTGCAAAACTATGCGTGAGATGATTGAATTCACCTTTCCAGACAATGTCTTGACTGTTCCTGAACAATGTTTTGGACGAGCAATCCTCACACCTACAAATGCTCAGATTAACGCATACAATGACATTGTGCTTGCAAAAGTATCCGGGAGGTCTTGCACATTCCCTGCTTTGGACAGTTTAAAGGAGGTTGAAGAAGCAGAATTGTCTGATGTGTCCCCAGATGCTGTTTTGGACTGGAGTGCAGTGCACAACATTCCTGGCCTACCCGCAAATAAACTGGTATTGAAGCAGGGAATGGTGACGCGCCTGATGCGCAACATCTCAATTGACCGTGCGCTAGTTAAAAACGCTTGCTTGGTCATTGCTGGAATTTCAGGCCATGTCCTAACAGCCAAGCTGCTGCGACCTTCTTCTGAGCCTGGTGGATTTCCTTCTTACATGGATAATGAGCTGTTGGCTATTCCAAGGATCTCTTTTTAACACGTACTACACTCTGGTCATACTTTGATATGCCGCCAATATCCATTGGTGCCAGCATATGGCACAACTTTCAACAGTTGTCAAGGCTTGACGCTGGACAGGGTCGCGGTGGACTTAACATCGCCTGTGTTTTCACATGGACAACTGTATATGGCACTCTCCCGCATTCGTCATTGCAGAGATATGATTGTCAGGACAGACAATGACTTGAAAAAGACCCTCAATGACACTTATCAAGAATTATTAATCTGACCAAATGCAGAGGCAATATAATATTTGTTGGAGTGTGTATCTTGAATGATTGAAAAATATCATGTTTCCATTGTCAATGCGTGTCACAAAACCCCGAAGCTCCGCTCTGGGAAACCTTGTAAACAAATGGCATTGTGTAGATGCCTAATAGTAATGTGGTTTGTAATACGTTAGGTGACATTATGCTTAATGTCAAGTCTATTTATTTTTGTGTTATAAGAAATGTAACAAACATACACTGAGCGATGGTTTGATTTACTTGAGTTACAAATGATGACATATGCTATACTGAGGTAGTAATAAAACAACACACATTCAGTTTAAGAGCTGTAGGTGCCTTACTATCCAGTAAAAGATGAGAAGAATATTAATAGACTTGTGTCATAACAGTTGGATAGACAATAACTAGAGCCACTTAGAAAGGTCAGCATACATTTGGGAAATGCCTTTCTTGTATTAAGCTCAAATTATTAATAATTTTATGAGATTTTTTGTTTACCCCTCATCTATTTTAGAGCTAATTAAACTAGCTAATTAAAGCTAATTAGTCAGATAGATTTTTGGAAAAATAACAGCTATTCAAGTGCTATCATTTCTAACTATCACTACAACCTATAACCTAGGGATATTTATATAGGTCACTACCTAAATATTTAAAGCTAAAGTGTTTCCTTATTATAAACTTGTCCTATACCAAAGTTGAACCTACAACCTTATGATTACACACACTTTGAACAGATGCTCTAAGCCACTAAGCTATAAGGTTTAAACTAATATCTTGGTAATTCAAATATCTCAATGTAATTTAGGTAATCTCAACATTTATGATCTTATTACCTCGTTATTGTTTATCCTATTTTAGATTAATAAATATTTTAAAAATTAGGGCTTTATGATCTTAATTAATATACTAAATAAAGATATGATAAACTCATTCAAAATAAAGAATATACTTTATGTAGATAAAAAATATTCTAGCACTCATATAATTTGGATTTAGAGTATGTAATATTATAATTAACTTGTAAATTTTAAGTAAACTCTAATATTATAATCAACATAGTGTTTTATTAATTAAATTATGAATATAATTATAGATAATTATTTACAGTACATTATAATTATTTTAGATAAGCATTATTAATAATTAGATATAATTTGAATCTAATACAAGGGGGAGATGTTTCAAATCAATATAAGATAAGCCTTTAAAATTCTTGTCCACTTTCCACAATACAAGTAGAATATGTTCTAATGCAACCTTTTAGTATTAAATATTGCTATTGAATTGTATACTAAACACTTATTTTTGAAGTTTTACAGCTTTTTCTAATTAACTTAAAAACTGCCATTTACTATAGCCATTTTGAGTTTTTTGCTTAGCATTGCCAAATACTAATTTTAACAAATACACTTATTTAATTAATAATTGCTGACAAGGTTTGACAGCATTAAGTATGTTTTAATTTGCTACCTTTAATAGCCTTGAATTACTTCTGCTTTATAAGAAATATATGGTCCCCAAAGAAAGACAAAAGAAGACTAGTCATCAGTTATTCCTTTTTGTATTATATACTAAGATATAGATAGTAAATTAAACAGTATAAACAATTTATAAATTGTTGCTAAAGGTCAAGAAATAAGTAGAGTGGGATTGCATATTATTAGTAATTAGGTGGCATTATGTACAATGCTGGCCAAATGTTCACTAATGCTTAATTTAGTAGTTTTGCATATACTAAAAGTCAATACTTTTTTTGTTAAGCTTATGCTTAGAGTACTAGAAGCTAGAGGGGATTGAGCTTTTGGCTTTAGGAATATGGTAGGTAATGATAAGCTGTTTAAGTCTATCACCAATACTGTCAGGTTATCATTTGACCATTATTCAAAGTTATATAAACAATATCCTATTGTGAGCTGTATATTCTAAAAATCAAGTAGATAAGTATTTTACTAAAATAATTAAGATAATAAAACATACAATTATTGCCCGGTCCTCTAAATACTACCACTCCCTTAGATACCTAGCTTTCTTATTGCTATAACTTGAGTTCCTTTGCACTTTTAACTTCACTTAATTTTTGAGGGGTAGTATTAGATGGCACAAAGATATTTGGGTACTCTTTTTTGCTGGTGTGGTTCTTAAATAGGTGGGAAAAAGATTGTAAGCTTTAGCATTACATGTTTTTGAGTTTTTAAGCATACATGGATAGCTAGTATTGTAAACTTGCATAAGACAAAAGTAGTTCACATAGTCTAAAAGATGTCAATATATTATTAGTATATCTATTTGACACAATAAAGACTATGCAACATAATGAGACCTTTATAACTTCCCAAATAATATGAACCTACTCACACCTACAAAAAATAACCAGATTGTATTACTAACATAATCTGTTTACTTTTTGTAGCCATGAGCATACCCACAGGCTTCTAAACAGGCATAGTGTATTACACATAGGCTCACATAGGCCACCATATGTTACACTAGAAACATGTGGTGCTCAGGTGACATGCATGGCTTGCCTACTACTACTCTCATATAAACTCAAGGTTTACAGCTTAGCTCTATTATTGCTTGCATCTGCTCCTTATTTTTCTACCCTCTTGTTTGTCTACTCCAACACATGTTTGTGTTATATATGACAAAGCCCCAAGGTATCTAGATGACCTATATGACATGCTTTGTCTTTTTCTACAAAGTTTTTTGCTTGTATACCTTCAAATATACTCATTTAGCCTGAAACTTTTTACTTGCATTCTTCTCATGTATGTCAATGAATGTCCTTAAATAATATACCTATTAATACACTAGTGATGGCTTTGCATTCAAAAACACACAATAAAACATACCACTAAATATGGGGTAGGCATTAGCTAGCTCTATGATACAAGAAATAGTTAGCCTAAGAAAAACAACCAAAAAATAGATAGTGTGTAGTCTGAATCAAGAAGTGCAACACTTTACAACATTTTACAATGTTCTGCAATGCAATGCTCAAGATTATAAGGTTAAGGTTGCAATATTGTGAGGTTGAGGTTGTAATATTTGTGATGTTTAATGCAATAAAAAGAGATAAGGAGAGATAAGAAGATCTTTGAAGGGATGAGAGAGAGATTTGAAAGAGTGAAGGAAGTGAAGCTTAGAAATGAGGATAAGTACAAGACACTATGAGGACATAACATAATTTGGAGCAATATTAGGTAGTTTGGAACAATAGAAAGACAGTAACATAACTCTAGAGCATACTATGAGGGCTCTAAGAGGTTGAGGTTGAGGTTGCAAAGGTTAAGGTTGTAAGATTTGTAATAACAAGTAATATGAGATCTAAACTGCTTAGTTTTATCTGAATAGAAAATTTCTACTATGACATCATCTTCGGATTAGACTTGTGCTCTACCCCATATATTTTTAATCTATTTGCAGAAGCACTTTACTAGATCATCTCATGTCACATCCTGTTAAGAGCCGGCTCATAACACATGATATATGATCACCTGATTATATGACAAGTGGTCTATGACCAACAGATATAACCTATACTTGGTGACCGACCCTTTGACTTCACCAACAGACACTCGGTTATCTTATCTTATCTTTTACCTCTGATCAGCGATCACATCATCACAGTTACCTGAACAGTTCCTGACCCTGACCCTGTTCCTGGTTCCTGTTCCTGCCCCAATGTTTTGTTCGTTGATTCTTCGATCATTGATTGTTTGCTTCTATTTACCTCGGTACCTTAAGAAGCACGGACCTTCTGTCGATCTTGCCCTAAACTAGACTACATATATAGAACGAGCCAGATACCTGTATCGCCAGCTCGTTCACCTTTGTTACTCTACCTGTTCTTACTCTTGACCTTTGGTACTAGCCATACCTCTGCTACATCATAGTCTTTGCCATTAGGCCAGACCTTTGATTGTCAATAGAACATCTGATTAAACATTGGTTTAACTTGTCTCTATGCTTTTCTCTATCATCATCCTCAACCACTCAGTTGTCATCTCAATACTGGCTGAGTTCTACACAGGACTAGCAGTATTCTATCTCGACTTTAGTGGGCAGCATATCTACTGCCATCCAGGCCCACACCAGGTTGTACCCTCACACCTGTGGGAAAACCTTTGTGCCTTCTTGGAGACACAATACTATCACAAATCTCTCGTGCATTCCGAATTATGCACTCAGTTAGCCGCTGGTGCTTTTATCGGACGCACTTGGATTTGGCACGTCCCTCAGTGACTTAGGAGCCTCCTGGCACATTACGTGCGAAGACCAGGTCTTAACACTTGAACGAGCTTACCTGCCCCTGCCTCACTCTGGACGGACTACCCTCTTTAAATACTGAAATTGTTGGTGTCATCACCTTCCAATTACACAAAGGCGATTTACGCCGAACACACACCCTCTCCATTACCCTTGTAGCAGAACCACCCGAGGTCATTAGCAGTGCGCTTAACCAAATCACCAACAGTTTGTTCAGACCGCTACTCCACCAACCCCCGTACCGATACCTACTCAAAAGAGACGGATACATTACGTTCCCCATCTCTATCTGGATCACACCCCATTACTCCAACCTTCGCCCAGCCAGCGAAGATGAGTACCGCCAAGACCCTAGAACCAGAACCCCTGGACAAAGCCTTTCAGCTGCCCAGCGTACCAGACCGACTACTGAAAGTCACCCAAGGAAACAGAAATTGGGTCCAGTACACGCAGATGTTTGGGGCGGTCGCCCTCCCAGCCAGAGCAGACGACCAACTCAAGAAAAAATACTATCTGAGAGGACTCAAGAAAGAACTCGCCGTGCGAGTCCTTCAGGACGGAGTACCAGATTGTTTTGAAGATCTAATAACTCAAACAGGGAAGCACGCAGAGTCAATGGAAGAAGAGGCTTTTCAAGAAGCCTACAGACCAATCCTATCGCTACACCGAGGAAGAAAAAGAAAGCGCAAAGGTACTGATAACTACATTTGTTTTAGTTGCAGTGAACCAAGACACTGGGCAAGGAACTGCTCAAACCGAAGGAACATGAAGCCAAAGAAGACCCTATGGGAAAGGATGCAAGGAACCCCAGAGCGGAACCGATACCAGGAAAAGAAGCTCACAGAAGCTTCAGAGATCCAGCGTCTCTTAGAATAGATCTCGGATAGACGCCAGCCAACGCCTATTCCAACAAGCAATTGGTTCTCGCCGATCGCACACTTGTGCAAAGAAGTCGAAGTTGAAGTTGATCCTGAACCAGCCATCTTGATCTCTTCGATCTCCCAGATTGTAAAAACAGGCGCACCATCACTTCGGATTAAAGTAGACCTCATAGAAGCCAACAGGACGGCAAGAACCTCTGCATTAATCGACAGCGGAGCAACCGGTGATTTTATTAATCGCCAGTTCATAGAGGAACATTGAGTCGCAACCATCCCTACTCGACCCATCCCCATAAATCATGTGGGAGGAGAACCACTAGGAAACAAGCCCATTACTGCATGGGCAGATCTAGGCGTCCGCATTCATGGAGAAAATCGTGGAATGCGCCAGGAACGGACCTCATTATTTGTCATGGATATAGGAAAGAAGGATGTTATTTTAGGAACTTCCTGGTTGTTAAAGCACAACCCAGAAGTTGACTGGCACGCCTACGGGCTGCACCTCACGAGATGCCCACCCTCCTGCCTAATACAAGGAGGGCCAGTCAAGGCCAAGAGAGCCTTCAAGAAGAAAACAATATTCCCCACCCTCGAGGAGAACAGGATAGAGGCCGAGGGCTATTAGCACCGGGACTACAGCATCCTATCACAAAAGGCAGGAATACCTAGGACAGGCCGGAAAGTGGGAAACACCACAGTACCACATTCGCGGACAATACCTAAAGATCCGGGGTTCACAACCCGAAGGTTGAATGCGCATCTTTGTGCTCGGGCTAAACAAATGGATGCTCCCACATGGGCCGAAGAAGATGCAATGGAAGACGGTAGCGGCAAGCCCGCACTTTCCTCCACGAACCTAGACAAAGATGGAGTATACCTTGTCAGGTACCTAGAAACGGGAGCTCTAGAAGCACTGGAACTATACAACAACTCCGAGGAAGGAGTAGATATCCACAGAGCCAAAACCCAGGAAAAGTCGCAGCCTTAGGGCATGCACAAAGAAAAGTCACGACCTTGGGGTACGCGCGAAGACAAATTGTGGCCTAGGGGCACACGTGAAGATAAGGAAAATCAGTCGTGGCCTTAGAGCGTGCATGAAGAATTTAGGAACAAGTCGCAACCTAGAGGAAAGCACGAAGACCCGCTCGGGCCGGAACCAAAGAAACAGACCAAGCATACTAACTCACAGCGCTTAGCGGAGGAAGCCGCAAAAGGAAAGCCAGAGTTATCATTTGAGGAAATCGTGCCAAAGGAATACTGGGACTATAAAGAAGTATTCACCGGACGACCCAAAGGACGGCTTCTACCGGAAAGACCATAGGACCATCACATTGACATCAAGGAGGGCATGGAGCACTCGCTACGCCCAAAACTCTACAGTCTAAGTCCTGTCGAACAGGCCAAGCTCAAGAAATTTATAGAGGAAAATCTGGCTAAGGGACTCATCAGGGAATCCAAATCGCACATAGCATCACCCTTCTTTTTTGTCAAAAAGAAGAATGGAAAACTGCGGCCAGTCATGGATTATTGACGGTCAAACAAAATAACCATGAAGAACAAGTACCCCCTGCCGATAATCCAGGAACTTTTAGATCTACTCAAGGTCACGGAATACCTCTCGCTTATGGATGTTGACACAGGTTTCAACAACATAAAAATGTTCGAGAAGGATATTCACAAGGCCGCATTCCTAACGAATCTAGGAATGTATGAACACCTCATTATGTACTTCGGGTTAACAAACTCGCTGGCCACCTTCCAAACAATGATGAACTCGCTCTTCAAGGACCTCATCTACTCGGGGAAGGTCACAATCTATATGGATGACATCTTGGTATTCACCAAGACCATGGAAGAACACATCCAAATCGTACGGCAGGTCCTACAGATATTAAAGGACAACAATCTCTACCTACAACCATCAAAATGCCATTTCCACAAAAACAAACTGACGTACTTAGGGTACGTCATCTTGCATGGACACCTGGAAATGGACCCAGTCAAGGTAGAAGGAATCGCGCAGTGGCCGACGCCTACTCGCGTCAAGGAAGTACAATCCTTCCTTGGATTCTGCAATTTCTATCGTAGATTTATAAAGGATTACTCGAAAGTAGCACGACCGCTATTCAAGTTAACACAAAAAGAACACGCCTGGGAATGGACCCCAGGATGCGAGCAGGCTTTCCAACGACTTAGGAAAGCATTCACGGAGTCACCTGTACTAATCATGCCGAATACGGAACAGCCATTCCACATTGAATGTGATGCCTCTGATTTTGCTACAGGTGCAGTACTCTCGCAACAGGCCAAGGATGGCAAGTGGCACTCATGTGCCTACATATTGAAATCCCTCGCACCCGCAGAATGAAACTACCCGATATACAACAAGGAACTTCTGGCGGTAGTATGGTCGTTCGAAGCATGGAGACATTACTTGGAAGGCGCCACACACCAGGTCGACATCTGGACCGATCACAAGAATCTGAAATGGTTCAGGACATCGCAGAAACTAAATTGTTGACAAGCCCGGTAGTCGCTTTATTTGTCATGCTTCGACTACAAACTCACACACAAGGCGGGGACTACAAATAAATCGGACGGTCTGTCTCGGAGGCCAGACCATAAAGAGGGGGTGGAATTAGATAATTCGGGAGAAGTCCTCCTGGGGCCGGAAATTTTCGATAAAATAGCCCAGCCAAACTCCCGGACCCCCTTCACAGAAGCAACAAACATCTGATCTATCCATCTCGGCGCAACAGATCCAATAGAACCTCTCGATCCACAGAAGATCTTCTACCTTAGGGCAACGGAAAGAACAGTGGTTACCATGATTGAGACAGAGCTTAGGGACCGCATCATAGCAGGAAACAAAGAAGACCCCTGGCTATTGAAAATACTGAAACAGGTCAATGAACTCGGACCCAGATCCCTTAAGAAAGGCTTGCAGGAATGGAACGAAGAGGACGGTCTTGTACTACATTGCGGAAAGGTTTACGTACCATCAAACGGAGAACTACGAAGGGACATAATCAAATGGCATTACAACAATCGAACAGCGGGACATCCAGAAGTTAGAGGTACCCTGGTGTCAGTCGGTCAAGACTATACTTGGCCTGGAATGTCTAACATGGTACAGCAATACATGGAAGGATGCGCAATATGTCAATCAACGAAGAACGACACACACCCAACAATGGTGCCGTTACAACCAATAGAGATACCGGACCGACCATTCGGAACAATCACTATGGAGTTTATTACAGATCTCCTGGAGTCAAATGGATACAACTCAATACACGTGGTCACGGATCGGTTAACAAAGACAACGATCATCACCCCTTGCAAGAAGACGATCAATTCCGATGGCACAGCGAAATTACTCTTAGATCACACATGCCGATGGTACGGATTACCAGACAAGATAATTTCGGACCGCGGAACACAATTTGCGTCTAAAGTAGCATAGGCGCTACTAGAAGAATTAGGAATCAAGTCATCCCTCAGCACAGCTTACCACCCACAGATGGATAGAGCAATGGAGTGGATGAACCAGGAACTGGAGCAATACCTCAGGGCATTTTGCAGCTCCACACAGGACGACTGGGCCAAACTTATTCCCTACGCGGAATATGCCCACAACTCACGCCAACACTCGGCAACGAAGATCTCGCCATTCGAGCTCCTTCATGGATACCAACCAAGAGCTTACCCTGCAATTGTCGGAAACACAAATGTACCCACTGCCGACAAGCGCCTAGAACTGTTAAAGAAAGCACAGCAAGAAGCAAAGGCCAGTTTGGAAATTGCAGCAGAATCCATGAAGACTCAGTACAACAAGTTTGGGGTAGAACTTTCCTCATTCAAGACAGGAGATCAAGTATGGCTCGACGGAAAGAACATACACACAAATTACCCCTTGGAGAAGTTAAGGCCAAAGAGATTTGGGCCATTCAAGATTTTGGACACCATAGGGACGGTTAACTATCGGCTGGAGTTGCTGAAGAATTGGAGAAAGATACACAACGTCTTCTATGCCTCGCGGTTAACTATGTACAAGGAGAACACCACTCACGGTCCAAACTATAGGAAACCTCCACCCGACCTCATCGAAGGACAGGAAGAATTCAAGGTTGAAAGAATTATAGCATCCCGCCGCTTTGGATGTTGGAAGACCCTACAATACCTAGTCAAATAGAAAGGGTACCCGGAATCCAACAACTCATGGGAATCAGCGGACGCGGTCAAGAACGCAAAGGAGGAAGTTAGCAACTTCCACAGGAAATACCCACTGGCAGTCCAAGGCATGGAGCTGTCTACTCGGGAATTACAACTCGCACTCGACAGAAACCAAATAGTGGAACTGTGCGACAGACAAATTTGGCTGATGAAGACCTTGGTAGGGAAGAAACTACTCGACGCAGGTTTAACGGTTCAACAGGCAGAGACCACAATATAGGAAGAAACCTTGAGACAGAAGCTGACACAGACATCAGCAGGAAAGAAACTACTAGGCACAGGACTAACAGTTAAACAGGCAGAAACCGCTATACAGGAAGAATCCATAAGGCGCAAGTTACTTGTTCACCCAATAGGGAAGAAACTACTAGCCACGGGAGCCACAGTCGCACACATACGAGCATCCATAATGGATGAAGAATACAGGTAAAAGCTCAGAAAGACAAAGCTAGGAAGATGGCTCCTAGCTACCGGCGTGACGCCAACAGAAATCAGGTTGGGAATCAAGAAGGCCCAACCATTGTTACCCAGTGGACAGATCATTATGCATTGACAAGGGAAGAACCTTATCTACGATGCGGAGAGTCTAGGAAAGAGCACTCGGACGAATAAACGCGGACGCGCTCAGGAAATGAAGGTGGCCCCTTCCCACTCCTCTCACACACCGACATATTCCTCCGGAGTCAAACACAAGTCAAGGAAATCCCAGAAATCAACATGGGCCAGGAAGAATGCGGACGAACAAGTATTGAATTGGAGATACCGCGCAGTCAAGGACCTAGAGAGACAAATGACCAAGGGACTCGCTTGGAAGAAGGATTCACTTCGTCAAAATGCCGATGAAGACAATGGATCAGAAGAAGGCTTGGTCCACACACCAGAACCGGAAGACACATCTTATCAAAATGCTGATGAAGGCTATACGGATGAAGGCTCGGATTACTCGCTGGATGAAGAAATATAAGAAGATGCTATGGACCTAGACAGCGTCAACGGAGAATGGAGGAAAGGACCCCTCTCCCCAATCTTTGAAGAAGATGATGAAGATGATGATGAAACAGACTTAGGAATGTCCTATTCACCGACGGGACTCACCCCTTCCTCCGCGCCTATGGAACAAACACCCCCCACGCCATATACACCATATGAAAGTGGTGCTTGGCGCATCACAGCAAAAGAACCCCCTACACGATACAGGAGCAGCGCTTGGCACGTCTCAGCGAAAGATATCAACTCAGACGAGGATACACCTCCTCGTACCCCCAGTACCCCCAACTCTGACGGAGACATACAGGTAAACTCCGAAGACGAGCAACATGAATTTGACGTGGCCGAAGAATTAGGAGACCTATCAATCAAGGATACCCCTGGACGGCTACTAGGTGGCATGGATATTGACAGTCTAAACACACACACAAGACGGCCAGCACTATCTATCACAATACCGCAGGAAACGAATTACCCCACCCCTCGCTCAAGCACTATGAGTAGCGCTTCGACAGACGAAGCCCCTTAGAGAACCACCCCAACTAGCAAACTGCTATGGAAGGACACCAAAAGTAATCTTGGCTGATTAACTATCAACTCCAACGCCATGGACACCAAAGACGATCTTGGCCGATCGCCTATTGCGGAGTTGGAACCAGAAATATCCAGAGAGGAACAGCGATGGCAAGAGATTCAAACCCAGCAGATTGGCCAAGTAGGACCAAATGAAGCAGGGCCTATATTAGAGAGCCCAACGCCTGGAATCTCCCCACTCTCCCTTGACCACCCTCTATTCGCACCCCCTCCTCTGCTAGACAGCAAGTGGTACAGTAACCCAGAGCTGTACAAACCACTAGATCTCTCCTACCAACCCCCCAAGGAGAATGCCTAACGAATGGGACCCGCGCGTTGCCATATACAACGCAGTCAAGGTCATGCTCACGCTCCGCGCTCTGCACGACATCGACACATATGCACACACGCCACCATCTGAGCCATCCCCTCAGATATTCCCTACCAGTCCTGACTCCTCGTCATCACCGACTTTACCCTCATTCCCCGTTCCACCCATGCCACGCCCACCCTGACTCCTCATCATCACCGTCTTTACCCTCGCTCTCTGCTCTACCCATGCCACGCCCATCAACACTGGCTAGACACTAGTCAAACCAACATCCCAGACCATGCATTATTATGCTTCCACTTTGCCTGACTCACGCCTAGTCAATCCCCACTCTATCATTGCATAGCACTACCCGACTTTTGCCTTGGCCTGCATATCGTGCAACCCAACCAACCATTACCCATTGCGCTATATGTGAGGCCGAGGTTAGAAAGGGGGGTGGTGTTAAGAGCCGGCTCATAACACATGATATATGATCACCTGATTATATGACAAGTGGTCTATGACCAACAGATATAACCTATACCTGGTGACCGACCCTTTGACTTCACCAACAGACACTCGGTTATCTTATCTTATCTTTTACCTCTGATCAGCGATCACATCATCACAGTTACCTGAACAGTTCCTGACCCTGACCCTGTTCCTGGTTCCTGTTCCTGCCCCAATGTTTTGTTCGTTGATTCTTCGATCATTGATTGTTTGCTTCTATTTACCTCGGTACCTTAAGAAGCACGGACCTTCTGTCGATCTTGCCCTAAACTAGACTACATATATATAGAACGAGCCAGATACCTGTATCGCCAGCTCGTTCACCTTTGTTACTCTACCTGTTCTTACTCTTGACCTTTGGTACTAGCCATACCTCTGCTACATCATAGTCTTTGCCATTAGGCCAGACCTTTGATTGTCAATAGAACATCTGATTAAACATTGGTTTAACTTGTCTCTATGCTTTTCTCTATCATCATCCTCAACCACTCAGTTGTCATCTCAATACTGGCTGAGTTCTACACAGGACTAGCAGTATTCTATCTCGACTTTAGTGGGCAGCATATCTACTGCCATCCAGGCCCACACCAGGTTGTACCCTCACACCTGTGGGAAAACCTTTGTGCCTTCTTGGAGACACAATACTATCACAAATCTCTCATGCATTCCGAATTATGCACTCAGTTAGCCGCTGGTGCTTTTATCGGACGCACTTGGATTTGGCATCCCTCAGTGACTTAGGAGCCTCCTGGCACATTACGTGCGAAAACCAGGTCTTAACATATCCCTAGCTGCCTCTAATACTATCTTAATGACTTTTTTGCAAATTTTTCCCCCAACATGCTATTCTTAAATGTCTTTGCCCCAAAGGACTAGATTATAAAGCTTGGCCATACCCTTAGTCTTCACCTCCAGCCTAAGAAGACTCTAGGTCTAGTAACATACCTAGAGTACCTGGGTCTAGAACTCAACTCTATCACAATAAAGGCTAGGCTCCCTGCTCCAAAGCTTGATATTCTGCATGATCTTCACAAAATGGTCCACATAGCCCTTTTATACACTCTTATAGCTACAGGAACTTGTAGGCTACCTACAACTTATATTGCAGGTAGTGCCCCTCTTGCGGGCATTTTTATACCATGTTTTCTAATTTATGGTATTATTTCATACCAATCACTTATATATTGGCACGTGCCTCACATGCTCTAATGTGATCTTGATTGGTGGCAAGATATTATTATTGCATGGAACAGAATCTAGCTATTGATGCCAAGCAGTGCTGAGGTTCACATCTACATGAATATTAGTGGTATGAAAGAGATCGGCAAAGCTATAAGCTCACAATAGTTCTCTTTCTATCTTTCCTGTTGGCTCCAAGGCTAAGATATTTAGTACAAAGAACTGTATGCTATCCTCTACACCCTTTTTTGCTAGTCTACATCCTCCTTTGCTAGGGCCTAAATTTTGTTAGCCGGCACATTATCTTTTATGTTGACAATCAAGCTGTTGTTCAAGCATTTCTCATGCTATGAAATCACTTTACCCCAGTTATAGAGCTTCTATGCCACTTTCTTAATTTAATATGCTGCCTCAATTTAACTTTTTTCACAGTTTGGCTCTTTTCCAATTAGAATGTACTTACTGATACCGCTTCTCATTTTAATTATACTTGACTATTTAATCTTGTCCCCAATCTCAATTTATAGCCTCCTTACTGGCACCTTTATTTTAGTGGTATCAATATTTCTGATATGTTACACCTTAAGTTGCTTTTTGCCTATAGCATAAGATTGTGTCTAGTATGTATGCCACTTATAGCGTTGGCCAGAAAACTTTCATTGGCTTTGCCATTATCAGTGGGCACTTTAACCTAGATGGAGCCTTCCTTTCGGCCAGCCAAAATGCTGTTATGACACAGATAGCCTAGCTTAACAGTTAGGTCTAACCTAGATTAGAATAATAGAAACTTGGCTATGTCAAATAGTTAAAACTTGATCATTAGGTATGTTACACTTAATATCTAAGGTTTAAGCTATAAAAGGCATAGTATTTAATAGCAAATTGTCTAATTAAATTGAGAAAGGTGGATTTATTAGTTTGACAAATACAATATCAAGAATAGAATATTCTTTATATAGCTAGCTAGTTTTCCATCCTACTACTTTACCTTTTGCTCTATTAGTTACACAGTATTTAGTAGCTTCATTACATTTAATCATAATTGGTAGTCTTATACATAATGTAAGTTTTCCAAAATAGTTTTCAGTATCAGCATGTGATAAATTTTATATGTTGTTTTGTGTATTTATATCTATTGTGTTAGTAGTATATAAGAAATTGAATATATTTTGTTTTGTTTTTAATTGATTTATTAGAAGTGTTTGATAAAGTTTATGAGTCTTTAGAATAAAAAGTGGTAACTTGTTGATTTTGATTTTTCACAAATTGTATTATATCTAAATCATTGATTTTATCTTTATAAATATTAAACAAAGTAATAATTGACATATCACAAAACTTAGAGTCATAAAGTTAGGTTTGGTATTTTGTTTTTCTGTAATCCTAAAATTTACAAGATTTATATTAGCTTTAGTGTAATCACAATATTGTAAATTTTCTAAGTTTTGATGTTAAAAAAATTACTGGAGGTTCAAAGTCTAGTAACTTATAGTAGAAATTTAGAAAATTAGAACAAAGAATGAAAAAAACAAGATCATATTCCTATAAATATACATCATTCTTTAAAATAGTGTAGATTTCTATACAATGATTAAAAAATCTTGAGGCTTTAAGTAATAGTTAAGGTTATATATCAAAAAAATAATAAAAAATAAAAAAATAAAAAATCTATATATAAAAAACATAGATGATTAAGTTTTAGATAAATATAAATTTAAAAATAAAAATAGCAATAGTATA
This sequence comes from Heterobasidion occidentale, assembly GCA_039111635.1. Lineage (NCBI taxonomy): Eukaryota > Fungi > Basidiomycota > Agaricomycetes > Russulales > Bondarzewiaceae > Heterobasidion > Heterobasidion occidentale. Next base: position 1,574,306 of record JBCAQO010000002.1, on the reverse strand, counting down.
TCTATCCTAAAAAACAGAAAAATTAGCCAAGAACTCTTATATATCCTTATGGATTTATATAGAATAAGAAGACATAAAGCTATGCATATGATGATTTATTTATTGTTTAATTATTAATTAATAATAAAAATATACAATAATGAAAGGACTTTATTAAATATTTTAACTAGTGCAATCAATCAAACACAATTCAATATCAATTATACAAGAGATAGTATTTATATAATTCTAAATAACCTTAACTCTAAAATATTTTGAGCTAATAAACACAAAAATATAAAAATATCTGCTTTATATCATATAATATCACAATATCTACAGTCATCATTAAGTTATGGCAATGTCATATATAGCTGAAGTTTAAGCAATTACTTGTATATTGTAGATTAAGGTACAATGGGTATATGTCTTACAAAACAATTATCAAATTATTATTTAGTAAAATAGATAAAAGTAAGTATATAACATACAATAATTATTTTAATAGAATAGTAAAACTTCAGCATTTATCATTGATTTTATATCTAAAGATTAATAATATCCAAGAAAATATTAATGTAAATATTGAGATATCTTAACTTTATACTATTTAAGAGAAATTATTAATTATAGATTTCATTATTTTACAGCTCGTATAATATTAAAAAACCAAGAAGTATGGACTTATAACAGTGCTATAAATAATAAACAATACATACATGAAAAATAATCTGATGAGCATTAATTAAAATTCTTTGTATAATTTAAGTCAAAAACAAGTTTTAATATTAGTCTATTCTAGACTATAAATAGAGCAAAGATTGTATATGCTGTGTAAAAACAACAGTCCTTTTCAAACAAGTTTTTGTAAGACAATGACATCTTAAAAGTTATTGAAAATATTTTTACTTACATAGCTCTCTATGTCATGAACTGCTAGATTTGATAACTAATAAAGTGGGTTGCCTTTTTTGTATGCAACTAGCAGAGTTGGTGGGAATTAATGGTGGTCTCCACATAGTATGACATTAATGCTACCAAAAGTTTTGCCTGTAATATTGTTCCCTTCAGTGCATTTTGCGATACTAATTTGTTTTAATATAGTGGATAGCATTAGCTTTAATAATATTGAGTACTTGTCTATCTTAAGCTCTTCATTCTTGACTTGTCTGATAAATACTGGTGCAAATTAAAAAGGCTCTACAGAAAGCCCTAGATCCTATCTTGATAGGGTGCATCTTTAATTTCTCCTTATACATTTTGAATATGGTTTAGCTTGCCATACAGTTTTTGCATCTGGTCTCTCCACATCTTCAACTCTTTAATCTAGTCCTCTTCTCCCTTTTATATCCCACTCTTTATATCCCTTAATTGCATAAATCCAGGATTATTTGCCTAATCAAATATGCCTGTTTTTCTAGCCTATATAATAGTCTTATTAGTATATGTCTTTTTTCTTGGAGTAGTTTGTGTCTTTTTCAATATTAGGAAAAAGCTTCAGATCAAATTAACTATAGTTAAGCATAAATCTAGCAAGATTTTTGTTACTTACCATTCAGGATTTTTAGCTTATCCTTCTCTAATCCTAAAATTATAAGCTCTAATTAGAGCTAATTTATTATGTGGATTTTTGAAAAAATAGCAACCAACTAAGTCCTATAATTTCTCTACTATCTCTACACCTTTGATTTTAAAGTATTCATAGAGCTCACTAATCAAACTAAAGTCATATCTTATTATAAACTTGCCTATCACTAGAGTAAACCAACAACCTCATGCCAATATACTTTAGGCCAGTGCTAAACCACTAAGCCACAAGGTCTAAGTTATTTACCTAATAACCTAAAAATGTCAATATAAATAAGGTAATCTCAATATTTCTAATTTTCTTACACATTCATCTTTTATTTATTTTATATATAAAGAGGCCAATAAATACTAAAAAAATCAGGACTTTTAATATTTGAATTTAGGCACCAGACAATAATACAGTAAACTAAAGAAAAATAAAATATAGTAAAAATAAAATTGTAGCACTTATATAATTTAGATTTGGAATGTGTAAAATTATAATTGGGTTAGAGATTTCAATAGGACTGTAGTAGTATAAACAATGTTACCTTTATTTGCAGATTTAATTATAAAGTTGATTATAGATAATATACTTAGCTTAGATTAGCATTTTGAATAATTAGATCTAATTAAGAGAGGAAGTTTTTTTAGATAACTTTATAATTCTTTTTGTAATTAGTTTATTGTTGTCTTCATTATCAAAAGGAATCTATTTCATTTCATTTTCTTTTTCTTTTTATGTATGTTTTATTGCATTCAATTGTTCCTTTTAGCTATCTAATATTGACGATAGTGCTGCACACCCTTAATTGCCCTCTTAGTTTCTATGATAGTGGTTGCAATGAACTAGTCAAACACTGCACTTCATTTTTTATTTGGATTTTTTAAATTGTTATTGATCCACCTCTATGGCTTGAGTAATATTAGCATGCATGCACAATAATAGCTAGACACCTCTGTATTATTGTTTCAAGGGATCATATACACTCTAATAATATTAGGTAAAATATTATATCTTTCTTGTTATAGTATTATGGCTCTTAGAATGATCAGAGCATTAGAGAATGTAGTAAGAACTTGGCATTTTAGAAGCATCTCCTTGATGTTCAGGTTTGCTGTTTTGTAATGTGGATTTTTTATGTTTGGGCATATCATATATGTTTATGATAAACTCAAAGAGGTTGTATTCTTCTAGAGTATTTTCTTAGAATTGATAGTCAATGACCTGCAATTTAGTGTAGAGATGTCTTATCTTATCTGTAACTAATGTAACAATTTAGCACAAGTACTCTATATATAATGTCAGTTTAAATTCCTATTAATTGCTATCTGTTCTTGCCTAAGTGTTTGTTAAGCTTATATCTGCTTGTAGCTTGCTTATTTTATGTTTGTTTTTGTGGCTTGCCTGAAAATGCTAACTTATAAGTATTCATCAAATATTGTATATGATTATTTTTATCTTTGCCTTTGTCTCTAATTAAGAAAGCAGTAGAGCAAAACAAAGGTATATAGTAATGTGAACAATAAATATTGTCTCACCCCATTAGGTAAGATATCATCATCACCGCTACCAGTTCTTAATAATAATTGATTATTTGCATTATTTAAAAGATCATCTTCTATTATGTGTTTTGTAGGGTATTGATATCTAGTATTCTTGATTTATCAGCATTAAATGTGTATGTTTTTGCTGACATGTTGTGACTCTTGGCCTGTTTTTTAGCAGTATAATTACCACGTCAGTTTCTTTGTATTGCCATTGTTAGTGAGTATCTTGCAATTGTTGTTGCACTAAAACTGATATTGCTAGGTTCTAATTGTTCATTATGCCATATAGTTTCTTTAGACCCCATTTGCTATTATCTCAAATATAGTCCTTGTTAGCAATCAGGAAAGGAGCACCTCACTTGTAGACATATGTGATTGTTAGGAATGAGGCAATGTCAATTTTTGCAGGTATATAGTTGTTGGCTTTAGACAACTTATAGCTCTTATTTAGCTAACTCCTTCTTATAGTTGTTGCTGTCTGGATTTAAAAGTTGTTTGTATGCAATCTCTGTTTTGTTTGGTATTGAGTTGCAGTGCTCTTTGGAATTGACACTAGGTAAAAATGTGCAAATGTTTGCTATAATGTATGCCTTCATCTGCTCCTTGAACTTCTCTGTCTTTAACATCTCCTGTAGTTTGGCCAGACTTGGAGAATGCTTAAGCCACAATAGTAAATAAAGATGAAGGATGCCATGTCCTTGAAATTTGACAGCCTCAATATAACCTCACCCATGACCCCTATTCTACTCACTATTTTTTCTTCATTGACACAAACTTGAAATAGTGTCTCTAATATTGTTCTAATTATGAAGTGGAAGAATTTTGCTACAGCATATAGATCCACTGTGATGTTGTATGTGTACTGTGCTTTGTCAGGTCCCATTATCAATATGAAGTGATTAAGATCTATATTCTTGCCTATGACGGCTTGGACAATTAGATTATGCAAATCTGATGGATTTATTATGGCCCACACCAAAGCAAATCCTTTGAATATAAAGGTCAACCATATTTCACTCCTCTACTAACACTGTGATTGATTTGACCCTTGTACACATAATTCTGTAGTGTGAATGTACTGAGGTAACAATTTAATTACAGGATTTAATATTGGGGAGTGATTGCTTTCCTCTTTGGCAGCTTGTTGTAACCTCTCCTTTGTAATTATAGATAGAATGCACACATTAGAATCAAAATTCTTACATTACATCTAGATCCTGGCCAATTGAAGAGATTGGTGGCACTGTTATATACTAAATACAACAAAGGAAAATGTGTGACAGCAAAAGTATCTATCCTAATACTGAAGAGCCTATTTGATGTATTCTGCAAATGACACTAGAACCAGATAATCACTCTTGATACCTTCTTGTCCATATTAAAATAATATGGGATAGGCCTTTTCAAAAAAGTTGGAGGTATTTGGGTTGTATGCTCTTTATTCACCTCTCTGCAGTCTACCAAAATCACTGACCCACTGTTGTTCATGTCTCATAACATAGCTGCCTTTTTATTTATTGTCCACAAATTGGCAAGTCTATACCATATGAGATCATTTGCTGTCACATTTGTGAGGTCTGTGTCAATGGCCTTGGCCACTTACATAGGTATAATATCTAGGCCTGTTTTATTTGTTATTACATACAACACCATGAGTTGGTTAATATTTCATTTGTGAGTAGCAATGCTAACCTTGTTTGTCAACCATGTTCATTAATTTACCTATTGCTTCATTTGACAATCCTTCTGGCATTTTTACTAATAATGATAGTATGTGAGTTATGCACACCCATATTTTTAGGCAAAAATATACCATAATTTACTACATTGTCATTTGCTGAAACATATCTGGCACTCACTTAGTTGATTATTCTAACATCTGATGTTTGTTTAATATTAGCTATGACTTTTGAAGAAATATCATCTTCCAGTAAAGCTGTCAGGTGATCCTTATTTATCTCAATATATCTGTAGTACTTTGGATTGTTGCTCTAGAACCATACAAGTATAGCCCATATGACAGACCTTCTTACTTTAAAGATGTTATAAAGCCAGTTCTTCAAAAGACAGCCACAACCCACAGACAGACCTTCTTACTTTAAAAATGTTATAAAGCCAGTTCTTCAAAAGACAGCCACAACCCACAAATATGATAGATATGATAGATGCGAGTATTGTAATAGGTCACAGCATTAGCTGGCCCTCTGTTATATCAGTAACCACATTGATATCTTGCTTATAAGTACTGACAGTTCCTCGTATACTATTTTATAGTGACAACAGATCATTCAGATTATAGCCGCTTTTTGATGTCAACTTGAAGATAAATACTTGAGGGTAAAGTAAAATAATGAGCTACACCTCTCACCAACTCAAAAACACCATTAATAGCAGATAGTATGTTTGCTATAGTGAGAGTGAAAAAAGATGATAATGGATAAATGCAAATGGCAACAGACTGGCCTTTACAGCTTTGTTTATATTCTATTCTATAGAAACTGGCTTAATAGGTTTAAAGGCATAATACAGTCTTTGTCTACCCAGAGCGTGTAGATATAAGATAAGTGAGTGTGATGCTCTGATGATGATGGCCTCAATTATGAGCTATTTAGAATGCCTTTCCTCTATTGACAATGTAAGTATTTATTCTAATTGATCTTGTATTTTTTGTTTTGTCAACCTGGAAATGTCTTACATGGTAGCTTAAATGGAAAATAAAGATCTGTCAATATGGGCTACAAAAGAGTGAAGCAATGTGATAATCTCAGGTGATTTTAATTTATAATTGCTTTAATAGCTAATCTTCTATTTTTACCCTTCACATTAGATAAGATTAGTAAACCAAATATGACAGTGGTTATGTATTTAAGAGTCAGCAAAGAAAATGGGTTTGTAATATATTATAAGGCTAAGTCTTTTACACATACTGACAAACTTGACAGTGTTGACATTGGTAAGACAATAGAAGATGAGAGAAGTGTTGAAAGAACAAAACCAATCAAATACAAATAATGTAATTCCTCTTCCTATGCTCTTGCATGCATAAATTATGCCAATATTGGTGTGTCTTCTCAACAACATGGCAACATGCACAATTTTAACTTAAAATATGTCACTTGTAATTTTTTATAAATTGCCTTTATTAATATATCCGCAGAATTAGATTATACTTATTATTTTCTCAAAGATATATAATGACCTTGTATATATATTGACAGGCATAGGTCAATAGAGGCTTGTTTAGTCCATCACCACTTTTACTATGTACTTGTACAGACCTGATATGCCAAATGTTGTTACTTTCTTGATGAGACTACCAAATATTGACTCTTTAGCATGTTTGTGTTGTCCTACTGTGATGTTATGCCTAATGCAGTGTCTTTATTAGATATATCACCATTTTAGGAGCCTCTCATACTATCCAATAACTCATTCATCAGGGAAAAGCTCCATACTAAATTAACCCTAGTCAAGCATAAATTTAGCTAGATTTTTGCCAATTACTATTCAGGATTTTTAGCTTACCCTCTCCCCCCTAATCCTGAAATTATAAGAACTAATTAGAACTAATCAGAGCTAATTTATCATATGGATTTTCGGAAAAATAGCAACCAAACAAGTCCTATGATTCTTTTACTATCACTACACCTTGATTCACAAAGTATCTATAGAGCTCACTAATTAAACTAAAGTCACACATTGTAATGAATTTGCCCATTACTAGAGTTGAACCAACAACCTCATGCCTGCACATCCTAGACCAATGCTCTAAACTACTAAGCCACAAGGTCTAAGTTAGTTACTTAGTAACCTAAATATCACGATATAAATAAGGCAATTTCATACATTCATCTTTTATCTATTCTATATATAAAGTGGTCAATAAATACCCCAAAAATTAGGGCTTTTGATATCTGAATTTAGGCACCAAGTAATGATATAGTAAACTAATAGAAAACAAATAATATACTAAAAATAAAATTGTAGCACTTACATAATTTGGATTTGGGATGTGTAAAATTATAATTGGGTTGTAGATTTCAATGGGACTGTAGAAGTATAGACACTTACTTGCAGATTTGATTATAAAGTTGATTATGGATAATTAGAATAATTAGCTTAGATTAGTATCTTGCATAATTAGATCCTAATTAAGAAAGGTGGTTTTTCCAGATGTTAATCAGTCTGGCTATTAGAATCAACAATGTGAGCAAATATCCCTTGTATTGGAGCATAGAGTATCTTAGTCTAGTATTGATGGTAGGCGAACCCCTTATTTCTAACAATAGTCTGCCACTCACATTTTTGGCAAAACCACCTTTTAGGCTATGATATCTGATGGCATGAAAAGACCACTTAGTTTAAGGCTATGCTTTTTTGGCAACAAATTACTCTTTTGATGGTCCTTAAACTTTATACCATGTGCTTTTCTATCTTTCTTTTTCCTAAAAAACACAATGAGATTAGTAAATTTACTCTATTGCAGATAGCTTTTTTGGTGGCATTATTTGCGAATATGGTATTATTTTACGGTTTGAAGGTTCCTAAAGTTCTTGGTTTTGTGTTTGCAATCATAGAAAGGAGCATTTATAGGCTACTCATATATAATGCTAGTGCCCATGATGTATTTCTGCATGTGTCTCAAGAATTAATATTATTTCCAGTTGCCAAATTTGATAGCCTAGTAACAATAACCCCTTGTAATGAAAATTAAATAGCAGATTATGGTAAGGTGAACAAGACAACCATATAAGACATTTTGCACATGACAAAGTAAATGGGCTAAAACAATATTATTATACTTGGCTGATTATCTGTAGATATCTAGAGAAATCACATGCAATACCTTAAACATTGAATTCATTCTTCTAGACATTCTTCACTGCACTGCCCTAATACAACTTAACAACTGATCAAATGTTTAATAGTGCCAAGCACCAAGATGATTAGAGTGTGATGGTGGGCTTTTGTAATAAACTAACATACAATTAAATTTAAGTTCACAATGGAAATTATTTGCTAGCTACGACTATGCTTATCCTTGAAATTAAAATTTTATATTGTTAGGTACAAACATGTGTTTATATATGATTGAGGCAACAAGAGTAAATTTATGTATGAAGCAATATAAAAGTATGGGTAGTCTTGTTTTTATCTCAAACCAGGGTTCTCTTATATCATAAACAATAATAATAAAGGTATGTGGCTTTATTCTTTCAAGACTTCTTTTTGAGTCTGATTTTGGCTTTTGTGTATCAAACACCAAAATTGAGGACCTAAACATACATTGTTTTTGGTCTGTGTAGCTAACAAATAGCATCATACAACTGTGAATGGTTGCTATTGGGTATGTATAGCTAAAAGGACCTTGAGCTGATAAATTAATGATTATCAAATAATAGGCACCTATTTCTATACTAATAACAAATGACAGTATGTACATAAACATGCTAACATAAGTTGAGAGTTTAGTAAGTAGTTCTTTTATATTTTTATTACAAGATATCTTAATATTGGTAGTACAAGGAGGACATCATAATGTGCTTGTTGGCTTGCCATATGTAGTCGCCAAATGGTACATCAGACATTGAGCATACATAATGAAATAATATATTTGGCATAGCTTGATAATGTACAAAATTAAACCAGGCCATGGCATGCAGCCATATAAGATTTGCAAATGTATAATAATAGAGTATTTAAAAAGTCTGTAGAAATTGGAACAAACACAAAGGCCTGAGATAGCAACAAGGTAGACAAGGAAGTAAATTAACAACGGTTAAAGATAAAAGCATAATGTGAGTAATATGTCTATATTGTATTTAGACAAATTACTCATTATGGCCTCTATGGCAAAGAGATGGTCTAACAAATAAGTTGTTCTACCTGCACTGATCTCACAACCCTCTTTCTTAACTCAAACTATTTTGGACTCCTCTCTATCTCCTATGTCTTTCAATGCTAATTTGTCTCTATATGCAAGCCAATACAGTAACAAGCCTATTCTGCTTTCCTTATCTCAAAGCATTATTGTGTCCCCAAAACATTTTACAACAGCTGCCTTGGTTTAGATTACTCTCACCCCACTTTTTAATTTCATCATCAAACTCAAGAAGCACCTCAATAGAGATGCTCTTTACCTCGGAGACAAGTTAATGATCAATAAGGTTGCTTGGATCAGGGAAGGAAAAGTGGATAAACTAGTTCTACAAAACTCTAAAACTACCCATATAGTTCTTTTCTGCATTGTAGAGATTGACACTTCAGAATATTAGCTAATGTTGGATGCTAATTTTTAAGAAAACATTAACTTTGTAAAGAATTTAGAAGACGTGAAAGCAATGTGTATAATGATTAAGCTAATGATAGAGTTCTTCTTGGGCAAATAATAATTGATTCTCGTAAACTTGTGGGGCTTAATATATGAGATTGCAAAGCCAGGTGGCACTATAGAGAGAGTATTTGTGATACACTCAAGCATGTGCTTCAAAGTTTGCCATATTTTGTTTTTGGTAAGTTATTCATACTGTTTGTAAAAAAAAGTGCCCATTAACATGACAATGTACCAGAAAAGGAACAAGGAGGAATTTAAAGAAGGTAATATAGTATATTGTATTTAACTGGCTAAACCTAACAATATGCTAATCCAGGGAAGCCAACCTAGACAAGGAATACATAATGGCTAGATGATACATATAGAGTGATATTGCAAGGGAACATTTGGAGGAGATAAAGGCTAAGGAATCATATGCCGTCCACCCTCTTCTTGTATATAATATATTTGGCAAAATTGTCAAGCCAAAGAACTATTACAAGATTCTTGCCAAGGCAACTGTTGACTTGCACTTCAGGCTCACTTATTATATAATTTTAAGGTATGATGACAATGGCAAGCAGATCAAAGGTAACATTATTATGACTTTTGTTGCCAACATAGAGCAATTTTGGGTCTTGTCCACCTCCTATATTATAATCTCACTCTCAAAGCAAAAGATCCTGGCCAAAAATCCTTCCACAAGCCCAAGCCATAAGCACAGCAAGATAAGAGTTGACTAACAGTTTGGTTTTTTCTCTACATTTATGACAACAATCTAACATTGTTTTTGGGACTACTGTAGAATGATGCTGTTCTATAGTAATATTAAGATACATTTGTTTGTAATCTGTTTAATATACTAGATGCTTATAGTTTGCAACAGTTATTGGGAATGTTAATACACAAAAGGTGGGCACTTAGGCAATACAGTTGCCCAAGAAAAAGAATTGTGAAATTAAATTCCAGCGTTATAGCCTTTTATACTTGAGTAAGATAGTTTAACAAACTAAGTCTGTTAAGATGAATATCCCACAGCCACTTTGCCCCATTTTTAATATTAAGCTATCCAATGTTGCTCACTTTTCGTGCCTCAATAAGAACATTAAATGGGCATTAATCACAATACTTATAGTTATTTTATCGTCAAACATAATGGACCCAAACAATTGGTGGAGAGCACACAAGAAATGAAAAAAACTAGTGGTATATTGTGTATGTGTTATTCCTTGAGCTCACTAATAATGGCTTCAGTTCTATATCTTAGGGATATCAGACAGTTGAGTCCCTCTACAAGTCATTTGTTGGACAGGAGAAAATAACCCCATTCCGGAGAACCATTAAGACATTCTTAAAGATCATCTACTCCACTTCTTTTAACAAAGGGCGGACCAAGACCAAGTCTTCCTTATAAGAGCCTAAAGACAATTTATTGTCTTCATTCCCTAGATCCTTATTGTTCAGATAGCCTAGGGATCCCTCTTGTGTATTGGTGCACATGATAGATCTCTGACCTAACACTTAAATGAGCTCTTCTATCCCTACCCTATTAGATAAGCTAGAACACCAAAACCTCTGGATGCTCCTCAATGCAGCAAACACACTATTGGCCACAAACATTGCAAGAATAGTGTAAAGATGCTTCACCTAGGATGAAGCCAATAGCTTGGAAACACCTACAGAAGTCCTGACTATTGCTAGACACTAACTCTTGGAAAAAACATACATTGGAGTAGCCACACTCAGGCTATAGCAGTCTCCTAAGTATTTCTTCAATATTGACAAGTTTGGATACCTGTTTAACAAGCTCTGCTTTATTAATAACCTAAAGTTACTGGTCTCCCTCACTGAGAAACCTAATGCAGGGATTTACACTATCTGAACTAAAAACACCATTGACATTCATAATAGAAAACCAAACAACTTCTCTTATACCCTTATCCCTAATTCCAGAAGAACTATTATGAGAATTGTCAACCAAGATAGAATCAGAGAAGAACTTATTAAACAACACAAATAAAAGGCCTACTTTGCAATCCTTATTCATTGGACTTTTACCACTATGTAGTAAAGCAAACTAGACTTGTCTAAACATCCACTAGTGTTGCACTTGGACATTGTTAGGCATCTAATAGTAACATTAGAAGAAGAGACAGAATATCTGAATTAAAGAAAGAGAGGAGAAATGACTTAGAATGGAAAAGACATTAAATTCCAATTTTCTACATATTTTTTGAGTATCTTACCTCTTATACTCAGTTCCCTATCCCTTTTCATGCTTATATTTTGCTTCTAGACTGATTTTAGAGCCCTGAGTCTATTATAGGATGAGCTAGACCATGGCAGAACAATAAGGAATAGAAAAGAAAGTAGTGGAATTTGATGGAATAAAAAGAAAATTTAGTAAAAGGATAAAGAATGTCAAGGAAAGGAAAAGGTCTAGACCATTCCAAGCTGAAAGGAGGAGAAGGTTCTAAGCAGTTCTGAAGGAAGCTGAAAGAAAATTCTACCACATTCTAAGCTTTTCTCCTGCTTTTCTTAGTGTTCCTCTACTTTTCTCCCTATTCTTTTTATTTTTACAGCATTTTTTGTGACTCACAATGACTCTGCTCAGCCTGTATATACTAGGAATGAGTTTCCCACTTGAGAATAGTATATAAGGAGGCTGATTGTCCTGCTTCAGACAGAGACATTTCTTACTCTTATTTTCATCATCAGTCAGTCAGTGCTAGTCATCAAGTCCTTTGAGTGATATTAGTTGGAGACAAGCTTCAAGACTTGAATAGATACTAGACAACCTAGTAACTCACCTTCAATCTGTGCGGCACCTCAGTAACTAGAATCACAAAGTACTTAAGCTTGTCTTAAATATATTTGACTTTTACAGAGTGTTTCTGTTGTCAGTGGTTTGGCACCATCTCAGAAATTTATTGAATATCTTAGGATATTCTTATTGCTGCCTACAATAGTGACCAAGATCTGTGTATCATGCCAACACCAGAAGATATCATCTAGAACAACAATCAAACAAATACTAGATATATCTGGAAAAACAGGAAACTCCGATTGTATCTAGGAATAAAACCATTCCTCATCGCAATACTGGTCAACACAGAAATCAATGGCATTATTTTCATTGCCAAACAAGGAGAGTTTGCCCATAAAACTTATTATCTCCAGACTCTCATCTTTAGACAAATCTTCTCTAAAATTATCCAGTTTCTTGACCAGATCAACATTGCTATTAACAAAATTGTCAAAAGGGACCTACATCTACAGGAAGGTTTACTTGCAGGAAAAAGACAAACAGTCTCCTTCTACTTCTAGGAATAAACCATTAAGTCAACACTCCCTGCAGGATATCCAAAACCCTACACTATAGACCTAGCCAAAGTCCTTGTAGACTTATCAGAGGACATTGACAGGGACCAAGTTTATTACAACAAAACAAACAGACACTTTTATTATGAAGAAACCCTCACAGAATTTTACAAGCAAAGAGAACAAAGCCTCTTTTACTAAAAACTGTACTATAACTAGATCATCCAAGAAAGACCAAGCCTACAAATAGTTAGACTTGTAGACTATGTCACAAGAAAAGCCCTTGACGAGCCTAAATCACTGACAGATCAGCATCATAACTTGCCAAGACCACACATATATAGTCTACCTAAGGAGCCAGCGAGTGAAAATAGACTTTTTAGAAAAAACACTCCTCATACATTCCCCTTACAAGAAACCTTTTCACAAGCAAGCTTTCATACTCCAACATTGGACCCAGACCCCAGACAAAGGTATTTTAAAGAACTAAATCCTGATAAAAAACTGTTTAAAGATCCACAGTCTCCTACCAATACAATGTTGACAAATCCTAGAGATACTAAATCCAAGGGACCAGCTATGGCCAAACCAACCCCCTTTAATGGAAGCCAAAAATGAATGGAGCAATTTCTTTATAAAATTAACCTAATGATATTTTGAAAAAAGATTTTGCGGATGAATTTGCCAAAATTACTTATGCTTTGTCATACACGAAGGGAGGGCTGGCCAGAATATGGTCAAGGAATTTTACTAGAGCTGGAAATACAGCCAACAACTAAAGATTATATATATAGAAGAAAAGAGATCTTATCTCTGTCTATGACAAAATAGCTACTAACTTTAAGGAGTTCAACAAGATAGCAGATGCCAGAGACAAACTGTCTAGGTTGAACCAAGGAAAGGAATCCTTCAAGACCTATCTGTAGTTATTTGAACAGGTTGCAGAACTCATGTGAGTGGAATTAGAAACCAAGAAGATCTATTTCTTGAGAGGTTCAAATTGGGAGTTGGCCAAAAAGATTTACACCAATCCAGCTGACAACAACACATGAGCCAAGTTAGTTGAGAAGGCCAAGAGATATGAAAGGATGTGCATTGAACAGAATCGAGCATGCAACTTTTAAAGTGGCAAATACCAAGTCTTTACTCTAGGCACATATTACAAAGAACAGGCACCCCTACCTCATGAAAGAGAATCTCAATATGTTCTTATGGATGTAGATGCCGCAGAAATAGAAGCCAATATCATTTGCTCTTGGTTCAAAAAACTTACTCCTGCAGAAAGGGATCAACTTGCCAAAGAAGGCAAGTGCTTCTTTTGTAAGAAGCCTAAGCATATGGCATGCAACTACCTTTCTTGACCCAAGAAAAAATTTCAACCTAACTGCCAAATAGTGCACAATATAGAAGAAGAATAAATTAACAATAAAGACATCAAAAAAAAAAATAGGGTTGTCTATATTTAGCAAATGATGATGAGCCTTAGCATGGAAGAAATTGATAAGGTTTCTGCCTTTAGCAAATCAAAGAATTTTCAAAGGCTCTCCCACTAGCAGTAGATGCGAAGAGAAGGATTTTTACAGAGAATTAATGATTTCTTTTGGCCAGTAAAGTCACTGACCAAAAGCATGGACATCCAGATGTATTGTATCTTTTGGAAATAAAATCACATGGTGTATCATCATTCTGAATCAAAACAATGCTCATTGGCAAGAATGAAAAAGCTGCTACTCAGGCCTTAATGGATAATAGAGCTATAAAAATTTTCATATACCCTCACTTAGTTGAAGCACATCAAATTAGCACTCAGAAAACCCCTACCCTCATTTCAGTTAACATGGTCCAAAAACTAAGTTTAAGGGGAAACCTATCACAAAATTTGTAGAACTAAAACTATAAGTTTTAAGCGAAGGGGAAGGGTCGCATACAGAATTAGCAAGATTATATATAGCAGAAATAGAAAAGGAGGACATTATTCTAAGAACCAACTGGTTGTTGGAGCACAACCCAGAAGTCAATTAGCATGCCTACAGACTGCACTTCACCCAATACCCATTATTCTGTCAAATAAAAGGAGAGCCAGTAAAAGCTAAAAGAGCTACAAAAAAACCAGGATATCTAAACCCAAGTATATGGTGCATGGTGACAGTACATCTAGAAAACCCTCACCTCTTATTAATTTATAATTATATATAATTATCAACAATGTGAATTTGTACTAATGATGTATTATATCTAATTATTTTAAATATGATTGTGATTAAATCTTAAAATTAAGGTAATGCTGTTCATATTATTAGAGTCTTATAAGAAAGTACTAACCTGATTATTATCTTACATATCCAGATTCTTGATTGAGTGAGTATTACAAATATTTTTTCCCAATATAAAATGTATTCTCTATTTGTTGTTAGTTTTGTAAAAGGATTTGGTATCTAAGCTCATATTCTGAAAGCCATATTTTTCTGGGTATTTGTCAACTTATTTATAAATAAAACAAATGAGAAATAAATATGTAATAGAATTAGATATATTGAAACTGTTTATATCATTAAATTACCAAGCTAAGTAAGTTAGACCTTATAGCTGAGTAGTTTAGAGTATCTCTCTGGAGTGCTTATAAGCATAAGGTTGTGTGTTCAACTCCAAAATAGGGTAGGTTTGTTGTAAAGTGCAATTTTAGGTTTAGATAATGAACTCATGACCTTTATAGCTAGACTCTGTTTGAAAGTTGTAGATAGCCATAGTACTAGCAAGTGATCATAGTACTTGGTTGAACCTTGGTTTTTGGAAAATTTATATGAAAATTATGCATAATTAAAGCTAACTAGTCTTTATAAGCCATAAATAATAGAGGGGAAGCTAAAAATGTATAATGATAATTGATGGCAATTTATATAATTATGGAAAATTTGAGCATAATTAAGGGAGTATTTGTTCTAGATGTACTGTAAAAGAGTAACTATTCAATCCCGATGCAAAAGCCAAAAATAAGCAAGCTAGGCTGAAAAGTGGGAAATACTACAGTACCACATTCATAAATGATACCTAAAAGTATAGAGTTTGCAACTCAAAGGTTAAATGTCAAATATTTGAAGGCCTAAGCCAAATATTATAAGGCTCCGACATAGGCTGAAAAAGATGTTCTAAGGATAATGACTATATTGTGGCACTTTTCTCTACAGATCTAAAAAAAAAAAGTCTATCTCATCAGGTATGTTAACACATCAATTTTTCAGGCCCTGGAATTATACAATAACTCAAAAAAAGGCATTGATATATGTCATGCCAAAACTACAGAACTTCCATAGGCTAACACAGTGGCGCTCAAAAAAAAACCTGTTAATATGGCAATAGGGACACAGACCAGGCACACCAATTTGCAAAAACTAGCAAAAGAAGCCATAAAAGGGAAACCCAAACTGTCTTTTGAAGAAATTGTGCCAAAGGAATACCGAGACTATTAGAAAGTTTTTAAAGATTAACTAAAGGGAAAACTACCATCTAGTTGACCCTAGGATCACAAAATGGAACTCAAAGAAGGAGTTGATCACGTACTCAAACCTAAGCTATACAGTCTTAGTTGAGCAGAGCAAGTAAAACTCAAGAAGCTTATTAACAAGAATCTAAAGAAAGGATTCATCTAGGAATCTAAGTGGCATATGACATCTTCCTTTTTCTTTATTAAAAAAAAGAACAAAAAGTTATGGCTAGTAATGGATTATTGCAAACTTAACAAAATTATAGTAAAAAACAAGTACCCTTTGCCAATTATCCAAGAACTACTAGATCTGATAACTAAAACCATATACTTTTTACTCATGGACATTGACATAGGATATAACAACATGCTTATGAAAAAAGGCAGTGGGAAGCTAGTGGCATTCATCACTAATCTAGGAATGTACAAACCCCTGGTTATGTTCTTCAGACTGACCAACTCTTTGGCAATGTTCTAAACAATGATAAATGCTCTTTTTACAAATCTTCTCTATACAAGGAAAGTAGCCATTTATATGGACAACATTTTGGTGTTCTTTAAGACCATGGACAAACATGTCAAAATAGTGCAACAGGTTTTACAGATCCTACATGACAACAATCTATATTTGCAAACTCTAAAATGCCATTTTACAAAACAAAGATTGACTACCTTGAATATGTTATATCCTATGAATATCTTGAAATGGACCCTATGAAAGTGGCCAGCATTATAGAGTGGCTAACTCCAACTAAAGTTAAAAAAGTACAATTGTTTTTAGGATTTTGTAGCTTTTATCGTAGATTTATCAAAGATTACTCAAAAATAGCAAAACCACTATTCAAGTTGACACAAAAAGAATGCAGCTGAGATTGATCACCAGCATGTGAGAATGTGTTGATGTGCTAGCAATGGCCCTGTGTATGAAAACACACAACAAAACACATCATTAGATATGGGGTAGACAAGAGCTGGCTCTGTGGTACAAGGAATGGTCAGCCTAGAGGAAACAACCAAAGAATAGGCAGTGCGTAGTCTGGATCTATAGGTGTGATGCTCTGTGATGCCCTGCAATGCTTTATAATGCTCTGTGATACTCTGTAATACTCTACAATGTTCTGTGATACTCAAGATTGCAAAGTTTGATGCAATGTTGTGATGTCAAGGTTGCAATGTTACGAGGTTGAGGTTGTGAGGTTGTGAGGTCCAATGCAATAGGGAGAGGTGCAGAGTGATAGAGAGATGCTCAGAGGGATAAGGAGATGTTTGAAAAGGTAAAGGAAGTGGTACTAGGAGATGGGAAGAGGTATGAGACACTATAAGGACACAACACAATTTGGAGCAATGCTAGGCAGTTTGGAGTGATGGTAAGATAATAACTAGACTCTAGAGCATACTACAAGGGCTCTGCAAGGTTGAGGTTGCAAGATTTGCAATAATTAGCAATGTGAGAGCATTTTGGACAAGGTGTAATCTGAATAGTGGAGGGGAACCAAATCTTGTGTATTGCAGAGAGTGTAGGTAGGTTTTATAGTGAGAACAGAATGGTAGGTATGAAGGAGGAGAACTACGATAAACCTTGAAAATCTCAGAGACCTGTGGAACTGCTCTGGGCTGCATAAGGTTGTACTCTTGGCATCGCTCTATCTATCTTGTACTAAATCGGAAGGCCTCAGCATGAGCAGCAAAAGGCTCGGAGAGATAAAGAGAACAGAGATAAGAAGTCCAAGAACTGTTAGCATGATCATAAGGTTGCGTGGGCAATGCCTTGAGGGCACAGAGATCTCCAAGGTCAATAATATTGAGGGAAAGATTATAGGTGCTGTGCAAGGACCGCCAAGGATGTTTGGAGGCATGCGTCACCAATGCGATGAGAGGAAACTATGAAGAAGTTGTAGGAGATTGTACAAAAGCCTACAGGGATCGTACAGGCACTGCGAGGTTGTGTAGATATTAGAAAGGTTGTGTGGGGGAATCAGAGCTTGCAATAATGTGTGCAAGACTGTACAGAAGCCTGTGAGATTGTACTGATTGTTCTGAGGTCACACCATAGCTGAGATCTATGCTGTAAAAGTTGCAAAATATAGGGCTCAGAGCACAGCATGAAGGCATGCTCATTAGCATTCCAAATGCTCAAACAAATATTTACAGAATCTCCAGTGCTTGTTATGCCGGACATTAGGACTCTCTTCCACATTGAGTGTAATGTCTTTAACTTTGCTAACAGAGCCATGTTATTACAGGTCACATTAGATGGCAAATGGCATCCATGTACCTATATTTCCAAATTCTTCTCATTAACAAAACACAACTACCCAATCTACAATAAAGAGTTGCTAGCCATTATTCAAGCCTTTGAGGCTTGGCAACATTACTTGGAGGGTGCTAACTATCCAGTTGATGCCTTAACAGACCACAAGAGCCTTGAATGATTCCACTCAACCTAGAAATTAAACCATCATTAAGCTTAATGGTCACTCTTCCTCTCATATTTTAACTACAAATTAATGCACAAGGCAAGAGTCACTAATGAATCTGATGGTCTGTCAAGGCATCCAGACCATAAGGAGGGGGTAGAATTTGACAATTTAGGAGAAACACTCTTAGAGCCAAAACTCTTCAATGAAATAGGGAAAACAACCCAAAGACCCTTTATGGAGATCAATACAATTAATACAGAAGATGCTTGGGACCTCCACCAAATTCTCCACATTAGGGCAATTAGAAAGAAGGTGTCACTATGATTAATGAAGACCTTAAGAAGCACATCATTGAAGAAAACAAGAAAGACAATTGGCTACTAGAAACACTAGCTAAGGTCAAGGCCTTAGAGCCTTGAAGCATGAAAAAAGGATTACAAGAATGGAATGACAAAGAAGTATTGGTCTTACACAATGGAAAAATATATGTCCCTCAAAATAAACAGCTTTGTCAAAATATCATCAAGTTAAACCACAACAATCTAGCAGCAGATTATTTGGGATAAAGAAGAATACTAGTCATAGTAGGACAAAAATTCACTTGGCCTAGAATCTCAAACAAAGTTCACCAATACATGAAAGGATGCACTACATGTCAATCTATGAAAAATGACACACACTCTACCATGGTACCCTTGCAACCAATAGAAATTCCAGATCAGCCCTTTAGGATGATTACCATGGACTTCATTACTAATCTGCCCAAATCAAATAGATACAATGCCCTTCATATGGTAACCAACAGGTTTTTCATGATAGCAGTAATTATGTTATGTAAGAAATCCATTGACTCTAATAAAACAACAAAGATCTTACTTAAGAATACCTAGAGAAGTTATGGACTACCCAATAAAATCATATTAGACAGAGGAGCTCAATTTGCTTCAAAAGTAGCACAGGCCTTGCTTAAAGAACTAGAAATTCAATCTGCATTAAGCATAGCCTACCATCCACAGATAGAGTGCACTACTTAATGAATGAATCAGGAACTAAAGCAGTACCTTAAAGCCTTTTGCAGCTTTTCACAAAATGATTGGGCAGAACTAATTTTTTATGCAAAATACACCTATAATACACATCAGCACTTGGCCACCTAGAAGTCACTATTCTAGCTTCTACATGGATATCAGCCATGGGCTTACCCAGCTATCATTAGAAACACAAATGTCCCCACCGCCAACACTTGCCTCAAAGCTTTACATATGTGCTAGGAAAGAAGCACAAGCTAGCCTCAAAATTGTAGCTAAAGCCATAAGAATACAGCATAACTGTTTTGGAATGGACCTACTGTCTTTTAAGAAGGAAAATCAAGTATGGCTAGATGAGAAAAATATCTACACCTGTTGGAATACGATCCTCTTCACCATTCATCCCTTATTTAGTGTTTCATCCTTTCTCTCTCTTACTAATTTCCTTACCTGGGTTTTATGTATCACAAACTGACCATTATTTTTGAGGCGTTAGCACCCTGCTCCCTTAGTTATTTTTCCTCCATTTCAAGTGACAACTGAGGTGAGCTTCTCTGTTGATTACTCTACTATACTCATACTAAAAGCTGTTTGTAGTTCTTGTGCCCCAGTATTCACTGTCTCTTAGGTACATTATTATTCAGTTGTTTTTCCTCCATCTAGTGATAACTGAGTTCTTATGCCCTGGTATTCACTGTTCCACAGATCATACCTTCCATCAGGTTATAGGCTCTGGTGTGCTATTTATATAAGACAGACTTACCAAAACTTCAAGACTCATTGTCCGCACTACAAAATACCAAGCCAAGACTCGCTCGAGCCCCTAAGAAAATTTTCCAAGCAGCATCAAACCAAACATGTCAATTGCCCCCTCCTTATCCCTCAGGGTGTACATCCTACCTAAGACGGAGAGGCTAACTATGTCAAACTGGGCAGACTAGATGCTCAGAATATACATAATGTGTCAAGTACAAGGCCTCAAGCCATATCTACTTGGCACTATCCTTCTGCCTACCAAAAACATGGCCTCACTGCTAAGCATTTTCCCCATACCACCACCAACACTCATTGCTAGTACTACATCACCCGCCGCTGGTGCTACAACCCCCACCATAGCCACACTGGGGGTGACACCACCTGCATTGCTAACACAAATACTGCCATATGCCAGTCCATCTATAACACCCCCTTTGTCGGCCTTCTTCCTCATCTCTCTACTAACAACAACGCCAATAGCGGTTACCTATGCAGCCTTAGAAAGGGAGTGGAGTGAACGGGACATGTTAGCACGTGTGCACATCATCTTGAACATTGCTAACATACCAGGTTCTGGCCTCAACATATCCAGAACAGCTACGACTGCCTAGTGTTTAGTCTGTAACCAGTTCAAGCTCTGTGACCTTATTGTGGTTCAGGATATGTGAATGAGACTGGCCTCTACTTGGTACGTCAAAGACACAGCAGTCACCGAGCATTTCAAAACACTCCAGATGTTGCACAACACCGCAAACCACGCTAGAGTAGGGATCAAAGAGGGCAAGTTTTGCCAGACAGCATTAATGACCTTTCCGGTGGAGGGGATATTGGGCACAGTTGTCATAACACTGCTCACCTGTCAAGATTCCCTTGTTGCAGAGTTGGTGCTGTTCTCCCAAGAGGCATGCATTGGAGCCAGTGCACTCCGACACAGTAACATATCAGGCATAGCGACAACTCCTAGTAGTATGGCGCTTGTAGCAACCGAGAGATCCCGCTGCTTACACTATGGTAAACTTGGGCACTAAACAGAAAAGTGTTAGATAGATGGTGGTGCCACTGAGCACAAACAGCTGGAGTGGTGGAGAAAGCAACAGAATCATGGGGGTGGTGGAGATCAAAACACCAACACACACAATGTGGCCCTTGCTATTGGACCGAACATCTCCTTCATTGCGCATGTGGCTGACGGGTCTACAGCACCTAATAAACTGAAGCTGCCCATATACAGCGACTCCGGTGCTACCCACCACTATTTTGCCAACCACCAAGACTTTGTGCTATATGAGGCACTGCCCAGACCTAAGAAGGGCCAAGCAGCCAGTCTAACTGGGTTTATGGTAGTTGGAAGGGGATTAGTGGTCAAAGACACCATAGTGCAAGGACAGCGACAGACATGTATGCTCCAAGCCCTGCACACCCCAAAGATAGCCCAAAATCTACTGTCTACCTGGCAATTTGACTAGGAGGGATGTTGCATCATTATGGAGAATGGCCAAACTGTTGTCCTTAACCCGACCAGCAGCAGGCTGTTTGAGAGCAGGACAGCGTAGGCAGGACTCTATGCCATCCAACTCTATTGCCCCTCACCTGTGGCCATTGTACATGCCTGGCTGACATAGTCCCATACTACTCATGAAGTCATCACGCTATCGGCATTACAAGCCAAGAGTGTGGACCTACCAACCTGGTACCGACAGCTTGGCCACATTGAGATGCAGGTGACCCAGCATGCAGCTCACACTGTGGATGGCATAAATATCCAGCCTGGAAACATTAGCGTAGTATGTAAGGACTGCATGGCCGGTCGTCAATTCTGGTGGCCGTTCAACGAGCATGTTGAGTGTGAGACAGAGGTGGGCAAGCACATCTACGGAGATCTTATTGGGCCAATGCCTACAGCCTCCCTTGGCGGCAAGCGCTACGTGTTTGGCTTGCGAGATGGCTACTTTGGCTAGAGGGATGTCACATTCCTCACTTCAAAGATAGCGGAGGAAACCCTGAGTGCAGCAAAGTGGTTTGTGGCCTAGATCAAAACCCAGATTGGCCACCCGGTTTGCCGTATTTGTACCAATAATGGCACGGAATTTGTGAATGACCTGTGGAGGAAATATTGTGAGTAAGAGGGCATCATACATTACTAGTACCCTCTATTCCCCAGCACAGAATGGCATGGCCAAGTGCGGCAACCAAACCTGGCTTAAACACACCTGGTCCATGATACACAACGGCAACTTACCAACTCACCTGTGAGTGAAGGCTTTCACAATGGCTGTTTACCTCACAAACATTGTGCTGTCATCTCGCCACCCCTCGTCCTCCGCATGGGAGGTCATCTTCCATTACCGCCCCTATGTCAAGCACCTCCACATCTACAGTTCTGTTGCCTATGCAAAAGTCCCAAAAAAGCACCGCTCAAAGCTTGACATAAAAACAGTACAAGCAGTCTTAGTTGTCTACCATGAATGGACATTGTATTGGCTATACAAACCCTCTGCTGGGCAAGTCTTCCTGTTGCAAGATGTGGTTTTTGACAAGAGTGTTGGGCACTGGTCTTGAGTGGTCCCCTCCGTTGAGGGGGAGACACCTGTGGTCCATAAGGGGGAAACAAATAGGGATGCAGAGGCAGAGAAGGGAGAGAAAACTTATAACATCGATGTGGCAAATGCCAAAAACACGCCCAAACTTGGACCCATAAGCCTAAATAGGGACCTGCCAGATGCCACACCGCGTACCTCTCCTTGTTCCAACAACCTCCTACCTACGGTCCCTGATACCCCACACTGGTCCACCAGGCTCATGCAACTCTCATGCACCCTCCGCAAGTCGTGCAAGTATGAAGAACGTGAGGCCCGAGCCAAAGCAAATGACAATGACTAGGCTAATGACACTGCCACTGCACACATTGCGCTTAACGACATCTTGCCCAATGAATGTGGGGACTATGGTACCATGCTTGCCCTCGTTGCTGACTCTAAGAACAGCCTGCTTCCGAGGACTCTGAAGGAAGCTATGAAACGGCCCTCTCTCTGGCAAGAAGATATTAAGAAGAAGCTTACCAAGATGCAAGAGTACAACATCTAGGACATTGTGCCACTGCCTAAGAGTGCAGAAGTAATGGACTACTGCTGGATCTTTGCAGAGAAGTTTGATGGGAACAGTAAAGTCATCGGATGCAAGGCTCGTCTAGTCGGAAAAGGATACTCATAATGTTTCAGGGTGAGCTTCTTATGGACATTGGCCACTGTCATATGACTGGAGACTGTCTACACCGCACTTGTGCTGGCCACAATCCTAGACCTTGAACTCTGGCAAGTAGACTTTGAAAGTGCCTTCCTCAATGCCCCAATCAACTCCGACATCTATATGCAACAGCCAAGCAGGTTTAAAGAGGCTGAGAAGGAGAAATGGGTGTGCCAACTCAACAAGGCAATCTATAGGACAAAACAGGGTGGGAACAACTGGTGGATAGAACTTGATCACGTGTACCTCCAAATGGGCTATAGCCGGTTCTTCTCAGACTACTGTGCGTGATCAAAGACAACAGGAGCCGAGTGCACCATCACTCTCACCCACACTGACGATACTCTATGACTGTTAATAAGTCCCACTGAGGCTCTACGGGCCAAGGGGGAGCTTGCTGCTGCATACAGGATCAAAGATATAGAAGGGGCAAATGGTGAGCCCGAGTTGATTCTTGGTATTAAAGTTGAGCACGATCGGGCATCCCGCACCATCTACATATCCTAGCAAGGATTCCTCCTATGCATACTCAAGTGGGCTGGCATGTTGGATTGCAACATGGAATCCACCCCGCTTCCCTTAGGGGGAGCCTATCGGGCCCTCTTTGACCCTGTTGACAATGCTGAGCGCAACGAGAGCCGCCACAAGCCCTACCAGGAGATACTAGGGGCTATGAGCTACCTTACTGTCACTATCAGGCCAGATATCTCTTATACAACCCAAGTACTTGGCTTCTTCTCACATGGTCCTGGTATGGGCCACTGGTGTGCGCTCAAGCACCTTTGCTGGTACCTCAAGGGAACGGCAAGCTATGGAATCATGTACAGAGGAAAATGGGCAAGTCCGGTCCCAGTTGGATACTTCAATGCTAATTATGCAGTCAAGCTCAATCAGAGGTCTTCCTCAGGGTCGGTGTTCTTCCTAGCGAGTACACCCATTACCTAGAGCTTGAAGAAGCAATAATTGGTTGCAATCTCAACCATTGAGGCGGAGTACATCACTGCAGCTAGCACTACCCAGACGGCCATCTGGCTCAGGATGCTCCTCTGTGAGCTCAAGGTACTAGTCATGGGTCCTACCCTCCTTTATGGCAACAACCTGGGGGCCAACATCCTTATGCACAAATATGTAAACCACTTACGCGCAAAGCATATCGAGATCCGCTACTATTTTGTTTGCAAGCGTGTGGAAGGAGGGGAACTCAAAGTTGAGCATGTTAGCTCAGCCAAGAACCTGGCTGATATACTCACAAAATGGATCCCTCGGAATCACCACAAGGAGCTGATGGTGGGATTAGGTGTTTTGGAGATCTAGGGGGAGTGTTGGAATACAATCTTGTTAGGTCGGAGACCTATCACGTGCACCGATGCACAAAGGGGATCCCTAGGCTAATACATCCACAGCATTGTAGAGTCGGAGGCTCTAATAAATGAAGACGATCAATCGTCTTTGGGCTCTTTCAAGAAACTCGGAGTTGTTCTCTGCCTTGTCCTCGAAGAGATTAAGGAGATGATCCTCGAGATCTTCTCGATGATGAGGAGGAACGGGATAATCTTCTCCTGTCCAACAGATGACCCGAGGGGGTGTCCAACTGAGAACGTGGAAGGCGGCGAGTCCGGTGTAGTAATGCGTGAAGAGGACGTAAGAAGAGAAGGGAGACGAGGCCAGTGCTTCGTCAGACCGTGTAAAGGAGTTTCAGATCTGACAGAGATCACGAAGTGTGGGCTAGGAAGGTAGCCAGACACCAGGTGCAGTGCAGAGATTGAATATATTACAGGTGAACGAGCTGAGCTTCTTAGAAGCTCATCTTGGCTAAATATACAAAGAAGTATCTAGGGCAGGATCGCGCTCTGGTCTGTGCGCTTCTTAGGTACCAAAGTCAACGATTGAGATCCGCAAGCTAAGATGCGTCATCGATCTAACTATAGTACTGGGGCACTAATGTCTATCCACATCCATATCAAGTACCGAGGCACATCGCAATCGATCAGGAACCAGGAACAGGGCCAGGAACTAAAGTCTGTCCACATCAAGAATCAGGAACCGTAAGTAAATGTTCATGTAGCGAGCATGTCAATAGTACTGAGTCATGGGAATCGGTCCGAGTCTGTAGCACGTTCGAAGCACTTGACCAGCCCATCCATTCACGTGTGAAGCACGTGTTAGAACGCGGTCCTAACACTACCCCCTCTCTATACAAGTCTTCGGTGTTTAGCGGGCGCGCCAATGATAGGGGGGGTTTCCTCGTGTGCACTTCATTGAAGGTGGGGATGTTGCAAGCAGGGTACCCGGTCTAGTTGGCGGTAGATCAGATGGTCTAACGCCTGCTTGTGGTACCCGTATTCTTCCGCCGTCTGATCCATCTGCAGACGAAGTCAATGGGACTGCATGTGTGTTGAGCGCAGTGACAATGAAGCGACTGGCACAGAGAGAGTGCCAAAAGAAAGCTTTATAACAACAGGACTGTGGTCCAGAGGGTAAGAGTCTGAAGAAGATACAAAGAAGAGAAGGGAGCGCACCTGTGGTCCAGAGGGTAAGAGTCTGAAGAAAGAATGTTGAGCGCAGTGAGAATGAAGCGACTGGCACAGAGAGTGTGCCAAAAGAAAGCTCTATAACGACAGGACTATGGTCCAGAGGGTAAGAGTCTGAAGTAGATACAACGAACAAAACGGAGCGCACCTGTGGTCCAGAGGGTAAGAGTCTGAAGAAAGAATCGCCCTCGGACCACGGGTATTTAAGCTACAGAGAACAATAAGAAACGAAAAAAGGAAGGTATGACATCAACGGGTCATTACAGGTGGTCCACCTTACAAAGCGGTCAAAAGCTCCACCTGGAGGTCGGTCCGGAGTGTCAATGACATCACACAGGACCGCCTCAGCCGGCTAACCCAGTGAAACAACTAAAACCAAGTGAGACAAGGTGGAAACCAAGTGAGACAGTCCAAAAGGAGAAAGAAAGCAATATACCCGCTCTGGGAGTGGCTCTAGGGCCGCTCCCAGCAACAGAGGCGAGTAATCAATGAGTCCCAAAGGTGGCACGCATGTGGCACCCATGCCACATCAACCAGAACGGCAACAAACAACACACCCTCCTGATTCCACGCCTCTAGAGCGTCCAAAACACCCTCCTAATGCGGCAGATCCTCAAGTCCCATCAAGCTGCAGCAAATCTTCACCTTCTCAGGTGGAACAGTTTTCGTCAGGATGTCCGCAGCGTTGTCCGCAGTAGGAACGTAGGCTGGCGCAATCACACCAGCCTCTACCTGGTCCCTGAGCCAAAAGAAACGAAGATCCAGATGCTTCATCCGCCCATGGTGCTCTGGATTCTTGCTAACTGCAACAGCCGACTGGTTATCGACGCGGAGAATCGACGGCTCAGACAGGGAGTAGCCAAGTTGAGTGAGCAAATTGCGCATCCAGACGATCTCCCGGCCCGCATCAACGGCAGCAATGAATTCTGCCTCTGTGGTCGACTGTGCAACCAGTCCCTGAAGCTTGGAGCTCCAGCTGATCGCTCCAGAGCCAATGCGCAACACATATCCACTGGTGGACCGTCCGTTGTCAGGGTTGCCTGCATGATCAGCATCACAGAACGAGGTGAAGAGCTCCTTGGAGTCAGTGGGGCCATAGACGAGTCGATAATCCAGGGTGCCTCTCAGGTAGCGAAACAAATGCTTCACAGCCTTCCAGTGCGCAATCCCAGGATTCGAGTTGAAACGGCATAGGACAGAGACGGTGTGGGCGATGTCGGGACGAGTGGCAAGTGCAAGGAACAGCAAGGAACCAACAGCAGAGATATAGGGAACCTTCTTCATGTACTCCTTGTCCTCAGTCGATACAGGGGCCATGGAGACAGAGAGATTGGTGCCAGGGACCATGGGGGTCTTCACAGGGGTCGACTCGGCCTGTCCGTAACGCTCTAGCATGTCTAGGATGTACTGGCGCTGGGAGAGCATCAGGCGACGATTCGTGTTGAACGCAGTGACAATGAAGCGACTGGCACAGAGAGAGTGCCAAAAAGAAGCTCTATAACGACAGGACTGTGGTCCAGAGGGTAAGAGTCTGAAGTAGATACAAAGAACAGAAGGGAGCGCACCTGTGGTCCAGAGGGTAAGAGTCTGAAGAAAGAATCGCCCTCGGACCACGGGTATTTAAGCTACAGAGAACAATAAGAAACGAAATAGGAAGGTATGACATCAACGGGTCATTAGAGGTGGTCCACCTTACAAAGCGGTCAAAAGCTCCACCTGGAGGTCGGTCCGGAGTGTCAATGACATCACACAGGACCGCCTCAGCCGGCTAACCCGGTGAAACAACTGAAACCAAGTGAGACAAGGTGGAAACAAAATGAGACAGTCAAAAAAGGAGAAAGAAAGCAATATACCCGCTCTGGGAGTGGCTCTAGGGCCGCTCCCAGCTGCAGAGGCGAGTAATCAATAAGTCCCAAAGGTGGCACGCATGTGGCACCCATGCCACATCAACTAGAACGGCCACAAACAACAATTCGCGCGATCCCTAGCAATCTCTATCCCAAGAAGAGCGGTGGTGGGTCCCAAATCGCGAAGCTTGAACGACCTAGAGAGCTCAACGACCAGATCATCGAGCAGAGACAAGGAATTCGATGCAAATGTGCAGTCATCCACAAAGACTGGCAGAATGACCTTGACCTGATCCTTGGCATAGACATAGATGCTGTTGTCAGAGTAGATCGCCTTGAATCCCATGCGCTCCAGAGCCGCCTTCAACTTCTTGTACCACAGCCGACTCGCCTGCTTCAGCCCATACAAGCCCTTCATCAAGCGACAGACCATCTCAGGTCCTCCCTGCTCAAATCCTTCAGGCTGCTCCATATAAACCACAGTGTCCAGATCACCATTGATAAACGCATGGGAGATGTCCACAGAGCGCAGGTGAAAGTCCTCGAGGGCAGAGAGAGCAAGGATGGCACGAATGGCTGCAAACTTGGCTGTGGGCGCAAATGTCTCGAAATAATCGAATCCAGGGCGCTGACTGAAGCCCTTGGCGACGAGACGAGCCTTGTAGCGTTCGACAGAGCCATCCGTGTTGTGCTTCACCTTGAAAACCCAACGAGAACCAATCGCCTTGCAGCCCTCAGGGAGTGGAACAATGTCCCAGGTGCGATTTCGAGCATGAGCCTCCATCTCTTCCTCTGCCACCTTCTGCCACTCATCTGCATCAGGCGCTTCATTGCCTGACGATACGTCGAGGGCTCAGCCTTTTCTGTACCAGAGGTGAACAGGGCACGCTCGACTTCAGCCAGAAATGCATCCTCAACAATGGGTTCCATCTCTGCATCTCCAGAAGCATCAGGGGCGTCCTCAGCGGCGTCAGAATGAGCATCATCGTCTCCAGGCAGCGTCTTAACCTTCCACCATTCCCCAGGAGCGCGACGAGTGCGAGTGGAGCGTCGAGTAACAGATGGACCTGGTTCAGGGTGGCAGAGCGATTCCTAGAGCGTGTTCTGAGAGCAGGAGGTGGCGCTGGAATGACAGGAGGGGGAGCATCAGGAGGGACAAGAACAGGAGCAAGAGGTGGAGGAGGTGCTGGGTCTGCCACAGGATGATCCTGATCGATGGGAGCGACTTCCAGGTGACCAGCAGGAGGAGGAGCATCTGCTTCCCCCCCCAGAATCGGCACCGGATCAACATCTGCATCCCAAAGACTGAACAGAGACGAAGGAGGAGGGGTGGCAGACTGGGTGTTAGCATCAAAGTGGCGAGTCCCAGGAAAGAATCGCTCATCAAAGTCTGCCCTTTCCGAAATAATGACCTTCCGAGTCGCAGGATTGTAGAACTTCCACGCCTTGTAGCCGTCAGGATACCCAATAAACACGCACTTCTCCATATGCGATCCAAATCCATCCCTTTTGTCCCTCTGCACATGCACATAAGCCAAGCAGCCCCAGACCCGCAAGTGCGAAACATCTGGTTTCTTTCCATGGACCATCTCAAATGGTGTCTTGCCCTTCAGGGTAGATGTCCAGAGTCGATTCCAGACGTGCACATAAGCGGCAAGAGCCTCGCCCCAGAAAACAGTGGCAAACAAGCGCGATTCAGAGAGCATAGCGGTGAGGGCCTCCATGATGGCGCGATTGGCACGCTCTGCCACGCCGTTCTGCTGTGGCTGATTGCGCGCCGTGTGCCTCCTAGCGATCCCATGCTCCAAACAAAACGAGTCCCAGGCATTGGACATGTACTCTCCTCCCTTGTCATCCTGCAAGGCCAAAATGCGCTGTCCAGTCAGATTCTCCACATAGGCCTTGTAGCGCTTGAAAGCCTCAAACGCGTCACTCTTCAAGCGCAGAACATAGACCACTTTGAGCTTGGTGAACTCATCAATGAAGGTGATCCAGTAGCGCATTCCAGAGTGAGTGGCAACAGGGAGAGGACCATGGAGATCAGAATGGACGAGTTCAAGCGGTTTGGAGGTGACAGAGCCAGTGGAGGGGAAGGGTTGAGCGTGCATCTTGCCAGGGAGACAGGGCTCGCACACAGGGTCAGGCTGCACGTCCGAATCGAGCTGTAGACCAGTAACGAGTCGTTCCTTCACCATTTTCTGTACCCCAGCATGGTGGTGGTGGCAGAGACGACGATGCCACAGGGACCAATCGAGAGGGAGAGTAGAAGCGGCACCAGCAGA
This sequence comes from Heterobasidion occidentale, assembly GCA_039111635.1. NCBI lineage: Eukaryota > Fungi > Basidiomycota > Agaricomycetes > Russulales > Bondarzewiaceae > Heterobasidion > Heterobasidion occidentale. Next base: position 1,543,985 of record JBCAQO010000002.1, on the reverse strand, counting down.
CTGCAAAACAACGGTGGAGGTGGTCCCTTGGAGATAGGCGTTGTTGGAACCATCAGGAACGACTGCCATGAACCACACTGCACCATCCCGGGAGAAATGCATGGAAGATCCTTCTATTAGCACAGAGAAGTGCTTGTGCTGAGTCAAATACAGCACAGACAGGAGATTACAGCCAAGATCAGGGACATGCAGGACGTTTGAGAACTCCACAGACTGCGCCCTTTTACCTCCAACGACCGGATTGAACACCACAGTCCCAACACCAGCAGAATAGATGACAGACGAGTCTGCGAGACAAATGGGAACGACGAAGGGACGATAGTTGCGAATCCAGTGGCGATGGGGTGTCATATGAGAGGTCGCACCTGTGTCCGCGTTCCAATCAAGGTCAGTGACGAGTGAGGGGGCCGTGGACGAAGGGGATGGAGCAGGGGAACGAAAACTTGCATTGCCTGCAAACTGCATGGGACCAGAGACTTCAGGGGCCTGAACCGAGTGGGCCTGCTGTGGCTTGAACTTCTTCAGTTCCTCATTGATCCTCTTGAAGCACCTGTCATCAGTGTGGCCAGTGGCACCGCAGAAATCGCACTTGTACTGTTGTTTGTGGCCGTTCTGGTTGATGTGGCATGGGTGCCACATGCGTGCCACCTTTGGGACTCATTGATTACTCGCCTCTGCAGCTGGAGCGGCACTACAGCCACTCCCAGAGCGGGTATATTGCGTTCTTTCTTTTGGGACTGTCTCACTTTGTTTTCACCCTGTCTCACTTGGTTTCAGTTGTTCACCGGGTTGGCTGACTCAGGCGGTCCTGTGTGATGTCATTGACACTCCGGACCGACCTACAGGTGGAGCTTTTGACCGCTTTGTAAGGTGGACCACCTGTAGTGACCCGTTGATGTCATACCTTCCTATTTCGTTTCTTATTGTTCTCTGTAGCTTAAATACCCGTGGTCCGAGGGCGATTCTTTCTTCAGACTCTTACCCTCTGGACCACAGGTGCGCTCCCTTCTGTTCATTGTATCTACTTCAGACTCTTACCCTCTGGACCACAGTCCTGTCGTTATAGAGCTTCTTTTTGGCACTCTCTCTGTGCCAGTCGCTACATTCTCACTGCGCTCAACATGTACTGCTTCCTAGGTGGCCTGGAACGTCTGTAGGAGGTGGAGGAAGAGGAGGGGGATGAAGGAAAGGATGCCACAAGGGCCTGTGCAGAGTCAGTGGCATCAGAACGACGCGCACGGTTCAAATCCTCGCGCTTGAACGCGTCCTCGAGCTTGGAACGGGACAAGACGTCCATGAGACTGAGGAGGAGCGGAAGGTGTCAAACTCGGATGGGAGAGACCACAAGAGCGCCATGCAAGTGAGCTCCTCGTCCTGCTTCTTCAGATCGAAGCCAGAGTCGCGGAGGTTCCTTAGGACGCGCATAGACTCATCCACACGATGAATGAGGGACTGGAGGGACTCATCGTGGCGCTTCTTGATCGAAAAGAGGTCCTCCATCGCGTTGAAACGCGATCCAGCAGACTTCTTGTTGAACTGCTCCTCCAATGTGGTCCAGATAGCAATGGGGTCGTCCTCAATGCCATCCAAAACGCCTCTGAACTGCTCCTCAACCGAAAGTAAGAGCGCACCAGCAGCCTTCTGAGCATTCCTCTTCCACTCTGCCACCTCCTTTGCCTCAGCAGGCTTCTCCTTCGAGCCAACAGGGGCTGTCTCATCACTAGAGACCAGAAGCCACAGGCCTTTGAGACGAAGCCAGGCCTTGATCTCCTTGGACCAGGAAGGGTAGTTGCGATTATTGAGAGGGGAGACAGTAGGGAGAGCGAATGAGGGGTCAGACATGGTGTGGCACGAGTGGCACGAGCAGGGAAAGGTGTTGGAAACGATGTGGGACGATAGGAAAGGCAGGGAAAGCAATGGGGAAGATGTGGCAGCAAAGAGGTGTGGCCAGAAAGGTGTGGCACAGCAGATGGGAGACCAGAAAGTGTCGATAAAACGATGTAGAGCAAAGTCGCTAGAGCGCAGGGCCCATAACCTGTTGAGCGCAGTGAGAATGAAGCGACTGGCACAGAGAGAGTGCCAAAAAGAAGCTCTATAACGACAGGACTGTGGTCCAGAGGGTAAGAGTCTGAAGTAGATACAAAGAACAGAAGGGAGCGCACCTGTGGTCCAGAGGGTAAGAGTCTGAAGAAAGAATCGCCCTCGGACCACAGGTATTTAAGCTACAGAGAACAATAAGAAACGAAATAGGAAGGTATGACATCAACGGGTCACTACAGGTGGTCCACCTTACAAAGCGGTCAAAAGCTCCACCTGTAGGTCGGTCCGGAGTGTCAATGACATCACACAGGACCGCCTGAGTCAGCCAACCCGGTGAAACAACTGAAACCAAGTGAGACAGGGTGAAAACAAAGTGAGACAGTCCCAAAAGAGAAAGAACGCAATATACCCGCTCTGGGAGTGGCTGTAGTGCCGCTCCCAGCTGTAGAGGCGAGTAATCAATGAGTCCCAAAGGTGGCACGCATGTGGCACCCATGCCACATCAACTAGAACGGCCACAAACAACATGCCAAGGATCAGGTCAAGGTCATTCTCCCTGTCTTTGTGGATGACTGCACATTTGCATCGAATTCCTTGTCCCTGCTCGATGATCTGGTTGTTGAGCTCTCTAGGTCGTTCAAACTTTGCGATTTGGGGCCCACCACCGCTCTTCTTGGTATAGAGATTGCCAGGGATCGCGCCCATCGTCGCCTGATGCTCTCCCAGCGCCAGTGCATTCTAGACATGCTGGAGCGTTACGGACAGGCCGAGTCGACCCCTGTGAAGACTCCATGGTCCCTGGCACCAATCTCTCCGTCTCCATGGCTCCTGCATCGACTGAGGACAAGGAGTACATGAAGAAGGTCCCATACATTTCTGCTGTCGGTTCCTTGTTGTTCCTTGCACTCGCCACTTGTCCTGACATCGCCCACACCGTCTCTGTCCTATGCCGTTTCAACTCGAATCCTGGGATTGCGCACTGGAAGGCTGTGAAGCATTTGTTTCGCTATCTGAGAGGCACCCTGGATTATCGACTCGTCTATGGCCCCACTGACTCTAAGGAGCTCTTTACCTCGTTCTGTGATGCTGATCATGCAGGCAACCCTGACAACGGACGGTCCACCAGTGGATATGTGTTGTGCATTGGCTCTGGAGCAATCAGCTGGAGCTCCAAGCTTCAGGGACTTGTTGCACAGTCGACCACAGAGGCAGAATTCATTGCTGCCGTTGATGCGGGCCAGGAGATTGTCTGGATGCGCAATTTGCTCAATGAATTTGGCTACTCCCTCTCTGAGCCGTCGATTCTCCGCGTGGATAACCAGTCCGCCGTTGCAGTTAGCAAGAATCCAGAGCACCATAGGCGCATGAAGCATCTCGATCTTCGTTTCTTTTGGCTCAGGGACCAGGTAGAGGCTAGTGTGATTGCTCCAGCCTACGTTCCTACTGGGGACAACGCTGCGGACATCCTGACGAAAGCTGTTCCACCTGAGAAGGTGAAGATTTGCTGCAGCTTGATGGGACTGGAGGATCTGCGGCATTAGGAGGGTGTTTTGGACGCTCTAGAGGCGTGGAATCAGGAGGGTGTGTTGTTTGTGGCCATTCTGGTTGATGTGGCATGGGTGCCACATGCGTGCCACCTTTGGGACTCATTGATTACCCGCCTCTACAGCTGAGAGCGGCCCTACAGCCACTCCCAGAGCGGGTATATTGCGTTCTTTCTCCTTTTGGACTGTCTCAATTTGTTTTCACCTTGTCTCACTTTGTTCCAGTTGTTTCACCGGGTTAGCCGGCTGAGGCAGTCCTGTGTGATGTCATTAACACTCCGGACCGACCTCCAGGTGGAGCCTTTGACCGCTTTGTAAGGTGGACCACCTGTAATGATCCGTTGATGTCATACCTTCCTATTTTGTTTCTTATTGTTCTGTGTAGCTTAAATACCCGTGGTCCGAGGGCGATTCTTTCTTCAGACTCTTACCCTCTGGACCACAGTCCTGTTGTTATAGAGCTTTCTTTTGGCACTCTCTCTGTGCCAGTCGCTTCATTGTCACTGCGCTTCACGTTCTTAGCGATCTCTATCCCAAAAAGAGCGGTGGTGGGCCGCTCCCAGCAGTAGAGGCGAGTCTATAATGTGGCAAGCATGGCAATGAAAGAGAATGGCCACAAACAACACTTATTCTCTTAGGGATTAGCCTTATTGGTCTAAGACATTTCCCTTGTTCTCTGTTCTCTCTCTGTTGCTTTTATAAGCCTGTGGTCCAAGTCGTCTATTTACTTAGACTCTTACTCTCCACTCAGTTCCCTTTGTATCTACTTAGACACTTACTCTCTGGACCACAGTCCTGTTGCTATAGAGCTTTCTTTGCTTCGTTTATCATGCCCTGCTCTGTTGTCACTGCACTCAACAGACTAGATTGCAGGCTTATCGGGCCCAACAACAAACAAATCATCCAACTGTAGAGATTGGTGCCAGGGACCATGGGAGTATTCACAGGAGTCGAGTCGGCCATCCAGAGTGTTTGAGCCTGTCTAGAATGTACTGGCACTGGGAGAGCACGAGGCGATGATTGGGACGATCCCTAGTGATCTCTATACCAAGAAGAGCGGTGGTGGGTCCCAAATCGCGAAGCTTAAACGACCTAGAGAGCTCAACAATGAGATCATCAAGCAGGGACAAGGAATTCAACGCAAATGTGCAGTCATCCACAAAGACAGGGAGAATGACCTTGACCTTGGCATAGACATAGACGCTATTGTCAGAGTGGATTGCCATGAATCCCCATGTGCTCCAGAGCCGCCTTCAGCTTCCTGTACCATACCGACTTGCCTGCTTCAGCCTATACAAGCCGAGTATAGATGACCTGTTGAGCGCAGTGAGAATGTAGCGACTGGCACAGAGAGAGTGCCAAAAAGAAGCTCTATAACGACAGGACTGTGGTCCAGAGGGTAAGAGTCTGAAGTAGATACAAAGAACAGAAGGGAGCGCACCTGTGGTCCAGAGGGTAAGAGTCTGAAGAAAGAATCGCCCTCGGACCACAGGTATTTAAGCTACAGAGAACAATAAGAAACGAAAAAGGAAGGTATGACATCAACGGGTCATTACAGGTGGTCCTCCTTACAAAGCGGTCAAAGGCTCCACCTGTAGGTCGGTCCGGAGTGTCAATGACATCACACAGGACCGCCTGAGTCAGCCAACCCGGTGAAACAACTGAAACCAAGTGAGACAAGGTGGAAACCAAATGAGACAGTCCAAAAGGAGAAAGAAAGCAATATACCCGCTCTGGGAGTGGCTCTAGGGCCGCTCCCAGCTGCAGAGGCGAGTAATCAATGAGTCCCAAAGGTGGCACGCATGTGGCACCCATGCCACATCAACCAGAACGGCAACAAACAACATGACCTTGAGCTTGATGAACTCATCAATGAAGTGTTGTTTGTGGCCATTCTGGTTGATGTGGCATGCGTGCCACATGCATGCCACCATACAGATTCATTGATTACTCGCCTCTACACCTGGGAGCGGCCCTACAGCCACTCCCAGAGCGGGTATATTGCGTTCTTTTTCTTTTTGGACTGTCTCACTTTGTTATCACCTTGTCTCACTTTGTTTCAGTTGTTTCACCGGGTTAGCTGACTCAGGTGGTCCTGTGTGATGTTGTTGACACTCCGGACCGACCTACAGGTGGAGCTTTTGACCGCTTTGTAAGGTAGACCACCTGCAATGACCCGTTAATGTCATACTTTCCTATTTCGTTTTTTATTGTTCTCTGTAGCTTAAATACCTGTGGTCCGAGGGCGATTCTTTCTTCAGACTCTTACCCTCTGGACCACAGGTGCGCTCCCTTCTCTTCTTTGTATCTACTTAGATTCTTACCCTCTGGACCACAGTCTCTGGACCACAGTCCTGTCGTTATAGAGCTTTCTTTTGGCACTCTCTCTGTGCCAGTCGCTTCATTGTCATTGCGCTCAACACTGCTGTGGCTTGAACTTCTTCAGCTTCTCATTGATCCTCTTGAAGCACCTATCATCAGTGTAACCAGTGGCACTGCAGAAATCGCACTTGTCCTGCTTCCTAGATAGCCTAGAACACCTGTAGGAGGTGGAGAAAGTGGAGGGGGAAGAAGAGGATGCCACAAAGGCCTGAGCAGAGTCTGTGGCATCAGAACAATGCGCACAGTTCAAATCCTTACGCCTGAATGCATTCTCAAGCTTCGAGCAAAACAAGACGTCCATGAGACTGAGGAGGAGCAGAAGGTGTCAAACTTGGATAGGAGGGACCATAAGAGCGCCATGCAAGTGAGCTCCTCGTCCTGCTTCTTCAGATCGAAGCCAGAGTCGCAGAGGTTCTTTAGGACGCGCATAGCCTCGTCCACATGATGGATGAGTGACTGAAAAAACTCATTGTTGCACTTCTTGATGGAAAAGAGGTCCTTCATCGCGTTGAAACGTGATCCAGCAGACTTCTTGTTGAACTGCTCCTCCAATGTGGTCCAAATAGCAATGGGTTGTCCTCAATGCCATCCAAAATGCCTCTGAACTGCTCCTCAACAGAAAGTAAGAGTGCACCAGCAGCCTTCTGAGCATTCCTCTTCCACTCTGCCACTTCCTTTGCCTCAGCGGGCTTCTCCTTTGAGCCAACAGGGCTGTCTCATCACCAGAGACCAGAAGCCACAGGCCTTTGAGACAAAGCCAGGTCTTGATCTCCTTTGACCAGGAAGGATAGTTGCAATTATTGAGAGGGGAGATAGAAGGAAGAGCAAATGAGGGATGAGACATGGTGTGGCATGAGTGGCACAAGTAGGGAAAGGTATTGGAAGCAATGTGGAATGATAAAAGGGCAGGGAAAGCAAGAAAGAAGATGTGGCAGCAATAGGGTGTGGCCAGAAAGGTGTGGCACAGCAGATGGGAGACCAGAAAGTGTCAATAAAACAATGTAGAGCAAAGTCACTAGAGCACAGGGCCCATAACCTGTTAAACGCAATGAGAATGAAGCGACTGGCACAGAGAGAGTGCCAAAAGAAAGCTTTATAACAACAGGACTATGGTCCAGAGGGTAAGAGTCTGAGTAGATACAAAGAAGAGAAGGGAGTGCACCTGTGGTCTAGAGGGTAAGAGACTGAGGAAAGAATTGCTCTCGGACCACAGGTATTTAAGCTACACAAAATAATAAGAAACAAAATAGAAAGGTATGACATCAACGGGTCATTACAGGTGATCTATCTTACAAAGCAGTCAAAAGCTCCACCTGTAGGTCGAATGATATCACACAAGACCACCCTGACCCGGTGAACCCGGTGAAACAACTAAAACCAAGTAAGATAGTCCAGAATGAGAAAGAAAGGAATATATCCGCTTTAGGAATGGCTGTAGGGTCACTCCCAGCTGTAGAGGCAAGTAATCAATGAAGCCATGAGGTGGCAAGCGTGGCAAATAAAACAGAATGGCCACAAACAACAAAGGCTTCAGTCAGCGCTCTGGGTTTGATCATTTAAAGATATTTGCCCCCATAGCCAAGTTTGCAGCCCTTTGTGTCATTCTAGTGTTTTCTGCCCTTAAGGACTTTCATCTGTGCTCTGTGGACATCTCTCATGCATTGTGTGTCACTTGATGAAGGGCTTTGATGAGCTAAAGTAGGCAAGTTGGCTGTGGTATAAGAAGCTAAAGGTAGCTATGGAGTGCATGAGATTCAAGGTAATCTACTCAGATAATAGCATCTATGTCTATGCCAAGGACGAGGTCAGGGTCATTTTTCTAGTCTTTGTGGATATTCCTAAGCTCTCTAGATCATTCAGGTTATACAATTTGGGACCCACCATAGCTCTCCTTAGTATAGAAATCACTAGGGATTGCAGCAACTATCATCTGATGCTCTCCTAGTGCCAGTACATCCTAAATATGCTGGAGCGCTATGAACAAGCCAACTTAACTCTTGTGAAGATCCCTGGCACCAATTTCTCTGTCTTACAGAGCATGGACTACCTTGAGCTTGGTGAACTCATCAATGAAGGTGATCCAATAGCATATTTCAGAGTGAGTGGCAATAAAGAGAGGACCATAGAGATCAGAATGGACAAGCTCAAGCAGCTTGGAGGTCACAGAGCCAATGGAGGGAAAAAAATGAGTATGCATCTTGCCAGAAAGACAAGGCTTATATACAGGATCAGGCTGTACATCAGAATTGAGCTAGATCCCAGTAACAAGACACTCCTTAACCATCCTTAGTATCCGTAGTAGTGGTAACAGAGACAACAATGCTAAAGTGAAAGATTGAGAAGAAGAGTAGAAGCAGTACCAGCAGACTGCAAAAAAATAGTCAAAGTGAAGCCATAAAAATAAGCATTTATAGCTCTTGAGAGCAATTGTAGTAAACTAGACAGCACCATCCCAGAGAATAGCATGGATGACCCTTCTATTAGAACAAAACATTGCTTCTGGGTTGTCAAGTATAGCACAGAAAGAAGATTACAACCAAGATCTAGAATATGCAGTATATTAGAAAAATCCACAAACTTGCCCCTCTTCCCAACTAGTAGACACCTCTATTATCTATTTGGCAGGTGTAGGCACTGTGATGTTTAATCCAGTGATTGCCAAATAGGGACAATGTAGGGGTGATAATTGAAAATCTAGTAACAATAGGGGCTCATATGAGTGGTAGTGCCTATGTCTGCATTCCAGTGACAAGTGGCTGAGTGCTAGAAGGAGAGGATAGGACAAAAGAGCAAAACCTTGCATTGCCTGCAAACTGTATAGGACCAAAGACATCAGGAGCAAGGAAAGAAGTACTGTAAGAGTTATTTTGCTAGGCCTTGAGCTTGAAAAGATCCTCATTGATCTACTTGAAGCACTTGTCCTCAGTATAACCATCAGCTCTATAATAGGTGTACTTGGACTGAGTCAAAGAGGATGATGATGAGGCAACAAATACATAGGAAGGCACAAGTGTATTGGAGCAGCACACATAGTTGAGATCCTTGCACCTGAACACATCCTCCAGCTTGGAGCAAAAGAAAATGTTTATAAGACTGAGGGAGACCGAAAGGTGTTGTACTCCACAAGTAGAGCCCAGAAGGGTGCCATGCAAGTCAGCTCTTCATTCTACTTCTTGATATCAAAGTCAGAGTTTTGGATTCTTCAGAATGTGCATGGCTTCATCCACACAATAGACAAGGGACTGGAGCAACTCTTTTTTGTGCTTCTTGACCAAAAACAAGTCCTCTATCACGTTGAAGCATGATCCAGCAGACTTCTTGTTAAACTCCAAGCTTAGCATGGATTAGATAACAATGGGGTTATCCTCAATACCATCTAAAACACCTCTGAACTGTTCCTCAACCAAAAGTATAAGCACATCAGTAGCCTTTTGGGCATTCTCCTTCTACTCTGCTACCTCCTTTGCATCAACAGGCTTGCTAGATACGAGCAGCCAAAGGCCTTTGAAACAAAGCCAGGCCTTGATCTCCTTAGACTAGGAAGGAAAGTTGCAATTATTAACTGGAGCAATTGTAGGATAAAAGTGTGTGGTGTTAGACATGATGAGAGAGGAAAAATTGCCTTTAATAACCAATTAATAAAATTTGAAATCAAAAGATTGGGCATATTAACAAAACTTGTTAGTGGCTTATTTTTCCAGTACAAAAATTCATCTATCCCTGATGGACTGATCAAACTGCTGAATGATATTAGATAGTGGATATGGTCTGTTGCTTGATAAAGGGCTTCAATGGGCTAAAGCAAGCAAGTTATTTCTAGTACAAGAAGCTAAAGGCTACTTTGGAGTGTATTTTCAAGATCTATTCTAACATAGAGCGATAAGGAAGAGGAACTGGACTAAAATAATGGCAGTGACATAGTGGCTTAGTGTGGCAGAAAATCAAAAAATGTTGTCACTAGTGCATAGGGCCCATAACCTATTGAGCACAGTGACAACAAAGCAAGGGATTTAATAAAATGATGCAAACAAAGCTTTATAGCAACAGAACTGTGGTCTAGAAAGTAAGAGTCTAAGTAAATATAAAGGGAACTGAAACAAATAGGAAAGCAAGTTCAAAGTAATTGAAAATGATTATAAGGGAAAAAAAAGCAAGACAAGATATGTGGTAGCAATAAGTGTGGCCAAAAAGATGTGGTGCAATAAATGAGAGACCAGAAAGTGTCGATAAAAGATGTAGAGCAAAGGTGCTAGAGTACAGTGCACATAACCTGTTAAGTGCAATGAGAATAAAGCAACTGGCATAGATAAAATGCCAAAAAGAAGCTCTATAACAATGGAACTGTGGCCTAGAGGATAAGAGACTGAGGAAAATAATGCCCTCGAATCACAGGTATTTATGCAAACAAGATAATAAAAATGAAAAAAGAAGGTGACAGTAAGTACAAGTACTGTAGGTTGTCCACCTAGTGAAGTGGACAAAAGCTTCATCTGGAGGTCAGTCTAGAGTGTTAACAATGTCAGGGTGAACCATTGGCTGCTGTTGAAACTAGAGAACATATTTAAAAAGAAAAAAAAAAAAACATAATGCTTTGAAAAGAAAAGAAATTGAGAAAGGAAAAAATTAATCTGACCTAATGTTCAAGGAATCAAGCTACTTTCATCCTATTTTCTGTAATAGACCTAGCATTGGCCATCTCATAAGAAAAGTAAAAGATTAAGTAGAAAATTAGTATTATGTTGTTGAAAAAAAGCTTGTAAAAATAGTCTTATCATTTATACTGGATAGTGCTGTTGTTGGAGTTTGATTGATTATTCTATGTCTACTGCAACTTGAGTAAATGAATAGTGTTACATTTAGACCTGCATATATAAATTAAACAAGTGATATTTATAAGAAATACTCATTTTTCTATTACATTTTTCCAAAGTCTAAAGGTCTCTTCTATATTCTAAAAACCATTGCATAATTGCCCATTGATAGCATTCAAACAAACTGTTCATGGTGTTATCACCCTGCATTAGTTGTACCAAGAAATATTTATATAGATCAAGTACACATATGATGTAAACAAAGTTGATTCTTGTTTTTGATGACTTTCACTCAACCATATCTGCACACATTAGCTTAGAATGCTATTTCAATGCCCTTGTTTACTTTGGGATTTACTTTTGCATTTAAGACATTTTCCTTATTTTTATTATTATTGCTCTCTTTTGCTTTTTTTGTACTTTTTATTTGATTTTGTCTTGCTCTTGTATTTGGTAGCTTATAAGCCTATAGTTTGAGTTGGTTGTCTCCTTAAAGTAAGTGTGTATTTATTAGGTACTCTAAAAGCTACAAGGCATGTAAGTTCTACAATTCTGTGACTCGGAAGGTAATAATTGATGAGAGTGTTTTCCAAGTAACTAGTCTTATTTTGTTAGGACCGTGTCCTAACATATGCTTCGTACGTAGTCAGGAGGGTTAGTCAAGTGCTTCACTCATGAATCAGACTTGGACTATGTTTTATGACTTATTACCATTGACATGCTGACATATAAACATGTACTTGTACTTACATCTACATGCCTTGGCATGAATGGTTCCTGGTTCCTGTTTCTAATCAATTAGATGTAGATAGACATTTGATATAATGTGGACAGACATTAGCTATTGTGTACTATACTTAGCTACATTATGGATCAATGACAAAGGAACCCTCATCATTGCTTATAGATCTTAATTGTGGAAGGGATTGGAGGTAGTGGACAATTTAGAGAAGGCTGAGGAAAAACTTGCACTGCTATTTAAGGCTGCAAAAATAGAGACTTTATATGAAGAGGGAGCCTTGGCTAAGTGTAAGAGAGCTAGTAAATAACCATACATATTGTTTCTTGCATGCTTAATGCTTTTACAAGCAAGAAGATCTTTAAAAAAATCATTATATTCCACATTGCTAATGATGCAAATTTAGAGGCCCTCTAGCATAGATATTAGCTGGCATTTAAGCTAAAAGAGATTGATCCAGAGCAAATCTTGAAAGACAAGGAAGTTAGCATAGGCCATGCTTATCTAAACATGGCGATGGGTGGAGCTTAGGGATTTCAGTATTGAGGAAGAGGCAATAAGGATGCTATCAGAGTTATTTGTGAGCTTGGGCTTCTCCCAGCAACCTGCCATGTTTCCTTATTATGATCCATAACAAAAATGACCTTAATGAGTGAGATCATCTAGACTATTACTTAGTTGGAGCCTGATGTAATTCTAGGGTACTTGATGTGGCAGGTGATGGGCATTTATATGATAGTGAAGACCTTTTATTTACAGGCAGAGCTGAAAGGGCCTATCAGAAAGCTATGCAATCAGCTAGTGCCAGACCTGCCACATCTTATTATTGTTCCTGTGTCTCTCCAGGGGCAATAGTACATGAAGATGCAAAAAATTTGGACAACAAATATCATAGATATGTACATCTTTCCTATTGCAATTTCAAAGTTCTTTGAAAAAAATCAAGCCTGGGCAACATTGTTTATCCCACTCATTTGACATATAGTCATCACAAGCTCTGTATATCACACACTCTGCTCATACTGAACTTAGAGGCTCATTTGAATTTCTTTGAAATAGACCATCTAAAGCCAGTACAAAATCCATTTTAATAATGCAAATGGTCATTGAGAATACATTGACAAACCTCACTCACTTTCAGCCTTGTTTTTCACCAAGGAGACAATATAGCACAAGTGGCACAGCATTATGCTCATGTTTGATATTCTTCTAGACTTATTCTTTGTCATCAATGAAGGCTGGTCATGTTGTTTGTGGCCATTCTGATTGATGTGGCATACATGCCATCTTATGGACTCATTGATTACTTGCCTCTACAGCTGGGAGCAGCCCTACAGCCACTCCCAGAGCGGGTATATTGCTTTATTTCTCCTTTTGGACTGTCTTACTTTGATTTTATCTTGTCTCACTTTGTTTTAGTTCTTTTACCGGGTTGGCTCAGTCAGGTGGTCCTGTGTGATGTCATTGATGCTCCGAACCAACCTACAGGTGGATGTCTTGGACACTTTGTAAGGAGGACCACCTCTAATAACTCATTGATGTCATACCTTTCTATTTTGTTTCTTATTATTTTGTGTAGCTTAAATACCTGTGGTCCGAGAGCAATTCTTTCCTCAGTCTCTTACCCTCTAGACCACAGGTGCACTCCCTTCTCTTCTTTGTATCTACTCAGACTCTTACCCTCTGGACCATAGTCCTGTTGTTATAAAGCTTTCTTTTGGCACTCTCTCTGTGCCAGTCGCTTCATTCTCATTGCGTTTAACAGGTTATGGGCCCTGTGCTCTAGTGACTTTGCTCTACATTGTTTTATTGACACTTTCTGGTCTCCCATCTGCTGTGCCACACCTTTCTGGCCACACCCTATTGCTGCCACATCTTCTTTCTTGCTTTCCCTGCCCTTTTATCATTCCACATTGCTTCCAATACCTTTCCCTACTTGTGCCACTCATGCCACACCATGTCTCATCCCTCATTTGCTCTTCCTTCTATCTCCCCTCTCAATAATTGCAACTATCCTTCCTGGTCAAAGGAGATCAAGACCTGGCTTTGTCTCAAAGGCCTGTGGCTTCTGGTCTCTGGTGATGAGACAGCCCTGTTGGCTCAAAGGAGAAGCCCGCTGAGGCAAAGGAAGTGGCAGAGTGGAAGAGGAATGCTCAGAAGGCTGCTGGTGCACTCTTACTTTCTGTTGAGGAGCAGTTCAGAGGCATTTTGGATGGCATTGAGGACAACCCCATTGCTATTTGGACCACATTGGAGGAGCAGTTCAACAAGAAGTCTGCTGGATCACGTTTCAACGCGATGAAGGACCTCTTTTCCATCAAGAAGTGCAACAATGAGTTTTTCAGTCACTCATCCATCATGTGGACGAGGCTATGCGCGTCCTAAAGAACCTCTGCGACTCTGGCTTCGATCTGAAGAAGCAGGACGAGGAGCTCACTTGCATGGCGCTCTTGTGGTCCCTCCTGTCCAAGTTTGACACCTTCTGCTCCTCCTCAGTCTCATGGACGTCTTGTTTTGCTCGAAGCTTGAGAATGCATTCAGGCGTAAGGATTTGAACTGTGCGCATTGTTCTGATGCCACAGACTCTGCTCAGGCCTTTGTGGCATCCTCTTCTTCCCCCTCCACTTTCTCCACCTCCTACAGGTGTTCTAGGCTATCTAGGAAGCAGGACAAGTGCGATTTCTGCAGTGCCACTGGTTACACTGATGATAGGTGCTTCAAGAGGATCAATGAGAAGCTGAAGAAGTTCAAGCCACAGCAGGCCTACTTGGTTCAGGCCCCTGAAGTCTCTGGTTCCATGCAGTTTGCAGGCAATGCAAGATTTTGTTCCTCTGCTCCATCCCCTTCATCTACGGTGTTGCAGTGAGGAATGGTTTCACTCCTAGATACAATCGGGGTTTCCTGTTTTTCCGGATGTACCTAGTGTTCGTTTGATTGCTGTTCTAGATGATACCTATATGCTTTGGCACGATACAAAGATGTTGGGCAAGGGGCTAGTCAGTTGTGATAATATCCTGAGATATTTAGAGAATTTCTGAAGTGGCGCCGGACTACTGACAATGTTAAAATGCGTGGAGGATGACAATAACCAGATAAGCAAGAGTTCTTTGTGATTCTAGCTGCTGAGAGGTCCTCCACAGACTGAAGGTCAAATTACTAGTTTGTCTAGTAACCCTTCAAGCCTTGAAGTGAGTCTCCAACTGATATCACTCAAAGAACTAAGCAGACACTGACTGACTGACTGAGAGTAAAGTGAAGGGGTAAAATCTCCTTGCCTTAGACAGGGAGATTCAGCCTCCTTATATACTATTTCAAGTGGGAAACTTCTTCCTAGTATATACAGGCTGATGAGAGTCATTATGAGTCACAAGGAATAGTTTAGAAACCAATAGATCAAGGAGGAAAGTAGGAGAACTGAGTAGAAATCAAAAGAAATGTCTAGAATCTGGGTAAATAGTTAAGCAGGCCTTCTGAGAACTGTACAGAACCTTCTTCCTATCACCAAGGAACTACCTGGAACTTTTCCTTTAGTCATCCTTCTTTATTATTCCACCAGCATTCCTCCTCTTTCTGCTTGTTTCTCTTGCTTTCTCCTTTATTCCTCCTGTTTCTTTCCTTGTTGTGTTAGAGTCTAGCCTATTCTAAAATAGAATCAAGGCTCCAGAAACAGTCCAGAAGCGAAATCTAAGCATAAAAAGAGGTAGGAAACTAAGTATAATAGGTAAAAGACTTGAAAAATATGTAAAAAAAATCAGAATTAAAGGTTCCTTCTATTCCAAGTTGTTTCCCCTTTCTTCCTTCGATTCAGATATTCTATTCCCTCTTCTATAATCACTATTATGTGCCTAACAATGTCCAAGCGCAACAACGGCCTCCTCACTTGTCACTGACCTCGATTGGAACGTGGACACAGGTGCGACCTCTCATATGACACCCTATTGCCACTGGCTTCACCACTATTGTCTCTTTGTTGTCCCCATTTATCTTGCAGACAAGTCTATCATCTATTCTGCTGATGTTGGGACTGTGGTGTTCAATCCGGTTGTTGGAGGCAAGAGATTGCAGTCTGTGAAGTTCTCAAATGTCCTACATGTCCCTGTCTGTGCTGTATTTGACTTAGCACAAGCACTTTTCTATGCTAACAGAAGGACCTTTGATGCATTTCTCCTAAGATGGTGCAGTATGGTTTATGGCAGTTGTTCCTGATGGTTCCAACAATGCTTATCTTCAAGGGACCACCTCCACCATTGTTTTGCAGTCTGCTGGTGCCACTTCTACTCTCCCTCTTGACTTATTCCTATGGCATTGCCGTCTCTGCCACCACCACTATGCTGGAGTGCAAAAGATGGTCAAGGAGCATCTTGTTACTGGTCTACAGCTTGACTCTGACATGCAGCCTGACCCTGTGTGCAAGCCATGTCTCTCTGGCAAGATGCATGCTCACCCCTTTTCTTCCACTGGCTCTATGACCTTAAAACCGCTTGAACTTGTCCACTCTGATCTCCATAGTCCTCTCCCTATTGCCACTCACTCTGGAATGCGCTACTGGATTACCTTTATTGATGAGCTCACCAAGCTTAAGGTCATCTATGCTCTGCACTTGAAGAGCAACACATTCGAGGCTTTCAAACACTACAAGGCCTATGTGGAGAATCTGACTGGACAGCACATTTTGGCCTTGCAGAACAATAAAAGAGGAGAGTACATGTCCAATGCATGGGACTTGTTTTGTTTGGAGCATGGGATCACTAGGAGGCACACAGCATGCAATCGGCCACAGCAGAGCGGCATGGCAGATTGTGCCAATCACATATTATGGAGGCCCTTACTGTTATGCTCTCACAGTCACATTTGCCGCTTGTTTTCTAGGAAGAGGCTCTGGCCACTTATATGCATGTTTGGAATTGACTCTGGACATCTACTCTGAAGGGAAAGAGGCCATTTGAGATAGTCTATGGGAAAAAACCAGACATTTCACACTTGCAAGTCTGGGGCTGCTTGGCTTATGTGCATGTACAGAGGGACAAAAGGGATGGATTTGGGTTGCATATAGAGAAGTGCGTGTTTATTGGATACCCTGACGGCTACAAGGCATGGAAGTTCTACAATCCTATGGCTAGGAAGGTCATTATTTTGGAGAGGGCGGACTTTAATGAGCAATTCTTTCCTGGGACTTGCAATTTTGATGCTAATACCTAGTCTGCCACTCTCCCTCCTTCGTCTCTGCTCAGTCTTTGGGATGCAGATGTTGATCCAGTGCCAATTTTGGGGAGGAAGTGGATGCTCCTCCTCCTGCTGGTCACCTAGAAAACGCTTCCATCGATCAGGACCATCTTGTTGCAGACCCAGCACCTCCTCAACCTCTTGCTCCTGTTGTTGTTCCTCCTGTTGCTCTACCTCCTGTTATTCCAGCACCACCTCCTGCTCTTAGAACCCGCTCTAGAACTTGATCTGCCATACCTGTACTGGTCCATTTGTTGCTCAATGTTTTACCTGCACTCATTACACCCCTTGTGAATAGTGGAAGGTCAAGACACCGTCTGGAGATGATGATGCTCACTCTGATGCCGCTGAGGACACCCTTAATGCTCTTGGAGATGCTTCTGGAGATACAGAGACCCATTGTTGAAGAAGCTTTTCTGGCTAAAGTCGAGCATGCCTTGTTCACCTTTGGTGCAGAAAAGGCTGAGCCCTCCATGTATTGCCAGGCTATAAAACGCCCTGATGTGGAGCAGTGGCAGAAGGCGGCAGAGGAAGAGATGGAGGCTCATGCTCGGAATCGTACCTGGAACATTGTTCCACTGTCTGAGGGCTGCAAGGCAATTGGTTCTCGTTGGGTTTTCAAGGTGAAGCACAACACGGATGGCTCTGTCGAACGCTACAAGGCTCGTCTCGTCGCCAAGGGCTTCAGTCAGCGCCCTGGATTCGATTATTTCGAGACATTTGCGCCCACAGCCAAGTTTGCAGCCATTCGTGCCATCCTTGCTCTCTCTGCCCTCGAGGACTTTCACCTGCGCTCTGTGGACATCTCCCATGCGTTTATCAATGGTGATCTGGACACTGTGGTTTATATGGAGCAGCCTGAAGGATTTGAGCAGGGAGGACCTGAGATGGTCTGTCGCTTGATGAAAGGCTTGTATGGGCTGAAGCAGGCAAGTTGGCTGTGGTACAAGAGGCTGAAGGCGGCACTAGAGCGCATGGATTCAAGACAATCTACTTAGACAACAGCATCTATGTCTATGCCAAGGATGAGGTCAAGGTCATTCTCCCAGTCTTTGTGGATGACTGCACTTTTGCATCCAATTCCCTGCAGCTACTCGATGATCTGGTTATTGAGCTCTCTAGGTCATTCAAGCTTTGCAATTTGAGACCCACTACAGCTCTTCTTGGGATAGAGATCACTAGGGACCATCCCAATTGTCGCCTGATGCTCTCCCAGTGCCAGTACATTCTAGACATGCTAGAGTGCTATGGGCAGGCTGACTCAACTCCTGTGATGACTTCCATGGTCCCTGGCACCAATCTCTCAGTTCCCATAGCTCCTATGTCGATTGAGGACAAGGAGTAAATGAAGAAGGTGCCCTACATCTCTGCTGTTGGTTTCTTGTTATTCCTTGCCCTTGCCACTTGTCCTGATATCGCCCACACCATCTCTATCCTGTGCCGTTTCAACTCCAATCCTGGGATTGCGCACTGGAAGGCTGTGAAGCACTTGTTTTGCTATCTGAGAGGCACTCTGGATTACAGACTTGTGTATGGCCCCACTGACTCCGAGGAGCTCTTTACCTTGTTCTGTGATGCTGATTGTGCAGGCAACCCTGACAATAGATGGTCCACTAATGGATATGTCTTGTGCATTGGCTCTGGAGTGATCAGCTAGAGCTCTAAGCTTTAGGGACTTGTTGCACAGTCCACTACAGAGGCAGAGTTTATTGCTACTGCCAATGTGGGTCGGGAGATTTTCTGGATGCAGAATCTGCTCACTAAACTTGGCTACTCCTTTTTTGAGCCCTTGATTCTTCGTGTTGATAACTAGTCCGCTATTGCAGTCAGCAAGAATCCAGAGCACCATGGGCACATGAAGCATCTTGATCTTCACTTCTTTTGGCTCAGGGACCAGGTAGAGGCCAGTGTAATTGCTCCAGCCTACGTTCCCACTGCAGACAATGCTGCGGACATCCTGACGAAGGCTGTTCCACCTAAGAAGGTAAAGATTTGCTGCAGCTTGATGGGACTTAAGGATCTGCCGCATTAGGAGGGTGTTTTGGACACTATAGATGCGTGCAATTAGGAGGGTATGTTGTTTGTGGCTATTCTGTTTCATTTGCCATGCTTACCACCTTATGGCCTCATTGATTACTCACCTCTACAGCTAAGAGTGGCCCTACAGCCACTCTTAAAGCAGATATATTCCTTTCTTTCTCATTCTAAATTGTCTCACTTGGTTTCACCTTGTTTCACTTGGTTTTAGTTGTTTCACCGGGTTCACTGGGTTAGGGTGGTCCTATATGATGTCATTTGACCTACAGGTGGAGCTTTTGACCGCTTTGTAAGGTAGACCACCTGTAATGACCCGTTGATGTCATACCTTCCTTTTTTGTTTCTTATTGTTTTGTGTAGCTTAAATACCTGTGGTCCGAGTGCATTCCTTTCCTCAGTCTCTTACCCTCTGGACCACAGGTGCGCTCTCTTGTATTCTTTGTATCTACTTGGTCTCTTATCCTCTGGACCATAGGTGCGCTCTCTTGTATTCTTTGTATCTACTTGGTCTCTTACCCTCTGGACTATAGTCCTGTTGTTATAGAGCTTTCTTTTGGCACTCTATCTATGCCAGTCGCTTCATCCTTATTGCATTCAATAGCCCTTAGCAACAAGACGAGGCCTCGTAACATTTGACAGAGCTATGTTGTGCTTCATCTTAAAAACTAAGCAAGAACCAATCACCTTGCAACCCTCAGGCAAAGGAGCAATGTCCCAGGTACCATTCTAAGCATGGGCCTCCACCTCTTCTTCTACAGCATTCTGCCACTGCTCCACATCAGGACACTAAATATCCTAGCAATGTGTTGAGGGCTCTGTTTTTTCCACCTAAGAGATGAACAAGGTGCGCTCCATTTCAACTAGGAAGGCTTCTTTAATGACAGGGTCAAGCTTAGCATTAGAGGATTTAGCAGGAGCATCAAGAAGAGTAGCATGAGATGCAGTCTCTGCATCTTGGAATAAATTTTGGATGTTTTATTATTTATTAGTGTGACAAGTACAAGTAGAGCGTTGAATATTAGATGGACCAGGTTAAGAAGTAGCAAATCAAGTCCTAGAGCAAGTTCTGACAGAAACAACAAAAGGTAGGATAGTTAGCAAGGGAATAGGGAGAACAACAATAGGCTAAGGAGATATAGTGTTATGACTTGACCTATCGGGGCCCTTCGGGGCCGTGTCTAACCAATGGCTCAAGCATCACATACTAGGCGGCTCCACTACGGAGCGTACATCAAGGTATTTGGCATGTCCTTAGGAGCTAACTGGACCAATGGTTCTTCAAGACATCAGTAGAGGATATATGACAGAGTCATAGGTATAGCGGATTGATAAGATAGGCATTCACATGCCATGGGCTTAGGGCTTATGGGTAAGCACCTCATTGCACCTGGATGGATTAGTGTGACTGGAGAAGTACAAGAGTAGGCACCGGCTGTGAGAGACAGCGACCATAGCTCTCTTAGGATAGATATCCGGAGAAGCACACAGACTCTGACCCTATACCCTATACAGTATATAAGGCCCATAGAATAGGCTGAGGATCTTCAGCCTATTCTCCTTGTTCACTACTGTCTTCCTACAGTAGAATCTTTGTTTCCCCCTCCTGTATTATTCTTCTAATACAGTCGAGACTTCGCCCACCACACAGTCCATCGTGTGACCTAGAGAAGAACCTGTTACTCTTGGGTTACTGAACGAGCAGTTTGTAACACTAGAATAGACTCGCTTCTACCCTTACCTTGCACAACACTCTGCTTGCTGCCACACACTCTCTCATAACCCTCGTCGGTGGCATAGACCCCCACTGAAGAGCGGTACCACACACCTGGAGCAAGACCTAGGCCTAGGATATCCACCAGGCACTAGACGAACCAACAACCAACTTCAACAGAACAATCGTCCTATCCATCAAAGGGTAAACCACTGGTATTACTCCAACACCAATCGGCCAGCTCCCCCGAACTTTGATAACTGCTCGTATAGAGAAGGACAATACTTCTTCACAAGAGAAGACAAAACAGAAGCTGAGTAGGTTTGGGACAAAGTAGCAGAAGACTGGGTAGTGCCACCCCAGTACAGAGAACCCAAACTGGTAATCCCAGACACATCGGAAGAAGAAGAAGAAGGAATGTCCAAGTCCGAATCCTCGGATATTCAAACACCGATCAACACTCAAAACACCCAAGACGACACCATTATGTTGACAAATCCTACAGACCCCCCTACCACCACATCGTCCGGAAGGGGCAAGCTTAAACTCCTTAACAATTTTGCAAGAGATAGAACACAATCCCAGAAATTCCTCATGAATTGCCTCTTTTTTTTTACAGCAGAATCAGACTGGTACAAGACGGATAAGGACAAGATTTCCTTTGTCCTCTTGTGCATGAGATACGGAACAGCCGGTGTCTGGGCTGAGAGTTTCCTGAAGAAGACAGTTGGGGTGGTCCTGCCTAAAACCCTCAGAGCCTAGTCCAACTTCCTTGACAAGTTCAAACTTCAATTCAAGGAAACGAACTTACGGACAAGGCCCAAAGCACCCTTATGTCTTTCTTCCAAGGAAAAATGATGGTGGATGAATACTCCAATCAATTTGTCCTTATAGCCGCCAACACCGACATCACTAATAAGGAACAAGTTCCTTACTTCTAGAGAGGACTAGACCTGAAGGTCATGGACAAGATCTATAACAAAGAAACACCACCGAGAGATACAATCTAGAACTGGATCAATACTGCTTGTGAAATAGATGGATGCTTGAGAGCCCAAAGTGCTCAAAAGGCAATCCTTGCCAACTCCACCTTATTCTGAAGCAACTTTCTCAATCACTTTCACCTCCAACCTGCCTTTCGCTATAACTCTACCAACACCCCTTGCAGAATAAGCAATCAAGTGGTCGATATGGACATTGATGCCTCTCACAAGAGGGACATTGCTTGCCAGAAGTGCACTCATGATGGCAAGCCTGTCACCTATTGTTTTAACTATGAAAAATCAGGACATTGGGCAAATAACTGCCGTGCTCCTCGTAGAGGCATTCCCCCTTCTTGAGGAAATCAGAGCAAGCTGATGGGCAGAGGAGGTAGAAGAACACGTGCTGTAGACATGGAGGATGAAGACAATCAAGAATCCCCGTTGGGAGACGACTCAGGACTTCATTGAGGATTGGAGGAGGGAAGTTCTTATGGCAACTACCATCGGGTATCACAACCTGGTAATCCGATGGAACGTGAGGACCCTCCCACACGAAGCAGAAGATCGGGCCAGAGCAATGGAGAGCACTATGTACTGCCTAACGGATGACAAAGCAATGGACCTGTCCATGATACTACTGGCATCCAAGCACTCTTCAAAGAAGTAGGGGAGGCCAAGGCGAAGCAAATGTTGGTGGAACTAGCAGAGGATTTTTCCTGACCTCTCCTTCACCAGCCAAAGAAAGGGGGTCAAGGAAACCCGAGTATGCATCTCTGTCATGTACTTGAATCGGAGCAATGAACAGCCACATCATTATCCTCATCCAACTTGACATGTGATTAATGACTCAAGGAAGAAGCGCTGGAGCAAGGGCCACCATCGACTCAGCTTGCAAAGGAATTCTGGTGAACAAAAAATGGGTATGAAGACACAACCTTCCAACTTACCCCTTAAATTGTCCTATCTGTGTTCACTGTTATGACTTGACCAATCGGGGCCCTTCAGGGCCGGTCTATCCGATGGATCAAGCATCATATGCTAGGTGGCTCCACTATGGAGCATACATCAAGGTATTCGGCATGTCCTTAGAAGCCAACTAGACCAATGGTTCTTCAAGACATCGGTAGAGGCTATATTGAAGGGACATGAGGTTTGTATAGAGATAAGAGAGGCATTCACATGCCATGGGCTTAGGGCTTATGGGTAAGCACCTCGTCACACCAGGATGGATTGGTGTGACCGGAGAAGTACAAGAGTAGGCACCGGCTGAGAGAGACGGCGACTACAGCTCTCCTGGGATGAAAACCCGGAGAAGCACACGGACTCTTACCCTATACCCTATACAGTATATAAGGCCCATAGAATAGGCTGAGGATCTTCAGTCTATTCTCTTCGTTTGTTCATATCTCCCTATACGTACCTTCGAACCAATCATTATTCCCTCCTGTATTGTTGTCTGATACAGTTGAGACTTTGTCCACCACTCAGTCCATGGTGCGACCTAGGGAAGAACCTGTTACTCTTGGGTTACTGAACGAGCAGTTCTTAACACTAGAATAGACTCGCTTTTACCCCTACCTTGCACCACACTCTGCTTGCTGCCACACTCTCTCTCACAACCCTCGTCGGCGGAGCCATAGACCTCCACCGAAGAGCGTTACTTCACACACCCTGGAGCAAGACCTAGGCCTAGGATTTCCACCAGGCACTAGACAAATCCACAACCAACTTCAACAGAACCATTGTTCTATCCATCAAAGGGGAAACCACTGGTATTACTCCGACACCAATCGGCCAGCTCCCCCGAACTTTGACAACTGCTCGTACCGAGAAGGACAATATTTCTTCACAAGAGAAGACAAAACAGAAGCTGAGTGGGCTTGGGACGAAGTAGCAGAAAACTGGGTAGAGCCACCCCAGTACAGAAACCCTGAACCAGAAATCCTGAATACATCGGAAGAAGAAGAAGGAACATCTGAGTCCGAATCCTCGGATATTCAAACACCGATCAACACCCAAAATATTGAAAATAACACCATCATGTCAACAAATCCTACAGACCCCCCTGCAATCACATCGTCAGGAAGGGGCAAGCTTAAACTCCCCAATAACTTCGAGGGAGACAGAACACAATCACAAAAATTCATCATGAATTGCCTCCTCCTTTTTACAGCAGAATCGGACCGGTACAAGACGGATGAGGACAAAGTTTCCCTCGCCCTCTCATGTATGAGATATGGAACGGCCGGCATATGGGCAGAAAGCTTCCTGAAGAAGACAGTCGGGGCAACTCCGCCCAAAACCCTCGGGACTTAGACTGACTTCTATGGCAAGTTTAAACTTCAGTTCAAGGAAACAAACCTTACAGACAAGGCCCAAAGCGCTCTCATGTCTTTCTCTCAAGGGAAGATGACGGTGGATGAACACTCCAATCAATTCATCCTTATAGCCGCCGATGCCAACATCACCGACAAGGAACAAGTTCCTTACTTCCAGAGAGGGCTCAATCCGAGGGTCATGGACAAAATCTATGACAAAGAAACACCGCCAAAGGACACGATCCAAGACTGGGTCAATACTGCCTGTGAAATAGATGGACGCTTGAGAGCCCGAAGTGCTCAAAAGGCGATCCTCGCCAACTCCACCTCATTCCGAAGCGACTTCCTCAATTGCTTTCACCTCCAACCTGCTTGCCGCTATAATTCTACCAACGCTCCTCGCAGAATGAACAACCAGGTGGTTGACATGGACATCAACGCCTCTCGCAAGCGAGATGCCAACCGGAACAAGCGTGTATATGATGGCAAGCCCTCTACCCGTTGCTTTAACTGTGGGAAATTAGGGCATTGGGCGTCTGATTGCCGTTCCCCTCATAGAGGTGTTCCCCCTTCTCGAGGAAATCCACGCAAGTCGATGGGCAGAGGAGGTAGAAGAACTCACGCTGCAGACATGGAGGATGAAGACAAGCAAGAATCCCTGCTGGGAGATGATGCGGGACTTCATCGAGGACTGGAGGAGGGGAGTTCTCATGGCCACCACCGTCGGGTATCACAACCTGGTAATTTGTGGAACGTGAGGACCCTCCCACAAGGAGCGGAGGATCAAGCCAGAGCAATGGAGAGCGCTACATACCGCCTAACGGACAACGAGGCAACGGACTCGTCCATGATACTGATGGCGTCCGAGCACTCTTCAGAGAAGTAGGGGAGGCCAAGGCCAAACAAATGTTGGTGGATCTGGCGGAGGATTTTTCCTGACCTCTCCTTCACCAGCCAAAGAGAGAGGGTCGAGCAAACTCGAGTATGATTCCCCGTTGTGTATTCGAATCGGAGCAATGAACAGCCACATCATTACTCCCATTCAACTTGACATGCGATTGACAACTTGAGGAAGAAGTGCTGGAGCCAGAGCCGCCATCGACTCAGCTTGTGAAGGGATTTTGGTAAATGAGAGATGGGTACAAAAACATGATCTTCCAACCTATCCCTTAAACCGCCCTATCCGTGTTCGCAACGTCGATGACACCATCAACAAGGCAGGCCTCATTCAACGAGGCCTAGATGCAAATCTCACCGTCAAGGACAGACGGGGAAGAACCCACACCGAACGCGTCCAGATGTTCATCACCAATCTAGGGAAAGACAACATGCTCCTAGGAACAGATTGGTTGAAATACCACGACCCCTCCATTGGGTGGAGGCGCCGTGAGGTACACTTTGATTGATGCCCCAGAGATTGCCAACAACCATATGGGTTTACCAAGGCAAGGGAAGAGCCTACCAAAAAGGCATGGCTAGCAAAACTACGCGGTGACAAGATTCCTCAGCGGACGAAGCCGCATCTTGTCTCTAAACCGGTAGGACCTCCGTGGACTTGGACTAAAGAACAATGGAGCCAAGTACCCGTGAAGGAATGGAAATCCCGGTTCCTCTCCCTGTTGGAGCACAAATCCCGACAAGCCAAGGCTCGGAAATGGCTCGAGGAGCAGGTAACCAAAAGGAAGGTACGCCGGCAGGCTCAGCAAGAGACAGCCCAGAGCAAAGCTTCAGAAGAAGTCGCTGATAGAGTGCAAACACCGTTTGACTCCCCTGCAATAGATAGCGGAGAGAACCCGTCATTAGAAAAGCAGCTCCAGAGCCCTCAGGGTTCACAAGCTTTGACGAAGACCTGGAGGAGGAAATCAACACCACCAACTTGAAGAATCGCATGCCGTCAGAATATCATTCCTATCTCAACATCTTCAGCGAGAGGCAATCACAGAGACTCCCCCAACACACGATATGGGATCACGCGATAAATCTCAAGCCATCCTTCAAACCCCAGGCTCAAGAATATTTCCCTTGAGCCCGGAAAAACATGATGAGCTAGGGAAATTCGTCAAAGAGCATCTTTCTAGGGGAACAATACATCGGTCAACAGCACATAGCGCAGCCTCCTTCTTCTTTATAAACAAGAAGGATGGAAAGCTTCGCCCAGTACAAGACTATCGCCACCTCAACGAGCACACCATTCGGGACGTTTGCCCCCTACCATTAATCCAAGAACTACTGGATATCATTCAAGGGGCAACGGTATTCTCGAAGCTCAACGTTCGGTGGGGATATAACAACGTGCGCATCAAGGAAGGGGATGAATCCAAGGCAGCCTTTGTAACGCCCTTGGGGCTCTTTGAACCTATGGTGATGTTCTTTGGGCTCTGCAATTCCCCAGGAACCTTCCAGGCCATGATGAACATGATCTTCCAAGAGCTCATCCTGGCCCAGAAAATAGTGGTATACATGGATGACATCCTCATCTTCACGAAAACCACAGCAGAACACATTGTGATTGTTCAACGAGTCCTCCAAATCCTACACGACAACGATCTTTACCTCAAACCAGAGAAATGTGAGTTCCACAAGGAAAAGCTAAAATACTTGGAGTACACGATTTCAAAAGACCATGTCGCTATGGAGGATTCGAAGATTAAGGCCATCCAGGAATGGCCCATTCCTCGTACAGTCCACGACATCTGCTCTTTCTTAGGCCTAGGGAACTTTTACCGACAATTTATCAACAAGTTCTCCTTAATCACTCGGCCCCTGCACGACCTCACTAAGAAAGATACGAGATGGGACTGGACCACGGAGTGTCAATAGGTGTTTGACTGATTAAAAAAAGCCTTCATCAGTCAACCTGTCCTGTTGTACCCTGACCCGATGCGACCCTACCGGCTCGTCACCGACGCTTCCCTCGCTGCATACGGTGCAGTCCTCTTACAGGAAGGACCTAATAATGACTGGCATCCCGTTGCCTACCTCTCGGGATCATTCTCACCGCCCGAACGAAATTATGACATGCATGATCGCGAACTCCTTGCCATCATCAAGGCACTGGAACACTGGAAACACTACCTCAAAGGCGCTAGACACCCCTTTGAGATCTGGACGGACCACAAGAACCTGGAACACTTTCAGACCGCACGCGACCTATCAAGGCGACAAGCGCGCTGGAGTCTGTTTTTGTCTCGATTTGACTTCCAGCTCAGTTACAAAGCTGGAACTACTAATCATGCCAATGCTCTGTCCAGGCGTCCAGACCTTAGTGAAGGGGTGGAATCTGATAACAAGGCACAGACTCTGCTCCCGTCCAACCTTTTCACCGAGTCCAGTGAAACCCTGGTAGAACCAAGTAAAGGCATACACGTCAAAGCAACGGAACTCGTATCCTTGGACATCCTCTCCCTTATTCGACACTCGTGCTCAGAACATGATTTGCTAGTTGATGTCGCCCTCAAGAAATTGCTGGAAAAAGGACCAAAGGTGATGAAGGGAGACCTAGGAAAGTGGACACATGAAGATGGCATCACAAGACGCGACGGCTACATATGCGTTCCAAAGGACGACCTCCTCTGACAAATGATTGTCAGGACGCACCACGACGCTATGGCTATAGGACACCCAGGTCGAGCAAAGACTTTAGAATTGGTACAGTGCCATTACTGGTGGTCAAGCATGACCAAATTTGTCCACCAATATGTGGATGGATGCGCAGTCTGCCAGTCCACTAGGAACCTGCCCCACAGGACCCATCCACCGATCCAACCATTGGAAACCACAAACACCCCTTGGTGTTTTATCTCCACCGACTTTGTAACAGACCTCCCGGAAAGCAGAGGCTACAATTCGATAAACGTGGTGGTTGACCAAGGCCTGTCTAAAGGAATAGTCATAACTCCGTGCAAAAAGACGATCACGGCCGAAGAAACGACAACGCTCTTCCAGGATAATGTGTTCAAACGATACGGTCTGCCGACCAAGGTGGTGTCCGATAGAGGCCCCCAATTTGCGGCAAAATTCACGCGAGAACTATGGAAAGGAATGGGAATCACCCCTGCCCTCAGCACAGTGTATCATCCCTAGACAGACGGAGAAATGGGACGGGTTAACCAAGAGATCGAGCAATTCCTGCATGTATTCTGCAATTACCATCAAGATAATTGGGTAGACTTGTTACCTTTTGCAGAATTCTCCCATAATACCCGAAGACACTCCGCCACAGGGAAATCGCTGTTCGAGATCCTCTATGGGTTTAATCCGCCATACTCGGTTGACTCAGCTTTGGAGACCAAGGTACCCGCAGTAACTGAATGTTTGCAGCTAATCAAGGAAGTCCAAGAAGATGCGGCTGCAAGTTTACAAATAGCAGCGCAGCACACCAAGGACCGGGATCTACACAGGAAACTTCTGCAGTGGGAAGTAGGAACCCAAGTTTGGTTAGAGGGAACCCACATTCGGATGACTCATCCGAAATTCAAGCTGGCACCTAGGCGGTATGGTCCTTTCCAAGTGACCAAAAGAATCAGTCCTCTGGCTTATCGGCTAAAAATACCCGAAACATGGAAGATACACCTGGTATTTCATGCCACCGTGCTCACCGAATATCATGAGACAGAGGCCCATGGAAGGAACTTCCCCAGACCTGCCCCAGAAATCCTGAATGAAGAAGAGCACTACAAAGTGGAGGCCATTCTGGATTCAAGATACCAGGGACAAGGAACCAAATACCTCGTCAAGTGGGTCGGATACTCCGAGGCTGATAACACCTGGGAACCCTTTGCCCTCCTCAAGGATACGGCCGACGAGGCACTTCGTGAATTTCACGAAAGCTACCCAGACAAGCCCCGACCTGCGGTGATTAAGCTTTAGAAAGATATAAAAGAGGAGATGTCTCTCCCCCTTTAAAGCAAGAATCCTCCCACTAGTACATGTCCGACCATTCCTCCCTTGATTACTCCCCTGGACGCGCCATGCTCATTGATGAAGGAACTACCTCATTACCATCAAGGAATTCCTCGCCGGACATCATCTTGGCTGTTGCCAACCCCGACACTGGACGTCCTGGCCGAGGCAGCCATCCAACAACTCCGGAAGGAGTTTCCGTACCAATCTCCGCCCATCTCACCATCCTCACCACTGAAGATCGAATGGAACTACAAGCCTCACCCCGGATTGAGGGAGCTCATGACGAGCACAATGAGGGACGCTAAGAAGAAGGAAGACCTACTCCGTCAACGCCTCTGCAACCAACGGCAGCGTTGGCTCAAGGAGACGCAAGGCAGGAAACGAGAAGTGGAAGAGGACCAAGAAACCCTACGAATCTGGCATCGCCTGCAGTCGCTGAAACAGGTATACGGGAACCAGCAGCAACTAGTGCACTGGCTGCCAGGACCAGAGGATCCCCTACCAGTGGTAGAAATCTGCACCCCTGAGAACTGGAAGGATTAGGGGATGCGTTGCTCCAACGCACCATCATCTCGGTGGTAATTCAGATGGCCACAGCGTTAGCCTTGCAAAGGCTCGCTAACTTCTTTGCAGGGCAACCAGGGAGCGAGAGCAACGATATACCCCGACGCCTCGCTGACACGAGCAACCAGGTCAGGCTTTTGGCCTATGCAGATGATCATTGAGCTGCCTCCTGGTATGCCCAAGGAAATAATGGGGCTTATGCCTTACTCATCCGCCCCGACGAGTTCTCCTCCTTCATCAATCTGGAGCTCCTACCTACCCTCATTTCAGACACCGACGCAGTACACTCCTCCCACACCCATCCCGTTCGGATCGATCCTTTCCGCGTCCAACCATGGAACGATGAAGCCAGTGGAGCGATACCGGCTACAAGTAGCCGAGACGCAACCGTCCAGACAGAATACGTCTGGACCACACTACAGCGACAGGCACGAAGGGATTGGGAGGTCCTTCCTTCCACGTTGACAGGACAATCCACTGGGCAGGACGCCGGAGGCAGCAATAAGGAGCATCCTTCAAGGTACAGGAGAAATGAGAGGCGAGGGAGCCAGAGAGCAAGGGCGACCCCCCAGCCCAGGCAAGACAGTCCTAGAAGAACTCGACCAAGAGATTCGCCGACTCCAAACCGTCCTCGAGATAGTCGACCTGAAGGAACGCATACTCGCGTTAGTAGAAGAGCTCCAATCCGCCAGCGCCCGACTCAGCGAACTACTGCCTGGACTCGAGCGGAACTAGATGCCTGGGACAAAGTCGAAGACGGTAATTATGACAACATTGACCCCTACTACAGGCCAGACGAAGGATACGGGGATTACGGGGACATTGGTGGAGGATATTAGACAAGGGAGTTGAGGAACCCCTTGTCTCTAGTGGTGACGGAGAGGAAAGGACCCTCCGCACCACAGGTACCGGTTTCACGCACAGGACACCAGAATGGACATCCTGCATGACATTAAACTGTGAAAAGATAAGAAGGCAGGGGAAGTACCTGACCATTTGCGTTTCAACCCTCCGGTCTCAAGACAGGACAAGCATTTAACACTCTCGTTGTCAAGAGGTATTCTGACAAGCGAATCGGGTGTCCCACTTAGATCCCCAGTTTTACAGGACCCTTTCCGCATTAGGAGGTCCTCAATTCGACATAACCTTGGTACTGGTACGCCGGCTTTTTGGTCCCGTGGCGAGACCAAAGAGCTATGAATGATGTAAGAATCTTGGTGGGAAATCGTGTTGCATGTTCGCCATTGGGAAACGGTGGACCATACCTCACTGTCAAGGTCTGACAGGTGTCTTGGATGTCCCACTTTGGATCTCCGGTTTTACAGGGTCATTTCCACATTAGGGGGCCCTATCAAGATGCAGGTACATAGTGGCCGCACTCCACTAGTAGCCAAAACGGACAAATTACATCCACAATGATGTAAAACTACGAAAGGCTTGGTCTGCAATGACGATAAACTAGTTACCGTCCAGAATGACGTTAAAGCTACTAGGACCCTCGGAGCGTGGTTGTATTCTGGCAGATGGTGGAAGGGAGGGCCTCCACCGTTGCGGAACCCTGCCGACTAGGTCAAGGTGCTTCCATATTCCATACGCCCTACAGTAAAAGAATATGGGGTCGACACGGTTCAATTCCGTGCGAGGGGTTTGGGGACATGGAGCGGGTTGTCAGTCATCCGACAAGACCACGACTACTCCATGGTGCGCCCATTCTACCCTTGAAGTCTGAAGCAAGGATTCCGCTTCAAGGGCCAGTCAAGAGGCAACTGGAATAGTGCCTCAAGTTTTGGCATTGCTACGTCCGCAAAGACTATAAACTACGGACGTCCTCCATGACGGTAAACTGGGATTACCCTTTCCTTACAGGGTCATGAGCAGTGTCCAAACATGAGATATGTTTTGGCACTGCTGCGTCCACAAAGACATTAAACTACCACTCCTTTCAGCATAGGAGATGTGGGCGGTGACTTCAAAAAAGTCACTACCTAGTCCGCAATGACGATAAACTATTTACTCCTTTAAGCATAAGAGTCGTGGTTGATGGTCACAGCCTTGACCATCAACTAGTCTGAAATGACCTTAAACTACCCTCACCCCGGAGGATTAAATCTATTGAGGCTCGGGAGGTTCAAGCCAGGCAATAGTAGGACGTCCGCGATTACTGAGAACTACTACCGTCCTTCATGACGATAAACTGAGCTGCCCTTTGTCTACAGGGCCATGTGAGTTGTGTCAAAATAGGCATCAAAAGTCTATTCTAGCAACTCTATAAGTTATCCGGTTTGATATAGTATAAACCGTCACCATCTTGCCTCAATGGGAACCCTGTCAAGAAGGAGGAACTGGTCTATGGCCCTATGCGCATCACCGATGGATGTTCCGGTGCGCAGAAATGCCTGCTGTCTTGTCTACAGGTCCGCAACGACCTTGGCTTAAACTAGCAGGGCAGTCCGCAATGACTTATGTATAAACTAGCCTCAGTCCGCAAAGACTTAAGGATAAACTAGCCGACGTCCACAAAGACGCAAAACTACGGATGTCCGGCATGACGTTAAACTACCAGGACATACCTTACGCTGACCCCGCAATAATTACCGTCAAGGTGGATACCGTGGTCTATTCAAGAGACCATGGGGTTCAAAGTCTATTCTTCAAAATCCTTACCTCGTGTTCAATACGCGGGAGCGTGGCTGCATGCTCGCTCCTATGTGACAAACAAACTCTGGACAAACACTCAATCTCTAACCAGGACGGGCCACCGTATGGGGCTGACAGAGTTAGGGATCTTCAAAGGGGTCTTGCCAGACTCAAAACAAGTCGAGAGCATTGTTCACTCTCGATAGGTTGGTGGGCCTAAGCCTTGATAAAGCGATCAACCCACACACCTGGAGTCCCCCTCAATACTGTAAATCAAGGAGATGAAGATCTATCCTAGAAACACTAAAGCATGGCCTTTGGCATTTTGAAGAAGAACAACACACACCCATCCACAGATGCGTTTCGATTCATCAATAATCATTCACACGTGACACCTTTCTGCATCGTCACTAGAAGAAACTGGCTTATCAAACCTACCAGGGAGTCCTGGTTGAGTAGCTGCCTATTGACTCTAGGAGTGTACTCAATCAAAATGTCACGGTGAAGGAAGAACACCGGAGAAGAAACACGGTATTGTGGCAATACTGCAAACTTCAAATCAAACAGCTCGACGGAGACAGAAAACTCCTAGGCATTGTAAACGACGTAGGTTGGTCTTCGCCCCAGAAAACGAAGTTATATTGGGAAGACACATCCCAATCTATTTGGACGACCAGAAAGCAATTGTACGTGAAATGACGATGAAGCTCGCAAGGGCGAGTAGTCCCCTCAGGAGTTGGGACCTAGAAAGGGGGTAATGTTATGACTTGACCGATCAGGGCCCTTCGGGGCCGGTCTATCTGATGGATCAAGCATCACATGCTAGGCGGCTCTACTATGGAGCATACATCAAGGTATTCGGCATGTCCTTAGAAGCCGACTAGACCAATGGTTCTTCAAGACATCAGTAGAGGCTATATTGGAGGGACACGAGGTTCGTATAGAGATAAGAGAGGCATTCACATGCCATGGGCTTAGGGCTTATGGGTAAGCACCTCGTCATACCAGGATGGATTGGTGCGACCGGAGAAGTACAAGAGTAGGCACCGGCTGAGAGAGACAGCGACCACAGCTCTCCTGGGATGGAAACCCGGAGAAGCACACGGACTCTTACCCTATACCCTATACAGTATATAAGGCCCATAGAATAGGCTGAGGATCTTCAGTCTATTCTCTTCGTTTGTTCATATCTCCCTATACGTACCTTCGAACCAATCATTATTCCCTCCTGTATTGTTGTCTGATACAGTTGAGACTTCGTCCACCACTCAGTCTATTGTGCAACCTATAGAAGAACCTGTTACTCTTGGGTTACTGAACGAGCAGTTCTTAACATTCACAACATCAATGACACCATCAACAAGGCAGGCCTCATTTAACGGGGCTTAGATGCAAATCTCACCGTCAAGGATATACGGGGGAGGACCCATACTGAACGCGTCCAGATGTTTATTACCAATCTAGGGAAAGACAACATGCTCCTAGGAACAGATTGGCTGAAGTACCACGACCCCTCCATCAGGTGGAGGCGCCGTGAAGTGCACTTTGATCGGTGCCCCCAAGACTGCCAACAACCATATGGGTTTACCAAGGCAAGGGAAGAGCCTACCAAGAAGGATTGGCTAGCAAAACTACGTGGTGACAAGATTCCTCAGTGGACAAAACCGCATCTTGTCTCAGAACCGGTAGGACCTTTGTGGACGTGGACTAAAGAACAATGGCCACAAGTCCCCACAAAGGAATGGAAATCTTGGTTCATCTCCCTGTTAGAGCACAAATCCTGACAGGCAAAGGCTTGGGAATGGCTCAAGGGACAAGTGGCTGAAAGGAAGGAACACCGGCAAACTCAACAAGAGACAGCCCAGAGCGAAGCTTTAGAAGAAGTTGCCAAAGAGGCACAAGTACCATTTGACTCCTCCACAATGGATAGCAAAGGAGAAACCGTCATCAGAAAGGTAGCTCCCAAACCCTCGGGGTTCGCCAGTTTTGACGAAGACCTGGAAGAGGAAATCGACACGACCAACTTGAAGAGTCACGTGCCATCAGAGTACCATTCCTACCTCAACATTTTCAGCGAAAGATGGTCGCAGAGACTCCCCAAACACACTATATGGGATCATGTGATAGATCTTAAGCCATCCTTCAAACCCCAGGCCCCAAGAATATTTCCCTTGAGCCCGGAGAAGCACGACGAGCTAGGAAAATTTGTCAAGGAGCATCTTTCTAGGAGAACAATACGTCGATCGACAGCATATAGCACGGCCTCCTTCTTCTTCATAAAAAGGAAGGATAGAAAGCTCCGCCCAGTACAGGATTATTGCCACCTCAATGAACACACCGTTCGAAATGTCTGCCTCCTACTGTTAATCCAAGAACTACTGGATATCATCTGAGGGGCGACTGTATTCTCAAAGCTGGATGTTTGGTGAGGATATAACAATGTGCGCATCAAGGAAGGGGACGAATCCAAGGCAGCCTTTGTAATGCCCTTGGGGCTCTTTGAACCTACAGTAATGTTCTTTGGGCTCACTAACTCCTTAGCGACTTTTCAGGCCATGATGAACATGATCTTCCAAGATCTCATCCTCACCCAGAAAATCACAGTATATATGGATGACATCCTTATCTTCACGAAAACCACAGCAGAACACATTGTGGTTGTTCGACAAGTCCTCCAAATCCTACGTGACAATGATCTTTACCTCAAACCAGAGAAATGTGAGTTCCATAAGGACAAGCTAAACTACTTGGGGTACACAATTTCAAAAGATCACATCACCATGGAGGACTCGAAGATTGAGGCCATTCAGAAATGGCCCATTCTTTGCACAGTCCACGACATCCGCTCTTTCTTAGGTCTAGGGAATTTTTATCAGCGATTTATTGACAAGTTTTCCTTAATCGCTCGTCCCCTGCACGACCTCACCAAAAAAGACACAAAATGGGACTGGACCGTGGACTGCCAACAGGCTTTTGACCAATTAAAGAAAGCCTTCATGAGTCAACCCGTCCTATTATACCCTGATCCGATGTGTTCCTACTGGCTCGTCACTGACGCCTCCCTCTCTGCATATGGTGCAGTCCTCTTACAGGAAGGACCTGATAATGACTGGCACCCAGTTGCCTACCTCTCGGGATTGTTTTCACCCCCTAAAAGGAATTATGATGTGCATGATCACGAACTCCTTGCAATTATCAAGGCACTGGAACACTGGAAACACTACCTCAAAGGCACTTGACACCCCTTTGAGGTCTGGATGGACCACAAGAACCTGGTTTACTTTCAAACCGTGTGAGACCTGTCAAGATGACAAGCATGCTGGAGTCTATTTTTGTCCCAGTTTGACTTCCAGCTCAGCTACAAGGCAGGAACAACCAATCATGCCGATGCTCTGTCCAGGCGTCCAGACCTTAGTGAGGGGGTGGAATCTGATAACAAGGCACAGACTCTGCTCCCGTCCAAACTTTTCACCGAGTTCAGTGAAACTCTGGTAGAATCAAGCGAAAGCATACACATCAAAGCAATGGAACTCGTATCCTTGGACATCCTCTCCCTCATTTGACACTCGCGTTCAGAACACAACCTGCTAGTCGATGTCGCCCTCAAGAAATTGCTGGAAAAAGGACCAAAAGCAATGAAGGGCAACCTAGGAAAATGGACACACGAAGACAACATCACAAGACGCGACGGCTACATATGTGTCCCAAAGGACGACCTTCTTCGGTGAATGATTGTCAAAACGCACCATGACACCATGGCTACAGGACATCCAGGCCAAGCAAAGACCCTGGAATTGGTACAACACCATTATTGGTGGTCAAGCATGACCAAATTTGTCCATCAATATGTGGATGGATGTGCAGTTTGCCAATCCACCAAGAATCTACCCCACAAGACCCATCTGCCAATTCAACCACTAGAAACCACGAATGCCCCTTGGCGTTTTATCTCTACCAACTTTGTAACAGACCTCCCGGAAAGTAGAGGATACAACTCGATAAACGTGGTGGTTGACCAAGGCCTGTCAAAAGGGATAGTCATAACTCCGTGTAAGAAGACAATCATGGCCGAAGAAACTACAATGCTCTTCCAGGACAATGTGTTTAAACAATATGGTCTGCCAACCAAGGTGGTATCCGATAGAGGCCCCCAATTCATGGAGAAATTCACACGAGAACTTTGGAAAGGGCTGGGAATCACTCCTGCCCTGAACACGGCTTATCACCCCCAGACGGACGGAGAAACGGAACGGGTCAACCAAGAGATCAAACAGTTCCTGCGGGTATTTTGCAACTACCACCAAGATAACTGGGTAGACTTGCTCCCCTTTGCAGAATTCTCCCATAACACTCAAAGACACTCTGCCACTGGGACGTCACCGTTTGAAGTCCTCTATGGGTTCAATCCCCCATATTTGGTCGACTCAGCATTGGAGACCAAGGTGCCTGCAGTAACCAAACATTTGCAGCTAATCAAAGAAGTCCAAGAAGATGCAGCAGCCAGTCTACAGATAGCAGTGCAGCATGCCAAGGACCGGGACCTGCACAAGAAACTTCCGCAGTGGGAAGCAGGAACCCAAGTCTGGTTAGAAGGAACCCACATTTGGACAATTCATCTGAAGTTCAAGCTGGCACCTAGGTGTTATGGCCCTTTTCAAGTGACTGAAAGAATCAGCCCTCTGGCTTATCGGCTGAAAATACCTGAAACATGGAAAATACACCCGGTATTTCATGCCTCTGTGCTCACCGAATATCATGAGACAGAGGCCCATGGAAGGAACTTCCCCAGACCTGCCCCAGAAATCCTAAATGAAGAAGAGCACTACGAAGTGGAGGCCATTTTAGATTCAAGGTGCCAAGGACGGGGAACCAAATACCTGGTCAAATGGGTCGAATACTCCGAAGCAGATAACACCTGGGAACCCTTTGCCCTCCTCAAAGATACGGCCGATGAGGCACTTTATGAGTTTCACGAAAGCTATCCAGACAAGCCCCAACCTGTGGCGATTAGGCTCTAAAAGGGTATATAAGGGGAGACAGCTCTCCCCTTAGAGCAAGAATCCTCCCACTAGTACATGTCCAACCACTCCCCCCTCGATTACTCCCCTGGATGCGCCATGCTTATTGATGAAGGAACTACTTCCTCACCATCAAGAAACCCCTCGCCAGACATCATCCTGGCCGTCACCAATCCCAACACTAGACACCCTGGCCAAAGCGGCCGTCCAACAACTCCACAGGGAGTTTCCATACCAGTCTCCACCCATCTCACCACGCTTGCCGCCAAAGATTGAACGGAACTACGAGCCCCACCTCGGGTTGAGGGAGCTCATAACGAGGACGATGAGGAACATCAAGAAGAAAGAAGGCCTGCTCCATCAACGCTGATGAGTGCGCCACCTCTCTAAGCGCCGAGGCCCCCATTTTCGGGTTCTACAAGCGCTAGCATGCTAACCTCCTCAAGTACCCCAGTCACTGCCAGACGCTACCGCAGCCTAG
The DNA here is from genome assembly GCA_039111635.1 of Heterobasidion occidentale. Classification (NCBI taxonomy): domain Eukaryota; kingdom Fungi; phylum Basidiomycota; class Agaricomycetes; order Russulales; family Bondarzewiaceae; genus Heterobasidion; species Heterobasidion occidentale. The sequence goes on along the minus strand of JBCAQO010000002.1, from coordinate 1,506,592 downwards.
CGCGAGTCCCTCTGATGTCCATCACAAGCACAATATCACAGTCGTGGCCCGACGTGGTCTTTCTCAAGCACCTCGGTCATCACCTCGCAGCATCTTGTCCCTCTCCTATACAATCGCATGACAACTTAGAGCCTATCACACTAACTGTGACGCCGCCAAGCTCTCGACATATGCCTCGACAAGGTCAACCGCAAGGGCATCACCGCAGGCAGCTCCGCGGTGCGGTATGGCAGCGAGCTTTATTGAGGGCGCCTATTGGACAGTACAGGTCTTGTGATCTCTTTCTCCTCGCACTTTCTAGAATCACCTCGTCTCACCGATACACCTCCTTACTGAATACCGCTTTGTCTCTCTACCGCAGTGCAACAGAACCTCGCGGTCTTCGAGTATCTCTGCACATGGTTTTTTTTATCTTTCTATGATACGGTCTTGGCACAATATCAACCCATTCTACCTTACGAGCTCACGGTTACTCGACCTTTCTTGATTTACTATAAAAACCTACTTACAATGCTGCAATACACCAGTTTCAAACACCCCTCTATGTACAGCTCAACTTCACAAGAAGATCTCGCTTGTATCACGTCCACATCAACCTCACTTTTGACTCACTTGATTAAATTCTCATTGTCTCTATCGTCAGGGCCTTTGTTACTGCCCTTGAAGTCCTTCGATTGCTCACTAAGCAATATCGCTATCGTCACGTGCGAGAATAGTCTCGCATCACCTCGCTCAATATCAAGCAACACCGCATACGTATCTCACGCCCACCTCGTAACTCACAAAGGTCCTTTGATATTCCAGTAAAGTCAGCTCTCTGCCCACCCTGTGTTTAGTGGTGTGTTTTGTTGTGTGTTTTCACACGCAGAGCCATCGCAAGCGCATCAACGCCTCCACAACCAACGACAGCGCTGGCTCAACGAGACACAAGACAGGAGACGAGAAGTGGAGGAGGACCAAGAAACCCTGCAGACCTGGCATCGTCTACAGTTGCTAAACCAGGTGTACAAGAATTAGCAACAACTAGTGCACCAACTACCAGGACCAGAGGACCCCTTGCCAGTGGTAGAGATCTGCACCCCCAAGAATTAGAAGGACTAGGAGATGCGCTACTTCAGCGCACCACAATCTTGGCGGTAATTCAGATGGCCATGGCATTAGCCTTGCAAAGGCTCGCTAACTTCTTCGCAGGGCAATTGGGAAGTGAGAACAGCAATATTCCCCAACACCTCGCAGATGCAAGCGACTAGGTCAGGCTTTTGGCCTATGCAGATGATCATCGAGCCGCCTCCTGGTATGCCAGAGGAAATAATGGGGCATATGCCCTTCTCATCCACCCCGATGAGTTTTCTTCCTTCATCAATCTAGAGCTCCTACCTGCCCTCATATCCAACACTGACAATGTACACTCCCCTCCTGTTTGGATTGACCCATTCCGCCTCCAACCATGGGACGACAAAGCCAGAAGAGCGGTACCGACTACGAGTGGTGGAGACGCAACCGCCCAAACAGAACCCTTCTGGACAACAGTACAATGACAGGCACGAAGGGACTGAGAGGCCCTTCCTCCCATGTTGACAGGACAATCCACCGGGCAGGACGCTGGGGGCAGCAATGAGGAACACCCTCCAAGATACAGGAGGAACAAGAGGCGAGGAAACCAGAGGACAAGGGCAACACCCCAACCCAGAAGAGACAGTCCTCAAAGAACTTGACCACGAGATCCGCCGACTCCAGATTGTCCTCGACATCATTGACCTGAAGGAATGCATGCTCGCACTGGTAGAAGAGCTCAAGACCGCCAGCAACCGACTCCAAGAACTGCTGCTTGGACTTGAGCAGAGCTAGATGCATGGGATGAGGTCGAAGATGGAAACTACGATGACGTCGACCCCTATTATAGGCCAGACGAAGGGTATGGGGATTATGGGGACATTGGCAGAGAATATTAGACAAGGGAGTTGAGGAACCCCTTGTCTTGAAAGGTGACGGAGAGGGAAGGACCCTCTGCACCACAGATACTGGTTTCACACACAGGACACCAAGCGTTTGACATCCTGCATGACGTTAAACTGTGAAAAGATAAGAAGGCAAGGAAAGTACCTGACCATTTTGCATTCAGCCCTCCGGTTCGCAGGACAGGACAAGCATTTTAACACTCTCGTTGTCAAGAGGCATTCTAACAAGTGATCAGGTGTTCCACTTAGATCCCCAGTTTTACAGGACCCTTTCCACATTAGGAGGTCCTCGATTCAACATAACCTTGGTACTGGTACGCTGGCTTTTCGATCTTGTGGCGAGACCAAAAAGCTACAAATGATGCAAGAATCCTGGTGGGAAGATTGTGTTGCATGTTCACTGTTGGGGAATGGTGGACCTTACCTCACTGTCAAGGTCTGACAGGTGTTTGGACGTCCCACTTTGGATCTCCAGTTTTATAGGGTCTTTTCTGCATTAGGGGGCCCTATCAAGATGCATGCACATAGTGGTCACACTCCACTAAGTAGCCAAAACAGACAAGAAAAAGGACGTTACATCCGCAACAATGTAAAACTACGAAAGGCTTGGTCCGCAATGACTATAAACTAGTTACCGTCCGGAATGACGCTAAAGCTACCAAGGCCCTCAGATCGTGGTTATATTCTGGCAGACAGTGGAAGTGATAATCCCACCATTGCAGAACCCTGCCAACTAGGTCAAGGCACTTCCATATTCCATATACCCTACAGTAAAAGAATATGGGGTTGACACAGTTCAATTATGTGTGAGGGATTTGGAGACATGGAGCGGGTTGTCAGCCATCCTACCGGACCACAACTACTCCATGGTGCGCCCATTCTACCCTTGAAGTCCGAAGCAAGGATTCCGCTTCAAGGGCCAGTCAAGAGGCAACTGGGATCGTGCCTCAGGTTTCTTCTAACATCCTCCATGACGTTAAACTGGGCAGCCCTTCATTCACAGGGTCATGAGCAGTGTCCAAACATGAGAAATGTTCCAACACTACTCCACACGTCCGAAATGACATTAAACTATTGTCCCTCGGTTCTAGAGATTGTATTGGAGCTGAAATTACCGCTTCAGCCCCAATAGTCCGCAAAGACGTTAAACTATTGTCCCTTCAAGCACAGGGATTGTGGGCAGTGACTTCAAAAAGTCATCACCCTGTCCACAATGACAATAAACTACTTGCTCCTTCAGACATAGGAGTTGTGGTTGATGCCCACGACCTTAGACACCAACCAGTCCGAAATGACCTTAAACTACCCTCACCCCGGAGGATTAAATCTATCAAGGCTTGGGAGGTTCAAGCCAGGCAATAGTAGGACATCCGCAATGACTATAAACTATGGTCGTCCTTCATGATGTTAAACTGAGCTGCCCTTCGTTTACAGGGCCATGTGAGTTGTGTCAAAATAGGCTTCTGCCTTACAAAGTCTATTCAGGACACACCTCTATAAGTTATCCGGTTTGATATGGTATAAACCGTCACCATTTCTCCTCAATGGGAACTCTGTCAAGGAGTAGGACCTGGTCTATGGCCCTATGCGCATCACCGATGAATGTTCCAGCACACAGAAAAGTCTGCTGATTTGTTTACAGGTACTCCTACGTTGGAGATGAATAGGTCTGCAACGACCTTGTTGTTTAAACTAGCAGGGCAGTCCGCAACAACTTAAGGATAAACTAGCCGACGTCCACAAAGACGCAAAACTACGGACGTCCGGCACGACATTAAACTACCAGGACATACCTTACGCTGACCCCACAATAATCACCATCAATGTGGACACCAAAGTCTATTCAAGAGACTATGGATGTTCAAGTCTATTCTTCAAAATCCTTACCTCGTATTCAATATGTGGAGCGCGGCTGCATGCTCGCTCCCATGTGACAAACAAACACTGGACAAACACTCAACCTCTAACCTGGACGGGCCACCATATGGGGCTGACAGAGTTAGGGATCTTCAAAGGGGTCTTGCCGGATTCACATAGGTTGGTGGGCCTAAGCCTTGAGAAAGCGATCAACCCACACACACCTAGAGTCCCCCTTGATACCAGAGATCACAGAGGAGAAGATCTATCCTAGAAACACTGAAGCATGGCCTTTGGCATTCTAAAGAAGAACAACACAGACATCCACAGACGTGTTTCTATTCATCACATAATCATTCGCACGCGACACCTTTCTGGACATCAGCCAGACGGAACTGGCTTATCAAAGGTACCAGGGAGTCCTGGTTCGAGCAGCTGCCTTTTGACTCAAGGAGCATACTTACAACAAAATGTACCAATGAAGGAAGAACATCGGGAGGAGACGCAATATTGTGGTGATATTGCTACATACCCGTATCAAACAGCTCAACGGAGATGGAAAACTCCTAGGTGTTGTAAATAATGTAAGTTGGTCTTCGCCCCAGAAAACACAGTTATATCAAAAAGATGCATTCCGATCCTTGGACGACCAGAAAGCAATTGTACGTGGAATGACAATGAAGCTCGCTAGTGGCGAGTAGTCCTCCCAGGAGTTAGGACTTAGAAAGGGGGTAATGTTATGACTTGACCTATTGGGGCCCTTCGGGGCCATGTCTAACCAATGGCTCAAGCATCATATACTAGGCGGCTCCACTACGGAGTGTACATCAAGGTATTTGGTATGTCCTTAGGAGCCGACTGGACCAATGGTTCTTCAAGACATCGGTAGAGGATATATGACAGGGACATAGGTATAGCAGATTGATAAGATAGGCATTCACATGCCATGGGCTTAGGGCTTATGGGTAAGCACCTCGTCGCACCTAGATGGATTAGTGCGACTGGAGAAGTACAAGAGTAGGCACCGGCTGTGAGAGACGGCGACCACAGCTCTCCTGGGATAGATACCTGGAGAAGCACACAGACTCTGACCCTATACCCTATACAGTATATAAGGCCCATAGAATAGGCTGAGGATCTTCAGTCTATTCTCCTTGTTCACTACTGTCTTCCTACAGTAGAATCTTTGTTTTCCCCTCCTGCATTATTCTTCTAATACAGTCGAGACTTTGCCCACTACACAGTCCATCGTGCAACCTAGGGAAGAACCTGTTACTCTTGGGTTACTGAACGAGCAGTTCATAACATAGACTTTAACTGGTCAATTGTTCAGACCGCTTGTCCACATTGACGGTGATTATTGCAGGGTCAGCGTAAGGTATGTCCTAGTAGTTTAAATGTTGTGCCGGACGTTCCGTAGTTTTGCGTCTTTGCGGACATTAGCTAGTTTATCCTTAAGTCATCGCAGACTGAGGCTAGTTTATGCTTAAGTCGTTGTGGACTGCCCTGCTAGTTTAAACAACAAGGTCATTGCGGACCTATTCATCTCCAATGTAGGAGTACCTGTAAACAAGATAGCAGACATTTCTGCACGCCAGAACATCCATCGGTGATGTGCATAGGGCCCTAGACCAGGTCCTACTTCTTGACAGGGTTCCTATTGAGGAAAGATGGTGACGGTTTATGCTATATCAAACCAGATAACTTATAGAGTTGCCAGAATAGACTTGTAAGGTCAAAGCCTATTTTGACATAACTCACATGGCCCTGTTATGAAGGGCAGCCCAGTTTATTGTCATAGAGGATGGCCGTAGTTTATAGTCATTGTGGACATTCTGCTATCGCCTGGCTTGAACCTCCCGAGCCTCAATGGATTTAATCCTCTGGGGTGAGGGTGGTTTAAGGTTATTTTGGACTGGTTGGTGTCCAAGGTCATGGACATCAACCACATCTCCTATGTCTGAAGGAGCAAGTAGTTTATTGTCTTTGTGGACTACCAATCCCTGTACTTGAAGGGACAGTAGTTTAACATTGTTGCAGACTACTGGGACTGGAAGCGGTAATTCCAGCTCCAGTATGGTCCCTAGAACAGAGGGACATTAGTTTAACGTCATTTCAGACGTTAAAACCTGAGGCACAATCCCAGTTGCCTCTTGACTGGCCCTTGAAGTGGAATTTCTTGCTTCTGACTTCAAGGGTAGAATGGGTGCACCATGGAGTAGTCATGGTCCTGTCGGATAGCTAACAACCCGCTCCATGTCCCCAAACCCCTCGCACGGAATTGAACCATGTCAACCCCATATTCTTTTACCGTAGGGCGCATGGAATATAGAAGCACCTCAACCAAGTTGGCAGGGTTCTGCAACGGTGGGGTCATCACTCCCACCCTCCGCCAGAATATACCCACGTTCTGAGGGTCTTGGTAGCTTTAGTGTCATTCTGGACGATAACTAGTTTATAGTCATTGCGGACCAAGCCTTCCGTAGTTTTACATTGTTGTGGATGTATTGTCCTTTTCTTGTCCATTTTGGCTACTTAGTGGAGTGTGACCACTATGTGCATGCATCTTGATAGGGCCCCCTAATGCAGAAAAGACCCTGTAAAACTGGAGATCCAAAGTGGGATGTCCAAACATTTGTCAGACCTTGACAGTGAGGTAAGGTCCACCATTCCCCAATGGTGAAGATGCAACACAATTTTCCCACCAGGATTCTTGCATCATTCATAGCCTTTTTGGTCTCACCACAAGATCAAAAGGCCAGCGTACCAGTATCAAGGTTATGTTGAATCTAGGACCTTCTAATATGGAAAGGGTCCCGTAAAACTGGGGATCCAAGCGGGACACCCGTTCGCTTGTCAGAATACCTCTTGACAACGAGAGTGTTAAATGCTTCCTGTCTGCGAAGTGAAGGGTTGAGTGGTCAGGTACTTCCCCTGCCTTCTTATCTTTTCACAGTTTAACGTCATGCAGGACGTTCCATCAGTGTCCTGTGCGTGAAACCGGTACCTGTGGTGCGGAGGGTCCTTTCCTCTTTGTCACCCTTTGAGACAAGGGGTTCCTCAACTCCCTTGCCTAATATCCTCCGCCAATGTCCCCATAATTCCCATATCCTTTGTCCGGTTGGTAATAAGGGTCAACGTCATCATAGTTCCCATCTTCAACCACGTCCCATGCATCTAGTTCTGCTCAAGTCCAGGCAGCAGTTCTTGGAGTCAGTTGTGGATGGTCTTGAGCTCGTCTACTAGTGCGAGCATGCGCTCCTTCAGATCTATGATCTCAAGGACGTCCCGGAGTTGGTGGATTTTGCGGTCAAGTTGTTCGAGGACTACTTCCTCTGGGTTGAGGTGTTGCCCTTGTCCTCTGGTTTCCCGGCCTCTTGTTCCTTCTATACCTTGGAGGATGTTCCTCATCGCTGCCTCTGGTGTCCTGCTCGGCGGGTTGTCCTGTTGATGTGGAAGGAAGGGTCTCTCGGTCCCTTTGTGCCTGCCATTGTACTGCTGTCCAGAAGGGTTCTGTGTGGATGGCTGCGTCTTGACTTCCTGTAGGCGGTATCTCCCTTCTAGCTTTGTTGCGCCATGGTTGGATGCAGAATGGGTCAGTCCAAACGGGAAGAAAGTGGGGAGCATCAGAGTCGGATATGAGGGCAGGGAGGAGCTCCAGATTGACGAAGGTGGAAAACTTGTCCGGGTGAATGAGAAGGGTGTATGCCCCATCATTTCCTCTGGCGTACCAGAAGTGGTCCAATGATCATCTGCATAGGCCAAAAGCCTGACCTGGTCACTGGCGTTCACGAGGCGTCGAGGGGTGTCACTGTCCTCGCTCCCCGGTTACCCTGCAAAGAAGTTAGCGAGCCTTTACAAGGCTAACACCATGGCCATCTGAATTACCATCGAGATTGTGGTGCGCTGAAGTAGTGCATCTCCTAGTCCTTCTAATTCTCGGGGGTGCAGATCTCTACCACTGGCAAGGGGTCCTCCGGGCCTGGTAGTTGGTGCACTAGTCATCACTGGTTCTTGTATACCTGGTTCAACAACTGTAGACAATGCCAAGTCTGTAGGGTTTCTTGGTCCTTCTCCGCTTCTTGTCTCCTGTTTTGCATCTCTTTGAGCCAGTGCTGTCGCTGGTTGCGGAGGCATTGGCAGAGCAGGTCCTCCTTCTTCTTGACATCTCTCATCATGCTCGTCATAAGCTCCCTCAGTCCAAGGTGAGGCCCGTAGTTCCGTTCGATCTTCGGCAGCGAGCGTGGCGAGATGGGCAGAGACTGGTATGGAAACTCCCTCTGGAGTCTTTGGTCGGCCGCTTTGGCCAGGGCGTCCAGTGTTGGGGTTGGCGATGGCCAGGATAATGTCTGGTGAGGGGTTTCTCGATGGTGATGAGGTAGTTCCTTCATCAATAAGCATAGCGTGTCCAGGGGAGTAGTAGAGAGAGGAGTGGTCAGACATGTATTGGTGGAAGGGTTCTTGCTCTTCCAGGAGAGCTGTCTCTCCTTATATACCTTCCTAAAGCTTAATTGCCGCAGGTCAGGGCTTGTCTGGATAGCTTTTGTGAAACTCGCGAAGCACCTCATTGGCTATATCTTTGAGGAGGGCAAAGGGTTCCCAGGTGTTATCTGCTTCAGAGTATCCAACCCACTTGACGAGGTATTTGGTACCTCATCCCTGGTGCCTTGAATCCAGAATGGCCTCCACTTTATAGTGCTCTTCCTCGTTTAAGATCTCTGGGGCTGGTCTGGGAAGTTCCTTCCATGGGCCTCTGTCTCATGATACTCGGTGAGCACGGAGGCATGAAATACCGGGTGTATCTTCCATGTTTCAGGTATTTCCAGCTGATAAGCCAGAGGACCGATTCTTTCCGTTACTCAAAAGGGGCCATAGCACCTTGGTGCCAGCTTGAACTTCAGATGAGTCATTCAAATGTGGGTTCATTCTAACCAGACTTGGGTTCCTACTTCCTACTGTGGAAGTTTCCATTGCAGGTCCTGGTCCTTGGTCTGCTGCGCTGCCATCTGTAGATTGGCAGCTGTGTCTTCTTGGACTTCTTTGATTAGCTGCAAATGTCCGGTTACCACAGGTACCTTGGTCTCTAAAGCTGAGTTGACTGAATATGGCGGATTAAACCATAGAGGACTTCAAATGGTGATTTCCCGGAGGCGGAGTGTCTTCGGGTGTTATGGGAGAATTCTGCAAAGGGAAGCAAGTCCACCCAGTTATCTTGGTGGTAGTTGCAGAATATCCGCAGGAACTGTTTGATGTCCTGGTTGACCCGTTCCGTTTCTCCATCCATCTGTAGGTGATAGGCTGTGCTAAGGGCAGGAGTGATTCCCAGTCCTTTCCATAGCTCTCGTGTGAACTTTGCCGCAAATTGAGGACCTCTATTGGATACCACCTTGGTTGGTAGACCATACCGTTTGAACATGTTGTCCTGGAAAAGTGTCGTAGTTTCTTCTACCGTGATTTTCTTCTTGCACAGAGTTATAACTATCCCCTTGGACAGACCTTGATCCACCACTACATTTATTGAGTCGTAACCTTTACTTTCTGGAAGGTCTGTTACGAAGTCAGTAAAGATGAAGTGCCAGGGGGTGTTTGTGGTTTCCAGCAGTTGGATTGGTGGATGGGTTCGATGGGACAAGTTCTTGGTAGATTGGCATACCGCGCACCCATCCACATATTGATGGATGAATTTGGTCATGCTTGGCCACCAGTAATGGCATTGTACTAGCTCCAGGGTCTTTGCTCGACCTGGGTGTCCTGTAGCCATAGTGTCATGGTGCATTTTGACAATTATTTGGCAAAGGGGGTCGTCCTTTGGAACACATATGTAGCCGTCTCATCTTGTAATGCCTTTTTCATGTGTCCATTTTCCTAAATTGCCCTTCATTGCTTTTGGTCCTTTTTCCAGCAATTTCTTGAGGGCTACGTCAACTAGCAGATCATGTTCTGAACACAAGTGTCAAATGAGGGAGAGGATGTCCAAGGATACAAGTTCTGTTGCTTTGATGTGTATACTTTCGCCTGGTTCTACCAGTGTTTTGCTGGACTCAGTGAAAAGTCTGGATGGGAGCAGAGTCTGTGCCTTGTTATCAGATTCTACCCTCTCACTAAGGTCTGGATGTCTGGACAAAGCATTGGTGTAATTGGTTGTACCCGCCTTGTGGCTCAGCTGGACGTCAAACTATGACAAAAACAGACTCCAGCGGGCTTGTCACCTAAACAAGTCTTGGGCGGTCTGAAAATAGACCAGGTTCTTGTGGTCTATCCAGATCTTGAAGGGGTGTCAAGCACCTTTGAGGTAGTGTTTCCAATGTTCCAGTGCCTTGGTAATAGCGAGGAGTCCACAATCGTGCACATTGTAGTTTTGCTCTAGGGGTGAAAATGATCCAGAGAGGTAAGCAACTGGGTGCCAGTTGTTATCAGGTCCTTCATGTAAGAGGACTGCACCATATGCGGAGAGGGTGGCGTTAGTCACAAGCCGGTAGGGGCGCATGGGATCAGGGTATAATAGGATGGGTTGACTGATGAAGGCCTTCTTTAGCCAGTCAAATGCCTGTTGGCAATCCGTGTTCCAGTCCTATTTTGTGTCTTTCTTGGTGAGGTCGTGAAGGGGTTGAGCGATTAAGGAGAACTTGTCAATGAATTGGCGATAAAAGTTTCCTAGACCTAAGAAAGAGTGGATGTTGCGGACTGTGCGGGGGATTGGCCACTTCTGAATGGCATCAATGTTTGAGTCCTCCATTGCAACATGATCTTTTGAAATTGTGTACCCCAGGTAGTTTAGCTTGTCCTTGTGGAACTCACATTTCTCTGGTTTGAGATAGAGATCGTTGTCATGCAGGATGTGGAGGACTTGTTGAACGACCACAATATGTTCTGCCGTGGTCTTGGTGAAGATGAGGATGTCTTCCATATATACCATGATTTTCCAGGCCAAGATGAGATCTTGGAAGATCATGTTCATCATGGCCTAGAAGGTTGCCGGGGAGTTGGTGAGCCCAAAGAACATTACCGTAGGTTCAAAGAGCCCTAGGGGCGTCACAAAGGCCGCCTTGGATTTGTCCCCTTCCTTAATGTGCACGTTGTTATACCCCCACCAAACATCTAGCTCCGAAAACACCATGGCCCCTTGGATGATGTCCAATAGCTCTTGGATTAATGGCAGGGGGCAGACATTTCAAACAGTGTGTTCATTAAGGTGGCGGTAATCCTGTACCGGGCGGAGCTTTCCGTTCTTCTTGTTTATGAAGAAGAAGGAGGCTGCACTATGTGCTGTTGACTGACATATGGTTCCCCTAGAAAGGTGCTCCTTGACAAATTTTCCTAGCTCGTCGTGTTTCTCCGGGCTCAAGGGGAATATCCTTGGGCCTAGGGCTTGAAAGATGGTTTAAGATCAATCACATGATCCTATATAGTGTGCTTAGGAAGTCTCTGCGATCATCTTTCGCTGAAAATATCGAGGTAGGAATGGTATTCTGACGGCACGCGACTCTTCAAGTCGGTCGTGTCAATTTCCTCCTTTAGGTCTTCGTTGAAACTGGCAAATCCAGAGGGTTTGGGAGCTACCTTTCTGATGACGGGTTCTCCTTTGCTAACCTTTGCGGAGGAGTCGGATGGTGCTTGCACCTTTTTGGCAACTTCTTCTGAAGCTTCGCTCTGGGCTGTCTCTTGTTGAGTTTGCCAGTGTTCCTTCCTTTTGGCTACTTGCTCCTTGAGCCATTCCTGAGCCTTTGCTTGTCGGGATTTGTGCTCAATCATGGAGATGAACTGAGATTTCCATACCTTCATGGGGATTTGTTGCCATTGCTTCTTGGTCCACATCCACGAAGGTCCTACCGGTTCTGAGACAAGATGCGGTTTTGTCCACTGAGAAATCTTGTCACCGCATAGTTTTGCTAGCCATTCCTTCTTAGTAGGCTCCTCCTGCGCTCTAGTAAACCCATATGGTTGTTGGCAATCTTGGGGGCACCAATCAAAGTGTACCTCACAACATCTCCACCCAATGGAGGGGTCGTGGTATTTCAACCAATCCATTCCTAGGAGCATGTCATTTTTCCCTAGATTGGTGATAAACATCTGGACGTGTTCAGTGTGAATTCTCCTCCGTTGATCTTTGATGGAGAGATTTGCGTCTAGGCCTTGCTGAATGAGACCTGCCTTGTTGATGGTGTCATCGACGTTGCAAACGCAGACAGGGTGATTTAAGGGATAGGTTGGAAGGTTGTGCCTTTGTACCCATTTCTTGTTCACCATAATCCCTTTGCAGGCTAAGTTGATGGCGGCTCTTGCTCCAGCGCTTCTTCCTCGAGTTGTTATTCGCACGTCAAGTTGAATGGGAGTAATGATGTGGCTGTTCATTGCTCCAATTCTAATACAAGATGGGGGTGCGTACTCGGGGCTCCTTGTCCCTCGCTCTTTGGCTGGTGAAGGCGATGTTAGGGAAAATCCTCCACTAGATCCACCAACATCTGTTTTGCCTTGACCTCCCCTATCTCCTTGAAGAGCGCTTGGACACCAGCAGCATCATAGATGGGTCCATTGCTTCATCGTCTGTCAGGCAGTACGTAGCACTCTCCATTGCTCTGGCTCAATCCTCTGCTCCTTGCAATAGGATTCTCACGTTCCACCAAATCACCAGGTTGTGGTACCCGACGGTGGTTGCCATGAGAACTCCCCTCCTCCAATCCTCAATGAAGTCTTGCATCGTCTCCCAGCAGGGGTTCTTGATTGTCTTCATCCTCCATGTCTGCAGCGCGAGTTCTTCTACCTCCTCTACCCATTGTTCGGCACCAATATTGCCGAGATGGTTGAACGCTTTGCGCGGAGATGGGCAATCAGCTATCCTATGCCCCGGCTTTCCACAGTTAAAGTAGAAAAAGGGGGTGGGGCTCTTGCCATCGTATGTGCGCTTGTTTTAGATAGTGTTTCTCTTGCGAGAGGCATCAATCTCCATGTCAACCACCTAGTTGTTCATTCTTCGAGGGGCGTTGGTAGAGTTATAGCGAAAGGCAGGTTGGAGGTGAAAACAATTGAGGAAATCACTTCGGAATGAGATAGAGTTGGCAAGGATTGCCTTTTGAGCACCTCAGGCCCTCAAGCATCCATTTGTTTCACAGGCAGTATTGATCCATTCTTGGATCATGTCCTTCGGCGATGTCTCCTTATCATAGATCTTGTCCATGACCTTTGGATCTAGCCCTCTCTGGAAATAAGGAACTTGTTCCTTGTCAGTGATGTTGGTGTCGGCGGCTATAAGGACGAACTGATTGGAGTATTCGTCTACCATCATCTTTCCTTGGGAGAAAGACATAGGGTGCTCCAGGCCTTGTCCGCAAGATTCATTTCCTTGAATTGAAGTTTGAACTTGTCAAGGAAGTCGGACCAAGTTCCAAGGGCTTTGGGCAGGTCTGCCCCAACTATCTTCTTTAGGAAGCTTTCTGCCCAGACACTGGCTGTTCTGTATCTCATGCATAAGAGGACCAGGGAAATCTTGTCCTCATCTGTCTTGTACCGGTCCAATTCTGCTGTAAAAAGGAGGAGGCAGCTCATCAGGAATTTCTGGGAGTGCGTTCTATCTCCTAAGAAATTGTCGGGAAGCTTGAGTTTGCCTCTTTTGGACGATGTGGTTGTAAAAGGGCTCTGTCGGATTCGTTGACATAATGGTATTATCTCGGGTATTTTGGGTGTTGATTGGTGTTTGAATATCTAAGGATTTGGACTCAGATGTTTCTTCTTGTTCTTCTTGTTCTTCCAAAGTGTCCAGTACTTCTAGTTCAGGTTCTCTGTACTGGGGTGGCTCTACCTAGTCATTTGCTTCTTCATCCCAAGCCCACTCAGCTTCTATTCCATCTTTTCTTGTGAAGAAGTATTGTCTTTCTCTATATGAGCAGTTGGAAAAATTCGGGGGAGCTAGTCGATTGGTGTCGGAATAGTACTAGCGGGTTCCCCTTTGATGGATAGGATAATTATTCTGTCAAAGTTGGTTGTTGATTCGTCTAGTGCCTAGCGGATATCCTAGGCCTAGGTCTTGCTCCAGGGTGTGTGTGTAGTAACACTCTTTGGTAGGTATCTATGCCACCGATGAGGGTTATGAGAGAGAGTGTGGCAGCAAGCAAAGTGTAGTGCAAGATAGGGATAAAAGCGAGTCTATTCTAGTGTTATAAACTGCTCGTTTAGTAACCCAAGAGTAACAGGTCCTTTCCTAGGTCACACAGTAGACAGAGTGGTGGGCGAAGTCTCGACTATATTAGAAGAATAATACAGGAGGAAATAACGAGGTGTCCGTATAGGACGATACGAACAAATGAGGGTAGCAGTAGGAAGACTGCTACTAAACAAGGAGCATAGACTGAAGATCCTCAGCCTATTCTATGGGCCTTATATACCGTATAGGGTCTAGGGTAAGAGTCCGTGCTTCTCCAGGTACCTATTCTAGGAGAGCTGTGGTCGTTGTCTCTCTCAGCCGGTGCCTACTCTTGTACTTCTCCAGTTGCACCGTTCCATCCAGGTGCAACAAGGTGCTTACCCATAAGCCCTAAGCTCATGGCATGTGAATGCCTATCTCACTAAGCCATGCTATCCATGACCCTGTCATATATCCTCTATTGATGTCTTGAAAAACCATCGGTCCAGTTGGCTCCTAAGGACATACCGAATACCTTGATGTATGCTCTGTAGTGGAGCTGCCTAGTATGTGATGCTTGATCCATCGGTTAGACACAACCCCGAAGGGCCCCGATAGGTCAAGTCATAACAGCATCTAGCTACCTTCCTAGCTCACGCTTTGTAAACTTTGTTAGATCTAAGATATTCTTATACAGTCTAATGAAACACTGGACTTATCTTATTGCTCTTATCATTCTCAAGTCTCTATTATATATAATGGACTTGCTGCTTATTAAGTCCTCAGTTGGTTACTTCTAGAGTCATTTGGTGGACAGAAGAAAAAGACCTCATTCCCAAGAATCATCACAACATTCTTGAAGACTATCTTCTTTATCTTTTTAAAGATAAAGCAGATAGTAATCCCAAATTCCTCCTTTGAGCACAAAGACAATAGATTATCTTTATCCATTGGAGTCTTATAGTTCAGATAGCCTGGGGAATTCCCTTAGTGCATAGGTGCACATGATAGGTCTCTAACCTAACAGTCTTGCAATATGATAGCAAAAAATAATCTTGTTAGATCATTGAGAGGTCTACTTCAGTAATGTGTATTATTTGTACAGTAATTGATGGCATGGAGATGGCAACAGCAGCAAGGGCAAGGGCAGTAGTAGGGGTAGGGTATTATTAGAAGCATGTATAATAATAATAATATAAAATATAAAATGTAGTCAATGGAATAGATATAATTGAATAATTTATTTTTGAATAGGCACAGTATTCCTGGGACCGCTAGGTCCAGGTCTTGTCTCTGATAATTCACCATATCGGGCCACGTCCATTTGTCTTTCCGTCACATCTCATGTGCTGTCTGTCACATCACGTTGTCCTCGAAAGCCAGGGAGGTGTCCATTCTTCTTTCTGTTACAGTGCACGTGCATTTAGTCACTGTCACTTTACCCCCATGCCCTGGGGAGGCATCCATTCTTCTTTCTGTCACAGTGCATGTGCCTTTTATCACAGTCAGTTGTCTCTGGCCTACAGGCAAATTCTCTGTTCCACTTTGTGTGTGTGAAACATGGAAGAGTGGCTACAGAAAGTCTTTTGTTAGAATCTTGAGGCAGTCTTGCGCAGGGGGCTGTAACTATAAGTACAAGCACTCAGCCTTTCTGCGCAACGCTAGACAGAAAGCCTGATTAATATTCACCTATAAGTACAAGCACTATAGAGAGACAATGTAAGTAAGAGGAGTAATAGCATGTAAAGTAGTTTATCTCACCTCAGCCTTTCTGCACGACGCTAGACAGAAAGCCTGAGGTGAGGATCCATCTATAGGTACTCTTATACTGCTAATCTAACTTCGGTGGCTTGCTACTGTACAGGCGATCGAGAGGGTGAACGACGGTGGGTGGTTTACCCGCACCGATAAGGAAAGTAAGTAAGCTCGCGCGCACGACAATAAATAACAGAAAACATATGTATACCTACGCATGCGCTTGCACTATACATAACACTCCCCCTCAAGCCATGCGGAGTCCCAGCTCGTTGGCGAAATGCTTCACCTTTGCGGAAGGGAGCGCTTTCGTGAGGGTGTTGGCAACCATATTGTCGGTAGGGCAGTAGATGAGGCGGAGGGAGCCATTCTCAACGACCCATCGGATAAAATGGTAGCGTACGTTGATGTGCTTCGAACATGGGTGGTACTGGTGGTCCTGGGTGAGTGCAATCGTGGACTGGTTATCAGAGAAGAGAGTCATGGGATTAGTGACTGGCGCGAGGATCTCGGCTATGAGGCTGCAGAGCTAGAGGGCCTCCTTGGTAGCATGTGTTGCTGCAACATACTCGCTCTCAGTCATCGAGAGTGAAACAATCTCCTGCTTCTTTGAGCTCCACGACACGGCCCCTCCGTCAATGATGAACACATACCCAGACACAGCCCGGCGGTCCTCGAACATGCTTCTGTCAGCATCAGCATATCCAACCATTTCCTTGTCTCCATCTCCGTAAGTCAACCACAAATCCCTTGTCCCCTTCAAATACCTGAAGATCCTCTTCACTGCCTCCCAATGTGTGGGTCCCAGATTCGTCGAGAAACGCGCCACAGTCGAGACGGCAAAGGATATGTCGGGTCGGGTGGTCAGGGCGGCCCACTGGAGGGCTCCACTGCTTTGCAGTAAGGTACGTCACGCATAGTTGCATACTGCGCTGTCGTCTGAGGAGCCTGGGTGGATGAGAGTTGGATGTGGGTTTCCATGGGAGTCGAAACGGGCTTGAGCTCGTCGAAACCGAAACGTTGGAGGATGGAGTCGATGTATGATCGCTGGGAGAGATGGATGGTTCTGGCATCACGGTCGCGCTGTACCTCAATTCCGAGCAACCAGTGCAACTCACCGAGGTCGGTAACCTCGACGTGCTTGCGCAACTGTGCCTTGAAATCATTTATGAGCCAGATCATCATCGTGGCAATCGTGCAGTCATCCACATGGACAACAACAATTGTCAACTCCGCGCCACACCAACGATAGAACACTGCTTGGTTGACCTCGCACCTTTTGAACCCCATGCAGTTTATGAAGATCCAGGTGAGTTTCTGGTACCATCGTCTGCCGGACTGCTTGAGCCCGTAGATTGTGCGATACAGGTGTAGGACTCGTCCGGCGGCGTTTGGCGGTGCATATCCGGGAGGGTGGCGCATGTAGATGACCTCGGAGGAGGTGAGGTCGCCGTTCAGGTAAGCCCCCTTGATATCTACTTGGTGCAGCTCGAGGCCGTGGCAGTTAGCAAGGGCAAGGACAGTGCGGACGGACGGTAGTTTCGCAACAGGTGCGTACGTGTCAAAATAATCCACGCTGGGTACTTGACTGAAACCCTAAGCGACCAATCGGGCCTTGTAGTGGACAACATTGCCGGCCACGTCCTTCTTCGCCTTGAACACCCACTTCAAGCCCACAATGTTTGCACCCGCTGGAGCCTCCTCCAGTTTCCAAGTCCCTGCTTCCCTTAACGTCTCTAGTTCCTCCTCGATGGCCTTCTCCCAGAGGGGCCAGTCTGGTCTCCTTTTTGCCTCAGCTAAGTTCCTCGGCTCTACTGCTTCCGCTTCGCTCATCTCGGCTGCCAGCACATACTCCCATCCCTCGTCATCATTGTCTTCGGCCGCCAGGGCGTCTTCAACCTCTGCTCGTTCCGGCATTCTCGTTGTTCCCTTCCGCATGCTCCCCCTCAAGTGCACGGTCGTCATTCGGCACTTGAAGTCCTGTGGGAAGTACGGGGTCGGACGGGCAGGTTGATGACACGGCGGTCCTGTCCAGGATGTCTTGGACACGCTGCACAGGTTTTCTGATCCGTGTGGATCATCGCAGATGCTCTGGCTGCGGTGGCGGAGCTGTCGAGGTGGGCGGGGGCACATGGGTGTCCGTGGCGGTCGTCTCGTTTGGAAGAGTAGGTAAGTTCTGTAGAACTTCACCTGTTTCCTCCCCCCCAAGACATTTGTCATGGGCAGAGCAAAATAGGTGTTCCTCTCGACAGTGACTGACCGGGTAGCAGGCCAGTACATGCGGCAGCCTTTTGCTTCCTCATTGACACCCACCCAACGACCTTCCTTAGCCTGCACATCCAACTTCGAACCCGAAGGATCGTGCACCCATACACGACACCCCCATACTTGGGCTGCACGCAGGTCCGGCTTGCGGCCTGTCGCGGCTTCATAAGGTGTCATGCCATCAACAGCCTTCGTCGTCATCCAGTTCTTCAGCCAGCATGCATGGCGCGTGGCCTCTCCCCACAACATCTTCAGAAGTCCGCTCTCGTGAAGCATCACCCATACTGCCGTCAAAATCGTGAGATTTAAGCGTTCGGCAACGCCATTGTGCACGGGTGTGTCATGCACCATCAACTTCTGAAGAGTGCCCACATTTCAGAGGTGTTCTGTGAAAGCAGTACTGAGGTACTCCCCTCCCCTGTCGGAGTGTAGGACCTTTATCTGCGCTCCGTACTGCGTGTTGCACATGGCCTCGAACTGGGTATAGGCTCCGAAAGCCTCACTCTTGTTCCGCAAGAAGTAGAGATAAGTCAACCAGGTACGATTGTCCGTGAAGGACATGTAGTAACGGTGTCCTCGCAGTGTAGGTGCAGGCACCGGTCCCCAGAGATCAGTGTGAACCTCGGCACCAAATGAAGCGGCACGCTCGCCTTCGCGCTCCTTCGCGATAGGGTGGCGCTTTGCCTTTGCAAAGATACAAGCCTTGCAAAAGGTAGGCTCGCTCCCTGAGTTGTCGAGATGCAGGCCGGTGACCAGACCCTCTTTTACCAGACGTTCGGCAGCTTTTGGTGCAATATGACCCATCTGCCTATGGAGCTCCATGACAGGGACGGCTTCCACTGCCGCATACAATGTTTCTCCTTCGTCCTTTGTACCGGCCGCCGAGGCCCCTCAAGTGATGCGGTACAAGCCCTTTCGCGACTTTGGTACCTCACCATCTTTGTGCCTGACGGGTCCGTGATCCCACACTTGCCGTCTGCAAAAATGACCGAGTAGCCCAGCGCGTCGAGACGGCCGACCGATACGAGCGTGTATCCGACCTCGGGCAAGTAGAGCACTTCGGTGAGTTTCAGCCTCGAGGGCATCATCCCGTTAGGGATCTCCACAAGTAAGTTCCCAACTCCTGTAGCCATGAACTTTTGCTTATTCGCAGCAGTGAAGGGTTTCGGAGGAATGTCCTCGAAGTCCTCGAAGTCCTCGCAGTAAGGAGAGATATGCCGGGTGCTTCCTGAGTTGTATAGCTCCTTGTGCAGGGGTTCCGTGGGTGGTTCCGTGGGTGCGACAACTGCCGCCTCGTCCGAGGATTCATCGAGTTGTCCACCTCCAAGGTGAGATGCCGGGGGTATGGCGGCGGTGTGGCTGGCCAAGCCTACATCGTTGTCGAACAACCTCTCGTGAAGATGCTCGTCAAACCACTCCCCTGCTACACCAGAACCTTGTTCCGAAGCGCCCCCTCCTAGCCAACTTTCATTCTCACTGCCAGACTTGACGTCGGATTCGTTGTCACTCTCGATGGCCCAGTATCTGTCGCTCTCCAAGTCCGATTCGACAGCGGCGTTTATCGAGCCGCCTGTCTTCACTCTGGATCCCCTTCCCCCATCCTTCGGTTTCAAAGGCTTTGGGCAGTCAGCCTTGAAATGACCCTTTTCTCCGCAGTTCCAGCAGGGGCCATAAGGCTTTGAACTCCCTCCTCCACCTCCTTTCCCCTTTGTCGGGGCCACCATCATGGCGACCTCACCATCCTCCTTCTTCGCAGACTTTGGAGTGCTTGCCAAGTGCGTGGGGTGCTTTGCCTTGCGCCGTTCGTACTCATCCAACATGGCCCGGATCAAGACATCAATATCCAACTCATTCTTCGGGTTGTGTACGCGCGTGGAAGCCAGCAGGCCAGACGCGAAGTCAGAGAGCCGGTCGGGGATGGCAGCGATGATAGTCGAGCGGTAGTCCTTCTCATCGATCTCTACTCCACATGCCGCTAACTCTTCTCTTTTAGTCCGCAGGTCGTCGAGGAACATTCAAACGTCGCCGCTCTCGGCGCAGCGCATCTCCATGAACACGCGGCGCATATCCGTCTGCACCCTTGAGCGTGTATTCGGAGACAATAGCGGCCCATTGGAGCGCAACAGTTGTGAACTTTCGGATGTGGACAACAGTGGAGTCGGGGATTCGTTGAATCAAGAGGTAAGATGAGATGTTTTCATCCTTCTCCCATTTTTCGATAGTGGCTTGTCGTGTAGCTTGTAGGGTTTCACTTGCAGCTGGCGCCGCTGGGGACGGGCGCACGCTTGTGCCATCGAAGTGGCCCCACAGCCCTTTGGCCTTGATAGCGGCCTCGAGATGGATGGAGAAAATCGCCCAATTGTCATCGTGGGCATCAAGTTTGGGAATTGACGAGGGGAGGGTGTCACTCGAGAAGGATGTCATGGACATTTTTACGGAGGGGAGGGTGGGGGAGGTTTTCTAGGGGTAGGATATTCTAGCACAGGGGTATCACGGGGCCCAATAACCTGTTAGAATCTTGAGGCGGTCTCGCGCAGGGGGCTGTAACTATAAGTACGAGCACTCAGCCTTTCTGCGCAACGCTAGACAGAAAGCCTGATTAATATTCACCTATAAGTACAAGCACTATAGAGAGACAATGTAAGTAAGAGGAGTAATAGCATGTAAAGTAGTTTATCTCACCTCAGCCTTTCTGCGCGACGCTAGACAGAAAGCCTGAGGTGAGGATCCGTCTATAGGTACTCTTATACTGCTAATCTAACTTCAGTGGCTTGCTACTGTACAGGTGATTGAGAGGGTGAACGACGGCGGTGGTTTACCCGCACCGATAAGGAAAGTAAGTAAGCTCGGGCGCGGCGGGCAGCGGGCAGCACGCGCACGTGACGATAAATAACAGAAAACATATGTATACCTACGCATGCGCTTGCACTATACATAACATCTTTAGCCACGTAAGCAAAGCACTACATGTCATGACAAGTACAAAGCATGTCCATGCAGTGTCTATGCATGGACATTGCCACCCGGTCCCAGGTTATGCCCGGAGGGCCGTGGTATGAGTAACTACAAAATGATCTAAAGGTATAATATTTTTGATTATATAAATATTCATCAAAACAAATTAGAAGTTCTCTAAAAGAAGAAAATGTATATTTAACTCTAAGTAGAAAAATAATAGGAGGTAATTAAATAATCCTCAAAGTGTGCATCATTAAGAAATCCTTAGAATGAACATCTGACTGTGTATTTAAAAAGGCACTTATTTAGAAATTATAAAAGCAATGCTTATATATAGATATAGTTTTCTTTCTCAATAAGCACAACATTATAATATATCAGCAATTATATTAGTCATTCTAACAATTCAATCTTGTCTTCCTCTAACTCCCCATCCCTACTTATTTCTACTCCCAAAACCACTCCTTTACTAACCTTATCAATACTCAAAGGTAAAGGAGTTTCTTCACTTTCCTGTTCAAGTGTTGTAGGCTTCTTGAAAAATATGATCTCCGAGAATATCTTGTGATCTCTTGGGCACTTCATACCCTGAATAAGGAAGGATGAAGGGACAATAGGTGGCATGTGAGGATTAGAGTCCAATGTCCTGAGTATACCACCCAATTCAACAGCAACAGACTTTCGAGACCATCCACAGACTAGACCTGTAGTGCTGTTCTGTGTGGTTGTTAGTAAAACCCTCTTGAATCTGAAATTCTCACTTTGAAAGCATAAAATGGGTAATAACGAACCTCGACTAGCCAGTCTGTGACCGTATCAATGACGCTAAGAGCTTTTGTCTCCTTCTTCAGACTGTCAAAGAACTCAGGCTTCCCGAATCTTTGTCCACTCCTCGGCACAGGGCTCGGAAGAGCATGAAGTGTCGAAAGTGTTTGCAGATGGAAAGTGTATGGATTTGTTTGGTGCCACTAGCGATATCCCAGAAACCAAATCCAACATAAGCAGAGTCAGTGGTATGTAATGTCAAGCAATTTGCATGACTAGCGTACACTCTCACCCCCATTTGCATCGAGCCAGCTTAATCCGTCCACAACTCCATTGCACTGGTCAATCTCTTCACAGAACTGAGTATAGTTTTGATGGATATACAATCCAAAGAGTGATGCATCAACAGACGTGTCCGCATACAGTGTCTGTCCATTGAGATAATCGGATGGTGAATAAATGGCTAGTCAAATCACGAAGAGCTTACATCGATGTCAACCCTACTTGTTCGCCTCTCTTCAAATTTCATCCATGATGGTAGTGGCTTCGGATTTTTGAGGGTCGTATCTAGTGCTTGTTCAGCTAATCTCTCTCTCTTCGTCGCAGAAGCGGGTGGGGGATCTCCTTTCCCTATAGCGGTGTTGAACTGATCAACCATCAAACGCCAAACGACGGATCCACACATACGTTTATTGTAGAGGACCTTGCCGACAAGATGGAAAAGCGCAAGCGCACTCTCACGTCTTGCGGCTGTCACTAACAATCTATAGAGTAACGAGTCAGCGCTAGAAGTATAAGAAACGATATACCAATGTACTTGTCTCTCTGTCTGGACTCGCCTGAGATAGTCTTAGCACAAGCGAACTCCAGTCGCATGACCGCACTGCGTATATCCCCATTTGCTCCGTCAACAATTGCGGTCAGCATCTTTTGTGGCACTGTCGCTCCCGATTTAGCTAGAAGGGCCTTCAAGGCGGAGGTAAGAGCTGTTGGAGCGATCGGATTGAACCTGAACCCGGAAAGCCAGGGGCCACCACCGAGAACAGACGCAAAAGTAGGAATGTAACGTTAAACCAGAAATGCCAAGAGAACTGATACGACGCACGCGATCTGGATGACCTGAGCAGCACCCAATCCAGATGGCATGACTGCTCGGAAATCTACGACATCGTCGCGGCCCCTTGCCCGCGCATTGCTGCCTTCCGCCCATCTCTCCTCCCCACCTTCTCCTCTGATACCTGTATCGCTCAAGGCAATCACGATTGGGGCAGCATCCTCCCGCATATTCTCGACGTGACTACGCAGCGCGTGATGGAACCGTTCCCGAACGGCTGGATGCAGTATGTTCGGGAGATCCTCGAGGAGAATAAGCTGTCGGGAGTTTGAGCCTGGCGTTTTGCGGATAGTGGACCCGATTGGCTGCGAGCAAGCCGGGATTGAAGCTGGTGTAAATAATGAATGGTATGATCCCGCGCGCGTGAGGAATGATTCGAATTGATCAATCATGCTTTCGTAGTCATAGTGCCCTACGTGCTCTTCTGCCAGGTCACTGACATGTCGGTGGAAGAAAGTTATTGAATGCGTGACCAAAGCTTACCGCCAAATGATTCAGATGCCGGAAACATGTTGAGAGAGCTCCTCCACTCGATGACCTCGATGTTTAGCTCGCGGGATAAGACCCGTATGGTCGTTGTCTTGGCCGAGCCAGCCGGGCCTGTCAAAACCAGTAGCCTCTGCAAGCAGTGTGATCAGCTGTCGAGACGCACCACGACTATTCAAAAGACATACACGGAACTTCTTGAGCTTCCCGCCATCGAATGACTCGGTGAGCCATCTGCGCACGTCATCAACTTTGCGTTTGTGCACGGCAAGGTCTGCCTAGTCGATGCCACATCGATGGTAAGCTCAGAGAGCGCATGGCCCTGAAGGAAGGAAGAAAAAATGTGCTTGCCTCGATTTGTGGTTCATATCTATCTACCCATAATCTATCATCATCTGATATTCATTATTTAGGGGGTGTGCCGGGCGAGGGTCGTATGGCACTCACTGTATATCAATTCCTCTTCATCTATCGCCTTCGTCTTTCCCTTGGTATCACGTTGACCGGTTTTTGAGGGGAGATGAAGATGGACAGGAGATGGAGATGAAGATGTTACGTTCCGTGCAAAACCATAGGTCGGCGGGCTAGCCAGCTACCCGCATACCCTGTGTCATTGAAAGATTACAGAGTGTAGGGATAAGGCATACCGCGCCAAGGGTCTTCAGTCTCTTCAAAGGTGGAGGGGTGTCGAGTTTGAGAATGTTCACATGGGATGCTTTGGTTTTACGAGCAGCTCTTGGAGGCATCGCGAAATCGACGACAGAGCAATGACGAACATGAACGGGTATGGGCTAGTCTCGAAACCTGCCATTATTTCTGGCCCCGTAGGCTCCAGGGTTTCCTGGTCTCGTTTAGGGAGCAGGTCATGCCGGGGTCCTGCTGAAACGAGTAGGGATACGTGCGCCTTCGTCAAAGGTCACTCCGTACACAGGCACATGAATATCATTGTCCGTGCTCCCTCTTCATGGCAGAAGCTGCGATCACTGATCAAATTTTGCAAGCAGGAAACACTGTTCGGGCGCACCGTCACCCCTGCTGAGCGGTTGCGGCAGCACCAGCGCGCCCTCGCGAAGGCTCAGCGCGAACTCGACCGCGAACGCACCAAGCTCGAGCAGAGTGAGAAGAAACTCATCATGGACATTAAGAAGAGCGCTAAGGCGGGCCAGATGGTGAGCTCACACTCGCTGGTGGCGCAGCCATCCGTACTTGTGAACACGCGATACCCTCCACAGAACGCGTGTAAAATCATGGCGAAAGATCTTGTCCGGACGAGACGATACGTGCAGAAGTTCTATCAAATGCGGACACAGCTTCAGGCTGTTGGATTGCGGATACAGACGCTCAGGAGTAACCAGCAGATGGCCGACGCGATGCGCGGTGCCACTCGTGTGCGTCCCCCCATCCTCTTCCCCGTGTGTATAGCTCACACTCCTCTTGCTTGATATTTGCCGGCCGTACATGCACAGGCGATGAAGGGCATGAACCGCGGGCTGAACTTGCCTGCGATCCAGCGCATCATGAACGAATTCGAGCGCGAGAGTGCGACGATGGACATGAAGGACGAGATGATGAATGACGCTGTGGACGATGTCATGGATGATGACCTCGAAGACGAGGAAGAGGAGGGAGACAAGATCCTTAAAGAGGTCTTGGACGAGATCGGCGTTGGCCTCTCGCAGCAGGTGTGCATCGTTTCTTCTCGCTCCCCTTCATAAAATGTCACAGTGCTGCTATCCTAACGACCCTTTATAGCTTACTGATACGCCCACTGACATCGCTACCTCTGCGCCCCTCGCGGAAAGCCGTCAAATTGTCGCGCTCGGGGACGGAGGCACCGCGGCTTCTGGCAGGCCCAAGTCAGGCAATGACTCTTCCGGGGGAAGTAACGGTGCAGGCGGCTTATCGGATGAAGACTCATTACAAGCTCGACTTGATGCTCTCCGCCGAGGATGAGAAGGATATATAGATATTCACCGATACCCACAACATCCTGCACTCACTTTCCTCGTTCACATCTGGGGCCTTGTTTGTCTCTGAACACTTTACACTTGTAGTACTATAATTTGCCTTCTGTCTCTGTTATCCTCTGTGCTGCTGTCTGCCTTACGATTTGTTGGATGTTTACAAGGTATACGAGAATATGAACGATGTAGTGAATTACTCCACATACTCCTGGCCATGTTTTCTGTACTGTCATACCCTCAACCCCGCAATCGCGCGCGCCTCTTGCGAGCTCAACTTCCATTGTATCCCTGAGCTGCTGTAAAAATCGTCTACGTCTTCTTCCTACAATGTGCATACATGAGTCGGTGGCATACGTAACTGAAAAGACAGAAAGAAGAGGAGACAAAGAGAGATGGAACGAACCTGGTCGAGGTTGAGTAGGGTAGAAATATGCTGTAGCCGCACAAATTTCTCGCGCACGTCTCCAAAAGCGGTCTGGGAGGACAGATGTGTAGTGATAGAGCGCAAGTCGTGGTCGAACCGGATCGCACCAAGCTAGATCGCACGTGCAGTTCAGTTTAGAATGAAAGATCTGTGTCTGCATCAAGGAAAGGAGGCGCACCTCACTGTACCGGAGTCCCATAACAAGTTTCTCCCATGGCCGAATTAGTACGTCAAGCGCGAGACCGAAGAAGAGGCGGTAGTTGCTCTCCGTGAATGTATCCTGCAGGCCGAGGTTTTGAGCTGTACCGCCAACACGCGAACTGAAGTCACGTCGAACACACTTTATATCCGTCTACAAGGCCCTCCCAAGCTTTGATGAATCGCTTGCGAATGACATCCTGATACTCGGCCGCAGCGTACGCATCCTCGTCAAGCACATACGAAACATCTTTGTACACGTCTGCGAGGAGCATGCGCAGCTTCGGGCGCAGGAGCTGGTTGAATAGCTGTTCAACGCCGGCCTGCATCATTGGCAGATGCCATTCTGAGGAAAAACAGTGACGACTAGAGGATATGGGTGAACGTACCCGGAGGATTGATCGAAATTTGGGCACAAGCGTTGTCAACGACGATATACTATTCGTCGCGAGATCAACCTCGGATGACAGAAAATTCTGTGTGATGGTTGGTGATGCAAGAAGGTCCCTCACAAGCCGCTCCATGTGTGAGGCAGATATGTCTAGATCATTCAACAGCGTCTAAAAATAAAAAAGAACACCCGCGCTTAGCATATCTGCTTGCAGCCAGTGTATACATAGCAAAGAAGCAGGAACACGCACGATAAATGCGACACGACTCTCACGTTCGGCCTTATCCCCGCGCACCGCGCCCGCCGAGCGATACACCTCGTCCATCTTGTGCCGCAGCACACCGGCATAATCGCGTTCGACGACATCACGCAGCGCCGCAGCCGTGCGTTCCACAACAGGAGCTGCACCTGTCGAGAGGAGGCGCGCAAGGATGACCTTGATGATGTAGAATGCGTCGTCGGGCCTGGTGCTGGTCACGGGGCTGGAGAGTGCCTCCGAGGTCGAAAGACGGTGCGCCTACGGGTGGATAATCAGTATCTTTGGTTAGTTTGAAGGCGGTAGGTAGGAGAAGTCGAGAAGGTAGGAATCATGGATGAAACTTCACCTTGTCAATAGCGCTACGGGCGTACCAAGTCTCAAGGGGGCTGTAGTAGGTATTCAGGAGGTCGCTGAAGAGCTTGTTACAAGCGCTCAAGTCTACGGCCGTGAGATTCCGGGACGCAGGGGATGGCGGTCGCTCAGATAAGCCTCGTGATTTCTCGATGTGAGTCAGATGTGATGCTGCTAAATTGGATGTCAACCCGTCTTCAGAAGGCTCAGTTGTCTGTTAAATATATAATCAAGATACAGGAAATAGACACATACAAAGATTCCGAGAATACCTTCATACGGTCGTATAAAAAACGACGAAACAGGCTCCATCGGCTGGCCATTCCTGCTGCCTCCGTGATGACTTTATCAATCTCGCGCGGATCAACCTCTTCGTCAATGCCTGGAAGTTGCGTGGGCGGTCGTCGCATAGTAGGCGTAGATGTCGTTAGGGAAAAGAATGAGGTATTAGATGTATTCGAAAGCTACCATCACATTTTGATGTCAATAGGCATATGCAAGGATATGCGGGGGGTGAATGAATGTAGATACCTTGCGTTTCATTGAGCGTTCTTCCTCCCAGCCTTCAATCAAAGATTTGGAAACGCGGTCACATTCTTGAAGCAGCCGCACGATCACACTTGCCATTCTGCCTGGCCCATAATATTTTTCGACAACAGGCTGGTGCTGGTCAATGATCATAGCGATACTCTCAAATAGAGCGGTGAGAGATGTGATGTAGAATAACGGAGATGATGCTAATGGCGATCCGACCCCGCATGGTGAATATGCAGATCCAAGAGGGGAAGGGCCGTGAGGACGAACTTTTGGCAGATGCGGGAGGGCGCACCTTCACAAGGTCGACAACAAACGAGGCATACGCCTCGAGGCCCTCTGCTTCCCAGCCTATGGAAGGGAATAGCTTGAAGAACCGGGTCGTTGCAACAGCGTCGCGGGACTTGGTTGCAGCATCAAATTGGCTGGTAAAGACATTTAGAAGGTGTTCTCGGGCGGCTTGCAAAGTTTGAGTAGGAGGAAGGTGACTCTCGGATGTTGGCTGGTCAGAATATTAGATTGAATGGTGCAGTAGAGTGATAGAATATGATGAAGGGACTGACAACGGCAATTTCAGCGAAAGCGCCAGAGATAACCTCGTCGGGGAGCGCCATAGCACGCGCACAATGTCGCGTGGCTGATTCCCAGTCTTGAGATTCTATGGACGTCTGCATCGAGAGTAGTGACGCCTTCAAGTCCATCACTTGCCCTACACGCTCGCTCGCCTCTCGGACGCGATGCATCTCCTCATCGAGGGTGCGCACGCGCCCGCCAACGCGGGCGGCGGTGCGCGCAGTCACGGAGACCTTTTGGGAGAAGAGATGTGCTTCGGAGGATAGCTCTTCGAGATGAGGAACGAGAGACTGCAGGCGAGCAAGTGATGCGAGGATGGGATCTTGAGCGGCGAGCAGCGCAGAATCCATGAGCAAACCCTTTATGTAGCGGAGCCCCAGCTCCCCAGCTGCCTCAGATGCCTGGCATACCTCTAGATCTGGGTCCAATCCGTGTCGTAACACCTTTGTCACATGCTTTGTGTCACTCCCACTGCCTCTCCTCTCATCAGCAAAATTGCAGAAACAATATATAGCTATGTATACCCTTATATACCCTGTCAGCCCCCCAAGACCTCCAATTGGGAGGGGGGTAATATATAATTATATGAGGGACTAGAAAAAATTGCAATCTTTATAATCCTTGTGATTCTCACAAGACTTGAGAGGAATATATACCCATTTGAGATTGGCGAGAATATATTCTCATACAGTGCTCACGAGGCATTGCATTCATTCAATTAAATACTGAGATTACAATGCTTGTTCAGACAATACAATGCAGGACAATCAAATAATAGGAATATGTACAACATGAATACACTAGTATAGGGGGACAACAAGCATTCAGTCGAGAAAAACTTGGCTTTAACAAACATCAGCTTCACTGCTATCCTGCAAGCGCAGTCGCTGAGCGGTCATACTAGAGCATTATGTGTTCGCAGAGGCCATGGCAATGTCTGCAACGGGTGCAGGGTTCACAGGACGAGCACACAGGTGCATGCAGGGAACAGCAAGCACAGGTCTCTTGCAGCATGGTATTTCCAACAGCTAGTAGCGGCGCATGCGGCATGCTCAGGTATGGAGACTGTACGAGGATTAAAGGAAGCGGCAGCCAGTGTATTGTCAAAGCAGCATTCGCGTCGCGGCCTAAGAGCAGATTGCCACTGCGCAGCATGTAGGCACAAGCGAGCAAGAGGCGTGCCAAGGAAGGGAGGGAGGGACGATAGAAGGAAGACGGGAAGGTGCAGAGCATGGCGTGCTGCGAAGCGCACCCTTCTTATTGTTGAATGGAAATTTCACCAGCACATCGTGGTACGGAACCTGCGCGGATCACGGCATTGGTATACAAGACACAAGGCACAGAGATGAGAAGAAAGACCTGCCTCGCCTGTGCAACCGCCTTGATGACCGCCCACGCCTGCACATGTGTCATCAGTGTCATGGGTAAACATGCCCTTCTGCAGCCCCACGACACCGCACCCAATGATGTCCTCCACCGCATCCTCGACGCACTGCCCACCGCATGTTATGACTTGACCGATCGGGGCCCTTTGGGGCCGGTCTATCCGATGGTTCAAGCATCACATGCTAGGCGGCTCCACTACGGAGCGTACATCAAGGTATTTGGCATGTCCTTAGGAGCTGACTAGACCGATGGTTCTTCAAGACATCGGTAGAGGCTATATTGGAGGGACACGAGGCTCACAAGGTTCACACAGTAATAAAGAGAGGCATTCACATGCCATGGGCTTAGGGCTTATGGGTAGGCACCTCGTCGCACCATGATGGATCAGTGCGACTGGAGAAGTACAAGAGTAGGCACCGGCTGAGAGAGACGGCGACCACAGCTCTCCTGGGATGGAAACCCGGAGAGGCACACGGACTCCTACCCTATACCCCATACAGTATATAAGGCCCATAGAATAGGCTGAGGATCTTCAGTCTATTCTCTTCGTTTTTACACAGTCCCCACACTGTGTAACTTAGAGCCAATCATTATTCCCTCCTGTATCTTCGCCTGATACAGTCGAGACTTCGCCCACCACTCAGTCCATTGTGCGACCTAGGGAAGAACCTGTTACTCTTGGGTTACTGAACAAACAGTTCTTAACACTAGAATAGACTCACTTTTGCCCCTACCTTGCACCACACTCTGCTTGCTGCCACACTCTCTCTCACAACCCTCATCGGTGGCATAGACCCCCCGAAGAGAGTACTTCACACACCCGGAGCAAGACCTAGGCCTAGGATTTCCACCAGGCACTAGACAAATCCATAACCAACTTCGACAGAACAATCGTCCTATCTATCAAAGAGGAAACCGCTGGTATTACTCCGGCACCAATTGGCCAGCACCCCCAAACTTTGATAACTGTTCGTACCAAGAAGGACAATATTTCTTCACAAAAGAAGACGAAACAGAAGCTGAGTGGGCTTGGGACGAATTAGTAGAAGACTGGGTAGAGCCACCCCAGTACAGAAACCCCGAACCGGAAATCCCGGATACATTGGAAGAAGAAGAAGGAACATCCGAGTCCGAATCCTCGGATATTCAAACACCAATCAACACCCGAAATATTGAAGACGATACCACTATGTCGACAAATGTTACAGCTCCCCCCGCAACCGGATCGTCCGGAAGGGGCAAGCTTAAGCTCCCCAATAATTTCGAGGGAGATAGAACGCAATCACAGAAGTTCATCATGAACTGCCTCCTCCTTTTTACAGCAGAATCGGACCGATACAAGACGGATGAGGACAAAGTTTCCCTCGCCCTCTCATGCATGAGATATGGAACCGCTCGAGTCCAGGCAGTAGTTTGCTGAGTTGGGCGCTGGCGGATTGGAGTTCTTCTACTAACGTGAGTATGCGTTCCTTCAGGTCGACTATCTCGAGGACGGTGTGGAGTCGGCAAATCTCTTGGTCGAGTTCTTCTAGGACTGTCTCGCCCGGGCTGGGGGTTTCCCCTTGTCCTCTGGCTCCCTCGCCTCTCATTCCTCCTGTACCTCGGAGGATGTTCCTCATTGCTGCCTCTGGCGTCCTGCCTGGTGGATTGTCCTGTTGATGCGGGAGGAAGGACCTCCTGATCTCTTCTTGCCTGTCGCTGTACTGTGGTCCAGATGTATTCTGTCTGGATGGTTGCGTCTCGGCTACTTGTAGCCAGTATCACTCTGCTGGCTTCGTCGTTCCATGGTTGGACGCGGAATGGGTCAATCCGAATGGGATGGGCGTGGGAGGAGTGTACCGCATCAGTGTTCGAGATGAGGGCGGGTAGGAGCTCCAAATTGATGAAGGAGGAGAACTTGTCGGGGTGAATGAGTAAGGCATAAGCCCCATTATTTCCTCGGGCATACCAGGAGGCGGCTCGATGATCATCTGCATAGGCCAGAAGCCTGACCTGGTCACTCGCGTCAGCGAGGCGTTGGGGTATGTCGTCACCCTCGCTCCCTGGTTGCACGCCGAGATGGTGGTGCGCTGGAGCAGCGTGTCTCCTAGCCCTTCCAATTCTCCGGGGTGCAGATTTCTACCACTGGCAGGGGATCTTCTGGTCCTGGCAGCCGATGCACTAGTCGCTGTTGGGTCTTGTATACCTGTTTCAGCAATTGTAGGCGATGCCAGGTCCGCAGAGTTTCTTGGTCCTCTTCCGCCTCTCGTATCCTGCCTTGTGTCTCCTTGAGCCAACGTTGTCGTCGATCGCGGAGGCGTTGACGGAGCAGGTCTTCCTTCTTCTTGGCGTCCCTCATCGTGCTCGTCATGAGCTCTCTTAGACCCGGGTGAGGCTCATAAACCCGTTCAATCTTCAACGGCGGGCGTGATGAGGTGGGCGGAGATTGGCACGGGAATTCCTTCTGGAGTCGTTGGGCGGCTGCTTCGGCTAGGGTGTCCAGTGTTGGGGTTGGCCACGGCCAGAACAATGTCTGGTGAGGGGTTTTTTGAAGGGGAGGAGGTAGTTCCTTCATCAATGAGCATGGCACGTCCAGGGGAGTAATCAAGGGAGGAGTGGTCAGACATGCACTAGTGGGAGGATTCTTGCCTCAAAAGGGGCGGGGTGTCTTCCCCTTTATACCTTTCTAATGCCTAATTGCCGCCGGTCGGGGCTTGTCTGGGTAACTTTTGTGAAATTCACGAAGTGCCTCGTCGGCCGTATCTTTGAGGAGGGCAAAGGGTTCCCAGGTGTTATCGGCCTTGGAGTATCCGACCCATTTGACAAGATATTTGGTTCCTCGTCCCTGGCGTTTTGAGTCTAGAATGGCCTCCACTTCGTAGTGCTCTTCTTCATTCAAGATTTCTGGGGCAGGTCTGGGGAAGTTCCTTCCATGGGCCTCTGTCTCATGATATCCCGTGAGTACGGAGGCATGAAAAACCGGGTGTATCTTCCACGTTTCAGGTATCTTCAGCCGATAAGCCAAAGGACCGATTCTTTCAGTCACTGAAAAGGGGCCATAGCGCCTAGGTGCCAGCTTGAATTTCGGATGAGTCGTCCGGATGTGGGTTCCTTCTAACTAAACTTGGGTTCCTACTTCCCACTGCAGAAGCCTCCTGTGCAGATCCCGGTCCTTGGCGTGCTGCGCTGCTATTTGTAGACTGGCAGCCGCATCTTCTTGGACTTCCTTGATTAGCTGCAAACGTTCAGTTACTGCGGGTGCCTTGGTCTCCAGAGCTGAGTCGACCGAATATGGTGGATTGAACCCGTAAAGGACTTCAAACAGCGACTTCCCAGTGGTGGAGTGTCTTTGGGTGTTGTGGGAGAATTCTGCGAAAGGGATCAAGTTTACCCAGTTATCTTGATGGTAGTTGCAGAACACTTGTAGGAATTGCTCGATTTCCTGGTTCACCCGTTCCGTTTCTCCGTCTGTTTGGGGATGATAAGCCGTGCTGAGGGCAGGTGTGATTCCCATTCCTTTCCATAGTTCTCTTGTGAACTTTGCCGCAAATTGGTGACCTCTGTCAGACACCACCTTGGTTGGTAAACCATATCGTTTGAACACATTGTCCTGGAAGAGCGTTGTGGTCTCTTCGGCCGTGATTGTCTTCTTGCGTGGAGTTATGACTATCCCTTTTGATAGGCCCTGGTCGACCACTACGTTTATCGAGTCGTAGCCTCTGCTTTCCGGGAGGTCTGTTACAAAGTCGGTGGAGATAAAATGCCAAGGGACGTTTGTGGTTTCCAACGGTTGGATCGGTGGATGGGTCCTGTGGGGCAGGTTCTTGGTGGACTGACAGACTGCGCATCCATCCACATATTGATGTATGAATTTGGTCATATTTGACCACCAATAATGGCGCTGTACCAATTCCAAGGTCTTTGCTCGGCCTGGGTGTCCTGTAGCCCTAGTGTCATGGTGCGTCCTGACGATCATTTGTCGGAGGAGGTCGTCCTTTGGAACACATATGTAGCCGTCGCGTCTTGTGATGCCATCGTCATGTGTCCACTTTCCCAGGTCACCCTTCATCGCCCTTGGCCCTTTTTCCAGCAGTTTCTTGAGGGCGACATCGACTAGCAAATCGTGTTCTGAGCGCGAGTGTCGAATAAGGGAGAGGATGTCCGAGGATGCGAGTTCCGTTGCTTTGACGTATATGCTTTCACTTGGTTCTACCAGGGTTTCACTGGACTCAGTGAAAAGTTTGGACGGGAGCAGAGTCTGTGCCTTGTTATCAGATTCCACCCCCTCACTAAGGTCTGGACGCCTGGACAGAGCATTGGCGTGATTAGTAGTTCCAGCTTTGTAACTGAGCTGGAAGTCAAATCGAGACAAAAACAGACTCCAGTGTACTTGTCGCCTAGATAAGTTGCACGCGGTCTGAAAATGTTCCAGGTTCTTGTGGTCTGTCCAGACCTCAAAGGGGTGTCTAGCGCCCTCGAGGTAGTGTTTCTAGTGTTCCAGCGCCTTGATAATGGCAAGGAGTTCACGATCATGCACGTCATAGTTCCGTTCGGGCGGTGAAAATGATCCCGAGAGGTAGGCCACGGGGTGCCAGTCATTATCAGGTCCTTCCTGTAAGAGGACTGCACCGTATGCAGCGAGGGAAGTGTCGGTGACGAGCCGGTAGGGTCGCATCGGGTCAGGGTATAATAGGACAGGTTGACTGATGAAGGCTTTCTTTAATCGGTCAAATGCCTGTTGGCACTCCGCGGACCAGTCCCATCTTGTGTCTTTCTTGGTAAGGTCGTGCAAGGGTCGGGCGATTAGGGAAAACTTGTCAATGAATCGCCAGTAAAAATTTCCTAGACCTAAGAAAGAGTGGATGTCGCGGACTGTGCATGGGACGGGCCATTCCTGGATGGCCTCAATCTTCGAGTCTTCCATAGCAACGTGGTCTTTTGAAATCGTGTACCCAAGGTAGTTTAGCTTCTCCTTGTGGAACTCGCATTTCTCTGGTTTGAGGTAAAGATCGTTGTCGCGTAGGATTTGGAGGACCCGTCGAACAATCACAATGTGTTCTGCTGTGGTTTTCGTGAAGATGAGGATGTCGTCCATATATACCGCTATTTTCCGGGCCAAGATGAGTTCTTGGAAGATCATGTTCATCATGGCCTGGAAGGTTCCCAGGGAATTGCAGAGCCCAAAGAACATCACTGTAGGTTCAAAGAGCCCCAAGGGTGCGACGAAGGCCGCTTTGGATTCGTCTCCTTCCTTGATGCGCACGTTGTTATATCCCCACCGAACATCGAGCTTCAAGAATACCGTTGCCCCTGAAATAATATCCAAAAGTTCTTGGATTAATGGTAAAGGGCAGACGTCTCGAATGGTGTGTTCGTTGAGGTGGCGATAGTCCTGTACCGGGCGTAGTTTCCCATCCTTCTTGTTTATAAAGAAGAAGGAGGCCACGCTATGTGCTGTTGACCAACGTATTGTTCCCCTAGAAAGATGTTCCTTGACAAATTTTCCTAGCTCATCGTGTTTTTCCGGGCTCAAAGGAAATATTCTTGGAGCCTGGGGTTTGAAGGACGGCTTGAGATTTATCGCATGATCCCATATCGTGTGTTGGGGGAGTCTTTGTGATCGTCTCTCGCTGAAAATGTTGAGGTAGGAATGATATTCTGATGGCACATGATTCTTTAAGTTGGTGGTGTCAATCTGCTCCTCCAGGTCTTCGTCAAAGCTTGCGAACCCCGAGGGCTCTGGAGCGACCTTTCTAATGACAGGTTCTCCTCCGCTATCCGTTGCGGAGGAGTCAAACGTATTTGCGCTTTATTAGCAACTTCTTCTAAAGCTTCGCTCTGGGCTGCCTCTTCTTGAGCCTGCCGGTGTTCCTTCCTTTCGGTTACTTGCTCCTCGAGCCATTTCTGAGCCTTGGCTTGTCAGCAATTATGCTCCAACAGGGAGAGGAACTGAGATTTCCATTCCTTTGTGGGTACTTGGCTCCATTGTTCTTTAGTCCAAGTCCACAGAGGTCCTACCGGTTCAGAAACAAGATGCGGCTTTGTCCGCTGAGGAATCTTGTTACCGCGTAGTTTTGCTAGCCATGCCTTCTTGGTAGGCTTTTCCCTTGCCTTGGTAAACCCATATGGTTGTTGGCAATCTCTGGGGCATTGATCAAAGTGTACCTCACGGTGCCTCTACCCGATGGAGGGGTCGTGGTATTTTAACCAATCTGTTCCTAGGAGCATGTCGTCCTTCCCTAGATTGGTGATGAACATCTGGACGCGTTTGGTGTGAGTTCTCCCCCGTCTGTCCTTGACGGTGAGATTCGTGTCTAGGCCTCGTTAAATGAGGCCTGCTTTGTTGATGGTGTCATCGACGTTGCAAACGTGGTGATGAGCATGGGTGCGCTCTAGGCACCAATACCCCACTTTTCGCAGCTTTTCAGTATTCTTTGACCATTCGGCATACTTAGGACCGACCGATCCCAATCCGTTCGGCGCTCTCAGCCATTTGTCAGGTGTCGACTTTGCATTTAGACCTCCACACAGACATTCGGAGCTGTTCACAGTCATCCTATGCATCTATCAGCACTCCCAGCATTAGGGGCTTCCTGCAGACTGTCGCGGCCGATCGCCGATTAGTTCGGTACGCTTCACATTGTCGGCACATTCGGTCGGCTTCGGTGTCCTGAATCGGAGGCGGCCGAACACTTTGTTGACTCGGAACAGATCTGTCTTTCTATCTCTTATCGTCCTTATGCCTTCTGTTGACCTATCCTTCGTTATCTTTGAAGCTCCCATGTTTCTGATTGGTTTACTTACTTATCATTTGATCCTTATCTCCAGGCCCATGTGCACTCCCCTTGGCAATCTCTCCACTTATTTAGACTTTAGAGCTATTGCTTCTTATCTTCTATTGTTCGCATCATCACTCCTTTATCTTCTCTACCTTGACAGCTCTTGACATGCATTTCCGATTACTCTATGCCTCTGCCGATCTCCCTATCTCATACCTGTTCGGACTTACTATAAAAGGGCACCTATGGCCTCACAATACACCAGCTTTGGCTCCCCCCTCGTTCCGATTCCATTTGTGCACTTGAGTACTTGATTCCTTGAGTCTTCACCTTCCGATCCTTGTTCACGTTGTGCCCCTTTGTTTGTGTTGTTGTGTTCGATCACAGCCCTCTGTTAGAGCCCTCGTCGTCTTGCTCTCTTCCTCTCATCTAGTTTGTCATCCTCTGCCAGTGTCCAGTGTGGACTCGCACCCATTCCCTTCCTGTTGCGTACCGATCAAATCCCGATCGCACGTCGGCCGGCCGAAGATACCGACTTTTGAGTTGTTTGTTCGGTCCACATCGCATTCGAACAGCCTCCACTCCCTGCCGATTGTGTTGGCGTTACTTTGATTGCAGCTATGCTCCGACCACTTTCAGTATGCTCCCTTGTTGGTTGTTGCACAGCTGACAGTTCCTTGCACACTAGAACCAGCTCCTGCCTACCTGCGCTTGTAGAGGTGTTTCTTGGGTGTGTTTCGCACTCAGAGGCATCGCTAGCGTATCAGCGGATGGGGCGGTTTAGGGGATAGGTTGGAAGGTTGTGTTGTCGTACCCATCTCTCGTTTACTAAAACCCCTTCGCACGCTGAGTTGATGGCGGCCCTGGCTCCAGCGCTTCTTCCTTGAGTTGTCAGTCGCACGTCAAGTCAAATGGGAGTAATGATGTGGCTGTTCATTGCTCTGACTTGAATACATGACGGGGAATCATACTCGAGTTTCCTCGACCCTCTCTCTTCGGCTGGTGAAGGAGAGGTCAGGAAAAATCCTCTGCCAGATCCACCAACATTTGTTTGGCCTTGGCCTCCCCTACTTCTTTGAAGAGTGCTCGGACACCATCAGTATCACGGACGGGTCCATTTCTTTGTCGTCCGTTAGGCGGTATGTAGCGCTCTCCATTGCTCTGGTTTGATCCTCCCCTTCTCGCAGGAGGGTCCTCACGTTCCACCGAATTACCAGGTTGTGATACCCGACGGTGGTGGCCATGAGAACTCCCCTCCTCCAATCCTCGATGAAGTCCCGCATTGTCTCCCAGCGAGGATTCTTGCTCGTCTTCATCCTCCATGTCTGCAGCACGAGTTCTTCTACCTCCTCCGCCCATTGGCTTGCGCGGATTTCCTCGAGACGGGGAACGCCTCTACGAGGAGAACGACAATCAGACACCCAATGCCCTGATTTCCCACAGTCAAAACAATGGGTAGTGAGCTTGCCATCATAGGTGCGTTTCTGGCGAGCAGCATCTCTCTTTCGAGAGGCGTCAATATCCATGTCGACTACCTGGTTGTTTATTCTGCGA
The DNA here is from genome assembly GCA_039111635.1 of Heterobasidion occidentale. NCBI lineage: Eukaryota > Fungi > Basidiomycota > Agaricomycetes > Russulales > Bondarzewiaceae > Heterobasidion > Heterobasidion occidentale. The sequence continues at coordinate 1,468,925 of JBCAQO010000002.1, read as the reverse complement.
GGTGCGGTGGTAGAATTGTAACGACGAGCGGGTTGGAGGTGAAAGCGATTGAGGAAGTCACTTCGGAATGAGGTGGAGTTGGCGAGGATCGCCTTTTGAGCACTTCGGGCTCTCAAGCGTCCATCTATTTCACAGGTAGTATTGACCCAATCTTGGATCGTGTCTTTCAGCGGCGTTTCTTTGTCATAGATTTTGTCCATGACCCTCGGATCGAGCCCCCTCTGGAAGTAAGGAACTTGTTCCTTGTCGGTGATGTCGGCGTCGGCGGCTATAAGGATGAATTGATTGGAGTATTTGTTATGACTTGACTGATTGGGGCCCTTTGGGCCTGTCTACCCGATGGATCAAGCATCACATGCTAGGCGGCTCCACTACGGAGCGTACATCAAGGTATTTGGCATGTCCTTAGGAGCTGACTAGACCGATGGTTCTTCAAGACATCGGTAGAGGCTATATTAGAGGGACACGGGGCTCACAAGGTTCACACAGTAATAAGAGAGGCATTCACAAGCCATGGGCTTAGGGCCTAAGGGTAAGCACCTCGTCGCACCAGGATGGATTGGTGCGACTGGAGAAGTACAAGAGTAGGCACCGACTGAGAGAGACGGCCACCACAGCTCTCCTGGGATGGAAACCCAGAGAAGCACACGAACTCTTACCCTATACCCTATACAGTATATAAGGCCCATAGAATAGGCTGAGGATCTTCAGTCTATTCTCTTTGTTCTTAGGTATCTCCATATACCTCTTCGTTCCTACACAGTCCCCACACTGTGTAACTTAGAGCCAATCATTATTCCCTCCTGTATCGTTACCTGATACAGTCGAGACTTCACCTACCACTCAGTCCATCGTGCAACCTAGGGAAGAACCCGTTACTCTTGGGTTATTGAACAAGCAGTTCATAACACTAGAATAGACTCGATTTTGCCCCTACCTTGCACCACACTCTGCTTGCTGCCACACTCTCTCTCACAACCCTCATCGGTGGCATAGACCCCCACCGAAGAGAGTTACTTCACACACCCTGGAGCAAGACCTAGGCCTAGGATTTCTATCAGGCACTAGACAAATCCATAACCAACTTCGACAGAACAATTGTCCTATCCATCAAAGAGAAAACCGCTGGTATTACTCCGACACCAATCAGCCAGCACCCCCAAACTTTGATAACTGCTCATACCGAGAAGGACAATATTTCTTCACAAGAGAAGACGAAACAGAAGCTGAGTGGGCTTGGGACAAAATAACAGAAGACTGGGTAGAGCCACCCCAGTACAGAAACCCCAAACCGGAAATCCCGGATACATCAGAAGAAGAAGAAGGAACATCCGAGTCCAAATCCTTGGATATTCAAACACCAATCAACACTCGAAATATTGAAGACAACACCATCATGTCGACAAATGTCATAGCTCCCCCTGCGACCGGATCGTCCAGAAGGGGCAAGCTTAAGCTCCCCAATAATTTCGAGGGAGATAGAACGCAATCACAGAAGTTCATCATGAACTGCCTCCTCCTTTTTACAGCAGAATCGGACCGATACAAGACGGATGAGGACAAAGTTTCCCTCGCCCTCTCATGCATGAGATATGGAACGGCCGGCGTCTGGGCAGAAAGTTTCCTAAAGAAGACAGTAGGGGCGACCCCACCCAAAACCCTCGGGACTTGGACCAACTTCTACGACAGGTTTAAACTTCAGTTCAAGGAAACAAACCTTACGGACAAGGCCCGAAGCACTCTCATGTCCTTCTCTCAAGGAAAGATGACGGTGGATGAATACTCCAATCAGTTCATCCTTATAGCCGCCGACGCCGACATCACCGACAAGGAACAAGTTCCTTACTTCCAGAGGGGGCTCGATCCGAGGGTCATGGACAAAATCTATGACAAAGAAACGCTGCTGAAAGACACGATCCAAGATTGGGTCAATACTACCTGTGAAATAGATGGACGCTTGAGAGCCCGAAGTGCTCAAAAGGCGATCCTTGCCAACTCCACCTCATTCCGAAGTGACTTCCTCAATCGCTTTCACCTCCAACCCACTCGTCGTTACAATTCTACCACCGCACCTCGCAGAATAAACAACCAGGTAGTCGACATGGATATTGACGCCTCTCGAAAGAGAGATGCTGCTCGCCAGAAACGCACCTATGATGGCAAGCTCACTACCCATTGTTTTGACTGTGGGAAATCAGGGCATTGGGTGTCTGATTGTCGTTCTCCTCGTAGAGGCGTTCCCCCGTCTCGAGGAAATCCGCGCAAGCCAATGGGCGGAGGAGGTAGAAGAACTCGTGCTGCAGACATGGAGGATGAAGACGAGCAAGAATCCTCGCTGGGAGACAATGCGGGACTTCATCGAGGATTGGAGGAGGGGAGTTCTCATGGCCACCACCGTCGGGTATCACAACCTGGTAATTCGGTGGAACGTGAGGACCCTCCTGCGAGAAGGGGAGGATCAAACCAGAGCAATGGAGAGCGCTACATACCGCCTAACGGACGACAAAGAAATGGACCCGTCCGTGATACTGATGGTGTCCGAGCACTCTTCAAAGAAGTAGGGGAGGCCAAGGCCAAACAAATGTTGGTGGATCTGGCAGAGGATTTTTCCTGACCTCTCCTTCACCAGCCGAAGAGAGAGGGTCGAGGAAACTCGAGTATGATTCCCCGTCATGTATTCAAGTCAGAGCAATGAACAGCCACATCATTACTCCCATTTGACTTGACGTGCGACTGACAACTTGAGGAAGAAGCACTGGAGCTAGAGCCGCCATCGACTCAGCGTGCGAAGGGATTTTGGTAAACGAGAGATGAGTGCGAAAACACAATCTTCCAACCTACCCCTTAAACCGCCCTATTCGCGTTTGCAACGTCGATGATACCATCAACAAAGCAGGCCTCATTCAACGAGGCCTAGATGCAAATCTCACCATCAAGGACAGACAAGGGAGAACTCACACCAAACACGTCCAGATGTTCATCACCAATCTAGGGAAAGACGACATGCTCCTAGGAACAGATTGGTTGAAATACCACGACCCCTCCATCGGGTGGAGGCGCCATGAGGTACACTTTGATCGATGCCCCAGAAATTGCCAACAACCATATGGGTTTACCAAGGCAAGGGAAGAGCCTACCAAGAAGGCATGGCTAGCAAAACTACGTGGGGACAAGATTCCTCAGCGGACAAAGCCGCATCTTGTCTCCAAACCGGTAGGACCTCCGTGGGCTTGGACTAAAGAACAATGGAACCAAGTACCCGAAGGAATGGAAATCTCGGTTCCTCTCCCTGCTAGAGCACAATTTCCGACAAGCCAAGGCGCGGAAATGGCTCGAGGAGCAAGTAACTGAAAGGAAGGAACGCCGGCAGGCTCAGCAAGAGGCAGCCCAGAGCGAAGCTTCAAGAAAAGTCGCTGAAGAAGTGCAAACACCGTTTGACTCCTCCACAACGGATAGCGGAGAAGAACCCGTCATTAGAAAGGTAGCTCCAGAACCCTCAGGGTTCACGAGCTTCGACGAAGACCTGGAGGAAGAAACCGACACCACCGACTAAAAAAGTCGTGTACTGTCGGAATATCATTCTTACCTCGACATCTTCAGCGAGAGACAATCACAGAGACTTCCCCAACACACAATATGGGATCATGCGATAAATCTCAAGCCATCCTTCAAACACCAGGCCCCAAGGATATTTCCTTTGAGCCCAGAAAAATATGATGAGCTAGGGAAATTCGTCAAGGAGCACCTTTCTAGGGGAACAATACGTCGGTCAACAGCACATAGCGTGGCCTCCTTCTTCTTTATAAATAAGAAGGATGGGAAGCTCCGTCCGGTACAAGATTATCGCCACCTCAACGAACACACCATTCGAGACGTCTGCCCCCTACCATTAATCCAAGAATTATTGGATATTATTCGAGGGGCGACGGTGTTTTCAAAACTTGACGTTCAGTGGGGATATGAGGCCATCCAGGAATGGCCCGTCCCACGCACAGTCCGCGACATCCGCTCTTTCTTAGGCTTAGGGAACTTTTACCGTCGGTTCATTGACAAGTTTTCCTTAATCACTCGGCCCCTGCACGACCTCACAAAGAAAGATACGAGATGGGATTGGACCATGGAGTGCCAACAGGCATTTGATCAATTGAAGAAAGCCTTCATCAGTCAACCCGTCCTATTATACCTGGATCCGATGCGCCCCTACCGGCTCGTCACCGACGCCTCCCTCACCGCATATGGTGCAGTCCTCTTACAGGAAGGCCCTGATAATGACTGGCACCCAGTTGCCTACCTCTCAGGATCGTTTTCACCGCCTGAAAGGAATTATGACGTACATGATCGCGAACTGCTTGCCATCATCAAAGCACTGGAACACTGGAAGCACTACCTCGAAGGCGCTCAACACCCCTTTGAGGCCTGGACGGACCACAAGAACCTGGAACACTTTCAGACCGCACGCGACCTATCAAGGCGACAAGCACACTGGAGTCTGTTTTTGTCTCGATTTGACTTCCAGCTCAGTTACAAGGCTAGAATTACTAATCCCGCCGATGCTCTGTCCAGGCGTCTAGACCTTAGTGAGGGGGTGGAATCTGATAACAAGGCACAGACTCTGCTCCCGTCCAAACTTTTCACTGAGTCCAGTGAAACCCTGGTAGAACCAAGTGAAGGCATACATGTCAAAGCAACGGAACTCGTATCCTTGGACGTCCTCTCCCTTATTCGACACTCGCGCTCAGACCACGATTTGCTAGTCGACGTCGCCCTCAAGAAACTGCTGGAAAAAGGGCCAAGGGCGATGAAGGGGGACCTGGGAAAGTGGACACATGAAGATGGCATCACAAGACGCGACGGTTACATATGTGTTCCAAAAGACGACCTCCTCCGACGAATGATTGTCAGGACGTACCATGACACTATGGCAACAGGACACCCAGGATGAGCAAAGACCTTGGAATTGGTACAGCACCATTACTGGTGGTCAAGCATGACCAAATTTGTACATCAATACGTGGATGGATGCGCAGTCTGTCAGTCCACCAAGAACCTGCCCCACAGGACCCATCCACCGATCCAACCATTGGAAACCACAAACGTCCCTTGGCGCTTTATCTCCACCGACTTCGTAACAGACCTCCCGGAAAGCAGAGGCTACGACTCGATAAACGTAGTGGTCGATCAGGGCCTGTCAAAAGGAATAGTCATAACTCCGTGCAAGAAGACAATCACGGCCGAAGAGACTACGATGCTTTTCCAGGACAATGTGTTTAAACGATACGGTCTACCAACCAAGGTGGTGTCCGACAGAGGTCCCCAATTTGCGGCAAAGTTCACAAGAGAATTATGGAAAGGAATGGGAATCACCCCTGCCCTCAGCACGGCTTATCATCCCCAAACAGACGGAGAAACGGAACGGGTGAACCAGGAAATCAAGCAATTCCTACAAGTGTTCTGCAACTACCATCAAGATAACTGGGTAAACTTGATCCCTTTCGCAGAATTCTCCCACAACACCCGAAGACACTCCACCACTGGGAAGTCGCTGTTTGAAGTCCTTTATGGGTTCAATCCACCATATTCGGTCGACTCAGCTCTAGAGACCAAGGCACCCGCAGTAACTGAACGTTTGCAGCTAATCAAGGAAGTCTGTTATGACTTGACCGATCGGGGCCCTTCACGGCCGGTCTAACCAATGGATCAAGCATCACATGCTAGGCGGCTCCATTACGGAGCGTACACCAAGGTATTTGGCATGTCCTTAGGAGCCAACAAGACCGATGGTTCTTCAAGACATCGGTAGAGGCTATATGAGAGGGACACGGGGCTCATGAGATAGGTACAAAGATAAGGCATGCATTCACATGCCATGGGCTTAGGGCTTATGGGTAAGCACCTCATCGCACCATGATGGATCAGTGCGACTGGAGAAGTACAAGAGTAGGCACCGGCTGAGAGAGACGGCGACCATAGCTCTCCTGGAATGGGAACCCGGAGAAGCACACGGACTCTTACCCTATACCCCATACAGTATATAAGGCCCATAGAATAGGCTGAGGATCTTCAGTCTATTCTCTTCGTTCTTAGGTATCCCCACATACCTATCTTCTTAGAGCCAATCATTATTCCCTCCTGTATCGTTGCCCGATACAGTCGAGACTTCGTCCACCACTCAGTCCATCGTGCAACCTAGGGAAGAACCTGTTACTCTTGGGTTATCGAACGAGCAGTTCGTAACACTAGAATAGACTCGCTTTTGCCCCTACCTTGCACCACACTCTGCTTGCTGCCACACTCTCTCTCACAACCCTCATCAGTGGCATAGACCCCCACCAAAGAGAGTTACTTCACACACCCTGGAGCAAGACCTAGGCCTAGGATTCCCACCAGGCACTAGACAAACCCATAACCAACTTCGACAGAACAATTGTCCTATCCATCAAAGAGAAAACCGCTGGTATTACTCCGACACCAATTGTCCAGCACCCCCAAACTTTGATAACTGCTCATACCGAGAAGGACAATACTTCTTCACAAGAGAAGACGAAACAGAAGCTGAGTGGGCTTGGGATGAAATAGCAGAAGACTGGGTAGAGCCACCCCAGTACAGAAACCCCGAACCGGAAATCCAGGATACATCGGAAGAAGAAGAAGGAACATCCAAGTCCGAATCCTTGGATATTCAAACACCGATCAACACCCGAAACATTGAAGACAATACCATTATGTCGACGAACCCTACAGACCCCCCCGCACTCACATCGTCGGGAAGGGGCAAGCTCAAACTCCCCGATAACTTCGAGGGAGACCAAACACAATCACAGAAATTCATCATGAATTGCCTCCTCCTTTTCACAGCAGAATCGGACCAATACAAGACGGATGCGGACAAAGTTTCCCTCGCCCTCTCATGCATGAGATATGGAACAGCCAGCGTCTGGGCAGAAAGCTTCCTGAAGAAGACAGTAGGGGCGACCCCACCCAAAACCCTCGGGACTTGGTCCGACTTTCACGACAGGTTTAAACTCCAGTTCAAGGAAACAAACCTTATGGACAAGGCTCGAAGCGCTCTCATGTCTTTCTCTCAAGGGAAGATGACGGTAGATGAATACTCCAATCAGTTCATCCTTATAGCTGCCGACGCCGACATCACCGACAAGGAACAAGTTCCTTACTTCCAGAGAGGGCTCGATCCGAGGGTCATGGACAAGATCTATGACAAAGAAACACCGCCGAAAGACACAATCCAAGATTGGGTCAATACTACCTGTGAAATAGATGGACGCTTGAGAGCCCGAAGTGCTCAAAAGGCGATCCTTGCCAACTCCACCTCATTCCGAAGCGATTTCCTCAATTGTTTCCACCTCCAACCAGCTCGTCGCTACAACTCTACCACCACTCCTCGCAGAATGAACAACCAGGTGGTCGACATGGACATTGACGCCTCTCGAAAGAGAGATGCCGCTCGCCAGAAACGCACTTATGATGGCAAGCTTACCACTCGCTGTTTTAACTGTGGAAAATCAGGGTATTGGGTGTCTGATTGCCATTCCCCTCGTAGAGGTGTTCCCCCGTCTCAAGGAAATCCGCGCAAGTCGTTGGGCAGAGGAGGTAGACGAACTCGCGCTGCAGACATGGAGGATGAAGACGAGCAAGAATTCCCGTTGGGAGACGATGCGAGACTACATCAAGGATTGGAGGAGGGGAGTTCTCATGGCCACCACCGTCGGGTATCACAACCTGGTAATTCGGTGGAACGTGAGGACCTTTCCGCGAGAAGGGGAGGATCACGCCAGAGCGATGGAGAGCGCTACGTACCGCATAACGGACGACGAAGCAACGGACCCGTCCGTGATACTAATGGCGTCCGAGCGCTCTTCCAAGAAGTAGGGGAGGCTAAGGCCAAGCAAATGTTGGTGGACCTGGCAGAGGATTTGTCATGACCTCTCCTTCACCAGCCGAAGAGAGAGGGTCAAGGAAACTCGAATATGATTCCCCGTCATGTATTCGAATCGGAGCAATGAACAGTCACATCATTACCCCCATTTGACTTGACGTGCGATTGACAACTCGAGGAAGAAGCGCTGGAGCTAGAGCCGCCATCGACTCAGCATGCGAAGGGATCTTGGTAAACGAGAAATGGGTACAGAGGCACAACCTTCCCACCTATCCCTTAAACCGCCCCATCCGTGTTCGCAACGTCGATGACACCATCAACAAGGCAGGCCTCATTTGGCGAGGCCTAGATGCAAATCTCACCGTAAAGGATAGACAGGGGAGAACTCACACCGAACGCGTCCAGATGTTCATCACCGATCTAGGAAAAGACGACATGCTCCTAGGAACGGATTGGTTGAAATACCACGACCCCTCCATCGGGTGGAGGCGCCATGAAGTACACTTTGATCGATGCCCCAGAGATTGCCAACAACCATATGGGTTTACTAAGGCAAGGGAAGAGCCTACCAAGAAGGCATGGCTAGCGAAACTACGCGGTGACAAGATTCCTCAGCAGACGAAACCGCGTCTTGTCTCAGAACCGGTAGGACCTTCGTGGACTTGGACTAAAGAACAATGGGACCAAGTACCAACAAAGGAGTGGAAAACTCGGTTCATGGAGCTGCTCGAGCACAAATCCCGACAACGCAAAGCTCAGAAATGGCTCGAGGAACAAGTGACCGAAAGGAAGGAACGCCGACAAGCTCAACAAGAGGTAGTCCAGGGCGAAGCTTCAAGAGAAGTCGCTGAAGAAGCGCAAACACCATTTGACTCCTCCGCAACGGATAGCAGAGAAGAAACCGTCATTAGAAAAGTAGCTCCAGAGCCCTCCGGCTTCGCAAGTTTTGACGAAGACCTAGAGGAAGAAATCAACACCACCAACTTGAAAAGCCGTGTGCCATCGGAATACCATTCTTACCTCGACATCTTCAGCGAGAGACGATCGCAGAGACTTCCCCAACACACAATATGGGACCACGCGATAAATCTCAAGCCATCTTTTGTACCCCAGGCCCCACGGATACTCCCTTTGAGCCCGGAAAAACATGATGAGCTAGGGAAATTCATCAAGGAGCACCTTTCTAGGGGAACAATACGTCGGTCAACAGCACATAGCGCGGCCTCCTTTTTCTTTATAAATAAAAAGGATGGAAAACTACGCCCAGTACAGGATTATCACCACCTTAACGAACACACCATCCGAGACGTCTGCCCTCTGCCATTAATCCAAGAACTCTTGGATGTCATTAAGGGCGCGACAGTATTCTCGAAGCTCGATGTTCGGTGGGGATATAACAACGTGCGCATCAAGGAAGGAGACGAATCCAAAGCGGCCTTCGTCACCCCCTTGGGGCTCTTTGAACCTACAGTGATGTTCTTTGGGCTCTGCAATTCCCTGGGAACCTTCCAGGCCATGATGAACATGATTTTCCAGGAACTCATCTTGGCTCGGAAAATAGCGGTATATATGGACGACATCCTCATCTTCATGAAGACCACAGCGGAACACGTTGTGATTCTTCGGCGAGTCCTCCAAATCCTACGCGACAATGATCTTTACCTCAAACCAGAGAAATGCGAGTTCCACAAGGAGAAGCTGAACTACCTTGGGTACACGATCTCAAAAGACCACGTCGCTATGGAAGACTCGAAGATTAAAGCTATCCAGGAATGGCCCATCCCACGCACAGTCCGCGACATCTGCTCTTTCTTAGGCTTAGGGAACTTTTACCGACGATTCATTGACAAGTTCTCCTTGATCGCCCGGCCCCTGCACGACCTCACAAAGAAAGATATGAGATGGGATTGGACCACGGAGTGCCAATAGGCATTTGAACGACTGAAGAACGCCTTCATCAGTTAGCCCGTCCTGTTATACCCTGATCCGATGCGCCCCTACCGGCTCGTTACCGACACTTCCCTCGCTGCATACGGTGCGGTCCTCTTACAGGAAGGACCTGATAACGACTGGCACCCAGTTGCCTACCTCTCGGGACCGTTCTCGCCGCCTGAACGGAATTACGACGTCCATGATCACGAACTTCTTGCTATCATCAAGGCGCTAGAACACTGGAAACACTACCTCGAAGGCGCTCGACACCCCTTTGAGGTCTGGACAGACCACAAGAACCTGGAACACTTTCAGACCGCGCGTGACCTGTCAAGGCAACAGGCACGCTGGAGTCTGTTTTTGTCTCGATTTGACTTCCAACTCAGTTACAAGGCTGGAACTACTAATCATGCCGATGCTCTGTCCAGGCATCCAGACCTTAGTGAGGGGGTGGAATCTGACAACAAAGCACAGACTCTGCTCCCGTCCAGACTTTTCACCGAGTCCAGTGAAACCCTGGTAGAATCTAGCAAAGGCATACACGTCAAAACAACGGAACTTGTATCCTCAGACATCCTCTCCCTTATTCGACACTCGCGCTCAGAACACGATTTACTAGTCGACGTCGCCCTCAAGAAATTGCTGGAAAAAGGACCGAAAGCAATGAAGGGTGACCTAGGAAAGTGGACACATGAAGATGGTATCACAAGACGCGATGGTTACATATGTGTCCCAAAGGACGACCTCCTTCGACGAATGATTGTCAAGACGCACCATGACACTATGGCTACAGGACACCCAGGCCGAGCAAAGACCTTGGAATTGGTACAGCGCCATTATTGGTGGTCAAGCATGACCAAATTCGTACACCAATACGTGGACGGATGCGCAATCTGCCAATCTACCAAGAATCTGCCCCACAGGACCCATCCACCGATACAACCATTGGAAACCACAAACGCCCCTTGGCGTTTTATCTCGGCCGACTTCGTAACAGACCTCCCGGAAAGCAGAGGCTACGACTCAATAAACGTAGTGGTTGATCAAGGCCTGTCAAAAGGAATAGTTATAACTCCGTGCAAAAGACGATCACGGCTGAAGAGACCACGACGCTTTTCCAGGACAACGTGTTCAAACGATACGGTCTACCAACCAAGGTGGTGTCCGACAGAGGTCCCCAATTTGCGGCAAAGTTCACAAGGGAACTATGGAAAGGAATGGGGATCACCCCTGCCCTCAGCACGGCTTACCATCCCCAAACAGACGGAGAAACAGAACGGGTGAACCAAGAGATCGAGCAATTCCTGCGAGTGTTCTGCAACTACCATCAGGATAACTGGGTAGACTTGATCCCCTTCGCAGAATTCTCCCACAACACCCGAAAACACTCCGCCACTGGGAAGTCGCTGTTTGAAGTCCTTTACGGGTTCAATCCACCATATTCGGTTGACTCAGCTCTGGAGACCAAGGTGCCCGCAGTAACTGAACATTTGCAGCTAATCAAGGAAGTCCAAGAAGATGCGGCTGCAAGTCTACAAATAGCAGCGCAGCACGCCAAAGACCAGGACCTGCACAGGAAACTTCCACAGTGGGAAGTAGGTACCCAAGTCTGGTTGGAAGGAACCCACATTCGGACAACCCATCCGAAATTCAAGCTGGCACCTAGGCGTTATGGCCCCTTTTCAGTGACCGAAAGAATCGGTCCTCTGGCTTATCGGCTGAAGATACCTGAAACATGGAAGATACACCCGGTGTTTCATGCCTCTGTACTCACGGAATATCACGAGACAGAGGCCCATGGAAGGAACTTCCCCAGACCTGCCCCGGAGATCCTGAATGAAGAAGAGCACTATGAAGTGGAGGCCATCCTGGATTCTAGACGTCAGGGACGAGGAACCAAGTACCTCGTCAAGTGGGTTGGATACTCCGAGGCCGAGAACACTTGGGAACCCTTTGCCCTCCTCAAAGATACGGCCGACGAGGCACTTCGTGAATTTCACGAAAGCTACCCAGACAAACCCCGACCGATGGCGATTAGGCTTTAGAAAGGTATAAAAAGGGGAGACACCCCATCCCTTTCAAAGCAAGAATCCTCCCACTAGTACATGTCTGACCACTCCTCCCTGAATTACTCCCCTGGATGTGCCATGCTCATCAATGACGGAACTACCTCCTCCCCTTCAAGAAATCCCTCACCAGACATCATTCTGGCCGTTGCCAACCCCGACACTGGACACCTTAGCCGAGGCAGCCACCCAGCGTCTCCAGAAGGAATTCCCGTACCAATCATTGTCCACCACACCGCGCTCGCCATCGAAGATCGAACGGATTTACGAGCCTCATCCCGGGTTGAGAGAGCTCATGACGAGCACAATGAAGGACACCAAGAAGAAGGAAGACCTGCTCCGTCAACGCCTCCGCGACCGACGACAGCGTTGGCTCAAGGAGACACAAGGCAGGAAACGAGAGGCGGAAGAAGACCAGGAAACCCTGCGGACCTGGCATCGCCTACAGTTGCTGAGACAGGTGTACAAGAATCAGCAACGGCTGGTACATCGGCTGCCAGGGCCAGAGGACCCCCTACCAGTAGTGGAAATCTGCACCCCGGAGAGTTGGAAGGGCTAGGAGACGCGCTGCTCCAGCGTACCACCATCTCCGCGGTAATTCAGATGGCCACAGCGTTAGCCTTACAAAGGCTCGCTAACTTCTTCGCAGGGCAACCAGGGAGCAAGAGCGACGACGTACCCCAACGCCTCGCTGACGCGAGCAACCAGGTCAGGCTTTTGGCCTATGCAGATGATCATCGGGCCGCCTCCTGGTATGCCCGAGGAAATAATGGGGCTTACGCCCTACTCATTCACCCGGACGAGTTCTCCTCCTTCATCAATTTGGAGCTCCTACCCGCCCTCATCTCGCGCACCGATGCAGTACACTCCTCCCACGCCCATCCCGTTCGGATTGACCCATTCCGCGTCCAGCCATGGAACGTCGAAGCCAGTAGAGCGATACCGGCTACAAGTAGCCGAGACGCAACCGTCCAGACAGAATACATCTGGACCATGGTTCAACAACAGGCATGAAGGGATCGAGAGGTCCTTCCTCCCACGTCGACAGGACAATCCACCGGGCAGGATGCCGGAGGCAGCAATGAGGAGCATCCTCCAAGGTACAGGAGGAACGAGGGACGAGGGAGCCAGAGGGCAAGGACAACCCTCCAGCCCAGGCGAAGCAGTCCTAGAAGAACTCGACCAAGAGATTCGCCGACTCCAAACCGTCCTCGAGATAATCGACCTGAAGGAACGCATCCTCACATTGGTAGAAGAACTCCAATCCGCCAGCGCCCGACTCAGCGAACTACTACCTGGACTCGAGCAGAACTAGACGCCTGGGACAAGGTCGAAGATGGCAATTACAACGACATCGACCCCTATTACAGGCCAGACGAAGGATATGGGGATTACGGGGACATTGGCAGAGGATATTAGACAAGGGAGTTGAGGAACCCCTTGTCTTTGACAGGTGACGGAGAGGAAAGGACCCTCCGCACCACAGGTACCGGTTTCACGCACAGGACTCCGGAACGAACGTCCTGCATGACGTTGAACTGTGAAAAGATAAGAAGGCAGGGGAAGTACCTGACCATTTGCATTGCAGCCCTCCGGTCTCAAGACAAGGACAAGCATTCAACACTCTCGTTGTCAAGAGGTATTCTGACAAGCGAATCGGGCGTCCCGCTTGGATCCCCAGTTTTACAGGACCCTTTCCGCATTAGGAGGTCCTTAGGATTCACAACATAACCTTGGTACTGGTACATGAATGATGCAAGAATATTGGTGGGAAATTGTGTTGCATGTTCACCGTTGGGGAATGGTGGACCATACCTCGCTGTCAAGGTCTGACAGGTGTTTTGGACGTCCCACTTTGGATCTCCAGTTTTACAGGGTTGTTTCTGCATTAGGGGCCCTATCAAGATGCAGGTACATAGTGGCCGCACTCCACTAGTAACCAAAACGGACAAATACATCCGCAACAATGTAAAACTACGAAAGGCTTGGTCCGCAATGACAATAAACTAGTTACCGTCCGGAACAACGCTAAAGCTACCAAGACCCTCGGAGCATGGTTGTATTCTGGCAGACGGTGGAAGGGAGGGCCTCCACCGTTGCGGAACCCTGCCGACTAGGTCAAGGCGCTTCCATATTCCATACGCCCTACAGTAAAAGAATATGGGGTCGACACGGTTCAATTCCGTGCGAGGGGTTTGGGGACATGGAGCGGGTTGTCAGTCTTCCGACGAGACCGCGACTACTCCATGGCGCTCCCATTCTACCCTTGAAGTCCGAAGCAAGGATTCCGCTTCAAGGGCCAGTCAAGAGGCAACTGGGATTGTGCCTCGTGTTTGCAACGTCCGCAATGACTATAAACTATGGACATCCGCAAAGACGTTAAACTACCACTCCTGTCGGCATAGGAGATGTCGATTGACATCGTTGTTGACACCACGATGTTGATCTAGTCCACAATGACGATAAACTACTTACTCCTTCAAGTATAGGAGTCGTGGTTGATGGTCACAACCTTGACCATCAACTAGTCCGAAATGACCTTAAACTACCCTCACCCCGGAGGATTAAATCTATCGAGGCTCGGGAGGTTCAAGCCAGATGATAGCCGACGTCCGCAATGACGCAAAACTAGTTGCCGTCCTTCATGACGATAAACTGAGCTGCCCTTCATTTACAGGGCCGTGTGAGTTGTGTCAAAATAGGCTCAAAGTCTATTCTGGCAACTCTATAAGTTATCCGGTTTGATATAGTATAAACCGTCACCATCTTACCTCAATGGGAACCCTGTCAAGAAGGAGGAACTGGTCTATGGCCCTATGCGCATCACCGATGGATGTTCCGGCGCACAGAAACGCCTGCTGTCTTGTTTACAGGGCAGTCCGCAACGACTTATGTATAAACTAGCCTCAGTCCGCGATGACTTAAGGATAAACTAGCCGACGTCTGCAAAGACGCAAAACTACGGACATCCGGCACAACGTTAAACTACCAGGACATACCTTACGCTGACCCCGCAATAATTACCGTCAAGGTGGATACCATGGTCCATTCAAGAAACCATGGGGTTCAAAAGTCTATTCTTCAAAGTCCTTACCTCGTGTTCAATACGCGGAGCGCGGCTACATGCTCGCTCCCATGTGACAAACAAACTCTGGACGAACACTCAATCTCTAACCAGGTTAGGGATCTTCAAAGGGGTCTTGCCGGACTCAAAAAAAGTCAAGAAAATGTCTATTCTTGATAGGTTGGTGGGCCTAAGCCTTAGTAAAGCGATCAACCCACACACCTGGAGTCCCCCTCGATACCGGAGATCAAGGAGATGAAGATCTATCCTGGAAACACTGAAGCATGGCCTTCGGTATTTTGAAGAAGAACGACACACACCCATCCACAGACGCATTTCGATTCATCATATAATCGTTAGCACGACACCTTTCTGCATCGTCACCAGAGAAAATACTGGCTTATCAAACCTACCAGGGAGTCCTGGTCGAGCAGCTACCTATTGACTCTAGGAGTGTACTCAATCAAAACGTACGGTGAAGGAAGAACACCGAGGGCAACGCAATATTGTGGCGATATTGCCAGAAGCCTGGATCAAACAGCTCAACGGAGAAGGAAAACTCCTAGGTGTTGTAAACGATGTAGGTCGGTCTTCGCCCCAGAAAACGCAGCGATATTGGGAAGACGCATCCCAATCTATTTGGACGACCAGAAAGCAATTGTACGTGGAATGATGATGAAGCTCGCAAGGGCGAGTAGTCCCCTCAGGAGTTGGGACCTAGAAAGGGGGTAATGTTATGACGTGACCGATCGGGGCCCTTCACGGCCGGTCTAACCAATGGATCAAGCATCACATGCTAGGCGGCTCCATTACGGAGCGTACACCAAGGTATTTGGCATGTCCTTAGGAGCCGACAAGACCGATGGTTCTTCAAGACATCGGTAGAGGCTATATGAGAGGGACACGGGGCTCATGAGATAGGTACAAAGATAAGGCATGCATTCACATGCCATGGGCTTAGGGCTTATGGGTAAGCACCTCGTCGCACCATGATGGATCAGTGCGACTGGAGAAGTACAAGAGTAGGCACCGGCTGAGAGAGACGGCGACCATAGCTCTCCTGGAATGGGAACCCGGAGAAGCACACGGACTCTTACCCTATACCCCATACAGTATATAAGGCCCATAGAATAGGCTGAGGATCTTCAGTCTATTCTCTTCGTTCTTAGGTATCCCCACATACCTATCTTCTTAGAGCCAATCATTATTCCCTCCTGTATCGTTGCCCGATACAGTCGAGACTTCGTCCACCACTCAGTCCATTGTGCAACCTAGGGAAGAACCTGTTACTCTTGGGTTATCGAACGAGCAGTTCGTAACAAAGTCCAAGAAGAGGTGGCTGCCAGTCTACAAATAGCAGCGCAGCACGCCAAGGACCGGGATCTGCACAGGAGGCTTCTGCAGTGGGAAGTAGGAACCCAAGTTTAGTTAGAAGGAACCCACATCCGGACGACTCATCCGAAATTCAAGCTGGCACCTAGGCGCTATGGCCCCTTTTCAGTGACTGAAAGAATCGGTCCTTTGGCTTATCGGCTGAAGATACCTGAAACGTGGAAGATACACCCGGTTTTTCATGCCTCCGTACTCACGGGATATCATGAGACAGAGGCCCATGGAAGGAACTTCCCAGACCTGCCCCAGAAATCTTGAATGAAGAAGAGCACTACGAAGTGGAGGCCATTCTAGACTCAAAACGCCAGGGACGAGGAACCAAATATCTTGTCAAATGGGTCGGATACTCCAAGGCCGATAACACCTGGGAACCCTTTGCCCTCCTCAAAGATACGGCCGACGAGGCACTTCGTGAATTTCACAAAAGTTACCCAGACAAGCCCCGACCGGCGGCAATTAGGCATTAGAAAGGTATAAAGGGGAAGACACCCCGCCCCTTTTGAGGCAAGAATCCTCCCACTAGTGCATGTCTGACCACTCCTCCCTTGATTACTCCCCTGGACGTGCCATGCTCATTGATGAAGGAACTACCTCCTCCCCTTCAAAAAACCCCTCACCAGACATTGTTCTGGCCGTGGCCAACCCCAACACTGGACGCCCTAGCCGAAGCAGCCGCCCAACGACTCCAGAAGGAATTCCCGTGCCAATCTCTGCCCACCTCATCACGCCCGCCGTTGAAGATTGAACGGGTTTATGAGCCTCACCCGGGTCTAAGAGAGCTCATGACGAGCACGATGAGGGATGCCAAGAAGAAGGAAGACCTGCTCCGTCAACGCCTCCACGATCGACGACAACGTTGGCTCAAGGAGACACAAGGCAGGAAACGAGAGGCGGAAGAAGACCAGGAAACCCTGCGGACCTGGCATCGCCTACAATTGCTGAAACAGGTATACAAGACCCAACAGCGACTAGTGCATCGGCTGCCAGGACCAGAAGATCCCCTGCCAGTGGTAGAAATCTGCACCCCGGAGAATTGGAAGGGCTAGGAGACGCGCTGCTCCAGCGCACCACCATCTCGGCGGTAATTCAGATGGCCACAGCGCTAGCCTGGCAAAGGCTCGCTAACTTCTTCGCAGGGCAATCAGGGAGCGAGGGCAACGACATACCCCGACGCCTCGCTGACGTGAGCAACCAGGTCAGGCTTTTGGCCTATGCAGATGATCATCAAGCCGCCTCCTGGTATGCCCGAGGAAATAATGGGGCTTATGCCTTACTCATTCACCCCGACAAGTTCTCCTCCTTCATCAATTTGGAGCTCCTACCTGCCCTCATCTCGAACACCGATGCAATACACTCCTCCCATGCCCGGCCCATTCGGATTGACCCATTCCGTGTCCAACCATGGAATGACGAAGCCAGCAGAGCGATACCGGCTACAAGTAGCCGAGACGCAACCGTCCAGACAGAATACATCTGGACCATGGTTCAACAACAGGCATGAAGGGATCGAGAGGTCCTTCCTCCCGCGTCGACAGGACAATCCACCGGGCAGGATGCCGGAGGCAGCAATGAGGAGCACGCTCCAAGGTATAGGAGGAACGAGGGGCGAGGGAGCCAGAGGACAAGGGCGACCCCCCAGCCCAGGCGAGACAGTCCTAGAAGAACTCAACCAAGAGATTTGCCGGCTCCAAACCGTCCTCGAGATAGTCGACCTGAAGGAACGCATACTCGCGTTAGTAGAAGAACTCCAATCCGCCAGCGCCCAACTCAGTGAACTACTGCCTGGACTCGAGCGGAACTAGACGCATGGGACGAGGTCGAAGACGGGAATTATGACAACATCGACCCCTACTACAGGCCGGACGAAGGGTACGGGGATTACGGGGACATTGGTGGAGAATATTAGACGAGAGAGTTGAGGGACCCCTCGTCTCTAAACGGTGACGGAGAGGAAAGGACCCTTCACACCACAGGTACCGGTTTCACGCACAGGACACCGGAACGGACGTCCTGCATGACGTTAAACTGTGAAAAGATAAGAAGGCAGGGGAAGTACCTGACCATTTGCGTTTCAACCCTCCGGTCTCAAGACAGGACAAGCATTTAACACTCTCGTTGTCAAGAGGTATTCTGACAAGCGAATCGGGCGTCCCGCTTGGATCCCCAGTTTTACAGGACCCTTTCCGCATTAGGAGGTCCTTAGGATTCAACATAACCTTGGTACTGGTACGCCGGCTTTTCGGTCCCGTGGCAAGACCGAAGAGCTATGAATGATGCAAGAATATTGGTGGGAAATCGTGTTGCATGTTCACTGTTGGGGAACGGTGGACCATACCTCGCTGTCAAGGTCTGACAGGTGTCTTGGACGTCCCACTTTGGATCTCCAGTTTTACAGGGTCATTTCCGCATTAGGGGCCCTATCAAGATGCAGGTACATAGTGGCCACACTCCACTAGTAACCAAAACGGACAAATTACATCCGCAACGATGTAAAACTACGAAAGGCTTGGCCCGCAATGACAATAAACTAGTTACCGTCCGGAACAACGCTAAAGCTACCAAGACCCTCGGAGCGTGGTTGTATTCTGGCAGACGGTGGAAGGGAGGGCCTCCACCGTTGCGGAACCCTGCCGACTAGGTCAAGGCGCTTCCATATTCTATACGCCCTACAGTAAAAAAATATGGGGTCGACACGGTTCAATTCTGTGCGAGGGGTTTGGGGACATGAAGCGGGTTGTCAGTCATCCGACAAGACCACAACTACTCCATGGTGCGCCCATTCTACCCTTGAAGTCCGAAGCAAGGATTCCGCTTCAAGGGCCAGTCAAGAGGCAACTGGGATCGTGCCTCGTGTTTAGCGGACGTCCGCAATGACTATAAACTACGGACGTCCTCTATGACATTAAACTGGGATTACCCTTTCCTTACAGGGTCATGAGCAGTGTCCAAACATGAGATATGTTTGGGCATTGCTGCATCCGCAAAGACGTTAAACTACCACTCCTTTCAGCACAGGAGATGTCGATTGACATCGTTGTTGACACCACGATGTTGATCTAGTCCGCAATGACGATAAACTATTATCCCTCTGTTCTAGGGATCGTATTGGAGCTGGAATTACCGCTTTCAGCTGCAATAGTCCGAAATGACCTTAAACTACCCTCACCCCGGAGGATTAAATCTATCGAGGCTCGGGAGGTTCAAGCCAGGCGATAGCGGACGTCCACAACGACTATAAACTACGGCCGTCCTTCATGACGATAAACTGAGCTGCCCTTTGTCTACAGGGCCATGTAAGTTGTGTCAAAATAGGCTCTAAAGTCTATTCTGGCAACTCTATAAGTTATCCGGTTTGATATAGTATAAACCGTCACCATCTTGCCTCAATGGGAACCCTGTCAAGAAGGAGGAACTGGTCTACGGCCCTATGCGCATCACCGATGAATGTTCCGGCGCGCAGAAACACCTGCTGTCTTGTTTACAGGTACTCCTACGTTGGGAGATGGATAGGTCCGCAACGACCTTAGCTTAAACTAGCAGGGCAGTTCGCAATGACTTGTGTATAAACTAGCCTCAGTCCGCGATGACTTAAGGATAAACTAGCCGACGTCCGCAAAGACACAAAACTACGGACATCTGGCACAACGTTAAACTACCAGGACATACCTTACGCTGACCCCGCAATAATTACCGTCAAGGTGGATACCATGGTCTATTCAAGAGACCATAGGGTTCAAAATCTATTCTTCAAAATCCTTACCTCGTGTTCAATACGCGGAGCGCAGCTACATGCTCGCTCCCCTGTGACAAACAAACTCTGGATGAACACTCAATCTCTAACCAGGATGGGCCACCGTATGGGGCTGACAGAGTTAGGGATCTTCAAAGGGGTCTTGCCGGACTCAAAACAAGTCAAGAAAAGTCTATTCTTGATAGGTTGGTGGGCCTACGCCTTAGTAAAGCAATCAACCCACACACCTGGAGTCCCCCTCGATACCGGAGATCAAGGAGATGAAGATCTATCCTGGAAACACTAAAGCATGGCCTTTGGCACTTGGAAGAAGAACGACACACACCCATCCACAGACGCGTTTCAATTCATCATTTACTCATTCGCATGTGACACCTTTCTGTATCGTTGCCAGAAGAAACTGGCTTATCAAACCTACCAGGGAGTCCTGGTTGAGTAGCTGCCTATTGACTCTAGGAGTGTACTCACACAAAACGTGCGGTGAAGGAAGAACACCGGGAGAAGGAACACGGTATTGTGGCATACTGCAGACTTCAAATCAAACAGCTCAACGGAGACGGAAAACTCCTAGGCGTTGTAAACGACGTAGGTCGGTCTTCGTCCCAGAAAACGAAGTCATATTGGGAAGACGCATCCCAATCTATTTGGACGACCAGGAAGCAATTGTATGTGGAATGACGATGAAGCTTGCAAGGGCGAGTAGTCCCCTCAGGAGTTGGGACCTAGAAAGGGGGTAATGTTATGACTTGACCGATCGGGGCCCTTCAGGGCCGGTCTATCCATGGATCAAGCATCACATGCTAGGCGGCTCCACTACAGAGCATACATCAAGGTATTT
Source organism: Heterobasidion occidentale (assembly GCA_039111635.1). NCBI lineage: Eukaryota > Fungi > Basidiomycota > Agaricomycetes > Russulales > Bondarzewiaceae > Heterobasidion > Heterobasidion occidentale. The sequence goes on along the minus strand of JBCAQO010000002.1, from coordinate 1,447,988 downwards.
GGCATGTCCTTAGGAGCCGACTAGACCGATGGTTCTTCAAGACATCGGTAGAGGCTATATTGGAGGGACACGAGGCTCACAGGGTTCACACAGTAATAAAGAGAGGCATTCACATGCCATGGGCTTAGGGCTTATGGGTAGGCACCTCGTCGCACCATGATGGATCAGTGCGACTGGAGAAGTACAAGAGTAGGCACCGGCTGAGAGAGACGGCGACCACAGCTCTCCTGGGATGGAAACCCGGAGAGGCACACGGACTCCTACCCTATACCCCATACAGTATATAAGGCCCATAGAATAGGCTGAGGATCTTCAGTCTATTCTCTTCGTTTTTACACAGTCCCCACACTGTGTAACTTAGAGCCAATCATTATTCCCTCCTGTATCTTCGCCTGATACAGTCGAGACTTCGCCCACCACTCAGTCCATTGTGCGACCTAGAGAAGAACCTGTTACTCTTGGGTTACTGAACAAACAGTTCTTAACACCGCACACCTTGTGTATCAGCTGTACGTTGCATTGCGCCGCAAGTCAGCCATCAGCATGCCGCTGCAAAAGGAGGAGGAAGAAGAAGCAAAGGAGAGGGAGAGGTGATGCTCACATTGGCGAGATTGCTCATGTGCCCGCCAAGCAACTCAATACGCACCGTACCTTCAGCCATTTACTCAAGCTTAACGCTTGCCTCGCGCAGGCACTGCTTCATGATCCACATCTGAAAGTGAAATTATGCTCAGTGGCTTCGGTGGCAATGCCGGCGCCGTGGTAGTTGAAAAGTGCAGCAGGTATAAAATAATCATTGGGAGCAATCTAAAGGAAATTTCATCAAGAAATCTTCAATTGACATAAATCGGCCATATGAGATGCATATATGCACATACACCTACTGCTAAGTTGACAGATTGAAGTTTGGTTTACTTACAAGCAAGGTTTTCTTCCTGTGACACATGTTATCCATCCATTCACCAGGTATAGCATTCTAGGATGACATAGAGAAGTACTTGCCTGAGAGTATGAGTTGCAGCAAGGAGGGGCATGATGAGAGTCAGGAAGAGAAGGAGTTTGACTTATCTGACGACGCGTCCTGACGCGTCGCGCTGTGACATAACGTGACTGCTCTACTCTGCTTCCAATACCACGCGTTTGGGGTTTTCTAGGGTTTTCTGCAAAAAAACCGAGCTCTGCACCGCAGAGCTGAAAACTCTTCATCGGCGACTCTACACCTCAGTACTGGCAAGGCATGGACAACGGCCATGACAGCGAAAATGCCAACGGAGCATCGACAGATGAGGGTGAGGACACTGACGACGACCCCGACCCGTTACCTGAACGAGCGGGATGAGCGGGACCGCGGGTGCTTGCAGAGGAAGGCGATAGGGATTTTGAGCACAGTATCATATATAGTAGTTATATAGTATTACATTATGAGGCCTAGTAATATATTACATTGCCATTGAGACCTCCAGATGGCAATCCACCGCAACGATTGTGACGAAACACTAAGAAGAGCGCGGCAAATGCAATGCCATATATGACCTTGCCTGCAGGGTCTTGAGATTATATACTATCATTGCACCGGAGTTGCAAATGGTATGAGAGGTTCAAAATCGAGCTCCTCGCAGCAACTTTTGACGGCACCTCTTGAAAAAATTCATAGTTGTTTATCTAAACACTCTTCAAGTATCAGAGTTTTTGCGAGAACAGAAATTGGGTGCAGCAGTGAGGAGACAATGAATAATGGTTTTTAGGGCAGAGATATCTGAGAGATGCTCAAGATCTCTCAGATCCTTGAGCTCAATTACAAAACTAAAAAAATGACAATATGGAGAGGTGTTACTAAAATCATTCAGGTTATTTCTTATGACTTTGAGAGCTCCACTGCTTTTCACCAAATTTCTTTCGACGGGCAGTGCCCGATGGCAGGCAGAGTGACAGGGAGTCTCGGGCCGTGTGACGCTTGGTCATTATTTGAATCTCCGCATGGTGGGTCGTTCCGCAGTGCGCCCCGTCGGAGTTCGAGTTTAAACGTGACGACGTGTGACCCGATCGTCGGCAAGATTTGCAACTCCCAAGCTTTGCTCGTTTTCAGACACCCCGTCTCAATCATATCACAATAATTCTTTGAGTCTGCTTGAAAATATGAAAAAATAACAGGACACATTTCAAGAAGCTTCCGCAGGTATTATAAAAATTTGGAGCGAGAGAGAGCCCAATTGAAGACGCTACAAAGAAATCTTGTTTTTTTTTGCAACTCCGGTGCAACGATAGTAACCCTCAATCTGTGAAAGGCAATCCCATGTTTGGTCAATTTTGCTGATGCTATTCTTTTCTAACGTCTCGGAGCGTCTCGAGTGCACGAGGGCCCAAGCAGTGCCCGGAGAGCCTTGACGTATTTACATGTTTTACTTTCCATAAACTCCCGAGTCCTCATCTCTCTAAGTACCATTCCACCAGAAGCTCGTCTTCAACTCAACCTCTCCCTGCAATGGTAGATTCGAGCTGCTATGCCCCACCAACACCCCATATGCTCCTTCCTTTGCCATCCACTGACCCTTCCGAGTATCCCAAAAGGAAATCGCATATCGATCGAGATGAATAATAACCGTCTTTGATTCCCCTGGTGCTAGGTCGTGCGCTTTGGCGAACCCACGCAGCTGCAGCTTGGGAATGGTCACACCCACATCAGGGTAGGTGATGTACAGCTGCACCACCTCTGATCCAGCCACGGCACCTGTGTTTTCCACGGAAACTGAGACCTCTACTTTCAAGTCAGCGTCATGGGACGATGGCTCAGATATCTTCAAGTCTGAGAGCTCAAAATTCGTGTACGAAAGTCCATGTCTGAGAATCAAGTAAGGCAACTGGAGACATAAGATCTCTCTGGGTAGCGTGCTCACCCGAACGGGAAGAGAGGGCTAATTCCCCTAGCTTGATAATGTTTATAACCCACGAATATATCTTCGCGGTAGTGAATCTGTCCGTTCTCGCTGTACAGGTTCGGAAATGCCGGTACGTCCTCAATGTGCGCGGGGAACGTGAGTGGGAGCCGACCAGAAGGGTTGACCTTGCCAAATAGTATATCTGCCAGTGCATTCCCGGCCTCGTTACCTTGGTACCATGCTTGCACTATTCCCGCGACTCGGTCAGCCCACGGCATCGATACCGCAGAGCCCTAGAGAGAAAGGAGGCTGAGTCGGACGGAAAAATGAAAAAAAAAGTACGAACGCACAGCTTGAAGTACAACGACTGTATTTTTATTGGCTTCGGCAACTCTGCCTATCAATTCATCTTGAAGGCCAGGCTGCCGCAGTGATGGCCTGTCGAATCCCTCGCTCTCCCATTCAGGTGTAAGGCCACTGACGATGATAGCAACGTCGGAGTCAGATGCGAGGTCGACCGCGTCTTGAATGGCTCTCTCCTCGATAATCTTCTCTGCACCCCCCAATCGCTGTGACCGACGTTCAAGATTCAACTTCAATGCAGCGCACGGTCACTTACGACTCCCCGCATCAAAGCAGGCTGCCCAAAGTCGCGCTCGGGACCTGGGCCATCCACCGGTGGCGGAGTGTTTGTGTACTCTACCAGGATGTCCAGAGCTTTTCCCGCAGTGACATTGACTACTGCCTTTTCCTCTATGGTCCCTTGTCTTTTTCATTCTAGTCAGAACAGTATCAAGAAAATTAGTATAGGTAAAAAAGCACCCATAGAAGAAATCGCCTGGTGTTTGCCTTGTCCAATTATCGATAGTCATAGCTCCATCGATCCAGAGCTTCGCACGACCTAGACACAATAAGAATCGAACATACGCGATCGGTACTCATGAAGGGATGGCGCACCTGCCACAGTCAATCCGAATTCAAACGGCCCAGTCTTATCCACCGCAAGGGCTCCCCTGAGTTTGATCGACCATGTGGGTGTAAGACCCTGCGGTAAGAAGTCGTTTAGCTTTATGCGCGTATCTTCGACTACATATTCTGCTATAGGTTCGTCCACCTCTCCATTCTCGCTGTGACTATGAAAAGTGCAGAGCCATCCGGGCTTGCCTGTCGGAGTTGTGAGATTGCTTTCGAGGGTTGGAAGATATTTGTGTGCTTTGGTGTATAGAAAGCACGTGAGCCAGCAGAGTACGGTAAAACTCGTTGATGGACTGACCGTAACATCCGAGTTCATACCGTATCTCAAAATCCTTGGCAGCACTGTTGATGATCCCTTCCAATGGTGTGACGACATAGGTGGGTTTGAGAGCAGCCGACCCGCCTCCGGAGATAACCCGTGCGCAAGCATTGGGTCCGATGACAGCGATCTTTCGAGTCCCCTTGAGTGTCAGGGGCAACACACTATGATCGTTTTTGAGCACGACGACGCCGCTCGATGCCAAGCGGCGGGCAAAGGCACGCGATACAGGAGAGTCACGCGATCGCTCGACGTTGTCACCGTAAACAACATCAGGATTCTGTCGTGCAAGCTTTTGGACGAAGGAGAGCAGAGCGGTTACCCGCTCGTCAATGACCTGGGTCCTCAGCTTTTGAGAAGAAAGCGAGTGGTACATGAGGTTCGGTGTGCGCCAGCGTGGGGGACCGGGCATTTCGAGATCGAGGCCAGCGTTGAGAGCCTCAGACGTGCCATATGTTCCATGCCTGATAGATTGTGATAGAAATATATTAAGAACTCACGTATCGCAATGTTCTGGTGGTGACAATGGAAGTGGACCACCTTTGGTGCTTACCAGTCACTGATCACGATGCCGCTAAACTGCCATTCGTCGCGTAGTATTTTCTGCAGGAGGCCTGGGTTTTCGGAACAGTGAACCCCACCGATGCGTCCGTATGAAGTCATGTATGCCCAGGGCCGGGCAATCTTCTGCGCAAGCATGAATCTAGCATCATCTATTCAGTAAAAAAACCTCGGCATTAGTCAACAGTATACGCGCGGGTATAGATATATCTCTCGCAAAGCACGGTCAGACATGACCGATTCAGCTGCCGTGCGTTCATGTTCTTGATCGTTTCCCACGAAGTGCTTGATCGTGGCGGCGACCCCCTTGGACTGCAAACCTGCCACATACGCAGCAGACAAAGTCCCTGTGCATTTGAATGTCAATGATAGACCTGTCCAGAAGCACGCAATAAATGTACCAGAAAGATGAGGATCTTCGGAAAATGACTCAAAAGCCCGACCACCGAGAGGCGAGCGCTGTATGTTGCAGGTAGGAGCAAGAAGGATGACGGATGACTTGAGCTTGGCCTCTTCTGCGAGAAATTGACCAGCCTCGCGAATAAGTCCCTGATCGAATGTCGCCGCGAGCAGCGTCGCACACTAGATAGCTTTTGGTTGGTGAGATCACATGGTCGCAAGTTTGGCACGCACAGGAAGACATTGTGCTGGGGTCGGAAGGAAATGTGAGGAACCTCTGACCCCCTGGCAAAAGTTAGTAGACCAAAGGCATCCAGAATTGAAGGCGCACGTTAGGGCCATCGCTCATCCGCACAGAGGGAATATGGAGACGTTCAATAGCTGTTGTATTCCACCAGTTAGGACCAGAAAGCAGGGAGATCTTCTCATCCAGCTTGAGCTGCGTGACGAGGTCGCTGATCTCAGCATCAAGGAATCGACGAGACATTTCAAAAGCGGAGTGGAGGGAGGGGTAATTTAGAAGGCCCAAGACTCACGAGGCTCCATCTTTAAAGTAAGTCGACTACCCATGGAAAAACGTCGGCATAACATAGGATGTCGACGCCAGTCATAGGCGCCGGAAGAGATTGCTGGGAAAGAGAAAGAGATAAGATTGGAAATAATCAGGTCTTAGATCAAAGTCCGCGGCGGTCTGTCTCAAGTTCTCCTCCTACCATCATCTTTCGAGTTCAATATCTCAGGCTGCCCTGGATTGCACATTGAATGTCGACAGACCACTCTGACACGCTTACTAATCTTGCGCTTCCCAAGACATCCGCAACCCTCACCATTCGTGTCATCAAATCGTTCGAGTACCGAACGGAACGCAGTCTCGTCCTTCATAATGTAAATCTTCAAGAAGTGACAGTCGGAGAGCTCAAAAACATCGTTCGGGCAAGTAAGCATCATATGTTTCTCTCGCACCCCTTCGTTGGCGGGTGATGGTTGATCGAAAACCAACGTCGGCAGCCATCAAGACCAGTCCTGCATGGAAGCCTTATCGAACGGCCCACTTCGGTGAGTCCACCAACTAGATCTGCTCTGATCGGCGTCAGTTACCCCGCAAACAGATACCTTGAAGCTGTACACTAAGGCCCATGGAGCGAAGGTAGATCCGTATACCCTGGTAAAACTTCGATATTGACATCGCGGACAGACGACCAATCTCATCATTAATCTCGATCACGATGAATGGATCTTGGATGACGATTCAAAGTCTCTCTCCGACTACGGATTTGGTGCGCCCGTAGTATTGTGTGGGGGTGCTCCGTCTAAACGATTATTTCTACCTCGCAGAGAATGAGACGGAAGTCAGTTTCTTTGATCGGGGTTTATTCGAAAAATTTAAACTGAACCCAGAGGTGTGTGTCCTGTCTTGCAACTGATCATCATGCATCAAGCCTCATAGACACTTCTTTCTAGACTCGCTGGGAGTGATGCGTGGACTTCATGACTCATGACCTGAAATGTCTGCGAATCTCAATCTCGCAGACGCTTGGGGTAAACCGTCGTTCAAGGTGCATTACAGTCCAAAGCAAGAGTCCTCTATACGAGATGTATTACTATTGGAAGCGAGATCGAAAGCATCGGGGCCGGAATGCAGCAAAAACGAGGAATGTGAATGACACAATACAGATGATGAAACACACGATCCAAAAAAACGTACACGAAACACCACGGTCACTGGTTCGCGCACTGCACACGCGGCTCCCCGCTATCCTCCTCTTCCATCGGCTCGTCAACCGCCCTCCGCTGTCGGGGGTCAACATCCACCAGCTCAACCTCTTCTAAATGGATATTCTTGGGAAACTTCTCGACAGGCTTGCGTGGTGGGAGAGCGCGCTCGAGGAAGGTTATCTTCTCAGGATCGATGTGCTCCGGCCACGCGACGGAGACTTTGATGTAAAGATCCCCAGGTTCGTGATGCCGTTGAGAGGGCATGCCATGACCATATATGACCTTGAGAGCATCTACATGATCGGGAAGTTAGCAACTGCTCTCGCGAAATCAATCAGCAAACTGTACCATGTTTGAGAACCTCTCCAGGCGTGATATTGACGATCAGAGCGCGATCATCCAAATGCTTGACAGCAAATTTTCCGCCGCCGAGTGCAGTGAGGAGGTCCACCTCCGTTTCATAAATAAGATCGTTATCCTGGCGCTTGAATCGATCGTGCGGCTTCTCCTCGATGACAATGATGACATCCCCCGGCGAAACCCCTGGCGCCTGATCGCTCTCTCCGTGGAACGTAATGGTCTGTCCACCCTTCATGCCCTTGTCGATATGCACCTCCAGCATCTTCTTCTCCGATACAACCTTGCGTGCATTGCATGTCCTGCACTTATCCTTGTGGTTGATAATTTCGCCTGTACCTGAGCATTCGTCGCACGGCTGCTGCAGCTGTTGAATCATCGGGCCCATCTGCCGCAGAGTGATTTTGACACCACGACCCTGGCAAGTGTTGCACGACCGCACGGCACCCTCCTTTCCACCCTTGCCATCACACTTCGTGCAGATGATATTGCGCGTGAGCGCAAGCTTAGTCGTCTTGCCTTTATAAAGGTCTTCGAGCGAGACGTGCACTCGATGAATGAGGTCCTTGCTCCGGCGAGGTCCTGAGTTGCGGGAGGGGCCACCGCCACCGAAGAACCCGCCACCCCCGAACAGCTGGCTGAAAAGATCCTGAATAGGCGCAAGACATGTGAGCACGCAGTCGTGTCCAAGGACGCGCAATGTCTCGCACCTGCGGATCCATGCCGCCCGCGCCACCTGATTCTGACAAACCAGCCTCTCCTCGCGCATCGTATATGCTTCGTTTCTGTGAGTCTGACAGGATCTCATATCTAGACATCGTAAAGAAGAATTTTTTTAGCATAAAGCGATACTAGGATGCCGCCACGTTGCCTACGTACGCATGAGTAACTTCCTTGAACATATCAGGATCTCCACCCTTGTCCGGATGAAGGCGTAGCGCTCTAGTAGATGGGGAAAAAATCAGACATTGTGCTGGAAGCTGATACACCGATGCGCCAGTACTTTTTGCGATATGCCTTTTTCAAGTCGGCTTCGGACGCGTCGGGTGACACGTCCAAGAGATCGTAGAATTTCCTACGAGCAAAGAGATGTGAGCACAGCCGAGTTCAGCGCATGGGACAGCGACAAACGTTTCTTTAACCATGGTGGTGGAAGGGAGGGGAAGTGAAAGGGTATGGGACGCAAGACGTTGCAGTAAGAGTTAGAAGAACGAGCGGCTGCGTCTTGCAGATAAAGGCAGGGCTTATGGAAACTGCTCGAATTTTCGGGCATGTTCCATCACCCATCCTTCCGTTTTGGGCAAAACGTGGCTGACACACTCACTCACAGCCTCTTCATTGGGCGCTCTAGCAATTTTATCTACACTGCTCTTACTGAAATACCGACACACAATATAGCAGTAGCGCTGATCCGTCCAAAATCTTCACAACCACACAGCTACTTGGCCACATCAGGATATACGTCAAACCGCCGCTGTGTAGTCACAGGAATACCCGCACGAGCTTCGTTGAATGTCTTAGGATCTGTGAAACATCAGATGACCATGATCAAGTATCGCGTATGCTTTGGTGCCGACCTATTTTTGCATATATGATTGTCTCCCCTTCTTCTGCCTCAGCGAGCTTGGCCCCACTGTATTTTGTGTTAACTCTCCAAATTTTAAGATGCCACATTCCCTACTTACAAAGGGTCGATTACCATTGAGTGTCCCCACTGGAACGGAATATCAGAGTAGTCAAGCAGATGGGTTACAGGGAATTCACCGCATGATATCCCGCCGTCAAGTCTCGTGCTGGACTGCACATTGAGAAATAAACTTGATTGTCAACAGCCCTGCCAAAAGATGCAGTCAAGGCGTATCTGCTTGAATGTCGTCAGAACAGATAAGCATACCGAGATCGCTGTAGAAGTTCCCAGTGAAGAGGACCTGTTGTCTTATTGAAGGCCCCTGGATATATTAGAACTTGACAACCTGGTGTCGTCCAGAGTGAGATGCCAACTCAGACCGAACACCATAGAGAGCAAACCTTTCCGAGCAGCGATCATCGCGAGCTCGGGGAATCTGACATCGTAGCAGATTCCGAGACCGATCCGAGCAAAGTCTTTCGAGAAGATGAGTACATTCTGTATTTGCAGTGGAATGCGAGACTTGCATTGTGACGTACCTGTATCAAAGTAATTCAGGGTTGTACCGCCCGTCAATGTCTCGCTTTCCTACGTTGAGAAGCTTAAAATCGAAACCGGATTTTGATATATCGGTAGATATTGCTCACCTTGAATGTGATCTTGCCCGGAATGTCGATGTCAAATAGGTGTACTTTCCTGTGGATTGCGACAAGGTCCCCTGAGTCGAAGGTGACATGTAAGGTTAGCTGAGAGTGGTGGAGACATGAATTCACACCCTCTGGGTTGTACACTGTCGCAGTGTTATATACATTCCCGTCCTCGGTATCCCGTTCAGGAATGGAACCTGATAATGCCTCCGTCAGTCTTTATACCAACTTTTGAGCTGGGACGGACCGCCAATCAACCATATACCAGCCTCCTTGGCTGTTTCTGAGAGTAGCCTTACACTCTCACTGGAGCTCTTCTGGACATCGTAGGTCTTCCCAGGCTTGAATCCTATCGTTTCGGCATACACAGGGAAATGAACATGTCCATACGGTGAGTTAAAGCATTCCTAGATCCATCTTGATTATAGTAAGCACTGGATTGAGAATGAGAAATACGTACTGGGAGGACAACAAGGGAAGGCTTCTTATCGCTCGTACTCCCTGCGCGAGCGGCGGTCAGGATCATTTCCTTTGCATGCTTCAAGTTGGCAGCTTTGTCAGCGCCAATCTGGCCTAGCTGAATCAATGCTAAGTTGAAGGCCTTAAAATCCGGCGCGGGAGATGACATGGATGTCACTGATCTGGAGAGGCGGGGGAGTGACGCTCGGTATGTGGAGAGCCAGGTGCGAAGCATCAGTCAAGAGCTTTGGCAAGCCTGGCCCTGTGAATTCATAAACGGATTTGGATCTAATCTAATCAAAGGAGGTATATCTTATCGGCCCGCTGAGTACGCCATCGTCACTCTCTCTGCAACAATCTGTACAATGTGAGTCAGATCCCGCTCAAGCCACCCACCCACAGGCTTCAAAGGTCGGCCAGTTTCCATATATATATCTGGGATCAAATCTCTACATCTTGTTCTCCCAACTGGCTTGGTCCCGGAACATGCCTCTTCTTGTCCTCTATAATCCCGTCAGCGGAAACAGTTCTAGCAAACAGATTGTCGAAGAACACATCCTTCCGCTCCTCTCAAGACATGGAAAAATCGCAGATAGGGTCGTGAGCACGGAGCGTCCGGGGCACGCCGGTTCACTTGTTGTCGATTTCATCGATCAGTTTCCAGCCAAGGACAGAGTGGCAATCGACATCGTCCTTGTATCGGGGGATGGAACGCTACACGAGATCGTCAATGTTTTGGATGAGGAGTGTGCGCGGCGAGGCGACTCGAAGCCGTTTCCACGATTTCGTATCGCTCTTATCCCAGGCGGGACCGCAAATGCACTGCACTCCTCCTTCTTCCCTCAATCCACGGGTACAGATACCTCTTCTCACCAATTTGCATCATTCGACGCTTTCCTTGGGCCTACGCCATCGGCAAAACTGCTCACGCTCTCACACACTGTCATCACGCCTCCGCATGCTTCCTCTCAGGACAGCGACACAAGGGCGCATACTTCTGTTGTGTCCATTGTGGTCACTTCGACATCCCTACATGCATCTATATTGCACGATTCGGAGGCTCTTAGGAAAGAGATGCCAGGAATCGAAAGGTTCAAGGTGGCCGCGCAGCAGAACGCAACCCGATGGTACCACTCGCGTGTGCGCCTCCTTCCGTTCACGCCCTCGTCGGGTGTGCAACGTTACGATCCTACGACAGACGCATTCGCCCCAGTATCGGAAGCGGAGACAGAGCTCGACGGACCGTTTGCGTACTTCTTGACCACCATAAATGTCGATCGTCTTGAACCTGCGTTCCGCATTTCCCCTCTCGCACGATCGCATCCTTCGGCATCCACAGACCATGAAGATGGTGCAATCGATGTGGTTGCCGTCCGTCCAAAGAGAGATCCTTCTGTAAAGGACGAGACGGAGGAAACAAGAACGCGGTTTACGGGGAAGGCGTGGCAGGTGCTTGGTGGTGCGTATGCAAATGGCGCGCACGTGAAACTGAGGTATGGAGCAGACGGAGAAGTCGGCGAGGGAGGTATTGGATTGCCTGTCGTGGAGTACTTCCGAGTCGGCGGATGGGAGTGGATACCAGTAAGTGCAAGCACAGTCCCGACCGATGCTTTAATCATCTTGATACAGGACAAAGCGGACGAAGAAGCGCATCTCCTATGTGCGGACGGGACGATCTTTACGATCCCGCCTGGCGGAAAAGCCCTGTCAAGGGTCTTGTCGCAGACCTTACACAAGTTAGACCTCGCTGTATACACATGACACTTTGAGGCCGATTTCAATGCTTGGCGATGTATAACTAAACCGGATGAATTCTATATTTTATATACTCCACCAGCGAGCGCCCACCGTGGTATATCAGCGTAGATTAGGATCATGGTCAAGGGGAGCAAACGTGCGACAATCATTTCAAAAGTCGAAGGCACAACGCGAGATGCCGAGTTATGCTGAAGAGCTAGTTATGCGGTCGCTGAGGAAAAGCTTGTTGATTGCTTTGCTGGCTACGGCGTGAACTTCTTCGACGGTTGGGGAACTATCAATCTATGAAAGAAATATGACATCGGAGAGACGTCGGACTATTGATCATAACTTGGCGCACCTCCGCGACCTTATTTAATTTGGTGTAGTGCTCGATGACGGGCATGGTCTGTTCCTTGTATGTACCTGTCCATCTAAATATCAGGAGGTTGCGCCAAGCGAAACCAAAATGATGTACCAAAACGTTTCTTGATGCTCTCTACATTATCGTCTGCACGGCCGCTGGTCTGACCGCGTACAAGAAGGCGCTTGAGCATGACTTCTTCCGTCGTGGTGAAGAATATGGCCAATGAAGATAGACAAACCTAGCGACGTTAATCGATCAGACGTGATAAAGGAGATGAATTATGAGCAGAATCGCACATCCTCCTCGAACTTGAGAGCCTGATCCATCTTGCGCGGGAAACCATCGATGAGGAAACGGCCCTTGCCGTCCTCCCAGCCAGACCCAGACTTGGTCTTGCACGCATCAAGCATTGCGGCCTCGAGCAGCTTAATGGTGACTTCCATGGGCACGATGGTCCCTTCACGGATACACGTCTTGATGAGATCGCCATAAGTAGATCCCTCGCGATCCTGCTCTGCGCGAAGGAGGTCACCAGCTTTGCACGAATTAGAACATATTAGATGTGTATGCTATTGGAATGAGACGTACCGGACAGATGGCAAAAGTTGAAATCTTGCACGAGGCGGGCGCATTGGGTGCCCTTGCCTGAGCATGGATACATAAAGTGGATGCACGCAGTATCGATATTAGGCACTCACCAGCGCCTGGACCACCGAGGACGAAGATAACAGCTACTTTGTTATGGTCAAAGACGGTCTTTGGATGATCTCCGTGATGGTGCTGGGCGTCGGCCATCTTGTCGAAGGAGGCGAGTCTACTCTTCTAGATTGTTCTAGGGTTGGGCTTGTCTGCCTCTTCGCTATGAATGGGAGGGACAAGGGGGTGGTCGTTGGGACGAGGACGTGCAGAAGCTGGTGCGGTTGCTGCGCGATGATTTACGAGAAAATAGAAAGCACTGAAAGAGAGAAGGGCGACACCTGCAAAGAGAGCTGGGTTGGGTCCTTTGACGGCCATGAACCTGCTCAAAGTGAGAGTGGTCACATGTCACACTCAGTAAAAACGGAAAGTCAAGTAAACGTCATGCCCAGTCACTAAACTGGGTTTTTGTCATGTATCCGTCAGAACAGCGGGGCAGAAGTCGTGTGAAAGTCGTGTCCATTCAGCGGTTTATGACCTTCGCATGACTTTTTGTGCTTCTCTTTTGACGGATACATGACAAAAGCCCAGTTTTGTGACTGGGCATGACGTTCACCTGACTTCTGTTTTTACTGAGTGTCACACTTGCTGCAAACAATCATGGACATCCGACATCATCTCCCCGAACACATACACGTCCTTCGTGCGTGCTACAACGACGACGCGCCGGACTTTGTCGCCCTGGGTGGTGACCATTCGGTCCATGTCTACCTCATCGTACGCCTTCACTTGAATATCGCTCTGTTTCCAGTAGCTGACCCATTCATATTCCGGCAGTACGAGTCCTCAGCCACTCTTGTCGCGTCTTTCCATGTCGGTTCACGGATAACGGCTCTCGCATGGTCTTCGCGCTCAGTGTCACCCTCTCATTCTGACCAGTGGATCATTGAGTAAGCCTGAAGTGCGTTATGTTGTTCTCCACTCACGCGTTTCTCACATAAACAGACTCGCAGCCGCCTCCGCAGACTTTGGCCTACATCTCCTAACAAAATCCCATCATATTAATGCTAGTGAGGATATATTTCCTTTCGGTGGGGGTCTCTCCGGCCACCATGGACGGGTGAACGATATGACGTTTTGCGGAGGCAGCACCGATGACAGTGCAAAATATGTTGCCACCGTTTCTGGTGCGCTAAGCCACCTATAAACACTTCGACCATTCTCACACATCCCTGTTTTAGACGACAAAATGCTCATGGTGTGGGATCTACATCCGAAAGTTGACGCCCCCGCTTTGCAAACACCGACACCTGCCACTTCTCCTGATCCCAATCCTCCTCGCCCACAGCCATTCGCCTGGGCTGTCCCTTTCCCTCACCCCCTTACCAGTGTCAACGCTCACCCCTCCGCCAGCAAAGAGCTGATCGTATCCGACAGTCGCGGCTCTATATTTCTTACTGATTGGCGCAGCGAAACCAACAAACCGAGTGTCATTGAACTCGTCGAACCCCGCGCGCTTGCTGACATTGCCACAGGCGCGTTTTCCTACTGGTCCGGGTCTGTCTCGTGGCGCCGCGACTCCGTTGATATGTAGGTGCCATCATCTAGCCTTTCCTTCCCACCATGTCAGCTGCATAAGGGACCCGAGTCGGACTGCCGTTACTTTTTGATCTTGATGGGCGAGGTGACATATCTGACATCTCTTTTCGCCTGTAGCGTAGGCGCTACGTATGGTCCTCGTTTCGCTATATGGGACTTAGCCAAGCTGCAGGGCGGAAAACCCACGGTTACAGGCATGAGTTTCCCCGAAGGAGGACATCGTTTCAGGTGAGCGCCGCTGTCTGCCGCCTTTGTTTCTTCAGATGAATCTTATCTCTCCGCTTTGATCGTCCTCTGCAGATGGTGTCAGACCTTCCCAGACTACTTCGCCATCTCGACTCGTTCGCCGTCCAAGGGCGCCGTCATCCATGTCTACAACTATTCGTACGTTCAAGCAGAGCCAACAGTGTTCAATATTGGCCCTCGACCTCTACGAGTCCAAGATTTTGATTTTCTGGCGACGAAGGGCATTCCAAGGATAGTTGCTGTAGTTGAGAGGCAGCTAATCGTATTTTATATAGGTGTTGATTAAGAAGCCCTGTCAATGCTGAAGCGCTAGAGCATACGTCTGGTCCATCTTTGCTGTGCGCTTTTACAAATAGATTCATAACAAGAGGCCCAGGCCGCTAGAAACTTCTATCGCCGACACATTTCGCTAGCACGGGGGTTTCTGTCGAAACTCATCGGAATTAATACTTGAAGCGGAAGTTTGGTAAGAAAATCCACACGCGGATAAAGGGTTTGCCTAAAGACGGGTCCCAAGAGTGTCCCAAGACGACAATATTAGCGCCCTCGTGATCGCGCCGTACGATAGGTGATTCAGTATAACAATGAGGATGACGCGAGGAGAAGTAAAAGTACATATTACGAAAAATGAGTCATACCGAAAGGAAAATGCGATTCAGACGAAGAAGCGGCCAGGATCAATAAGCGCATGAAACAGTCATTGACGCTCCTAAAAGTATCGAAGCACGCTAGTGCGCGATATGTGGGAGAGAGGAGACTAAGGTTGAATCCTTGAAGACAAGACAAGAAAAGGCTAGTAAGACGATGAACACAAAGCAGTGACGACAGCATAGCGACAGAAGCAAGATGAAAGAACGGAAAAATGGCAGTGGAATGGACAGGAATTGGTCACAGGAATCGCCATTGCAGGGACGTGATGCAAGACAGGGAAGAACGTCGAGAATAGATTGGGCGACGATACCAGATGAAGTTCAGTGCGGACTGTAGCCGGCGGCGGGCGGATGGATGCTATATTGGTACTGCTGGTGATGCTCTGGATAGGCATGTTGAGTACGTCCGTATCCCAGCATGCCGCCAGCCCCAGCGCTCCCACTTCCATTACCATTGCCATGACCGCTGCCGTTTGCATACCCCGCATATTGATTTGCAGATACCGTGTTTTCGCCATACCCAAGCTCGCGGAACATGTGATTCCAATACCGCTGATCGTCGGGCATCATCTGCGTCGGTTGATTGTAAGGGGCATATCCATTGGATGTACGCATGCTCGGCTCGCTGGTCTGCATCAGAGGATCCTGCATCGACGGCGGAGGGGGTGGAACGTTGGGCGATGCAGGGAAGTGGAAGGAGGACTGTTGCTCCTGTCCCACGTTTTGTGGATACATGGCCGAAGGCGACTGTACCTGAGACGCTGATGGACCGGGGTGACGCGAATTGCTCGAGTGATCTAACAAGGAAAGATGAGTCGCCGAAGAAAGCGATCGGCGGCCAACAGGACTCACTGAATACCCGAACATCCGATGGAGCCCCTTGAAACCGGGCGGTCTCCGTCTGGCGGGCCTTGAAAATATCTTGAGCTACCAGGCCGCGAAGGAATCGGGAATGATAGGCTGCTCCAGTAGATGTGGGAGACAAAGAAGACGCGTCTTCGTACGCGTCGGCCGCATTAGAGATCACGGTGTGAATTTCGTTGGTGGCGCCCTCGTGCAACTCAGTAAGGGTGTTGGAGCTACGAAGCAGCTGTTCAGATATGGGATCAGCTATGGATCAAACCGGTACTTGCAAACTCAATTCAATGGCTTACCTTTAAGAGGAAAACAGCGCAATAAGCGGTCATGACTGTGATCGAGTCTTGGCCATAGCGCTAAATCGATGAGAAGGTGAGAATGTTCATCCCAAATGGGGGAAGAAAAGTTCTCATACCAGCATGCTCATTGACGCAAATTGCTTAGTGACAATTTGAAGGTTCTCCATGGCGCTGGTATAGCACGCCGACAAAGCCTGCGAGCTGGGAGGAACTCGACTTTGCTGCTCAAAAGTAAACACCGCAGTACACGGCAGAACACCGGAGAGATGGACATACCGGCGATATAGAGGCTTGGACACCGAAGCTGTTCAGAAACAGACGCACATACAGTCGGAAGAAGCTCAGAAAGGCAAAGTGGAACAATTCGCCATTGGCGCGGCGCATCTCGTTCTGCCATGTCTCCATCCACTGCGTTAGCTTGCCATTACAGTTGCTAAGCAAGACCTCCTGGTTCACGTCAGCATGAGTGGTGTCGGTGACTCCTTTGTTGGGCATATAAAAGACGTCGGTGAGCTCAGCCTGGATGTCGCTGGTATTAAGCAGATGCTTCGATCAGAGAATTGTTGTTACTCACTGCGATGCGACGTAGCTGGACGAATGCAGCCACAATAACATCTTCTGGTCGGATGATGGAGCCACCCTCTTCATGCCAAGTATTGGAATGTCTGACGAGGTCACACTTTGTCCGAGATGAGCGAACTCATATCGATGTGTAGCAAAAAAAGAAACTTACTTCAGGCAGCATCCACTGCTTGCCCGTCTGCATATTCAAGCTTCTGTCGTGAACAAAGAGAACAAGATATGTACGCTCGCGGTTGCGCCTCTCCCGAAGTTGAAACTCAGTCTCGTTGGGAGGGGGTTGAGAGAAATAGCGATTGAGTCCCAAATCCACAGCCATGCGGCAGGCCTAGCAGACGGTATTAGAACAACAAAGCCCGTACCCTCGATGAAAGTACTCACATAGCCAATGTACGTAAATGTACGCTGCAAAGAAAGTGTCAGCAACGCATAAAATTTTTGAGAAGAAATGACAGACGGTGTCCTCGGGTTCCTTCCAGTAGGTAAGACAGGCAAAAGCCTGGACTACCTCAACACTTTTCCATCCTTCCGCAAATGAACGCACAGCGAATTCATGGGCAAGCTTCTGACAGGCCTTATAAGCTTCAGGCTTGAAGAATTTGCACCCCGCCATGAGGAGGGTTGTGTACAAGAAGGGAGATTTTGTGCGAACATATGTGGGCGAGTGGAGAGCAGGGTCAAACAAGTTGACGAACGGATTGAGGCGCAAAAAGACGAGATCAAAGAGAACCTTAGCGTAGGCGTCATCGATGATGCCCGCTGTTACAGGGTCGTGGAGTCCAGGAGGTAGGTGAACGGGCGATATCGTGTAGGTAGAGCTCAGGCTAACTCGATCAGAAGGCATCGACGATGTTGGGGGTTCGTGTTCCGGGTTGAGGATAGTTTTGAAGAACGACTGCCTCTGATTTTCTCTGCGAATCAGCTTGGCAGGGAACATGCCTTCCCTATTACGGTCTCCATCATCTTCCTCGTGTTCTGGATCAGTAGACCGAGAACCATTTCTTGAAGCGTAACTGTCCCCATCATAGTCCGGGGGGAGGTTAAGAGGTGGGAGCTCAGTGGAGAACTGCGAGCCAGGAGTGCCATAGGGATCACTCGGACGAAGACGATATCCAGACTCGGAGCGACCAGAACGAGCGGGGGAGGTAGGGTAAGGTGCGGAGCTGGAGTCATGGTTGTGCTTCAACTTCGCGCTATTGAGGCCCTTCTCTAGACGCCTTAGCATCTTCGAAGCCTCGGAGAGCCTTTGTCCAGGTGAATCATGCGAAGAGGAGCAAGGGAAAGCGTCTTACTTGGAGCCTGGCTTGCGACCTCTTCGGTGTTTCTCGAAAATACATCTGAGAAAATAATAAAAACAATGCAAATGTATGCTACGTAATATCCGACTCACTCTGAATTAGAGCGTCTGCAGCGTTGGCAGGGCTGCTGACCGTCTTCTGCACCAACGCATTTCATCTAGGTGAGTGTGAGAAGAAATCTTTCAAGTGGAGAGGAGAGAATTGTACTTTAGCAGCGCGGCAAACAGTGCAAGCCCTGGCGCCTCTCTGGACCGGCGGCTTGGCACTGATTAGCACGAATGGCACCCGTAAAAAAATCAGATCGTAGACGAAGGATGAAAGGGAACGACGTACTTGGACTTTGATTGCTCTGCGGCGGGCTCTGGCGACATATGGGAAGCCAACTCCATAATAGGGGGGAAAAGAGGAGGTGAGAGCACGGCGATCAACGAGGTCCGGGCGTGCGTTTGACGACCGAGTTTACTATGGCCGAATACAAGATGAGGACGGAGAAGACGTAGAGCGAGAAAAAAAGAGATTTGAGAACGAGGAAAAGGGTGAGAAGATAATGGGGGAGCAGGAGAGGGGGGGAGTGGATGGAGGGAAGAGATGGAGGAAGGGAGACAAGAGGGAGGATGGCGGCGTCTAAAGGACGAAGGAGGTTGGGTGGTGCAGCCACCGGCAGCTTCCGGCATTCCAGCTGAGTTCCAGCTGGCGGCTCTTTCGCATTACGTCTCCATTTCAAGTAACCGCCAGCCCGGCCGGCTGTCTTGCGGCCTCCTAACACCCCGGCATCATTCCGGTTGCGGCCTTTTCCTTGCTCGCCGGTCAACTCCATATCAGCCTAAAATAAAGTCTTGCTCCCATCGGTATTTGTTTGAGCCCCTTGCTCTACGGCGCTCACTCAGATGCAGCGTCCCTCACAGCTTGAGGGTGCGTCATAACTCCAGATGCCTTGCATTTTGCCGCTTTCGTTATGATGTACAATTAACACATACCTGTGTCTTTACCATTCTGTGGCTGCTTCTTTGATTTTGTCCTCACCATCGTAAGCATCATGTTTAGGTTCACTGATCGTCCGCGAAACATTTTTATCGCAAACACAGCCTTGGATCCCTGAGATCCAGCGTGTTATTAAGTACAGACTCAGAACAGAACAGTTCTACGGGCGTTCGGCAGAGTTCGGCCTCCGACGGTATCTTCTCCGCTTCAATATGTGGCTCCTGGTGGCGCTGGAGGATTCACTTCTTACTTGCTTGCTCCCATGGTCCGTATCATTATCAAGGGTGGTGTATGGAAGGTATGTTGTCTCTCGTTAACGGAGGCAGGCTCTTCTCACTGATATTCCACAGAACACGGAAGATGAGGTTCTCAAGGCCGCCATTGCTAAGTATGGCAAAAACCAATGGTTGGTCTCGTTCTGTTCGCACCTATTCTGGAGCGCTCACCTTCTCAATTGCAGGGCGCGAATTTCGTCTCTTCTCGTTCGAAAGACACCAAAACAGTGCAAAGCCAGATGGTATGAGTGGCTAGATCCCTCTATCAAGAAGACGGAATGGGCCAAGGTGCGCCTTTGCTAGCATCGACCTTTGACACACAAATCTCATTTTGCTTACAGGAAGAGGATGAGAAACTCCTCCACCTTGCGAAGCTGATGCCAACTCAATGGCGTACGATCGCACCTGTTGTTGGACGGACTGCTACGCAATGTCTCGAACGGTATCAAAAGCTACTGGATGAAGCCGAGGCGAAGGAGAACGAGGAGCTGGGCTTGGCAGGCCCTGGTGATTCTGGACCGGGTGCAGACGACGTGCGTAGGCTACGGCCAGGAGAGATCGATCCTGACCCAGAAACGAAACCTGCTAGGCCAGATCCCATTGATATGGACGAAGATGGTAGGCTCGTGTCACTACTATTTTTTCTTTTACGTTATCGAAATTTGTTTAGAGAAGGAAATGTTATCCGAGGCTCGCGCGCGCCTTGCGAATACCCAAGGCAAGAAGGCCAAGCGGAAGGCTCGTGAACGGCAACTCGAGGAAGCTCGACGGCTGGCAGTATTGCAGAAGAAGAGGGAGCTAAAGGCAGCCGGTATCATCATGCGCCACAAGACCAAGAAGAAGGGAATGGATGTATGCTTTTTTCTCTATGCAGCGCCCGACACTGCTCATGCCTTGTTCGTCTTAGTACAATGCCGATATCCCATTCGAGAAGAAGGCTGCCCCCGGATTCTATGACACGTCTGAGGAACAAGCTCGTGTTACCTCCGCTCCCGTTGGACAAACGCTTCGTCGACTCGAGAACAAGCGCAAACCAGAGGAGGAGGAAGCAGAGCGCAAGAAGCGACAGAAACGCAACAAGGAGGGCGAAAACGGGGGACCCCACCAGACCAAATTCATTGCAGCAAGGGACGCGCAGATTCAGAAGCTGAAAGAAGCTGAGTCTATCGGGCGGAGGAGTAAGCTGATGCTCCCTCCAGCGCAAGTGGGTGAGAAGGAGTTGGAGGATATCGTCAAGATCGGACAGGCGGACGAGAACGCGAAGGCACTGATGGGCTCCACGGATGACCCGAGCGCGCAGTTGCTGGGTAATTATGAGGGGTTGGACAGAGCAAAGATGGCTAGAACGCCGAGGACGGCCCCGCAACGTGAACTTATTTTCCCCAAATTGCATGTCTACGGTGCTGATTTATATTACAGAGGATCATATTTTGTCTGAGGCCCGCAATTTACGCAATATGACAATGGCTCAGACACCTCTACTGGGAGATGAGAATACCCCTCTACATGTCACTGCTGATGGCGACACCGGATTTGGAGGAGCGACACCGCGTCATCAGCCCGCTTTCACGCCTAATCCTCTTACGACTCCCATGCACCGTAATGGCGATTTATCAGCCACCCCTCGAACAGACATCAGTGGTGCAACTCCCCTCCGCACACCCATGCGCGATAACCTCAGTATCAACCCGGAAGAACGATCTTCATTCGTTGGTGACACACCACGTGAGCAGCGGCTCCGTGCAGCCTCTGCCAAGCGCTCCCTCAAAGCTGGCTTCATGAACCTGCCTAAGCCAGAGAACAACTTCGAGCTCTTGGTTCCCGAGGACGAAGGAGATGAAGGTACAGAGGCACATGTTTTGTCGGAGGAGGATGCAGCGGAGCGGGACGCGAAGTTGAAGAGGCTGAGAGAGGAGGAGGAGAAGAGGATTCTGGCGAGACGCAGTCAGGTCGTTCAGCTAGGCCTTCCGCGACCGCCAAATGTCGATTTGGATCAGTTGATGCAGGACCTGAGGATCGTGCCTCCCGGGGAGACAGGATTGGAGAAGGCCCAACGCCTAGTGGATCTGGAGGTTGCGCGTCTTCTGCAGCATGATTCGATCGCGCATCCCATTCCGGGGACGACACAGCCCGGAGGTACGCAATCTGCGTATGAGATTCCTCCAGACGACTATGTTGCGGGGGCCAAGGCTGAGATCCAAATTGAACTGGCCGCTGCTGTTGGATTCCCTGATGCTCCTGTGGAGAAGGTCAAGGAAGGTGTCATTGCACTTGCGAAGAATGACGGTGTTGAAGATTTGTCGTATTGGGCGTATCTCAAGGGTCAACTGGCGTTCGACGTTGTCTCCGGTCGATGGCTTACTGAAGACAAGATTTCATTGGAGGCACGCGTTGCTGGATACACCTCATTATTGGAGGCGAGTAAAAACACCATGGCAAGGGAGGCCAATCGAGCTGCCAAGGTGGAGAAAAAGCTCGGAATAACCCTGGGCGGATACCTCGCACGCTCCCGCGATCTCTCAAAACGGCTCGGCGACGCGTTTGATGAATTACAGCGCACTAAGATTGACTTCGAAAGCTTCGCACGGTTGAGAGGGAACGAGTCTGCTGCCGGACCAGCCCGGGTGACGCATCTGAAAGAGGAGGTAGAGAAGTTGGAGAGTAGGGAGAGGATCCTACAAACTATCTATGCCGAGCTGGAACGAGAGAAGAGGGAAAGCGAAGAACGGGTGGCAGCGCTCGAGGAGAGGGTCATGATGGAGGCCGAGGCGTTGAACGAGGCTGTGTTAGCTGCAGAGGATGGAGTCGCTGTGTAACTTTTCCATGTATATACTTAGTCTTTCTGTCATGTTTATGTCTGTATCACCGATTTGAAGTTTTTTTTTCCTCCACCTGGAGGGTCATGCTCGATCGCATCATGCTAAGATTACACGTTCTTCCCTCGTGTGCGTGAAGTGACAGGTTGCATTCATATTGGGATGTGTGTAAGTTACCGAAGAAGATGGATGACGGACAGACCACGCGATCGTTTTCGTGGGTTCAGTCCGATGAACAGCCAAAACTAGGATTAAGTGCCTAACATGAGGCACGAGCGTACCCTGCATTGTTGGCCGAACATGTGCGTTGGCCCCTTCCCTTGTCCTTCACACATACAGATACTAACGCGATTACCGCCGCATCTATCGTCTGAAAACATACACCCAAGGATGCCTGTAGTAGGAATTGGGTCCATAGACACTGCATCCTCAGTCTTATCAGATGGAAGATCGGGAGGACCCACCTTGACAGTGGGAATCCACAATTTCATCCAGGTCGTAACAGCCACCGTATTGGCCGGTGGAGGCTCTCCAACCGCAGGTACTGTGGATATGAAACCACAGGGCAGTGACATTCCTATAGCGGCCATTGCTGGCGGTACAGCTGGTGGGGTGCTCTTGGCGATTGCCGCGGTCATAGCCTGGAAGTGGTGGGGAAGCTGTATCAAACGTGACCAGGAGAAGAAACAGAAGGAAGCAGTGAGTACTATCCTCAGCCGCAGTCTTCACCTCTGCATTCTCGTGCAGCGCTGACAGGTGGTTCACAACGCTCGCAGCATGCTGTCCTTGCGGTCCGAGCGAACACGCGCCGCAATGCATCATCCGCCTTCTCGACTACTCATACGCAGTATCAGCCGGCACTGGCGATGGATGCAGGCGGTCGAAAGGTCAAGTTTGCTGCCCCTTCATCCCGCGCGCAGAAGAAGTCACGCAGGATAGGGGTTCAGGATGGGCAAAACGGGAATGCGGCCGATCCTAGTCGCCCATCGTTTTCGAAGCCACACCGTCGTGTTTTGGAGAAAACACCCTACGTACCATCCCCAAGGTCACCAATAGTCCAGAGAGCTGTCGCTCCGACTGCCGGCCGTGTGTCAGTGGCAAGGCCCTCGCACACTGCTCCTATCACACCTGCAGGAGAGGCTGCACAGAGAAGACCTATACCTAACACGGTAGTGATGCCTAAAAAAGTCGCAGAGTTCAGTCCGAACCCAGAACAACCCACCCTTCTGCACAAGGACTCAACAACCAGCTCTGACTCATGGTATTCCGCCCAGAGTTTCGACTCGTGGTATTCTATGCAGAGTGGAGAAGAGCATAGGCCCGCACCTTCTCGCCGCCTCTTAAACTGGTTGGATCCCATGAACAGGCTGTCCATTTTAACTCGCAGTTCGGGCTCCATGTATTCGACAGCGGATTAGGAGAAGAAATCCATAGATAGCCAGGGTTTCACTCTGGAGGACTAGCAATGACAGTGGCGGTAGAGAAGACGGCGAGCTGTTGGGGAGGATTTAAAAACATTTTGAGCTGTCATGGTACTTCGTTTACTTACATGACGGACTATCTTATCATTTGGATCCGGTTTATTGAACCCGTACATTTCCAGACTTAGTGCAATTACTGACTTGATGGTCGAATATGCGGCAAAATTGGCAGATGCAAAGTATGTTTTGTTCTATTAAAGGCTGCGCTCGAACAGGCTCTATAAACATCGAGGACCAGCTGCGGGGAGGCGAGGCTTGTCACCGAAGGGAGGCAATGTATCGCTGTAGAAGTTGTATAATTAATGGCGAGTCGGACAGGTCCAAAAGATATGAAAGCAACCTGCTCGACCTGCGATGCGGCAGCCCGGAACTCTGAGACCTCGCGCCAACAGTCAAGGGTTGTCGATGGGTGCGACCTACAGCGAATACCAGAGTTTGTGACAGAGTGTGAAATGGGAAGAAAGCTCATACCTGTAGCATGACACGACGGCTTCGCCCTTCGTCTTCAATTCAGGCAACTCAACCAATTGCTGTCTCGTCTGGAACCTTTCAACCTTGGCGCGCACCTCCTCCAAGTCACCCAGTAGGACTTCGCTGCTCTTCACGTCGCCGATGGCACCAGAATCAGCCTCGGAAGTCGTGCTTGCATCTCCTGCCATGTCCCTCTCTCGGTCCAAGTTCTCCTTCTCCAGTGCCAACTCAATCTGCTGTCGAACATCATCCTCTTCCTCGCGCAAGCGGGAGAGTTCTGATTGTATACGAGCTCGAACGTGACCGTCGAGGGTGGACTGACGCTCTGGATGTGTATCTACCGTGTCAGCAAGGTGGTTGACGAGGTTTTGAGAGAACTAGAGATCGGCAGGGATGAGATAGCAACAGTGCGAGGAGAATATAGATGAAAAAACCTGTATGGGAGTCTCGTTATAGAAGACTTTCGGTTCCTCGTCGGTTTTTGACTGAGATGCACCCATGACGAAAGAGACAAGGTCAGTAGCCACCTCCCGATGCGGAAACACGGGGACCGCTCTTGCCAACGACGTCGACCTCCGTCTTTTGAGATTCTTCGTACAGCCTCTTCGTCCTCCAAAAGTCCAATTTCTTTATCTTTGCATCATGTCTGAACGAAAAGGTAAGCTTGTTTCACCGTCTAGCTACATCATTATGCGGTACTGATCCCCCCTCTAGTCCTCAACAAGTACTTCCCGCCCGACTTCGACCCTGCTCTTATACCCCGCCGTAAACAACCCAAGAATGCACAACAAGTTGTCCGTCTCATGGCACCCTTCTCAATGTAAGTCCACAATATTTAGGAACGAAAGCCTCATCTAAGTCTTGACAGGCGTTGCAACACGTGCGGAGAGTATATCTACAAGGGCAAAAAGTTCAATGCGAGAAAGGAGACCGTCGAAGGAGAGGATTATTATGGTATCAAGATATTCCGGTTCTACATTAAATGGTGGGTAATTCGTCTTCCAGCCCACTCACAGTCTGAGGCGTTAACTACAACCCACAGCACTCTCTGTTCTGCCGAGATCACGTTCAAGACAGATCCTAAGAACACGGACTACTCCGCCGAGCATGGCGCCTCTCGTAATTTCGAACCTTGGAGAGAAGAGAAGGCTGTCGAAGAGGAGGATCGACTGGCGAAGCTAGAGGAGGAAGAGAACAATCCGATGAAGGCGTTGGAGAACAGGACGACGGACTCAAAGCGGGAAATGGACATTCTTGATGCGCTGCAGGACATCCGCGCTCGAAATGCCCGAAACGAGCGCGTAGGTCACTCGACGGATTTGTTGGAGAAGATTGGGGTGCAAGAAGATTGGGATGAAGAAGACGAACAGAAGAAGCGGGAGCAAGAGGAGGACGAAGCGCTGGTCAGGCAAGTCTTCTCTAAGGTCGCTGTCCCCACTGCTGGCCCCTCTCGCACTCCAGAGAATGCATCCACCGACCTAGATGTCGATGCTTTGTCACCCTTATCATCGACTGTCACCGTCAAACGAAAGGCGGGCGACCTGGAACCAGAGCTCCACAGTCTCCTGCCTGAGTCCACACGAGCCATGATTTCTTCATCGTCGGTGACCATCGAGCCATCAAAGAAGAAGAAAGTGAACGCTCCCAAATCGTTGGGGATAAAGCTGGTCAAGAAACCCAAGGTGAAAGCGATCTCATGACCCTACATCAAATGGCGCTCGGAATGCCCCCTGGCGTCGTGTTCTGACTCTTACCACTCTGGGTTGTATTCTGTCTGTTTTAATTAATCACAATGGTATACATTATTCACCGTCTATTTCACCTAGCAACTAGCACACCACCGACAGATATGTCAGTCTTGACCAGTTTTATAACCTGCTTGCGTGTAACGCTTACACGCAGAGAACGACCGTTTACTACTTATGTAGGGTCAGCAACGGAGACCATGATTAACGCTTGGGAAACTGTTCGCAAACTACTCACCTGTCCTTGCCATTCGTGGTGTGCGAGCCAACCACTATCACGATCCATCGTTAACTAAGGGTTCTGAGAAGCCAGACAATAATTTGCTCATAAAAAGAGCAAAGCTGAGATCCTGGACGGCTAGTATTAAGTACGCCGAAGCAATGAGTAGTACGACCGTATGCGGTTGTTTACAGTGACTTGCATATCATTCTGCAGGTCGACTCTCATAGTTTTTTGTTTGTAGTAGCCAAATAGTCACGGCTAGTCACATATGATGTCAGTAGGTGCTCGTGGCTCCGCTGGATTCTGTGCAATCAATGATGTATCCAAATACACATTGATTGCAACACTAAACATGGCCAGCGTCACGACAGAGCATTTGAGGGAATAGGCCAGTGTTGGCGTGCAGAGCAGAGCGCGGCGACGTGAGACGAATGTTTGAAAGAAGCAAGGGCAGTCCGGGGTGACAGCCGAATGGGCGCCAAATGTCACGTATTTGGCTAAGACAAACAAAACCTACGGGAGCCCGACCTGCAGAACGATATGCAAGTCACTGTAGACTGACTTGTTGTAATGAGAACAGTACGCCATTATTTATCGCTGAAAAATCGAGCACTTAACAACCGGTCAAGGTAGCTTGCGTTCGATTTTTCAACGAAAAATGAACTTATCGAACATGACGTCAGTAACTGTGCTTGGCCACCGTGGCTTCTTGGCCATGGACTCTTCACGAGAAGAATTTCCACGAGTCTCGGTTGATACACAACAGGACTGGCAGCGCATTAAGGCCAACTTCACACAAGCGGTCTATGCGCGGCTGGACGAGCAGCTTGCGCTCAGTAACCTCACCGGACAACGGTCGCTCTTCGCGGATCACGCCCAACAGGTCCTTTCACAGTTTTCATGTTGCCACTTCAAGCTAAATTATCCCGATGCTCACTGTAGCTTATAAATGCGACATTCGACATCGCACGGGCAAATGTACGCGTCAACGGCCGGAATCTGGAGGAGTTAAACGGGGACGGTAGAGGTGAGAGGACCGATGACCCCCAATCCATCCTACTCCCGCTCAACCTATGTGCCTTGTAGAGGTCGAGATTTTCGATGAGGCGCTTGATAGACGCATCTGGTCGCTCTCCGACCAACGTTTGATATCGGACCGCGAGATTGCGATCAAGCGGCGAACCAGGCCACAGGAAGTGGTCACGCTCCTGGAAGATTTACTTCAACGTCAACAGGCCGAGGCAGATGATACCAACGAGGAGCCTGGTGAAGAGGACAATCAGGCTGATCAGCCTCACGTCGACGGTTCGCACTACAAATCTTCGCTGTGATGGGGAAATTACTGACATCTGGATGAAGAACGGCTCGTAGAGGCTGAAAGCACTTTCAAAGATATGTCTTCCCTATCGGAAGGATTACAGCAGGTGTGTCGCGTGCCTTTCAGTGTGTACCCGTACTCACCACTCGATGTTAGACTGCCCAAACGCAGCTCGAACGCTCGAAACGACTTCGCTCTGCCGACAAGGAAATTCGTGCTCTCAAGACTTGACAGACTCGAGCATCCACCGACAGGGTTCCTTCTTATCTGTAATCATACTGTATCTATTCTCAAGTCTGCCGGGGTTGTATCTCACTTAATATACCTGCCAATTGAACACTTATCTGACTCTGATCGAGCATCATGGGAAGAGGATCATAACGGAAAAAACGAGAGTAACATTCATGAACCTCTGAAGCCTCCTCTCCCGCCGCCTCGGCTGAATCCCCCGCGTCCTCCTCCACGTCCACCTCCAAAGCCGCCACCTCCAAAGCCACCCCTTGAACCACCTCGTCCGCGATCGCCCGACATACCTCTTCCACCACCTCTACCGAATCCGCGGCTTCCGCCTCGTGGAGCGCCGCGTCCGCCAGGGGCACCTCGACCTCGCCCCCCAGCTCCACCACGTCCACCACGTGATTTTTCTACGCAGCCCGCTTGAGTAAAACGCTCGGAGACTTTTAACAAAGTAGGGATACGCACTGATACCTGGACACAACGGACCCGATGCCCATAAACTAGACGCCCCGAGATGAAAATGAATGAAAACGGACCTCCGACAATTTTTGGTTTTGGCAGGAATCGCTCTATCGGCAAGAGCTTGTCCCCCGCGATGTACACCTTGTCTCCCTTCTTAAAACTGCTCGCGACCATGCCGTCGCCCATCTTTACAGAGAAATACACTTCGTTGATCGGCCCGAGGATCTCGTCCACCTTTCCGATGACAGATTTGTTTTGCAAGTAGATTGGTGCGTTGAAGTATGGAACCTTGTCTGCAATGAGGGACGAGCAAAGCATCTCATCTTCGACTGCGTGGATGAAGGATCCCATTTCTGTGAAGAGATATGAACAATAAGTAGGTGCGGCAAGAAGAATCAGAAGGCACTCGCCGAAGACGCTGTCTGGCGGACCCATGTCTCGAGGTCCACCTCGGCCTGCAAAACCGCCTCGTCCTAGAGAAGAGAGGTTTGTGAGGGTCTTCGAGAGCTGCGCGTGACTTCTTACCCCCACCGCGAAACCCACCACCCCTTCCTCCGCGAGACATTTTTTTGTTTAGAGAGTGGAAGGGTGCGAGGACTTGAAGCACGGTATGTGCGGTGTTGTGGTCGAGGATGGCCTGTATATGCGCGCTTAGCTAAGGAATCGAATCACGAGAACGGACGCGTCGATCCTCGCCGCACCGGCTCACTCGATCGACTTGCAAGTGGCGGCTGATTCCAGCTGCTAGACAGCTTTCCTTTGACCACCTTGTGCACCTCATAGCCCTCTTGGAGCGATGCCGATGGACTCGAGGCCGAAGTTCTACGCATCTGTTGCATCGACTCCTGCGCAGCATTTCCCTGAACCCGACACTGTCTTCCTAGCCAGATCTATTTGGGACGAAGTCGTTGCTGAATCCTCACAAGGCAGGGCAGCTATATCCATCACACCTTGTCGTTCCCCTCCTTCTCACACTTCAGGCCGCGGTCCCTTACTGCCCTCCTTAATATGCTGGGCTATGCCGGACGAGAAGGTATTGACAGCCTTCCAACGACATGCATTCACCTGAGTTCATATTTCTAGGCTGAAGGACTGACAGTGCCCTCAGAATTTTTGGGAGAATACGAGAGCATCTTCCCTCCCGTCCAATTGGGCAGTCTCGATCACCGCAGGATTCATGCTATTTCCTCAGTCCGGCTAGTACTTCTCAGAGAGCTGTTCGTACGCGCGCTGTCTAGGGATGCTTATGATTTCGCGAGGTCACATCCGCATGCTCTCGAGGGCTGGTTTTGCTCTGAAGATAAAATTCTTCGCCAAGGATCATCTCGCTCGCTGCGTTCGTCGGAACTACAGCTCTCTTCACCATCAGACTCTGGAGAGTCTCTTCTGAATTATCAGATTTTGATGACCGAACCTGTGCTCCAGGGATATGCTTCGCAGACAGAGACAGCCTTTGTGGTTTTGCCGCCGACTGAGAAAACGCCCATTTTGACTATCAACGGACCTGAACCATCACCACCACCATATGTCTCTGTTCAGGAAGACAGCGAAGACGAGGATCTTGAAATTCACGAAGACTTTCTTAGCAACACCATCTCTTCTCGCCCCATTGATGCTGAGCTGCATGCCGACTCGAATGGCTCTGCGGATTCCCTTTTGCGACATGCACCGGGGAACGAATTTGCAGCGGAGTATCTGTCCAGCATTATAGATCCATCTTTAGATGACTGCACCGTGTATATTCGAACCGCGGACCTTAGCAAAGTCGGCATCCTCGATGGAGACTGGGTGCGTGGCTATATGTGTGTTGTCTTTGTACCGCACCTAAAGCAACGCGTTCATAGGCTATCGCCAGTAGCGCTTCTTCATCATTCTCGCGTCTGGTTCGAGTACGCGCCGACGACAAATTGGTGATGATGCTGTAAGCCTTGCCGTGATAGCGTCTCCCATACCGCTCTCACCTCATCCATTAGCGGCCATGTCGTATGTTCTCCAATCCTGCTTCGCAACGTTTTTTCAGACATCGCCCCCTCGTCACCTCGCATACACCTCCAAGCAACTCCGGGAGGACGTCTTCAACCGTTGATACCAGCAGCAAAGTCCATCACGATTGCGCGCGTCGCATCTCGAGTATCTATCAGTCGTGCGTATCAACAGCAGGTCCTTCAGGCTTTGAAGCGTTACTTTGATGGCACAAAGCGACTTGTGAAACGGGGCGATCTGTTGGCCCTTCAAGTGGACGCGAATGAAGTACACTCACCTACTAGTCAGACACTTGGGAGCGGGAGGAGTGATCCTGAAAATGCTATCTACGTCGAGTCAGCTCTTGATAAATTCATGTAAGATTCTGATGCTGACGAGACAGAGTAGATCTACGCCTACAAACTCGTCTCATCAAGCTGTGTTCTTCGTAGTGACCAACATTGATCATGACACACTCGCAGACAACGGCAATGATCTTCCCGGTTCAAACATGCACATAGGCTCTGTCGTAGGAGAGTTGGGTTGTTGGGTAGATCCTCTTGTGACCCGGATGATCCAGTCTGGGGTTGAACACCTCAGGGTCCCGAACCTCACTGAATATATGGGTATATCTAGTTTGAAGATATCTCAAATGCAAGCCCGCTCATTATTTTTTCGTAGCCCTACATATTTTCAAGGCCCCAGTTGTTGCACCAGACGATTCTATGCCTAGTGAATCAGCAAATCATCAGGCCTTCCACCAGATGCTTGCACTTGCGTCTGTGGCATTCACTTCGCAAGCTATGACGTATGATCTGCCGATCTCGATATTGTTGAAGGGTGCGCGGGGCATTGGGAAGTTCACAACAGCATCATGGGTTGCTCAGAGCTTGGGAATGCATCTATTTGAGGTCCGTCTAACCTTTCCTCAAACGAATGGATCTCAAACTGACACGGTGCTTAGGTAAACTGCTACGAAATATTCGGGGAGAGCGATACGAAAGCAGAGGGCATCCTGCGTGCCCGTTTTGAACAAGCTATCTCGTGCTCTCCATGCGTCCTAGTCATTCGACACGTAGACGCCTTTGTGCAGTCTACGCAGCCCATAGAGCCTGGGACAGGTGAGTATATTTCCTCCTTCCAGAAGATATCAACTAATCTCATCGTACAGAGCCTGGTGTAGTGAGTGCTCTCAAAGAACTCATCAATGATCTGTATGGTGCTTGGCGTCTGTCCGGGTATCCTGTCATTGTCTTTGGCACCACAAGTGAATCAACACGCGTTCCAGCAAGCGTCTTGTCTTGCTTCAAACACGAAGTTACATTCGAGGTAGATATATGCACTTGTTCAACTCGCCGGCACGCAAAAATCTGAGTCTCTCTAAAACCCAGGTCCCAGGAGAACTGGAAAGATTTGACCTTTTGCAATCGTTGCTTTCATCCAGTCATCTAGCTCCCGACGTATCTATCCCTATTCTTGCAAGACAGACCGCAGCACTAGTCGCCGCGGATCTGCAGGACCTTCTGATCCGGGCCAAAACAGCCGCGTTCGCTCGTGCACAAATTTCTACGTCGGTTCTTATTTATTTTCCCCCATCTTGCACTAGCATCCCGTTCACCTGACTTTGTTCTCGGTTTCGATGCAATAGAGCAGATGATCACAGCGAAATCGACTTGTTCTGCGCTGGTATCTCACTTGCTGCTGCGGACTTTGACGTCGCCCTCGGCGAAGCGAGGTCATCACACTCCCAGAATATCGGAGCACCCACGATTCCGAACGTGTCCTGGGACGATGTTGGTGGTCTAGCTCAAGTTAAGTCTGAGATCCTAGACACGATCCAGCTCCCTCTAGAGCATCCAGAACTGTTCGGCCAAGACCTAAAAAAGCGCTCTGGCGAGTCTTTCTCACTCATCTTACGATATCTTGCTTACCGAGGTTCTGTCAGGCATCCTGTTGTATGGACCACCGGGCACCGGAAAAACGCTCTTGGCAAAGGCAGTCGCAACGTCCTGCTCGCTCAACTTCTTCTCTGTGAAGGGGCCCGAATTATTAAACATGTACATCGGCGAGTCCGAGGCCAATGTACGGCGAGTTTTCCAGCGCGCTAGGAACGCGCGCCCGTGCGTCATCTTCTTTGACGAGCTCGACTCTGTCGCACCCAAGCGCGGAAACCACGGAGATTCGGGTGGCGTTATGGACCGAATCGTGAGCCAGCTCTTGGCGGAGCTGGACGGCGTCGCGGCGGGCGAAGGCGGCGATGTTTTTGTCATCGGCGCGACGAACCGTCCAGATCTGCTGGATCCCGCGCTCTTACGGCCGGGAAGGTCTGGCTATCCCATATCCTAATTTGCTTCCTACCTCATACAAATTGGTTTCTTTTGCTTTCTCAGATTCGACCGGATGCTGTACCTGGGGATCAGCGACACCAATGAGGCGCAATTGAAGATCATACAAGCGTTGACCCGCAAGTTCCGCCTTGACCCCGAGCTCGATCTCCAGGCCATCGTGGAGAAATGTCCTTTCAATTTTACGGGAGCGGACTTCTATGCATTATGCTCAGATGCGCTGCTCAAGGCGATGTCTCGCAAGGCTGAAGGCATCGATCGCATTCTCGGTGAGTCTCTCTTCAGCAAACGGAAACTTCGCATCGTATCCTCATAGTAATTTCAACAGTCGACCTAAACGCCGCACATACACGCCGTTTCCCGATCACGCCGCAATACTTCCTCGCCGAGATGGCCTCGCCCGCTGACATCGAGGTCACCGTTTCACAGGAGGACTTCGACGCCGCATTGCGCGAGCTGACGCCGAGCGTCAGCCAGTCCGAGATGGACCATTACGCCACCATCCAACAGCGGTTCTCTCAGCCAGACTCTGATATCAATGCGCTAGACGTCAACGATATAGACCAAGAAATCACTCTATCTGCGTAAACTGAATAGCTAGATGTGACATGTATATATACACCACACACTACATAATATTCTTCTATCAGATGGTACGAAAGCCCCGTGTGCCCCTCAAATCAGGAGCACATGTTTGTACAGCAAGACGCGCCATAAGGCGAAATCATCACGAGTCGTCGCGGGCACTCTGCTCAGAACCATCGGTTCGGCGTGAGCCCGACTTTGTCGAGGAGTCCCTTGAGTCCGTCCGGCACGAATGCGCCTAACGATGTTGAGGCTTTGATGTGCACCGGCTTTCCCTTAACAGTCATACTGATCGGATGTCAATGTGTTGCGCTGCGTCGCTCGTCCTGGGGTGACTTACGTGTAGGAAACAGCGCCATCTATCCACACCTCCAGCGTCGCCGTCGGGGACTCAGGATCCCGGGTATCGATCTCGATGGCAGACCTTGGGGATGGCGTGTCAGGACAGACCAGACTACGACCGACTCGACGGCGCGCGCCACGCACCATTTGTGGTTTCCGAGGGGAAGATACTTGAGCACCCTCTCCTGCGCGATCTCGACCTCGACCTCGACCTTCACGTCGACCCCCTCTGCATTCTTCTCCTCCACGACGGCGCTCTTTTGCACCGTGTTTTTGCTCTGCAGGCGCAGCGTCCGCACGAGCGGGATGTAAAACATGCTCAGCGGGCTCGTCGAGAACTCGAGCACGCGGTGCCCGTCCTTTCTCTCGCTGGTGAACTCGACGGCCGCGAACTCGTGACGGTCGCCGGACAGGAGCACGACGTTCGGGACGGCGTGCAGCGCGTCCAGCAGCGTCGCCTTCTCAAGCGCAAAGCCCGCCCACGAGTCGACCTGCGCGTCGTGCGTCCACAGCGAGGTGAACGGGACCGAGGAGACGATGAATTTGAACGTCGCCGTGTTGTTCACCTGCGTCATCAAAGAGCATTTCTCAGGTCGGATGCACAGTCAGGCGGAGAGGAAGTGCGGGATCGACGGACCTCCCCGAGCCACTTGTGCAGTGCGCCCAGCTGCTTGTCCCCGAGCATCGTCCGCGTTGTCTCCCCTTCCGTCTTTACATCGGACCGATAGCGCCGCGTGTCCATCACAAAGAACGCGGCGTCCCCGTACCTAAAATCGTAATAAAAATGCTCCTTCTCTATAGGGTCAAAGTTGACGTTGGCGTTATAAATGCGGAACGCGTCCGAGGCGCCAGGGAAAGGCGTGAGCGAGTCGTTCGCCTGTCCCGCGAAATTATCGACGATCTGCTCCAAAATGAGCAAAACCCCGCGGGGTATCTGAAATCAATCAGACGAAACTCTGCGCACCTCGTGGTCATCGTATGTATGGAAGATCGCTGCGAAGGCAATCAACGGTGCGCACAGTTATGGAAGAGCGGGTGAGCACCGTACGTACGAAGCTGCTCGTAGACCTTTCTGAAGCTCGGGCTCTGGTAGTTCCGTCGATAGAGCCGGCGGTAAGCCTCCTTGTCTTCGCCAAAATACACAGGGACATCCGCGTAGATGAAGTCGCCCAGAAACATCAAGAATTCGGTGCGCGGCGAGCGCACTGGCGCTGTCGAATTCGCTGGTCCCTGGGAATCCCTGGTTGAGTTCGACTCCAGCTGAACGATGTTGTCGAGCTCCAATGGATCTGATGACGAGTCGTTGAGGCTTTCAAAGTCTGCAGAGTCGGTGGATGGCACTTCCACCACAGTCTCCGCCGCAGGGAGCTTCTCCAAGGCCAGATAATCAGCTAGCAGATCGAACCCTTTGATTGTGCGGCCATGGAACGGCCTATACGGGAAGTTAGGAGTAACGCAAGAAGACACGACGAAACGGAAGTGGGAGCCGCCTGGCAATCGAGAATCGGGGAACGTCCTGAATCGAAAGGGCTTTGCAGAAATTGCCGGGATTAATCCTTTATTTTCGTCGACCAAGATGTCTGTATCCCAGAAACAAACAAAACGACCGCTGCCTTAGGCAGCGAAAGACGACGGAGCACGAGCCAACGCACATTCGTATTCTGTGCTGGGCCATAGGTCGCTCAGCTTCGTCGTGTTCGCCCAGTCGTGAGCAGACATCAAGCTAAGAATGGGACCGTCAGTCCACAGGTCTGGGGCGGTTGAGCGTTCGGCAGCATCGGAGGCTCTTCGCCAGAGAATGCGAACAGAGTGCGGGGATTCCTCGCTGCCATCGGTAGCATGATCGGGCCGGGGGTATCGCACGAACAGCTTGGCTGCATCGGGGTAGATGGCTCCTACGCGGGTGAAGGCGACGTGCGAGGCGGTGTCGAAGACGGGGTGAAGGGCAAACTCGGCGACGGCGAGGAGGATGGTGGTGTTGACGGCGAAATTGAGGAGCTTAGAGCGTTGAGAGGACGGGAAGGAAAAGAGGACGTCCCAGAATGTGTCTGAACTTTTGGGCTGAATATTCGATGCAGTGGGTTTGCTGTGTAAGGGGTAATAGGGGGTGTAACTCACAGGCGAAGAAACGGGAGGTTTTCCATGTTTGTCGCCCTTGCCGTCGCCCTTATCGCTTTGAGTCTCCTCCCGTACGGGAGCGCGCGAAGTGGATGCGAAGAGCGCAGGAAGCAAGTATGCGAGATAGAGCGTAGGAAGGAGGACCTTGTTCCACCGTGCAGGGATCTCAGGAATGGGCCCTGGTTAGTTACGTGGCTCGCTGCTGTACGAACCACGGAAGACTGACTATGCGCAGGAACAGCCAGGAGAAGAAGCGGAAGAGCGAGGAGGCGAGGGCGGAGACGTGGGACACGAGCGGAGGCATGCTGGGAGACGACCGTTGCAGCGAGCCAGGGGCCATCGCCGCAGATGGACCTGGCGCTCACCGGCGCAGCACACTGCGCCCTCCTGTCCTGCAACGAGCTCGACCTCCTCCCCATCCGCTGCATCTGCGGCACCCAGTACTGCAGAAAGCACTTCACCAGGGACGCCCACGCCTGCCCCGTCGACCTTGCCGCCCTCAGACCCGCCGCCGCCGCCGCTTTCGCCTCGCTCCTCCGATGTGCACTCATCGCCTGCTCGAAGCCCAGTCTCGAGGCTTACACCTCCTCGAGCACCGCAGACGACCCAGAGCGAACATCTGCGCGATGTCCCCGCTGTCATCTCGCGTACTGCGCTACGTGTGTCCGACTCTTCCTCAATTCTATCCATATATTGATCCGCATTAATAGCCATCGCGCTCCCGTCTCCCACTCTTGCCCCGTCCCAGAATCTGCCCCGCCGCCGAAGAACCCATCCGCCCACGCTCTCCTCGCTAAACACTTTCCCTCCGTCTCCACCTCGACCGTCTCCCCCAAACCTACCCCTCCCACGCGCCAACGCAACGCCCCCACAGATCCTAAGAAACTCGCCCAGCTCCAAAAGCTCGAGCTCATGAAGATGCGCCACCGTGCGGTCCCCAGCGATCCCAAAGACAGCACACGCACCGTGGTCCCCGTCGACCAGCGGCTGCACGTCAAACTCAGACCGCATGCCGCCGCTTCATCGCCTCTTGGCCTTGGAACCGGCACGAAGCCAGAGTATGTGTTTTGGTTCCGCAAGGTATGACACGTTCCGCTCTCTCTTCCGCGAACGGGTATACTTTAGCTTGTCTGACATTTTCCCAAGACGACAGGCACAGGCCGCGCGCTCGACCTCCTCGTGGACCACCTCCACACCTCCGCCCCCGCAGGCCATGTAAGTCTTCTCCACTACTTCTCCCACGCGCCGCATCGTTCAGCCAATTGCATGCCTATCCGTATCTAGCTTCTACAGCTCGCGAAGATCTCCCCGACAGAGGAGGCCACTATCCTGCGCAATGACCAGCCGCTGGCCGACCAAGTTGAAGACGGCGCGCTCCTCTCGATCTCTACTATCCCCGTTGACGCCTTTGGTGTACCTGTATGAATACCTGTATGTATTACTACCTGGCATCATGTCCTGTCTCACTACCTTGCATCATCTTTACATCGTTTTGCATTCGAACCCCAACAACGCGCGCACACACGCGTGAGTGTGTAAGAAATGATCAGAAACAGAGACTAAATATATTAGAGACGAAAAACAAAACAAGAAAATCCATACACAATTAGTCAACAGCGGTGACGATATCGACATCGACAACATCAGCATTCACAAGCGAAATAAACAGAGGCGGACAGACATTTGCACGCACAAATGAACGAATGAAGAACGAACAAAGAATGCTACCGTATCTAAAATTCACGGCCCAGAACATGGAACTGTCAACGGCAACAAGGGAACCCCGACCAACAATGACGCGCTCTCCGAGGACTCACGCGACCAGCGCGGCGAGCCGGCGAAGGTGGGATACGTTGAGGTACGCGGGGACGTATGTCTCGAGCCCAGACACCTCACGCGGCAGCGGGAGCTCGTACGGGCCGACCTCCTCCGCCTCGGGCAGCAGGAGGTGGTCGTTCCGGTCGTTCGCGACCACGCGCGACGCGACGATGCGGAGGATCTCGGGCGAGATGGGGTTCTGTGCAGGCATGAGTGTCAGTCAGTCGTTCATCAATTCTTCATTCGATGTGAAGCGCGACTGTGACGATGATCAAACGCACCTCGTAGTCTGCGACGTAATAGTTCGTGCACATGCGCTGAATCTGCATTGGGCTGAGCATCCAGCACACGTCGTAGATGATCTCGATATCTGCCGCCGTCGCCTGTAAATGAAAAAAAGAAATCATAAAAAATGCAGAGAATCTCGCATCAGCCCACGACGCACCTTCTTGAGTTGTAACAGCTTGGTCGCTTGCATCAAGTGCTCGAGCTGCAGCGTGCCCTCGGGCATATCGTGTGACTTGCACCATTCCTCAATACGCGTGATGTTGTACTGGATCTGCATGGCTGCAAACAACCCTCGGCGTCAGGACGCAATGGCTCAAAATTCCATATCAAAGGCAACCCACCGCGTTTCCACGACGAAAAGTTCCGTCGCATGAGCAGGTCGTTAAAGCTCGTCACACCGATGAGCTTCAACAGCTCCGTCACGACCTGTTGCACGACGCTCTCCTCCATGTAATAGCTCTTCAGGCTCTTCCACACCTTGTTCAGCAGGTTCAAGATATCGTCCATGCTAAACGCCGGCTGGCTGTTTGAGTTGAACACGCGGTTGAACAATCGCCCGCCGCCATCGCTCGCGATGAAGCCCGGTAACGACTGGCTCTCGATCAGCGCCGGGATGACCATCTTCGCGAGCTTCTTCTTCGTCTCCGTCATCCATGTGTGGTAGATGTTGTACTCTAAGCTGTCCAGGTCATGCTTCACGACCGACACTAGTCGTTCGTAATCTGACCAGTCGAATGGCCGCACCGCGTTCTCCTCTCCCGGGCCGATGCCCTGGAGCATGTCCGACTCGGCGACGCAGATGAACGACAACATCTCATGGACGTTTGACAGCCAGTAGACGCCAGGTATGATCGAGTCCTCGCCAAGGAAGGTCTGTGACAATCACCATAAGCATCACAGCGTGAACGATCACTGCAATACGCACCATGACATGCGCCTGAACGGTCTGCATCACATTCGCCAGGAATCGCTCGCTTTCGGGTATAAGACCGTATTTCCACATCTCGTTTGTGACCAAACTGATGAGGTTCGCAGGGAACAAGATCTCTTTGACTGCCGACGGATTCGTGAGGCTCGGCAGAGGAATCTTGAGGCCTTTGATGAGGCCCTCCAGCACGTCTTCGTCCAACCGCTTGATGTCCTGTAGCAACCGGATCTTCTCCTCCGCTGGATCATCGTAGATATCCGACAGCCCATTTAACCCGCGGAACCGCGTCAAGCCGTCCTCGCCGTTATACGCAACGGATACCGCGCGGGGGACTGCTGCCTGGCTGCGCTTCACCATCGTCATCAGCTCATCTGCCGACGTTCGGTGGTCCGGCGGCGAAAGGGCATATATGCCTGCTGAGCTGTGCCGCCGCTGATGCCGCTGAGAGTGTGCGGTGAGTGGAGAACCGTTCGTGCCGTTGGTCCCGTTCGGCTCTTGATGATCTGTGGCGCGTAATGTGGGTGCGAAAGTCGGCGACACGGGAGGCTCGCGCGAGCCCTTGGTAAGGGCATTGAGGGCATACGCACGGTTCAACTGCTCTCGCAAGTTGCTAACCTCGTTCTTCAACGTCAAGATCACCGAGCTGTCCTCGGCCGACCGAGCAGGAGGCAAGTTCTGGAACTCCTTCTGCTGGGTCTCGAGCTCTTCAGCCTTGCGCGCAATCTCGCTTTCGAGCTTCCTGATCGTTTCCTCCTTCTCCGACACGATGGCAAGCGTCGATTCCAGGCGCCTCTCGATTTCCTCCTTCTGACGAAGGAGTTCATCTCGTTGAGAGAGCTCGGCTTGTGCGGTGATAAGTTCTGACTGGAACTGCTTCGCTCGAGAGTCCGCATCCTCGTGTCGTGTCATCCAAGTTTGCAACTTTTGCTCGACTTCGTTAAGTTTGGATTGCAGCTCCTTCCTCTCCTCGGTCCGTTTTTGGAGGTTCTGTGTGAGCTCCACGACTTTGTTCTCCAATCGGTACGAGATCTCTTTGAACTTGGAGACTGAGCGTGCTTCGGCCTTCAGACCCTTCAGTCGCTTGCGAGCTAACCGCCGCCGAATACATGATTGCAGGTAAACGACATGCTTGACATCTGCACGGAATGTTCGGCGCACAAGACTATATAACGGGCTCGTCAGTGCTTCTTGCTGTTTTTGTAGTAGTCGAGACTTACACTCCACGCAGAAGAGTTTGCAAAAGTATAGTAGCATGCTTGTGCTTTCTTTCTTTGAATGCACGACGAGCCTGCGCACCGCGAACGCCTGCACAAGAGATGAGATGGTGAAGTGAGTGGTCGAAACTGGGACGTACGACTCTGGAATCGGACAACAGCCAATCTGACGTCGACGAATCGTTTTCTTTGAACGAATGTCCGAGCAGCTTTCTGTAGCCGGATTGCAGCAGTTTCACGACGAACATGCTGGACAAACCGCTTCGCTGTGATGCCTCGCCACCATGTCTGAATCTTGATAGTTGCTCGTCGCAGTTCCTGATAGTGTTTGACCGCCATATGTCTCCGCATGTTCTTCTGAACTACAGTGACCATAGCATTCAATCTGCCAGATCGGAACGATTCAAGGGCTGCAAGCATGCCAGCACGGAAGAAAATCTTCGTGCGCCCACTCTGATACTTATCAGGGTCGTTGATAGTCTTATCGAGTATAAGAGAGCATAATGACTTGAGCTCAAGCTTCTGAATCATCGGACCCCATATAGTTGATGATACGAGCATGTAATATCTGTGAAAATGTGAGAAATATACAGTACTCATCAGGCGAGATCCCTACCGTTCTGCAAATTCCTCGTAAGTCCATCGCGTAGGGTAACCAGCGCAACTAATTCGGATGGTCTCAAGTACACCACAAGCTCGTAGCTGGCTCAAGACCTGTTGGGGTGTGAACTTCCAGGCTTCCTTTTGCTCATTGGGCTTGATGCATCTGATATAGTGCACGTTTGTAACGCTAAGGGTATCCATCAGATTGCTCAATGATGCTTTGAAGATTGAGGCTTGAGTGGGCTTTCGGACGGCGGCGCCTGGCCGTTTGGCGCCTGACGACGCTGAGCTTACCAGAGACGAGCGTCCAGGATCCGGAATCAGCGATTGTCGACGAGAACCTCCACTTGCAGAATCGGAAACAGCAGGTGATGCGGGATTGGGGCTTTCTGGAGGCTTTGTGGATGCAAGAGCAGCATCAAGAACTTCCCGCAGGAAAGGATTCTTGGTCGCTGCGAGCAAATTCATCTGTTCGTCGGGAACAGTGTCGCGATTCTTCTCCAGGAACCCCTCCACTTCATAGGTGACATCTAAGGCATAGTGAGCGATTGTGAAAGCGGAGCTACCAAAGCGAGGCTTCTTGAAGACCTCTTTATTCTCCGGTTTGTTGAGTTGGCTGTAAAGCTTCTGGAGGAATGATGCATCCGTGCCCGACGGCATACGGGCCTCTTCGTCAAGAAGAGCAAGCACACCGAGCTTGCCCTCAATAACATCAATGCAAGGTTGGTTATCCGAAAAATCGATGAACGTCCAATTGATTTCCTCCTTCACGTACTCTTCTTGCTCGAGTTTGAAGACGTGGGCATTGAACTGTAACTCAGTCAGCACCGTGCTATATATATACAATATGGCGGACAGACCTCCTGCTGCAATTTCTCATTGGCGTAATTGATACTGAACTGTTCAAACGAGTTCTGGTGCAAAATAGGTGAGAGATTGGCCTAGAAATGATTCTCATTGGACCGACCTTCTGGAAGTGCTCAAATCCGTAGATATCCAGAACGCCGATGAACATTTCAGCCCGCCTCTCTGCCTCACCATTCTCGCCAGCTAGACTCTCGTTCACGATTGCCACAAGCCACTCGAACAGGCAGACGTAGACGAACTTCGCAACACTATCCCTGACAACTGTGGCCTGTGCAGCATTGAGAGAGGTGACGATCTTCTCCGACCGAGTAGTGATCTGTTTCTTTATCGTCCATTTCTTAAACTCTGCTTTGTCGACGCCCAAGAACCGTGTAGCCAGCAACAACGCACTGTCATTGTCATCTATGGCGGAATCATTGCGCATCGCCGTGATGCCGACGTTGCCAAGATGGAGTAGTGCAGAAAGCAACCTAAAAACTGCCCATTGCTTCTCGACACTGATGCCAATAGTGGAAAGTGCATGCTGTGTCTGCCGGAACTCCTCTGCGTCGTCTACCCCGGGTATTGGGGTTGATTGTGTACCGCCCTGTTTGAGGTAGTGGAATTTGGTGATATCATTGTCTAGTCCTAAATCCTTGCGTTCCTTGAGTGGCGCACCAGCGCAAAGTTGGTAGAAGATATGGTAATTTCGCTCAGTAAGAGGCTGGAAGACGATGCGGGAGCGCTCCAAGAGGTATGTGCGAATACGTGCACCAACAATCTCCTGCTTGCCGTCAAAGAGGATCTGGGGAGACAACATGAAGTGAATACAGCGATGTACGAGATATTATACGCACCTGGATGTACTTCCCGAACCGAGACGAGTTGTCATTGCGCGTCGTCTTGGCGTTACCGAAGGCTTCAAGCGCAGGATTTGTAGCGAGAATTTGACGTTCAACCTCACTGGACTCATCTA
Source organism: Heterobasidion occidentale (assembly GCA_039111635.1). NCBI lineage: Eukaryota > Fungi > Basidiomycota > Agaricomycetes > Russulales > Bondarzewiaceae > Heterobasidion > Heterobasidion occidentale. Next base: position 1,405,749 of record JBCAQO010000002.1, on the reverse strand, counting down.
GCGAAATCTTTGCCCTCGCTTTCGTGGCCGCATCTGGAGGGTTCACAGAGGCAAGATATCGCATGATGAATTTGGCCTATGATGTGTTAGATTAAACACTGGAGGGTCAAAATGAGCATAATTCACCGATTCGGTCTTTCCAGCACCACTAAACACATGAATTCAAACTTGAGATTGCCGAATGAATCACAAACAAACTGATGTACGCACCTCTCGCCTGATACGATTATCGTCTGGCCCATACCCTCTTTTCTCATTGCTGTGTACGCATCCTCGGCAATGGCAAATAGATGCGGCTCTAGCTCCCCTCTTTTCCGTCCACTGTAGGCTTGAATGATCTCAGGGCCGTACATTGTAACACGCTGGAAGGGGTTGACGGCAATGAGCACGATACCGCTATAGGTATATATGCTGTGTTGTGCATAACGATTTCGGATGGTATGCAGAACTATACCAACACGGTCAAATGCGAAAGAACACGGATACTCAATAGCAACATTTACCTGAAGGCTCATTAAGGTGAGATAGCGTAGCCAGATCATCCGCGGTCTCCAGAAGAGGTGGATTTCGTAATGGCGGGAGTGAGTCCAGCCCTGACTTAATGTCATTAACGGTCGTGTCGACATTGATCTCCTGGAGGAGAATAAGAGCAGAGGTAAGGCGACATCACGTCAATAATCCCTGAACTTGGTATGCGCACCTTTCCACGTTGGTCCTGAAAAGACAGTTTGATCTTGTCATCAGCACCTCTGACGACATTGGTGACCTCCGCAGAGATCCATCCTTGCTCCTTGTCGGCGAACCAAACTCTGGTTCCCTTGCTATAGATGTTTTCTGCCATGGGCCAGACGGTCGTCGTGAAGATGTAGCTTCTATATTCGACAGCCTGTTGTTCATCGTTTTCCCACGCCTCGCGTGGCATTCACGTAACGACATCAGCAGCTTTCCAAAACCTCTCAAGAATCCCTCTCGTGAACGCATGAATCCTATATGAATCCGCGGCGTCAACAAAAGCAAGGCAACACCTCTCCTCATTGCAGAGTGTTCAGTAGATGCATTCTATGAGGGACCGTGCCGGACAAAAAAATCGATTGAAATCCGCCTTTCTGATGATAAATCATGATTTGGAATAGAGTACACAAACCAATGCAGCTTCACTCTTCGACACGGGAAGTACAAGGAAGTATTGGATCATCACACAAGATAATACTAGTAGAGCACTATGCTGAATATCATGGGCAGGAGAACATGAATTGGTTAGCCTTTAGTACTTCAGTGCCCTAGCGATGAGCCTTGGACCTATCTTGAGAGCAAAAGTCAATGCATCAACAAATAACTTCAGTGATATCAAACGGCTAATGCAGGCAGAGACAGTATCGCCCAATACTAGAAGGGCCCAACAGGTGCGCATACGGCGCTCAGCGCAACAAACGAGATGAACGCGGATATACATGGCTATCACGTGAACATCAATCTACATCACGGGACAGGTACGCCCTTGTCCCCTCTCTCTTTGGCTGGCGTAGGCGGAGTCAATATTACTTGCATTATCTCGACATTGTACCCCCTTCCTGTATCAATATCAAAGACCACGGGCTGATCAGGAGAGAGCGTGATTGAAGTTTGTGAAGCTTGTGACAGCGGTGTGGCCCCTGATTCCTTCTCTAGAGCTTCTCCCAACATGCTATCGTCAGAGTGCGTGTTTTCACAGTCTCCACCGTCCCGCCCCGCGTCGTTTTGTGCAAGGCGAACTTGGCTGCGCACGCATGCATGAAGCAAAAGAAGTAGAAGCGTGACAGAGAGAAGTCCGACAAAGACAGCGGCTACAATGACTGCTTCGTTCCATTCAGTGTCTGCTAATAGGTTAGCCGCAAAGTCTGCTCACAGGGCACAATAGAACCGTTGGTAGATCCTGCCATGATACGATGTGAGATAGAGTGGGTGTTATACAAAAGAGTGGAGGTTGTTTTGAGAACGAGAATATACACGGTTTGAAGGAGAGAGCGCTGGAAGAATGTTCGATCAAGTCACAACACCACGTGGTTCAACAGTGATTTATTCAAGTTATTTTTCCATACCGAGCTCGATGTCGACTTCTCAAAGCCTGTCGGTAGCGCCAATGTCCGAGCGGCATGATGGTTGCCATCATCCAAAGACAAACTCGAACCAGGAAACGCAATCCTCTTGTAAACCCATCCTCCATAACTGCCGCAGTAATTAGTACTTCCAAGCGGGTCACAGCTCTGGCTTGATTGTCTCCTGGGCTCTGACCTTATAACGTGAGAATAAGTGGAATGGGTGTTTTCAAGTCGTCAAGATAGGATAGACGTACTGGTAAGACAACTGGATCAATTTCCTCTATCTTCGTCGCTCCATTCATCAGGCTCTCCGACTCCATAAGTCTCTGGATCGCCAGAACAATGGATCTCTGTGCACGCAGCGACGGAAATAGCATGCAGCTGTTCTTTCGTGATGTGACATTTCCTGATATCGAGTAGCGAAAGGTCGAGGCCCAGCTCCCGTCGTCGAGTGAGAGCACTATGTAATTTCCGGAAAAGCTGCTTCTCACCCAACGGGTGAGAAAAATGAGCATGTGAAATTACTAAGGTCTTCAGGGTGTGGAGGGGCACCAGAAGATCAGCTGCATTCTGAGTAGACGACTCCATGGCATTGACATGAGGGAGCATGTTTTCCCACTCATCCGCAAAGGTATACATGAGGTCATGCGAGACGTGAAACGTTTCGAGTTTTTGAAGCGAGGCAAACAGAACTTCCCAGTCTCTACGCTCCATGGAAAACTCTCCTGCCATTTTGAGCCCCTTCACGGTCTCCAGATGTAACGGGTCGAGTAGCGTCTGCACGACAAGTGTGATCGGGATCAGAGGCAAGGCCTGCGCGCGCCAACAAAATCGCAAAGCGAATCGGTGTTTGTGAGACGTCTGGTCCCATTTCGAAAGGAGAACCTCGACGTCGGATGACGAGCCTTGGAGAAGATCGACCACCCACGATGGGTTTGTCACGCCAATGCCTCGATACCCACACTGCTCCTCCACCATGGCTGACACAACAGGGAGTGAAATCCTGAGATTCGCATGAGCTGGATTGTGTCGGCATGATATGAGGACGGAAGCTGCAGGTGGAATGACAAAGTATCGAATGAGGTTGCTGGTATCGATAACGAACCCGTCTAGACTTAGCGCCTCCATGTGAGGAAACTCGAGAAAAGGGTGCTCGCTTATCAAAGGGGGCAGGGCACTGGTGGTTTCGGGGATCATCGGTATTGAACGGTGAAGAGTAAGAATTTGAAGCTTAGAGAGGCACCGCAACATGCTGAGGAGATCATGAAGTGAGGGTCGAGCCTGCAAAAGGGTATCGACGATAGCAAGATAGGTCAAATCCTTGCTGAAAAGATGTGATCGCCAGCTGATGCTACACCCTTCAAGGGTTAGGCTACGCAAACGCGGTGCTTTACTCGCAAAGATATCTTTAGGAATGGAGCAAGGCCCGCGATTTGTGATTCGTAGCTCAAGTACCTCCAGCAGCGGAGCAGGACAATCCTTCAATGTAGAAATTAGTCCATTAGCCGTCGAAGGAGGAGTTCTGAGGCGCATAACGCGTGCGTGATGTGAATGGGAAAGGGCAAGATCTACGCGCGCAGAACGAGTGCGACCTGATAAAGAGTCATCAACGTCAGCTTCGATCACCATAGGTGCTTCTCTAGAGCGAGCGAGCATTATAGTCGTCCACGGAGGAGGGTCAAACATGATGTGTGTCCACAAAAGGGCGCATCCAATGGCGGCTTCGCGCCATCTACGACATACGTGAGTTATGTGAAGCCACGTAGGAGGTTTGTCCGTAAACCTTTTGGCAGGGAAGAAGAGGAAGATGGTGGTGAGCAGATCAAGGGGAAGTTTCGAGATCGGTGCAAGGGCGTTTTGATGGAATAACAAGGCGGGACGTTCATCCTGATTTAAGGTGGTGATGTTGCCGATGACTGCTCGTTGTCGAGCAAAGTCGGATTGCATCTGCAAATCATGATGTTAATGCTGTCGAAGGAGCAGCCGTTGGTGCTCACCATGTCTCAAACAGCAGTGACAAAAAGAACAGGAAGACGTCGCCTGGCCGGAAAGACCTGTTGCCACTTCCCAGTTCCGGAACCCAGCACACTCCCTTCATCTGTTCGACTACCATTGCCGCCTCTCCCTTCTCTTCCTTTATACCCTTCTAGAGTGCTATATTTTCCACGATTCTCTAACGACGGCAACGCTATTTTCACTTTGTTATGATGGAAAGTCTGTTTGGCAAGAAGAAATCTCGCCCACGCCAGTCCTCTGTATCTACCGGAGGCGAGTTGCGTTCCATGCCATACGACAGAGTTCCCCCAGGCTCTCCGTTGCCCATTGGGTCGTCTTCACAAGGCTTTCGCTCCGCCGTCCTCGCCAACGCCATCTCTGCACCCATCACAAACCCCACGCTCACCACTAATGGCACCGACCTCAACCTCAATACCATACAACGCGTCAAGGCAGAGCGGGATCTTGTCTACGCTGCCAACAATGTCTCCACGAGACCAAACTCCCCCCAAATGTCCCTAGTGACAGATGATTCGTCGACTTTGTATAGCGACTCCGCTGAGTCCCCTTCGAAGCCCTACACACCGACTGCGCGCCGACTTCGCCAAAGTGAAAGCTCTGGCAGACGAAGTCCTTCTTTGGTCGACTTTGGCCAGTATCCATCCCCAACTTCCCCTCACCCTCCGCTTCCGCCTCAATCCGCATCCTCCAGTACGATGCGCCCCTCCTCTACTTTTACAACGCGCTCCGACGGCAATCGTGCTTCGCGTTACGCCGCCTCTGTAGCTCCATCCGAGAGCCATTCAGCCCACTCACATTTCCCCCACTTTCATCGTCACGGGCCTCAAGATGACTTTTATTTCCCCCGCCCCGAGAGCGATGCCGAGATCGAGGCGCTCTTCGAGAACATCATGCGCACGCGCGAGATAGGATCCCTTCCGTCTTTGTCGATAGACCAGAAATGGCATATGGTGGAAAGCGACGAGCGGATACGTTGGAAGGAAGAGAAAATGAAGGAGGAGCAGTCGAAGAAGCAGCAGGAATTAGGCAAATCAGCACCCATAGATGAGGGAACGCCGGAATGGTATCTGAGGAAGTTCTTGGACAAAACCATCACAGCCAAGCAAGCGTCTAGCTTGCTTGTTTCCTTGCGCAGTAAGGAAGTGGGGTACGTCTGCCATACGTGACATGCACAATTTTTGCTAACCTAAGATTGGACTATTCATAGTTGGTTTCGTCAATTTATTTCAATACAGGGAACGCCGGTATTGGCGCAAGCACTTGCGCATATCAGCCGTAAAGGCCCTCAAAGGTACTTTCTCACCACTTGTCGTTAAATCTAGTTTGAACTATCAGTAACAGACGAGATTCCGATGCGGCACTTGAGATTGAAGTCGTCCGTTGTTTGAAGCAAATTTTGAACCATCCGGTCAGGAACACTGAAGCTCTACTAATGAAAAATTTGGTACTGACGGTGTTATAGGCTGCAACAAATGAAGCGTTAACGCATAATCAACTCGTCACTCAAGTGGCTTCCTCGTTAAATTCGCCTCGGATAGGTACCCGAAAACTTGTCCTCGAACTCCTAACTTTCTTAGTGTACTGGAACACTGAGGCCATCAACCTTGCTATATCTGGTCTCGAGGCCCTGAGCGTTGCGAATAATGAAGGAGACTCGCCTTATGCCTTCTGGTTCAAAAGTATGGAGGTCTCGCTGATGGGTCGAGGTAAGATGGGCAGTCTGGTCGGTGCGAGTGAGGATATGAGAAAAAACGCCGGCGGGTTGGAAGGATCTCTTAATGAATACGCGGTAGGTCTTGCTTATTGAACTCGTCATGCTCTGCTCATGGCATCTTGCACAGTTATCCAATTTCTTCCTCATCAATGGTATCATGGACGGCATAGACGACCTTGACTTGCGCCTCCATCACCGTGCACAGATGGAAGCTGCTGGCCTGCAGCGTATTCTTGAGCTTTGTCGAAGCTTTGGTCTGGATCAGCTGGATAAGCAATTAGATATCCTTCAAGACACAATCGATTATGACGAACAACAACTTCGAGAACGTCTGGATCAGGAGGTCCTGCGAGATATGAGGAGCTTAGAGGACGTGTACGGCGCTCTCAAAGCTAGGACGGAAGATTCGAAGGCTCACGACTACTTCCTATCTATGATGCAGCACCTACTCCTCATTCGGGAAGAGGGGCCAGGACTTGTTCACTACTATCAGCTACTCGATTCACTGGTCACGGATGTGGTCATGGACAAGAAACTTGCCAACGGAGAGAATCGATTGGGCCAGTCGGTCGAGCGCATCATCGCTCAATTTAACGACGCAGATCAGTACCAGACTCTGGAGGCAGAATCCGCCAAAGTCCGTGCAGAAGCGCGCCGACTCCAGCTGGAGAAAGAGTCATTGGAGCTCGAACTTTCACAGGGCAGTGAGGGGCTCGTAGGACAATTGAAGGAGAGGGTTGCGCATCTGGAGGAGAAGCTTCAAGTTTCACGAGAGAACACCACTCGCCTTCAGGGCCAACTTGAGACGCAGAAGACTGGGTACGAGGAACAGATCGCCCAGCTCGAGGCTCAGATTATGGAGCTTTTCCGAATGCTCCGTGAAGTTGGTAGGGGTGTAGACGAGATCCTTGGTGACGTCGACAGCAAGATGGACCGCAAGGCACTCATGGAGACGCTCGAGCGGCATCTGCAACGGAATAGAACTATCGATATACTCGAAGGTCGAGACGGTGACCGCCCTCAGCGCAAGAAACGGAAGGACGGGTTCGACGAGAGTGAGTCTGAAGATAGCGAGGCGACACCTGGAAGGTCGAGCCTTGCGCGACGTCCACACTCAAGGAAGAACGGTAAGCCGTCAAAACCAACGCGTATGTCCGAAGCGGCAAATGGTAGGACCTCTCAATTCATGGATGCCGATGAGGCAGACGTGCAGGAGCAGATTCAGCAGCAGCTGGCCGCGGGCGTAAAGATTGTATGTATGATTTCAATATCGTGTGTTTCAATTCTAAGATGTGTGATGTATTCATCTATTTCCATTCTATGTGGGCAGTATGCACCCCGGGATGGACCTGTCTTCAGCCCAAGATCTATCAATCGCTCACCACGGCGGAAAGACTCTCGTCGTCTTGCTGAAGACAGTCCGCTCATGCAGCGATCGCACAAATCCCACAATCTACTTGCTGCGCCTCTGGAAGATCTGGCAGAAGCTAGCGACGGTGGTTCCACCCGTCCTTCGTCGACACGTGCAGATGACCAAGATGCAGAGAGCGAATATAACCGTTCGACACGGAGCGGATTTACCAATTTGACCGAAGATACCCAACCGACATCGGTGACATCATCCATAGTCGACAGCGCCCGTCCATCAGGGGGCTCGTTCGCAGAACAGCTCAATAAACATTTCGCAGCCAGAGCCAAGGGTGGTCGCCCGCCATCCGTTTCCAGCAGCCCTCAACATTCGCCAACATTACCACCTCTGCCTGAAGAAGCTGATTCTGGCTCTGCCCCGCCACCACCGCCACCGCCGCCGCCGCCGCCTCCTCCACCGCCGTTCGGTATTGATGGGGCTTCGCCTCCTCCCCCTCCTCCCCCCCCCCCCCCCCCCCTCCACCACCTCCGCCACCTCCGCCCCCTGGGAGTCTCGGCCTCATTCCCACATCAGGTGCACCACCACCACCGCCGCCGCCGCCTCCACCTCCTGCCAAGGGATGGGCCACGCCAACATCTGGACCCAACTCTGCACGTGCGTCTATGTTACTGGGTGCGAATCTGAACCTGTTACTTTCTGCGCGGAAGGGCATGCCCGTGACGCCCAGCACAAAGATGAAGCAACTGCAGTGGGATAAGCTGCCGCAGCAGCAGGTGTCGAAGACCCTATGGAGCAACGAGGAGCCGTCAAAGGAGCAAGAGATGCTGGCGAAGCTGTCGAATGACGGGATCTGGCTGGAGATGGAGGAGGATTTCAAGGCCAAGCAGCTCGTCATGAACCTCTTAGGTATGCTCTCTAATATCGCTACTATGACCCTCTAACAGAGTTTCCGTTTGCAGCCCGACAACGACGCGCGGATCTGAAGAGCGTGCTCGATCCGCAGACCAAGAAACGTGTCGGTAGGTACAATTTCGTATCGTGACAGTTCTACCCTAAGAGAGCGGTCCCGCAGAGATTCTCATCCAGCGAGTCAAGAAGCTCGCGCCAGAGGAGGTCGCTCAGAAGATCAAAGAGTTCGATCAGGACGTCTGCACTCAAGTCTTCCTCAGCGAACTCAAGCGCGTCGTGCCCACACCGGAGCAGGTCAGTCCCTCTGATTGCTCGGCTTTGGTTTGAGCTCATCCTTGTAAATTGCTCAATAGGTTGGCAAGCTCAACGTCTACCGCAATGCCGACGCCGAGGAGCTCGCTGGTCTACACTCTGCTGATCGTCTCATGGTCAAACTCATACAGATTGATCGCTTGGGTCCACGAATCGAGGGGATGTTGTACAAGATCTCATTTGAGGAACAGTGGGCTCTCTTGGACGATGCAAGTATCACATTAAGGGTCGTCTACTCAGACTGAAGCTGATGCTCACCATCTCTAGGGTGCCCGCAAACTTTCACAAGCTGGCAAGGCGCTGCTTGGTGCGACTCATTTCAAGGAATTACTCAATGTATGTTGTGCTTGGGGCCATTAATAAGTTAGACTTACCCAGTCATTTTAGCTCATCCTCATGATCGGTAATTTCATGAATGGCACCGGAATAAAGGGCGGTGCATTTGGCTTCCGGGTCAGCAGTATCAATAAGGTGAGCAGTGCGCGATCCCTTCTGCTCTCAGTAGTAATATCGAGGTTGTCCCCGCTAGCTGGTGGACACGAAATCCATGAACAACACAACCCTCTTGCACTTCCTTGAAAGAACAGTTGCGAAGCACTTCCCGGACATAGAGCAGTTTGTGGAAGAGCTGGCCAAACCTGCTGAAGCTTACCGAGGCAAGTTCTCTTGTTCTTTCTTGTTCGATAATTTGTTGCTGAAGCTCGCTTTCCAGTCAACCTGATCGACGTCCGCAAAGGCCTATCTGAGCTGAGAGAGGGAATCAAGACGATCCGAAGCGAACTCCACGACCACTTCTCTGAGGTCGAGCAGAACGACCGGTACTCGAAGCAGATGTGGAATTTCCTCGGCAAAGCCACACGTCAACTGGAGGATTTGGTGGATGATGTGAATAATGCCGAGACGACGTTCACCGAGGTGGTGAGATACTTTGGTGAGGAAGACAAAAGTCTTTCATCATCGGAGTTTTATGGCATCTTCAAGACATTCATAACTTCGTATCGGGTTTGTTACAAGCATTTGTTCCAGCCATGCCGCCACATTACTGATCCTGATTCAACAGAAATGTCAGCTTGACAATCGCACCGTCGCAGAGGAGAAGCAAGCTGTGGAAAAGCGGAAGCAGGCGCAGGAGGAAATGAAAGTCAGCCGTGCCAAAGCGCGCGAAGCGGCAAGCGCACAGGATCTTGAGGATACGGCGGCGCTCGACAACCTGCTAGAGAAGCTGCGTAACGGTGACAGTGTCGGTCGTCGGATGCGCCGTGGCCGAACAGGTGCGGCAGCGCGGCCACCGGAACCACTGACGGTCTCGACGGAGGGATCAATCAATGAAGGGGGAACAGACACAGCGGATATTGCGCGGGACATGCTGGCGCAGCTGAAGTCGGGCGGGTTCGAGACATTCGTGCCGACGTCGCCAACGATCAGCGCCGCACTGGCGCCAACTACTCGACGGCGGAGATTACGTGCGGAGACGATGGCCGCAGAGCTGGCGGCGGAATTGGAGGCCGTTGGGGAGACTGTGGAGGAGGAACTCATACTGTCGCCGGCTGGCTCGGCGGTGGAGGTTACGGACACGGCGGGGTAGGACCCTGGGCATTGACGATGACGCTCAGTAGACTGTGATTTTATTATCTGTAATATCTGATTATGTTTTGATTATTCTATCCTCGCTATCGATGTCCGGAACCTTTGTAGAACGACCACTAAACATTGGTACTGAGCCATGAGCACGACGTCAAACGCGAGGACCACTCTATGAGCGCCTCGGCTGACTCATCCACGAGCGCCCTTATTGGCCCAGACGGACTTTGCTCGTTCCGCATCTCTTTTCACTCTCGACCGCGACAACGACCCAAGTAGAACTTGCCATCGCCGTTTGTCATGTTTGTCCCAGCAGCATTCCTTCTTTCTCTCGCCTCGCTCGTTACCGCTCAGTCCACCAACCCCACCCTCGAGATAGAGGCCATCCAGGCCCACTTCTCCAACGCCGGACTCGTCCCCTCGCTCCTCCCCACCTTTGCCCCCACTTCCTTCTTCAATCTCTCCTACTCAGGCGTGGGCGTCATCTCTCCCGGCCAAAAGCTGACCAAAGACCGTGAGTTCATGACTCGCACAAACGACGCGATTCACCTGGCTAACCCCGCGCCGACCTATGCGCGTGCGCGAAATCTGCTAGAGGTTGCGCCGACGCCCCAGCTCACTGTTACGCCCGCGAATGACACCGTCAAGCTGGAGGGAAACTACACGCTCGTCATGGCTGATGCTGATGTTGTCGGTACTGATGAATCCAAAGGACAGACCCGCCACTGGCTGGTCAATGATGTCACGCTCACCGGTGTGTCTCGCTAGTCCATGCACCCTACACACGCTGATTGCCCCCCTATGTTCCAGGCTCGTCTCCCTTCAACGTATCCGCAGTATCCGGTCTGGCGGTCACAGAGTATGCAGGACCCGCTCCAGCGTCGGGCAGCGGTGCCCATCGGTACGTAATCCGCGCTTGCTCATCTCGGCTCAGCGCGATGACAGCTTCCCACAGCTACGTCATCCTGCTCCTTCCCCAAGGCTCCGACTTCACTCCTCCGGCGAACCTCTCGACGGCAAACGTCGGCGTCTCCGTCTTCAACCTCGAGGACTACATCTCGGTTCGCACTTCGCTTTCTCCCTGACCCTCGCTGATCGAATCCCCGCCGTGTCCAGACCAGCAAGTTGGGTGCTGCCGTCGCCGTACGTTCTTTTTTTTTTGGCTTGGCTGAGATCACGCCGCATGCTCACCTTGCATCAGGGCACGTACATTACCGTGGAAGAAGGCACAGCTACGGCCACTCCCTCTGCGACGTCCGCGGTCGTGACATCGACTCTGCCTGCCGCCCACGCGGCGACGGCCGGGACGACCGGTGCGTCTGGTACCGCGAGTAGCACCGCCAAATCGACCACCAGCACGGGGAATGCTGCTATGAGCGCGCAGGGCCTCAGCACGCCCTTGGCCCTCCTCGCCGCCGCCTTCGGTATCATCATCATGTAGGACCATTGCCCTGTAAAAGATACCTGCCTTGCCGTAAGTTGGACCTACGTACCTGTTCTCACTTCACGCAGACTTTGATGTCTTCGAACTGCTCTTACTGGAAGTATCAATGAATCCATCCTAATAAACCAAGCGCTGTACTTATCGCGTGACGAGAGTAAGATAACAATATGCAGCACGGGATCGCAACAGTGATTCGACGATGCACAGCGGAAGTGAGTCCACACATGGGCGATCGGACGACAGCCGCCCTGCCCGACACTGTCAATCAACTGCCATACCTCTCCCTGGCCTGTTTGCGAAGCATTCAGCGACTTGCTCACAGATGCACAACCGTCTCCTATCGAGAAGGAACCAAGAACTCACCGCATCCTGCGCCATGTGCACGTACCCCGTGTATCCATCAGGGTACTTGCCAACCTCCTTTGCCTTGCTCGCGCCCAGACCCGCACCAGCAGCGTACAGCGCGGTCTTACTGCTCGGTCCCGAACGTCAGCAACGAGCAACGAATACGTGGACCACAATAAAGCGTGAAAGCAGACAGCCTTACATGGGATCGACCCTGCCCTCTCCATCCGCTCCGAGCCCGGTGCCCTCCTTCCATCCCATCATCTTCAGTAGCTTGTTGCCCACGTTAGTCTCGTCCTGGCCAGGGTTAGGAGGCGGCAAGGGCGGCGAAGGTGGAGGTGGCGGGCCCTCTGCGAACCGACGCATTTTCCGCTTCTCCTCGGAACCTTCGGGCATCGGAACATCTGGCTGGTTGTGCATGACCCGCCGCTCGGACGCGCGATCGCGGTATTTCGGCTGCGCTGGGGAATTGGAAACATTGGAACTGGATGCCGCTAATGCTTTCGTAGCGTTGGCCTTCTCGCGCGCGATGTCGCGCAAGTTTGCGTCTTTGTAGTTTTTCTATCAAATAGGGTGACCATGAAATGTAAGAAGTGAACGCCGAAGGGAAAGCATGTAAGACAGAGCCAGGTCTATACCTTGTGCAAGTCGGACTCTTTGTTATGCCGCTTCAGCTGTTCCAACGACTTGAACTGGCGCGCGCACAGCATACACGCGAACTTAGCAGTATCAGAAAACTCAAACTCGGACTCGGGCGGCAAAGGCGTCGCTGGCTTCGCCTTGACCTCGGGTGTGACCTGCTTGATTGGGACAACAACCTGAATCCCGCCTTACATTGAGCCGGATGAATGCTGCTGCTAAACTGAGAGGAGACATTACCGAAGGAGGCGCGGTGGTCGAAGTGGTGGCGGCGGGCGCGTCGGCGTTGAAACCTTCTTGCACTTGATTCCACTTTGTGATGTTATTGGCAATCTGTAGAGCAACAGTCAGTCGTAAACAACCGCTGAACAACTAAGTTGAAACGCACCTTCTTGCTGGCAATCATCGGAGCCACCTTCTTGGCCGCAGCAACTGCATGGCATGAACCATCAATAAACGCATCCACAACAAATTGTCTCCGTATCTCAGAGTATGAGACAAACCCTTGGCGTCATCATTCGCAGAGGACTTCTCCACATTAGCATCATCGTTTGTTCCTGACTCATCCGTCATCGAGAATCCTAAGGCCAAAGGAGCCACCGCTTTCGCTATGCATAGGAGTGGTTCAGATATAGCACGATTTCGAGACGGGAAATGTGCTTACGTGCGATAGTAGAAGCGCTTTTGTTAGCCGCCGAACCCTTAAAGCTCAGCGTAACTGGCTTGTTGGACACGGGCAGAGCCGAAGCCTCGACAGGCGCGGGACGTTCTGCCACGCTATCGTCGACAGCTAACATTCCAATGGTAAACGCCACTTTTGCGGGCAAAAAATCACAACACACCTTTCCTCTTCTTCTCCTTCTTACCTGTCCCAAACGTTGGTAGCTGTCGAGCGGGCTCTTGCACTTCGAACTCCAGCATAGCGATAGTGGAAGCCTCATCCCAGTATCGAACCCATGTGCCTTCCACCCCACCCAATGTTAGCGACGACGGAATGCTGGCCTCGTCACGAACCATAGGATCTGGCAGCGGCTGAAATGAGTATATGTGCGCAAAAGAGGCTGCCACAGGGCGATCAGAAATCCGGAACCCATTCGGATGGATTTGGGGTGACATAGTCGCTGCAAGGACCGTGGATGCGGCCTAGGAACGGAAAAACACAGTTTGAAGCATCAAACAAGGTCAACGGAGTACACACACAGATGTCGTACCTGGACGTCCACAAATTCAACGAAAGCAAAACCCCAACTTGCCATCGTGACCTTGTCCTTGATGAGGATGATGCGCTTCATGCCCTTAGCGCCTTCCTGGGACGGACCAGAAGAGCCCTTCATAGCCTGCATGATCGCTTGGGGGCCAGAGAGCGGGTCGAGCCCGCGGAACAGTAATATCGGAACCTGTGAGTTGCCAATATCCCGCGTGCCATCGTTTGAGTGCGCCGGCCGTCCGAAGCGGTTCCTGTCCCCAGGGTTCGCACTCTGAGAGTAATCAATCTTGACCCTGCGTCCGTTGTGCGGCGTACCCATCTCCAGCGCCTTGTAAAACGCGGCTGTAGCAGTCGCACCGTGCGACGCGGGAGGAGGAACCTGGATGAACGGAAAGAGCGGGTCGACGAACGCACGTGAATGCTCGACCGTCGTGAACTGCGCAAATCCAAAACCCTTCGATTGACCTTCGGACGCGCACAGATGGGCAAGCGGTCGCAGGTAGAAGGATCACAAAGGGAAGCAAAAAAAGAAAGAGACGTCAATGCAAATGGCCAAGAGTAAAGTCAAGTGATGGGCAAGTGCCTGTTGATCTATCTCGGATTATCGTGACCGTCTCGACGGAGAAGCCGTGATTGTTGAGGTATGCCTGGAGCTGTGGCAGACGTTCAGCGAGAGGCAGATTGGGATGAAAGGAAGATCAACGGACGTCCGCCTCTGTAAAATCAGGATCTAGCCCAAGAAAGATTACATGGGGGCTGGGTTCGCTGGACACGAGGTTCTTTTTATGACCATAGAACCCGCCGCCACCGCCGCCGCGTCCACTACTGCTTGTGCCGCCGCCACCTCCGTTGTGTCCACCACGCGTCGGACGAGGGTCCTGCTGCTCTTGATAGCTTGTATCGTAGTAGCTGGTGTCATAACTGCCTTCATCCCAGTTTTGGGAGGCATCGTAACTCTGCAAATAATCGATTCTGAATCTTTTGACCATAATGAGAGGTGCAGCTGCGCTGACGCACCCCATTGTTATACTTTCTTCGTTTTCCTTCACCCTGGTAGTCCTCTTCTCTGCCCCTGACATTTCCGCGACCATTATTGTCGTACCAGCCGCCTCCTTCGTCCCAAGTATTCTTGCCTCTATCCCATTCACGATTGTAAGCCATGAGTTGAGTGACGAGTGACAAAGAAGTGCAAGATGGTGGAGAGAAGCAGTTTTGTATAAACAAAGATCAACAAACTTACACTCGACATCCACCATGGCGGGTCACGGTGAGCCCAGCAACCCTTTTCTTCTCTCTCTCCGCTCACCTTTCTGCTCCCGTACTGCAGGTTATGTGCGAGTGTGTAAACCGAAATGCACGTATGATATTCGAACCCTCTAACTCCGCTCCAGACAGACGCGTCCGTAGAACGATGGAACCGTATGGTATGCTCAGTCGCGTCATACCTTGTGCACACTCACTCATACTGCGTAGCGTGAGGATGTGTATAAGCATTTTCGCTTTACCTCCAAAGCTAGCTGGATCTCGTTGACTGGGCTGCTCTTCATCCCAGCCAGTCTGGTCTGGTTCTCAGCCCAGCAGGATGTACGTCCTTATACCTCCCTTTCTTAGCACATGCTCATGTTCTCCTGTCCAGCTCAAGTGGAGTTTCAGTGGGAAGCGCAGGGGTGAATCCCTGTACAGGGTCGCACCTCCCGCCGCCGAGCCGACAGAGGACTGAACTAATTGCTATCATACACTTCACATGTATCAAATCGACATCTTTCATTGAACTCTCCAATCTCGTAACTAGACACGTTTGCAGACTTCAATGGCAATCTTACATCCCGCGCCGATGACTGAGCTGAGCAACGCATGTGCAGGCGCACGCTGAGAGTCATGCTCGATCGCAGTATCCAAATGTTCCAACTCGTCGTCTCGGAACTCTCGGATGATATCCTTCAACAAGGGAAGACTCGGATGCTCGGTGTCAAACTCAGCCATCTCTTTGAGCTGGCTGCATGAAAGTGACAAGTCAGCTATATGAAGCATTGGCTAAATGAACACGAGAAGACGAACTCGTCATAATGTTCGCCGATGACTGTCTCTACGGCCTCAGTGCAGGCCATCGCAGCTTCTTTGCCCATCAAGGCAGTGACAGCGCCAAGTCCAAAGCCAGCGACTTTGGCAACCTCCCAAAGGACGGTGGGCCTGACGCGATGCTGTACCTGCAGCTTATTCATCACAACCAGATGTTTCTTTTCCTGCTCCCACATGTCCTGATCGAGCCGTGAACAAGACCATGACAACAGCGCGTGCTATGAGCACGATCTTCAAATTCATCAGCCGCGGGACATACCTGAATCAGAGCAGCTGTGCGACGGTCCCGCCGCAAGACAGCCAACTGGCCTTGGTAGATGTAGTTTGCGGCGACTTCTCCAGCTTGGTCGACACGAAGAGCTGCATTCAACGTGCTCCTCTGAGACGGAGAAAGATCATTGGGTGATGACGATACGGAAGGATGGTCAGCTTGTGTGGAGCCAAGGTATTTCGACGAGGGTTGTTGGGTGCCGGTGTGCAACGCAGCAACCAAAGACGATCGAATACGAATGCAGGAGCGCGGCGATGGACGTGCAGAGACAAGCGGCATGATTAGAGACAGGAGCGACTGACAGAAGCTGTGTGCGAGTCTACCGATCGGCTCATGATGCGCCGAAGCGCGGATGGCGGGATCTGGACGATCTCATGAATACTCGACGACCAGGAGCAATCTCGACACCGTGGGTGGCGACAGTGGCAGCCTAGTTTTTTTTCCAAGGCAATTTAGTCCATTTGTTGACGCGACATCAAACCAGGTCACGCAGTGCACTCCGACGTATCCTGCCAAGACGGCTAAATTCGACCGACCCCTTCCGAACATCACCACGTGAAGGTTAGCGGTCTTGGAATGACACTACCAAGACAGCATATTTCACTGTAGTAGGCCGCCTATATGGCCCTGCCCATGCGAAGTGCGGGCCTGTTCAGATCTTGGCACCAACTAGCATCACTACCGGCGTGTATCATACCTGGGCAATCGGTCTCGTGCCACCTCCTTGCTAGTTTCTGACATGGATATTATTACGATTCAGTCCCACCGACACGGACAAGGAAAAACGCAACATAGATACTTGATCATGTCTACAGGTGTGTTTTCAAATGTACGAGGCTCTGAGCAGAAAATGTCATACATTAACGAAATAGAAATAGATTTTTTTGATTTCCTCGCGCGTATAAAGAGGGAGGTCAATCCACCGAGTTCCTCAGCTCCTGCTCTCTTCGTATTCATTTGGTACTGGTTGGTGAGTTATCTCCCTCTGCTTCATTCCTGCTCTCGCTCCCGATGTTGACCATGTCTTTCCAACAGCCACCTACTTTTTGTTCCCTAACGAGTCACTCTTTGCTTTCGCGCCCAAACTAATCTTAATCTTCACGATCACATTCATCTGATTCTTCTCATCCAAATCACTTTTGTCATAATGCACTCTTCTTCGTTGATCGCTGCTCTTCTCTTCGTCGCGGCCGCTTCCCCCGCGATCGCTGTTCCCATCTCGTGCGTCTCTTGTTCTTGACAATCCTGGTCTTCGGCTCACACTTGCACTTTTTCTGTTTATCATCTATAGTCAAACTAAGGCTCAAGCTCGTGCAGAGGAAATCGATGCTCGCGCGTTGGGCCTCGGCTCGATCGTCAAGGAACTTGGTCTCGGTGCTCTCAGTGGTGGAGCTCTCTCCGCCTTGAACCACTTCATCGGCGGTGACTCGTCTTCCAGCCGTCGTGACGTCAGCCCTGAGGATCTCGCGGAGCTAATGGAAGCTCTTCAAAGGCGAGTTTTCAGCTTTCATTCGATATTTCTCGCCTGCTAATCCTTGTCTGTCCCACAGCGAGTCCGGTGACGGCGACATCGAAGCTCGCAAGCTTTCCCTCGGTACTATCGTAAAGGAGCTCGGCACTGGTGCCGTTACCAGCGGTGCCGTCGCTGCTCTCACCCACTTCCTTGGTGGTGGAAACGACAGCAAGGCCAACAAGCGCGCGCTCGAGGAGCTCGAGGCTCGTGGTCTTGGCAGCCTCCTCGGCAAGTTGATACCATCTGCCACGGAGAGCGTCAGCAAGGTCTTGAAGAACAGCATCGTCGGTGGGCTTGCCTCTGGTGGTGTCCTTGCCGCTGGTGAAGCTCTCCTCGGCAATGACAAGTACGTTTCTTGTGATACGGTTTATCAGACATATGCTGAATTTCATATTCAGGCGCGAATTGTCCGAGCTTGAGGCTCGCGCCAGCATTGGCCCAGCATTGGCCAAGTTGCCGGCGGCCCTCCGCAAAGGCCTCGCGGGCACCATCCTTGGTAGCCTTGCTGGTTCCGGTGTCGAAGTCGCTGCCACCACTGTTGCGAACAAACCTCCCGCTGACAAGGCGCAGTAGGTGCCACCTTCTTGGTTCACCAAACATATGCTGAATCATCCCTCAGGCGTCGCGAGTTCGACGAACTCGATGCTCGCAGCCTTGGCAGCGCGTTGAGCAAGATTCTCCCACAGGCCACCGACGACATCGCCACCGTTCTCAAGAACAGCATCATCGGTGGTCTTACTGGTGGTGCCGCTGTCGCCGCTGGCAATGCCGCCCTCGGCAACAAGCAGCGCGACGTCGCTCACACCCTTCCCTTCGACAGCATCGATATTGACCAGCTCAAGAAGACCCTCGGCAGCACTGTTGGCCCCGCCGCCCCCCATGTCGTCAAGGACAAGCGCGAACTCAAAGATGACGACGTCGTCGCTCTCAGGAACGTCATCGACAACCTCAGAGTCGGTGGTCCAGGCTTCGCTACCCACGTTGACGCTCGCGCGTTGGGCGCCACTGGCAAGGGCATCCTGGGTACCGTCGCCGGTCTCGCCGCGTCGTCGGCAGTTGAGCCCATCATCGACGGGATCAAGGGTCTCTTCGATCGCGACCTCGATGCCGCCCTCGAAGCTCGTGAGCCCCTTGGTGCCACCGGAAAGGGTATTCTCGGCACCGTTGCTGGCCTCGCCGCTTCGTCCGCGGTTGAGCCCATCATCAACGGGATCAAAGGTCTTTTCGATCGTGACCTGGAGTGCGTTTTGCCTTATCCTTCACTGTTGTTTGGCGACTGACGGGCTGAACTACTTTGCAGCACCGACTCCTTGATTGCTTTGAACTTGCTTGCCAGCCGGGAGCTGAACGAGCTCGATTAATCGACGAATGAGTGTTAACGAATTTCTTGACGACCAGTAATCTATGGAGCATATTATTATTATTTGGGCACGTTATATCGTTATTTTTATAGGGTTCTTTGTGTTCCTCCTGTTCTGTAGTTGGAACGAATACAAAGAGTGCTTTCGGAGCTGAAAAGAGTCTGACAATTTGCAAGATTTTTGAAATGTCTTCCTCATGTCATAGTTGAGTCCCTGGGATTCTATTAACAGGATCAGCCCTCACAAGATACTACATATCAAAGATACTCACCCGCGGCGAAGATGTCAAGGGGACTGCCCATGGTCGCTGCGTTCTTCTGAATGTCTACGGTGACTCTAGTGCAGGCCGTGTGGCCCAAGGTCTCCTGTGATATACTGCTCGTTTCGGCGTGTTAATGCTTGTTAATATCATACCCCCAGTCCAATATCATGACGTCGTATGCCATTTCATAAGCACACATCCAACATCAAACTGTGTCTCACTACGACACCAGCAGGATGGTGGATTGAAATTCACACCTTGTCGCCGTGAACACTGAACTATAGTGCCTACATTATCAATACGGGGATGGACACTATAATATAACAGCAACTTATTCCTCGATGTTTCTCTTCACATAGATCGCGTCAGAATATGAGCAGACGAGACGCATTTGAATATTGTTTTGGGACCCAGACTCTCTCAGACTCGAGATCTTGAGATCTCGAGCTTGAGTGCCTGATGGAACCAGATTTTGGGCTGCCGTACTTGTGTTGGAAGAGGTATGCTTGAAAAATAAAATCATCCAGCCGAGCGACTTTGACAACCTCCTTCATTGAGGTCTAAGGGTGAGAATATCAGCTTATAAAAGCCTAAAGACCTTTGTTGATTATGCTAGTCTGCTGAGGGGATATGTGTAGAACGGGCCGTCACGGCGTCAAGCCGTCCGATATTTGCCGATGCCTGCGCTCTGTACAAGGTCTTCAATTAGGATCTGTGGAAAAAATGAAAGCAGGATAATCATTTGCAAATGGCCATGGTAAAGACTGAACTCAGCACGTGCTTTTAGCGAATTGAGCGTGGCAGCAGCAACTCGCAACATTGTCGTGAGTCGACGCATCTACCACGTGACGCATCAAGTGAAGAATAGGGTCCGATCGAGACAGGAAAGAACCGCAGTAATAGAACCGCTTAGTCGTTTGGCTCTCATCAGTGGACAATGTCAACTGTATCCACGCTGTCCAAGGCCTTCGACTCGAAGCTCTGGCTCGAAACACCTCTTATACCGTCCATTCACATATCTAACAACCTTGGCCCAGATTGTTCTGTGTATCTCAAGCTTGAGGTTAATGTTCTTTGAATTCTGATGGAGAGACGTGACAGACCTCCATTCTACATCTGTGCACAGAATCTACAGCCATCTCAGTCGTACAAGTATCGAGGTCTTTCGCTGTTTGTCAGGCGTCAATTCGCTCGCCACGGGCCCTCTCTTCACGTCATCTGTGCCTCGGGGGGAAATGCGGGGCTTGCGGCTGCCTGCGCAGCACAGACGCTGCATCTGAAGTGCACAATATACCTCCCGAAGGGCGTGGCAGAAAGTACGAGGCTTTTCCTGAAGCGGCTAGGAGCTGAACTAGTCATCGCTGGGGAGTACTACTTGCAAGCAGTACAAGCGGCTGAGAAAGCAGTCAAGGAGGAAGCAGATGCGTGCGTAAGTCCACGGTTTGGAAAATGCTTGCTGATGGAAATCTGTAGAGTGCTGGTGCCAGCATATGACCATCCCCTGTTGTGGGAGGGGCATGCCTCGATGATTGACGAAATCAAGTCTCAGCTGCCTAGCTCGACCAAACCAGATGCAATATTTTGTAGCGTTGGTGGAGGAGGACTCCTGGGAGGTATTATAGTGGGGTGTCGTGATGCTGATTGGGATGACGGTAAGTGTCTCTCTTTCTCGTCTAGTTCACTGTACTCACGTCGCGATTCAACAGTACCCATCATCGCGCTGGAGACACATGGCTCAAGCTGCTTTTACCAATCTGTCATGGCAAATCGTTTTTCGTCATATACCCTTCCGGAGGGAACCTCTGCTCGGTATGACGAGAAGAACGGCGTCAAACTCGTACACATCCACAACTTGACATCGAAAGCGTCTTCCTTAGGTGCGTCGGAGCCGTCAGGCGGCGTCGTGAAAATGGCCTTGGAGAGAAAAGGAGGAGTTAAATGTGTTACCATCCCTGACGAGTTAAGCATGAAGACTGGGCGGCTATTTGCAGGTGGGTATGCATGCACCTTGTGCACTTGGCTCTCACTCAAGATGTCAATTTCATAAGAGGACCACAAGATGCTGGTCGAACTTGCCTGTGCTACCACACTCGCACCCGCATATGACCTATCACTCCTTGACTCTCTGGTTCCTCTGGTACATTCTGAGGCCACGAAGAGAAGAAATTTGGTCTTCATCGTATGCGGCGGCTTCAAGATATCTCACGACGAGATGAAAGAATACGAGAATGTTGTCGCGGCCGACGTTGCAGCAGGAGGACATTGGAATGTGACAGTGGACGGTGAAAGTTTGATAGTGCACAAATGAGATGGGATACGCGGATAATTTTACAGATAAATGCGATGCAGGGGTGAATGCAGTTGAAGAGATTAAGATGAGCATTGCGACAACACACCTACTTCAGGAGAAATGTTAATAGAAAGGAGGAAATGAGTATTCGAGGGGGCTTACCAGCAAGCCACCAATGCCAGCTAGACCAACCTTTCTGTCCCCTGCGCCCCCGTAACAGGCTCTTCCACAACGCGTCCCTCAGCTCGGTCTCTCTCCACCCTGCGTGCGGCCTTCTGCGCCTTTATACGCTCGAGCTCCTCTCGCACCGTAAGATGGTTGGTGGGTAAGTTGCGCGTGGTCTTCTCTTCCGAAGGGAATATTCTCTCCTTGTACTATGGAGGTCCGTGAGTGGAATATAGTGCTACCTCAAACCGACGGAACGCACCGGGAGTACATTCGAGTTGTACCATTCTGGATCTCCATAGTGCAGGAATACAAGCACAGGGAAGAACACGTAGACAGCGAATTTGAATACCTCGAGATTGGGGCCGGCCATGATGGCACGCACAGAAACTGGGACGAGGGCAGGGCAAGAAGGAGTGTCGCCGTACACCGACTGAGAATGTATGCAAAACAACGACGCGGAGCGTTGATCTAGACCCAAGCCTATATGGGGAGATCGGACAAATGCATAGGGTCCCAGGTGGTTCCGTGTTCAGTCTGTCTTTTTGGTCCGATATGGTTTCTCAACCTTCTGTTCTTGCTTCGATGCAGACTCGGCCTTCTGACGAATGCCGCGTATTCAATACTTTTTTATTCGGATGAACCCGAGTTCAGAGCATGTCCCACATCTATACTATCACTCCGGTAGTGTTCGGTAATTGAGCAGTGTTCGGTAATAGCTCGAGGAGCGACAAGTCCTCAATCTATCTTACTCAAACTTTCTGTAGATTATTTTGATATAATTACTGAGGTCCCAGAAAAAATCTGAAGCTGAGAAGTTCACCGGATCAGAGATGGTTCAAGGAATACCTGTTCGATAAAATATGTTTGCTCACTTGAGCCAGCAAATCTTGTCCGATTTTCATGAAAATATTTTACCAAGGTCACATAAGATAAATCTACACTGTACAAATTTCTCCGGGGAGAGATCCAGTGTCATTGTTGAAATGCAGAACATCGTCCTCGTCGAGCGCAACAGCAAAGTCACGCTTGACGAATTAGGAACTTAGTTCAATCTCCGCCAGCGGCCAGAACTCATAATATAGTTTTTTTTGTAAATTTCCTTCCTTAGCTGATACACTCTGAACAATGATTGCAGAAAGGCACGACAAAGAGGAATACCGAACTCTCCTCCCAAGCGAGTCCAGGCCTCCTGGAAGCGGAGTTGGAATGCGGCAACTATGGCTTCGTGACATCATCGTGACCATCGTGCGGAGAAATTACCGAACACCCCTCAAGACCACCGGAAACGTTCCGCTCAACGACATACTGGCTTTCCAGTATATTCAAAATCACAGGAAGTTAGAGTGAGTGTTTGCCAATATCCATGCCGATTCTCACCCTCTCAGAGTCCCATCTCAAAGGTGAGGAATATTTTTACAGTTTTATTACCGAACACTACCGGAGTGATAGTATTACTGAATTCCAAGGTCCAAGGGAAGGTATTAATTGGCCTTGCGTGAAAAGGCCAACAGACGTTACGTATGGCACACGATAGGACTCCAATGTTTCAATGCCGAGGCATGGTATGTGTTTCAAACCTCTTGCCAGTTGTCAAACTCTTATCAGCTCCCGAAAGCACCCTTTGTATTCGTTCCAACTACAGAACAGGAGGAACACAAAGAACCCTATAAAAATAACGATATAACGTGCCCAAATAATAATAATATGCTCCATAGATTACTGGTCGTCAAGAAATTCGTTAACACTCATTCGTCGATTAATCGAGCTCGTTCAGCTCCCGGCTGGCAAGCAAGTTCAAAGCAATCAAGGAGTCGGTGCTGCAAAGTAGTTCAGCCCGTCAGTCGCCAAACAACAGTGAAGGATAAGGCAAAACGCACTCCAGGTCACGATCGAAAAGACCTTTGATCCCGTTGATGATGGGCTCAACCGCGGACGAAGCGGCGAGGCCAGCAACGGTGCCGAGAATACCCTTTCCGGTGGCACCAAGGGGCTCACGAGCTTCGAGGGCGGCATCGAGGTCGCGATCGAAGAGACCCTTGATCCCGTCGATGATGGACGGAACTGCCGACGACGCGGCGAGACCGGCGACGGTACCCAGGATGCCCTTGCCAGTGGCGCCCAACGCGCGAGCGTCAACGGGGACAGCGACGCCTGGAGCACCGATTCTGAGGTTGTCGATGATGTTCTTGAGAGCGACGACGTCGTCACCATCGAGTTCGCGCCTGTCCAGGGAGATAGGGAGGGTGGCGGGCCCGATGCCGTGGATGCTGTTCTTGATCTGGTCGATGGAAAGGGTGTCGAAGGGAAGGGTGTGAGCGACGTCACGCTGCTTGTTGTTGCCGAGGGCGGCGTTGCCAGCGGCGACAGCGGCACCACCAGTAAGACCACCGATGATGCTGTTCTTGAGAACGGTGGCGATGTCGTCGGTGGCCTGTGGGAGAATCTTGCTCAACGCGCTGCCAAGGCTGCGAGCATCGAGTTCATCGAACTCGCGACGCCTGAGAGTTTATTAAGCATATGTTTGGCGGATCAAGAAGATATCACCTACTGCGTCTGGCTGGAGGGCAGGTTGTTCTTAATAGTCTTGGCGCCTACGGAGACACCAGCAGCAGCAAGGCTACCGACGATAGTGTTCACGACACCCTTGCCAAGAGACGCCTCCAGCTTGGCCAATGCTGGACCAATGCTGGCGCGAGCCTCGAGCTCAGACAATTCGCGCCTAAGAATGACATTTAGTCCACGTTTGATAAGCCGTACCACAAGAGACATACTTGTTGTTGCCGGAAGCGGCATCTCCAGCGGCGAGAACTCCGCCGGACGCAAGGCCACCCACTATGCTGTTCTTGAGGACCTTGCTAAGGCTCTCCTCAGCAGACGGAATCAACTTGCCGAGGAGGCTGCCTAGGCCACGAGCCTCAAGCTGCTCGAGCTCGCGCTTGTTGCCCGTGCTTCCATCACCAAGGAAGTGGGTGAGAGCAGCGACGGCACCGCTGGTAACGGCACCAGTGCCGAGCGTTTTGACAATAGAACCAATGGAAAGCTTGCGAGCTTCGATGTCGCCGTCGCTGGAATCGCTGTGGGACAGACAAAGATTAGCAAGCGATAAATATTGAATGATAACTGGAGACTCACCTTTGAAGAGCCTCCATGAGCTCCGCGAGATCCTCAGGGCTGACGTCACGACGGCTGGAAGACGAGTCACCGCCGATGAAGTGGTTCAAGGCGGAGAGAGCTCCACCACTGAGAGCACCGAGACCAAGTTCCTTGACGATCGAGCCGAGGCCCAACGCGCGAGCATCGATTTCCTCTGCACGAGCTTGAGACTTAGTTTGACTACAAGAACATAAAAAAAAGTGGAGATATGAGCCGAAGACCAGGACTGTCAACAACAAGAGAAGAATGAGAGACGCACGAGATGGGAACAGCGATCGCGGGGGAAGCGGCCGCAACGAAGAGAAGAGCAGCGATCAACGAAGAAGAGTGCATTATAACAAAAATGATTTGGATGAGAGAAATCAGATAGATGTGATCGTGGAGATTAGAATTAGTTTGGGCGCGAAAGCAAAGAGTGACTCGTTAGGGAACAAAAAAGTAGGTGGCTGTTGGAAAGACATGGTCAATACCGAGAGCGAGAGGAGCAGAGGAGAGGGAGATGACTCACCAACCAGTACCAAATGAATACGAAGGGAGCAGGAGCTGAAGAACTCGGGTGGGGTGGCCTCCCTCTTTATACGCCCAAGGAAATCAAAAAAATGACCAATTTCGTTCGGCTAGGCGATATCCTCCGCCCTTGGAGATAGTTGGTGATGGGCTAGGATGGGCTGTGATGGGTGCATCAAAAACCAGGCCCTGGTAGATCTAAAAGCCCACGTGTAAGTATGATAAAGTATCTGTGTTGCGTTCGTCGTCGTCCGTCTCGGTAAAACGGAACCGTAACAACGTTACAAGATGGGGGCTAGCACTGGGTTAGCCAGAGGCAGGCGGCATGAGATTGATGGAACAAGACGGCATTGATGCCAGTTGATGCATTGATGCCAAGACCTGACTTGATCTTCAGATATTTTAGATATACAACGCAATGTCCTGGAATGTCATGAACGACTGCAATCTTCTGTGTTGGTCAGCATCGGAGACTAGGAATGCCATAGTTACCTCAATCCCCTACTTTTCGCTAGGCTCGAGCAGTGCTCGAGCATTCTCGAGCCCGTTTCACAATCCGCTATGCTCCGTCAAGTGCACCTTGAGGGGTGTATATTCGCATCTGCTGTCAGAAACTACTGCATTCCAACACGGATTCTATCGTACATACAGCACAAAAGCGGACTGGTAGTAGAATGACTCAGGATTCGTTGACAGTCTCGAGACAATAGAATATACTATACCTTTGAAAGTCTTCTAACATGGTGCAAGCTGATTCACTATGCAGAGAGAATTCTCCTCAACACGGTTTGGCATATGTGCCAGAGTATTTGGGAACACCATTCATGTCGCCGTCAACTTTACCGTGACTTTCCTCATGAGTTGTGGATCGATGCTTTTGGTCCCCGAGAGAAGTTAACGCGTAGGTCGGTGAGTCGTCATTCGCAAGTGATTCAGTGATCTCAATCTATGAAATTCAGTGAGTACGAGGACCGCCAGACGATAGGGCAACAGCATACAAGATCCGCAACAAGGCGATCGATAAGGACCTCGGTCATGTTTTCTCTTACAACAACACGGAGGATCTCCACTGTCTCCATGGCCGGGGGAAGTTCATAGTTGGGGACAATCCTACCGAGAGCGATATGGTCAATGAATATGCGACATGAATAAAGCTCAATGTAATCACCATCCTTTCGACCGCAGGAGGGTCTGGATCCACTTTTGTTGCAAATCAGGATGTTTCTCTTTGAATTTGTCAGAGAACCGGAAAGATACGACCGGCAAACCAGGAATATAGTTCTGTTGGCACATCAATGATGGTAACTCGGATATCATTCAATCAACTTGCCTCAACATTCGCTTCATCGACAGCACCAACCGTCTTCGCAGCACCCATCAGGCTTCCTCCTTGCGCATACCGATGGATGTCACTCAGCACTGTATAATACCCAGAGCGCTCGAGTGCACGTGAAAGCGTGCGCGCATTGGCTAAGCCATTCAGAGCGACCCGTCGATAGCCTTCAAATCCGAGGTGCAGAAAATTGAAATACTGCGCAATGATGGGGGCTGCGGGACGGGAGAAGTTGAGCGAAAAGGAATATTCGACAGAACCGAGGTAGTGGAGCTCGAAAATGAGGTCTTTCGGGAGGTATTTTTGGGAGCGCCAGACAACCCAACCGACGCCAACGTAGGCGAGACCGAATTTGTGGCCGGATGTGTTGATGGAGACGACACGAGGAATTTTGAAATCCCAGAC
Source organism: Heterobasidion occidentale (assembly GCA_039111635.1). Classification (NCBI taxonomy): domain Eukaryota; kingdom Fungi; phylum Basidiomycota; class Agaricomycetes; order Russulales; family Bondarzewiaceae; genus Heterobasidion; species Heterobasidion occidentale. The sequence goes on along the minus strand of JBCAQO010000002.1, from coordinate 1,378,793 downwards.
AAGTTTGGGCTGTGAATTAAGCATGAGAAGAACTGCGATATATAAGTTTGTGGGAACGTACCGTGGCAAAAGGAGCAACAAATGCTCCAGATGCACCGTCGACTTTGGTAGGAGTGAACCTGATTAGCAATTCAATTTGAGTCGCGAAGTAGATGCCCTTACCATGAATGGGCACATTGTTGCCTGTCTTCGCTTCATATTCGTCCAGCAGATCGGCCATCTCTTTTACAGGTTCGTAGTGGCCAGTGTAAGTGCCTGTTATGTGGGTCAATGTGGTATACGTCAACGATGGAAAGAAACATCAACGTACTGCCCAAGATGATATACACGCCGATCGTGTTCTCGTCAACGTATTCCATAGCTTTCTTTGGGTCAAGCCTGTACTTGCTCGTGGCAGATACAGGAACTAAACGCATCTCAACTTCGAAATAGCGCGCAAACTTTTCAAGGGCAACCTGAGCATTCGCACCCATGACGATGTTCGGTCCTGGCTCGTGGATAGACTTGCCGGCTGCTTTGCGCTTTTCCTGCCAAATACGTTTCATGGCGAGCCCACCGAGTTGGACAGCTTCAGATGAGCCAGTCGTAGCTGTGCCTATGGCCTGGTGAGCCGATGGCGCATGCCACAAGTCACTCAAAATAGAGATACCTGGGACGCAACAACGTTTAAAAGTCATTCAAGATACATTCAGCAAAACTCACAACGAGTATGGATTGCCTGCGTCATCGGGTATTCGTCCTGATCAATCAGGTTTTTAGACATGTTCTCTCGCATCAACCTGTCAGCAGCTGCAGGCATCCATGTGTGTACAAACGACGCCAAGTTCAAAAGGGGAGAACCGTCAAGAGAAAGTTCGTCATGAATGAGTTGGTAACTGGATTCAGCGTCGATTCCCTATAGCCAATGACCAATGAGTTCAACCGTTCCGGATAAAAAATGTTACATACGGCCTACCGTTGACGGGATTTTGTATTTTGGAACAGAAGACGTCCCATAACGAGCACCGTAAGACAAGGAGGTTGGATCTGACTTTGTCAAGTGATGTGCGTGCAGCGGCTTGTCCTAATCGAAAGCATTTATAGTGAAAGTCAGCTAGTTGAAGGACGTACGTACCTTGGATTGCTGTATCAGATGTTCTGGATTGACATGCTTTCGATACGGAGGATCAGTCTGCCAGGGTACAGGAAAGAGGTGCGGATATGGGTACCTTGGAGAGAGACATGGCGCTTGGGGGGAAGATGAGGGGCAGGGCGGCAGGTTGAAGGCTTATAAGCAGATTGAAACTCAACAAGGAGTGTATCGTGCAGTGACGCCGAGTCCACCTCTCCATGACCTCACCTAGACCAAGACTGGCCTTACGGGCATTGATGCTCCTGTGTTCCGAAAATAGCCTCGAGATGCATAATTGGCAAAAGAGGCAGCGCGCGATCAACACAATGTATAATACATATGTCAACGTTTAGGGGCGGCTCGAACCATTGGAATCGTTTGTGCGGTGAATGTTCGCGTTCGAGAAGACGAAAGCGGCAGAGAGAAGGCAACACGACGTAATACAATGATCATGTGTGACAATATGACAGGCGCGGTTGTCACGCGTCGCGTCTCTGGGGCTCACGCGTCAAACACACCCTCCGACTCTGTCTTGATTGGCTACTACAATGTCCTTGTCTGACCCATTGTCAGCACTCCTCTTCTCTTCCATATCTCAGATACTGATAACGAAGATTCTAACAGTTCTGTCCCATCAAGTCCTCTCGCCCGCCACCCAACGACAGCGCTGCCTCTTTCCGACAAAACCCCAACCTTCGTGATAAATGCAGCCAACAAAACATACAAACACCAATACGCGAACATTTACTTCGCACGACTGCGCATATTGAGAGAGTTTGTCCAAAAAGAAGCGCAGAAACGCTGGAAAGATGTTGCTGGTAAGTCCAAAACTCAGACCGTAATCTTGGCGAATGTGGTGTATATGCCGGATATATCTGAACATCGCTCACAGGGTCTCCAAAGCTCGTTCCTCGGGTGCTAGATGTGATCAAAGGACAACTATGTTTTGTCATTGGAACTGTGTACCTAGACATGCCGCTGAAACCAAATGTTTTGGAAGACATTGGGAGAGATGTATGTTGTTTGATGTATGTTTTTTTTGCGACATTGAAGTCTCTGTGGCTCTAGCGCTCCATCCCTGCACCGCCTCCGAGAGAAAAAATCTACTCTCCAGATGACATTGTCACACTCGAGGACGAGTCTGGCCGCATTCAGCTTGTCGGTGACCGATTGAAGAAGGCCCAACTGTTGACAGGGGTAATTGCAGGAGCCTTAGGGATGGAAACAAGTAGCGGTGAATTTGAAGTCATAGATCTATGTTTTGCTGAGATGCCCCCTCAGCATGAAGGCGAGGGGACAGAGCAAGATGAGATGGCCATAGACGGTGTGGACAAACGCCACTTTATTTTTTCGTGGATTAACCTCAGAATGCTGCAGAAAAGCCTTCCGCGGCATCGCAGTCGCCAGAGGATTTTGTCGCATTTGTGTCTGGACTGGACATAGGCTCGCCCACTCCATCGGATGCACAGATACAGACGCTTGTGGAATATCTCACAGGAGAGAGTGGTGGGCAGAATGATAAAATTTCAGCCTCACAGATTACGCGGCTTGTTGTTCTCGGTAACTCACTCGCACCAATCGGGGCTACAGGCCCAGTGGACGATGGAGAAAAAGAAACTGAGAAAAGGCCTGTCAGTCGTCATTCTTCCTAATCCTCGAATGTCAGCCATCACTTGACTTCTCACGATCTTCTCTCAGCGCCGATACGGATACGACTCTGCGTCGTTCTCCCCACACCCAATCCTCCACCTCTCCTCGCACCTCCATGACCTCGCATCATCAATGCCCATCCATCTCCTTCCAGGGGCCTCCGACCCCTCAGGCACTATCCTACCGCAACAAAGTTTCCCTCGAGCTATGTTCGGAGCTGCCTCCACTTATGCCACGTTCACCTGCGAGACAAACCCTACGTATATACACCTTGCTTCAGGGGCTCAAGATTCTTTGGAAGACTTGAAGAAAGCAGGACAACCTTTACCGCGCAGCCGCCTGATTCTGGCTACGTCTGGACAGCCATTAGACGACATGTTCAAATACTTACCAAGTCCACCGGCCACACGATTAAGCATTGCAGAATCGACCTTGCGATGGCGACACGTCGCTCCGACGGCACCAGACACACTCTGGTGTCATCCCTACTTCACTACAGATCCATTCATTCTTACTGAAACGCCCGACATCTACGCCATCGGTTGCCAGCCACGATTTTCGACGCGTCTCGTCAAACAGAACTCACGGAAGTGTAGAATCATTCTCGTGCCAGGATTCGCGGAGACAGGAGTGCTGGTGCTGGTAAGCTTGAAGACGCTTAATACGAGGATTGTCAAATTCTCTGTTGAGGGTATGAACCTAGGCATCTCATCAGAGAGCCAATGATCAAGTTTTGTATGTCCTTGCCATGCTTTCGCACGCGCGTTGATGAATCAGGGATTACTTAGCAGGGTTTTTTTTGTAATGATCAGTTATTCTTTGAGTGACGGCATCGATCATTGGAACCGGACCAAGTGCGCTACACAGTCCCAGCTTGATCCTTTGTTGTTGTCTAGTGCAAGGTACGTCAACTTATCTCCTGTGTTTTTCACATTTTCTCGCAACCGTCAGAGTGATGCACTTGCAAGACAATGCACTCAGATCGATGGGTCAGGATTTCATGTGATGCCAACCACGTGTACTACTGTCGCTCCACATTCTTTCCTCTCCTTCACTGTCAATCATGTTTGGTGTCAGACAGACTTGAGGACAGCGGATTCCTGATTCCGTCCTACGGTGATCTCGGGATAGCGGTGCCTGACTTCAAAAGTTCACACCTAGCCTGGATGGGGAGAGATGTTCTCAGGGTATGTGTTACTTTTACCATTGCATGTCCCGGGTGCAATTCGCTAGTGCAAGGTGGAGTGCAAGGTCTTGCATAACAGTCATATCAGTAGTCGAACCCGCGTTCCCACACGCTATTTGAACGCGTTTGACTGCGGAAATCCATCTTTTGGGGCTCGTAGAATCCCCTCGGGCGGGATACAAGTGGGTCTTCCCACATTGATTTTGTCCTCGGAAATGGAGTGCCTGTCTCAAAGCTTCCCGGTGTTGACCTTTGCGCAGGCACCGGGTCTAGTGATTATTGCTTTGCTGGCTCGGGCACCATTTTGCAGGGATGGCCTTGCATCTGGAAGCGTACCAAATGAGTGAGTGTCAGTCACATATTCCAGGTCTTTGAGAACACGATCCCAGGATAACTCCAGAAATGCAATCTGTGCTCGTGACAAGCACTGCTTTTCTTTCTGGAAAACAATTGCCGCGTCTGATATGATGATGAATTCCATTGTCGAGAGAAAATACCCTCGACGTGCGAACCTAAAGCCCATTCTCGGTTTCCCGCTTCGACGGCGCCAAGATCTTGGCTCATTGCTTTGCTTCTCGTTCGCCTCCCTGCACCCTCCGTGTCCTCGACGAGCCCTCTTCCGGTCGGCAACCTGTTGTCTCCACTAATCAAGCACCGTGTGTTGTTGTTTCACAGCTTTCCCAGCAACATGTTGTTACTATTCTTCACACATTTCCGCAGCAAGGCATATGGTCTATTTTGGGTGCCTGCTCTTAAGTGTCTTACGCCTGGCAGCCCAGATTCACATCCCACCCTTTGAGACCCCCGCTTTCCCTTGGCTTTGCCGCGACTCCTGTTGACTCTAGAGCACCTGCATTTACAATGTTGATCACTGTCTTGACTAGTCTTTTGCTCTCTATCGTAGCAAACGCACAGATATACGGCCCGGCACCTGGTGGCAATACTGGAAACACCCCGACCGTTGCTGCTCCTGTTTCCGCGCCATCTGCGCCGCCAAGTACCACCAGTCAGATCAATGTACGTCTGCCCCTCTCTTCTCAGGAGTCGGTGTTGACAAGAGTATTTACAGGTTGACGTGGCCGCTGGTGGTAATTTCGTGTTCAATCCTAGTAACATCACAGCATCCAACGGGACGCTCATGACTTTCTTCTTCCCTGGGTTTGTCTGAGCATCTATGGACTGGCATTCATTTCGAGTGTGTCTAACCACAATATAGCGGTTCACTCGCCCATTCGGTTACTCAATCGTCATTCGATGATCCATGCACGTATCTTGCGGCCGCGAATGGGAGCTCTGGAGGGTTCGACTCCGGATTACAGACAGGTGTTCAATTTACCATCAACATCACAGACGACACGCAGCGTACGTCCATGTCCTGACAATGAGGAATGCCTGTTTTGAATCTTCTGTCACCCAGCTATCTGGTTCCACTGCAAACAAGTGAGCCATTGCGGTCTCGGCATGGTTGGGTACGTCGGGAGTAGTCCTCCTCCAATGATAAATCTAACTATTTTGACAGCTCGATCAACGCTCCCTCCACGGGTAACACGTTCTCCGCCTTCCAAGCTGCGGCTCTCAAAATCGGCGCGAACGAGGTCCAGGTGGGTCTCTTTTCCCTACGGAGAAGCAGCGGTCCTTCTCACCTTGCCTCCAGGAGTCGGACAGTGGGCCTGTGACAGGGGGTGTGGGCGCCATTGCCACGGCGACACCGGCCGCGACGGCTTCAGGGTCGAGCAGTGGATCATCTTCAGACGATACCCGCCTGGCGGTCAACGGGGTTTCTGCCTTGATCGCGGCAGCTGTGGCCCTGATGTTTGTGTGATAGATCTCTTGGATTGCACTCCCAGAACACGCAACTTGATCTGTTGTAAACCGTTGCTCATTGATCGAGATCTGGGAGACGAAACTCGTAGTGCATCCTGATGCAATGCTTTCGGTGGACCTCTTCTACGATACCAGTATGCACTAGGACAGACACCTTAAGGCTGAAGTTTACAATTTATTCAACGGTAGCGAATAGACCAGGATACATATGGAAGTGAATCATCAAGTCCGTACTTGTAGTGGTCGTCCTCACTGCTTACGCACTTGTCGCCTTTCAGCACACTTCGACCACCACGACTCGAACTCACGACTCAACGAACGCGCATCCACCGCACGGGACATGATTCGCACAGGTTCCATCCCAAAAGAATAGAAAAAATCATCGTCGTAGCATTGCAATTAGTCACCAAATCCCCTATGCATGCAAGATCCTAGTCGTCACAATACCCAAATACAGTTTACGAAATACAGCAAAAATCGAGTCTCGAGTCCAAAGCACAACAACAACTACAGCGCACGAGCCCCACCCGCGTAGAATAGATGATTAGCGAAATCCCGGCATAGATCTGTCCCGACGAGCAGAACGACAGCAACACCTGTCTGATCATGGCTTCAGCTCCTGTGACGAGCGCGTCGAGTGCGACGGCGCTGTGAGGCCTTGCTCCGCCGCGCGCACTGCAGCAACGAGGTCAAGATGGAAGAACGGCGTGTCGTCTGCGACCAGGCCCTCGCTCTCTTCTGACGAGGAGCCGTACCCGATAACTGATGGAGACTGAGGAGCATTTTTGACGTCCAGTGTCTCGACGTCGGTGGGCGAGTGCTGGGATGTGTGCGGCTCGTCGTAGCCGCCACGGTAAGGCACGACGGGCGCGATCTCGCGCGGTCCGGAGGATGCAGGCAGGCCGGTGCCGAATCCGCCTGCGACGAGTGCGCGGCGGATCCAGGGCGAGAGGATGGTCGCAAAGTGGAACTCGACGGGGCGGTCTGTCCACCGCTCCACTTCGTTTCGGGTATCAATGAGTGTCTGAATAGATGTAGTGTCGACTTGCGAACTGTGCACACAGACGGTCAGTGTTCTGCGTCTCGGGCTGATGGTCGAAGGGGTAGACTTACACAGTGGAGAAATCCAGTACGATGGCGCGGAGTAATGGTTTGGCGTTGTTCTCTTCCTGCTCTGCAACGGCACCCCGCGCGGGGCCTGGATCGTTCCATGGACGGTCGTGCAGCTTGATGGTGCTCATATCTATGCCCCTCTTGGTGTGTTCCTTGACGTAGTCCACCAGGGCCGAGTTGGCAATAGAGCAATTCGGGTAGAGGAAGCTCTCCTCGAAGCGATAGACAATGACGCCGGGAAGGGGAGGGTCGACTTTCACTTGGGAGTTGATGATTCCGTTGGTCTTGAGAGGAACGAAGATGTCGCGAGATTCTTTAGATTGCTCAGCTTGGATTTTGACCCGCCCAAGAAAGTATCCACGCGGGTGAGCGATGCGGACAAGCAAGAGGGCGAGAGAGGCACAGATGGAGGTATAGATGCCGTTTTCGATAGAGGAGAAGACCGTGATGAGGACAGCGGCAGCCCAGATGATGAACTCGAGAGGCGAGACACGCCAGAAGGAGTATACCTGAGTGGGCTTCGCGACGAGGTCAGCGACGGCATGAATAATGACAGCACTCAGAGCCGCGTTCGGGATCCAGTAAAAGGCCGATGTAAGACCGTAAAGCGCGACGACCACAACAATGGCGCTGATAATACCCGCGGCAGGGGTCCGCACGCCAGACTTGGACTTGAGGGCAGAACGGGAGAAAGATCCAGTAGCAGGGTATGCATTGAAACATGAGCCTATCGTATTAGTGACGCCGATAGCGATCAGCTCTTGGTTCGGGTCGATTTTGTATCCATTCAGTCTTCCAAATGCTAGACACGTTGAAGCGGTCAGCGTGAGGTGAAATGAAGAATCAGGAACCCAAACTCACATTTAGAGATAGCGATATGCTCCAGCAAAAGAATGATAGTTGCTACTGGGAGCTTTCCTGCGAGAGCACTGAGGAGTGCGCGTTCAATCACGGGCTGGCCGACATGCTGGAAGCCTCGGGGAACGGTCTGGATGATTTTGATGGGGTATTTGCCTTTCGCGTTTTTGCGATGGCGGACGTATAACCACGCCGCGATGGTGAGGACGACGATCACGAAGGCGTTTCTGAGCACGGATATGAAGAAGAATACGCGCGCTGACATAGAGATGTCAGTTTGCATTCCACGAAAAGCTAATCTATTTGACAAACCTCTTCTGGGGTATCGCCTCGAGAAGTAGTCACAGAGTATGCGGATGGCGTATAGCCCGAAAAGAGCAGGGAGGCCGAATGCTGCATCCTTGGTTGTTCCAGGCAGTCCCTTCAGGGTATTGATGATAACCTTGTATGTTGCGGCCCGAGTACTGATGAAGGGTAAGTTCAAGTTGAAAGGTCGATATGACCATCGAAACACTCACTCGAATCCGGTGATACCCATCAAGCCCGGCACTTGACCAGCAGCAATGCTGATCGCAGAGCCAGTCATGAAACCGCTCACGGCGGGCGCAGGAATGAACTCGACTATCCAGCCCAAGCGCAGGAGGCCGAGGCCCAGAACAATAAAACCGCAGATGAAAGCAACTGTCGTCGCGATCTGCGGAGATGACCATACATCAGGGTGAGCTGCATTGACATCCCTGATGATTTGGGAGACGGTCAAGGACATGACAGCGACGGGGCCAATGGAAACATCTTTCGACGTAGCGAACAACTGTGCCGAGAGTGTCAGTCGAACAACAATTTGCGAAAGGTACAATACTAACGCAGTAGATGGCGACTCCGACGAATGCCGAGTATAGACCGTATTGAGGCTCCAGTGTAGCGATCTATGCCGAAGACGAGCATGAACAAACGCCGAATCCGCTTATAGACAAGACTTGGTCACACCTGAGCATATGACATGCTCTGCGGCACCAGTACCATACCCACGGTAAGGCCGGCAATGACGTCGCCCGTCAACCATCCAAGGTCTAGAGGAATGATAAGCACGAAGGAAATGGGACGGTAGAAAAAATCGCATACTGTATCTAGTGATCCATCCGAGGATGGGGAACAAGCGCTTGAAGTAGTTGATCGTCTGGCGAGGTATGTCAGGAAAAGAACAGATGGGGAAAGGAAGGACCTACCTCTCGCTTGGGATCTTTGGAGAGGTTGTTGACCCAGTCTTTTGAAGAGATGACCGAGACGCGCTCCTCTGGGTAGCCGATGACGCGCTTTCCGAAGCTCTTCACCGCCGTAGCCATTGTGCAGGATACGAGGAGAGACGGGATGGGGAAAGGGCGGAGCAAAGCTGCAGGAAAGAGCGGCAAGATCTTGGTTTTAAGTCTGGAGTGGCTAGACAGGATTAGGGCATATACGTGATGATGCCTTGATTCGTGATCTCAGGGCCAGTGCCTGTCCGATGTACGGTTGAGGAAATTTTATGTAGCGCGCAGCGGTGTCGGGTATGAAGCACGCAAACAAGCGCGGGTTGGAGACTCGACGGTTCGGTGACGGGTTGGTCCGTGATTGATATACGAGAAGGGTCTAAGAGAGGAGAAGCGAACGGGGATGGAGAAGGACGCGCAAATGGATGACATCGATGCCGAAAATTTGACCGCAATGTCGAAGACATCCTCGAGCACGCAATCCTCCCAGAAATTGACGTGCAATTAGCACGACGCGGAGTTTCAAATCAGGTGGATTGTCCCAATCAGGAAGGTGAGGTGGATGGCTCTATAACCTCTGAGCCTCTCATGCTTTCAACCTGCAGAACGGAAGACGATCGAATGGCATCGACCGCTGAAGACGATTGAGCATCTTGCCTGCATGAACGTCGCCACAGACAGACCAGAAAGTCGGTTTCGGCCACTCAACGCCCGAACAACGCACGATCGCGATTTCAGTACACGCAGGCTGGCCGGTCCCGATCCCTGCGAATCGACCGAGATCTATTCTGCAGCACGCCGACACATCGGATACTTTGTTTGGCCACAGCAAGGAACAGGTCTGCGCTACCTAAAACAGTTGGAACAACTTTCATGTGTGGGCCTCTATGGTCATCTTCAACAAATCATTCTGACAGCGACAGAATGTACCTCGAGTATCTGCAGGCCCCTGCCCAATCACCCATCCATCTTGGTAGAGAACATCGCTCGTCGAAGGGCAGCAGTGCTTCGCTTGCTTTCAGAATTGAGAACCATCATAATTCTGGTATTTGGAGTATCTGCCTTTATAGCGTCGACGACGTCTGTTGGATGATCTATACCTCCTACGATCGAAGGAAAAGATCCAAACCCAGAGGGTGCAGGCACTCAAAGCACAGGGACACCAAAATCGCTGGCGTGATTGAATGGACTGTGAACAGATACGTGATTCAATAATGATGAGATGTACATACCCTCACCCTCCCGTTTTCAATGAGTGCGATTGGGGTCTGAAGAATGGAATGAGGTACGCACCGTCGCTGAAGGTAAACCGAGGCCAGCAAAGGGGGATCGTTCCAATGAAAACTCGGACTTCGGCGTATATAGAAGCTTGTAGGTGTTGGTGGAAGATGCGCCCGAATTGGGATTCTCAAATAGCATTTAACTCGATGGATTTTGACTGTTCCGAGAATAGATCGCACAGCAGGACAACGCCCAAATGGCGCCATGTTCTCGCAAGACTGGATTCAGAAGATTGTGATCAGTGATACGGCGAGCGCCAAGTGTGGGAATGAGCGCTTTCGTGAGCAGACGAGCACACATATAGCCTCGTCGACAAACAACAAAACTCACAAGTCCGAGTTTTGAGCTGGAACCGCCATGAAGCAGCACACATGAAAATCGGAATCATCAAGACACGTACCTTTGGGTGAGCTGGAAAAATCTCGACCTGTACAGCCTCATCTCATCTCGAAGCTCACTGCAATATTTGGAAGTGTTGGATTCTTTGATTCTGACTGCGCAGAAGAACTGAGTGCCAACGGATGTAAACGTCCATCAGGCACTGCCGTGCCTGATATTATGTAGTGAAGTAAGAGATCTCTACCTACCAAGCATGGCATCCTCGCCATTTGAGAGCGCATGTATCTATATGTTCAGGAAACAAACGTGAATATAAATTGTCTGAGGATGTCTGGAGAGGCGCATGCCGTTGCCGGACGATGCGGGGTCGAAGCACTGGCAAGAGACGGCAAAGATGATGGGGCCAAGAAAGGCAGGTGTGCTTGTCATGGTCTGCCACCGATAACTTACTGGAACACATCACGACCGTCGACACGAACATAACCATCATCTCACCCGCTACCCTCCCTCTCCTTTAATCCTTCGATTCTAACGTATAGAATGACGACGCCTCTAAAATCGGTGCCCCTCGTGGCGCCAGGCCATACGCGTCCCGTCACACATCTTTCCTTCTCCGCCCTCCAAGACGACGGCACCTACCTCCTCATTTCCAGCTGCAAGGATGGGAATCCGATGCTGCGAGAATGGACGGGGGACTGGATTGGCACGTTTGTGGGACACAAGGGCGCCGTGTGGTCCACCAAGCTCAGCCCGGATGCGTCGCGGGCGGCGTCAGGGAGTGCTGACTTCACTGCGTGAGTCTCCCGTGACACGATGCTCCCGGGGGGGCCTCATGCGGACATCTCGTACTGAATATGCCTCGATATGCTCAGTAAGATCTGGGACTCGTACACGGGCAACCCGCTGCACTCTTTTCCGCATAACCACATCGTCCGCAGCGTCGCGATTTCTCCGATGTCGGGCCATCTGCTCACCGGCGGACAAGAGAAAAAGGCGCGCATCTTCGACCTCGGTCGGCCAGATGCGGAGCCGGATGTTCTCGTCGAGAGCGGCTCGGTGTCGTCCCACGACGGCACGGTCAAGAGCGTCGTCTGGGTCGGCGAGCACACCGGCGTCACCGCTGGCGAGGACGGCAAGATTAAGTGAGTGGTGCGCCTCTCCTGCAAAGCCCCGGGGCTGTCGGTAACCGTCGGCATTATCCTTCGCGATCGGATCAGGTGGTGGGACCTGCGCACGCGCAAGTTGACGACGAGCCTCTCGTTCCCGAGCTCTATAACGTCGATGGAGCTCTCTCCGCAGACGAACCGCCTCGTCGTCACCTCGGGGAAGACCGTCGCGTTCTTGCCGTCGCTACCCACCGGCGCAGCCACACATAGCCTGACCCTCCCATACGCGCCGTCGTCCGCGTCTATCCACCCGATCCTACAGGATCGGTTCGTCACGGGTAGTCTGACGGACGAGTGGGTGCGAGTGCATGGCATCGACGGCGAAGAGCGGGAGGTGCTCAAGGGGCACCATGGCCCTGTGCACTGCGTCGAGTTCAGTCCTGACGGAGAGCTGTATGCCAGTGGAAGCGGTAAGTCTCGTCGCTCTCGAATAATCATTTCAGCTGCTGATCGTTGCTCTGTGCCTGCGTGATTTTGTATCTGTAGAGGATGGTACGTCAGCGTGCTTACTTCGTTTGTATGCTCTAGCTCACTCTCTTTCCAGGCACTATTCGTTTGTGGCAGACCACGCCAGGAAAATCTTATGGCCTTTGGCAAGGCCAGACCAACGGCGGCTGAACGTTGTTTGCCCGCCGCAGTACTCAACTCTCGTTGTTGTTCGTTCTGAAGTAGAATGCTGTCGTCACTTATTATCTGCTGCTGTTATTCGGTTTGTGTCTAGTTTGGTATATGGAGGTATCAATTTCCAGTGTCTATGAATTAGTATTCCTGGTCGACATGCGATACTCAGCACGAATACACATGTAAGAACACTGCTTCCTTTATGGGGTTATGCGGAAAATTTACTGGAGGTCAATCTTTTCATTGATGGTTCACACACTGCTAATGACATTGATGACATTGGGTTTCAAGCTGACCATCATCCGGAAACTCACATGTCTCTCGTGCTAGGTTCTAGAATAGCGTTAGAAGACCTGCCTAGGTCAAGATCCTTTCAAGCTCACGATCATTCTCAAGAACAAGGGAACGTAGCAATCGGAAGCTCGAACCCCGTGTCTGTATAACCACCGAAACATCCCTTGAAAGAGACTTGTCTCTAAAAGAGCGAGCGACATATGGGCGCTTGGGGGGCTGGATGATTAAATAGCAAGATCCATGCGGGACACAAAGTACAGTGCCGTGACAATCTTTCTCAAAATACAAAAAACCAAGGTCCTCAACGGCGTGAACGGGAAACCGGCAGCGACGCATCTATCGCGAGAAGACCGCAAGTGGAAGAGCACTCCTGGCATGGCCTCCCTAGTCTCTCGACCACTCTGCCAACCTGCCCTCCGGCCGACCTATCGATCGATTTGGACCCCACCGCCCCACTGACTCACTTGCTCGGGCCCGCGCCAGGTGTACGATACGCGCTTCGCAGAACTAACTGTGTACTATCCTGTTTCAGCTGGGCTATCCGTTTGATGAGCGCAGTGAATTTCGCTTTCCTCTGTGGGGTATGTAGATAGGGCAGGAAGTTGTGGATGCACTCTCGCGTCGGAATGGAGGGGTGCTCGCGCAGAAAGTCGACCACGGCGCTGTCCTCGAGCTCTAGAAACTTGCCGTCCGGGCCGACGGCGGGCGGGGGGTGCGGCTTGGACTTTTTGTTCTTGTGCTGGCCTGCGGCGGAGTCGTCCGTCGCCTTGCGCTTCTTGCTCGGTTTGATGGGGTGGGCGGCCGGCGTGATCGTGGATGGGGTGGTGAGGGGCGCGGTGACGGGGCTGGTGGCGCGGCTGCCTGCAGACGTGCCGTTCGGGGCTTGGGACGACGAGGCCGCCGGGCTGGTGGCGCGAACTGGCGCGCTGGTGACCACCGCAGACGACTGCGCCAAGGGGCTCGTTGCTCGACCGCCGTTCCCGAGACGGTTGGGTTTAGGGGCCTTGGGGCTCGTCGCACGCTTCGCGACGACTACATGGCCGCCGTGGCTAGGCACGGGGGACGTCGCCCGGGAGTTTGATGTGGATGGGACGGAGGGTTGTGCAGGTGCTGCAGTGGGCTGCGAGGGTGGCCGCGAGGCTGTAGGGGTCGCTCGCGATGGCAGGGGTTGAGACATAACGGCGGGCTCGTTCGTGACAATAGCTTCTTCCTCTTCTTCCTCCTCCTCTTCATCCTGTATGTGGGGGGGATGAGTGAGTGTAAGCTCGATAAACATACCATACTGACGTCGTTTTTGTACGGATTAAAGAGCCCGTCGTCGTCGTCGTCGTCGTTATCTCCGTGCTTGTTGACAAGTTTATTCAGAGCCTTGCCGGCCTTACTGAGCTCAAAGTCTTCTTCGTCGTCCGATTCATCGATGTGACCTTCTCGCTGTTTGTTGGCACTTATATACTCCCGCTGGAGCCGTTCCTGAAGACCACGACGCTATAGCTATAGAACACCGGATCAAGAAGAAATGACGCACCTCTAATTCCTTTGTGAGGTCGTCTTCCTCCTCCTCGACGTTCATCTTTTCCTCGTCATCCTGGAAGTCCTCGGCAAACAGCATCTCATCGTAGCTGCCCTCCGCCCCGTTGTCTTTCCTCTTCCGCGCCCCGCCCTCGTCGTCGTCGTCTCCAAAGAGCGTGTCGGACCCCTTGTCGACCGTCCGGAGTTGGCGACCGCCAGGACCGAGACTTTGCCCCACAGTCATGCCATCGTCCGGTTCACCCTTGATCGTCGCGGCAGTCGCAGCGGAGGGGCCTTGTCCGTTGTGCTTCAGCAGCCAACGAATGGGGTCTTTATTTTGGTTGATCCGCGCCATCTACGCGCAACGCGGGAGCTCAGGCTGTATTGTAGCAGCAAGGGCGCCACACTCACCAGCGACTCTGCCTCTTCCAGGCTCGGAATATAGTGGTTCGGCTTCTTCTGGAACTTGTACCAGCGATGGGCCGGAACGAACTTGAATGTGTTGTTCGACGCGGGCATGAAGAACGCCTGGGTCTCGGCCTTGACGACCTCCTCCATCGCCCCAACCCATATCTCGCTGCCGCTGGCGTCCTCCAGCACCCACGGATAGCGCTCCTCCTTGCGCAACTGCCTGATCTCCTCCGCGACCTTGAACACCTGCTTCGTCTTCTTCTGGAACTTCTTCTTCGGCGCCTGGGTCTTATCCTTCCCCTTGTCCCGCCCGTTCGTGGAGGACGAGCCGTCGGCGTGGATCGGCCTGCCCTCCGCGTCAACCATGACCATCCGCCCATCCATCCCGATCACGGGCTTACCGTCGGGCCCCAGCATGGGCCCGACGGCCTTGGCCTGGGGCACGCCGTCGTCTGCGGCGCCGGCCGAGCGGCGCAGGTCCTTGCGGTTGAGCTTGACGGGGGCGGCCCACTTGAGGATGTCGACCTGCTTGCGCGAGTCGAACTTCATCACGTCGTATTTCCAGCCGTTGAGTGCGGACGAGACGAGCTTGAACTCGGTGTACGGGCCCTCGGGGAGGGCGGCCGCGTCGTCGTCGTCATCTGGCTTCGGCGGGGGCCTGGCCACCGCGGGGCGGGGGCGTTTGGGGGGCGAGGGCTGCGGGGACGGGGCTGCGCCGTTTGCCTTTTTCTTCTTGGGGTGGAAGAGGAGGTTCATGGAGGGAGGGGCCATGGTGGTAGGGAGGAGAGTGCCGGTGGCGTGTGCGCCACTGCACAGACAATGGACTCGTAATAGCAGACTCGAGAATGTGGCGGACCAGGTGCACGTGATGCGCGTGTAGAGATATGACGCGGGCTCTCGGAACAAGGTGCTCGTTCTCCGTCTCGAGCTCCTCGCATGACTCCAAGACCTCTTCGCTCAATACCAGCACCAGCACCAGCACCGTAGAACAACCCCGCGATGCCAGCCAAGTCGCAGCAGCCGCTGCCCCCGCGCTCGCCGTCCCCGCCGTCGCAGACACACCACCACTCGCACTTCCTCCACGCCGTGCCGACGCCCGCGCTGCTCCAGTCCGTCGCGGGCGCCGCGCACTACTCGGGCGTCGACCCCGTCAAGGAGCGGAGCATCGCCACGCGGCGCATGAACTCCCTCGAGCACGACCGCGGGCGCGCGGGGCCCAAGCGGCACAGCAGCGCGGTCGACGAGGGCGCAGACCACCGCGCCGTCGTCGACGATCTGAAGGAGGTGCGTGGCGGCGCTCCCTCGCGGCGCAGACGATCCCAGACCTGAGGCGCGCCGCGCGCAGCTGTACGAATGCCGGCCGACGACGGAGATACTCGAGAGGAGGTGGAGGCGGGATGCGTCGTTCGAAGTGTGTCATTTCCGTCCTCGAGCGTCTCGTAAGCCAGCTGACGCGGAGGCAGCATCCGCTCGCGAGGTGCAAGGGCCTCAACGAGATCGCTTCGCAGGCATGTCCCTCTCGCTATGTACTGCAGTGCACCATTAACGTATGCGCGTCGAATCAGTGGTTTGCTTTGGTACGTTTTTTTTTCACGAGCCGTCGCCAGGAACGAATTCACCGACGTGCGCGGCACGCACGCAGACTAGGATCGTGTCCTCGTCGACGACCCTCGGGCGCCGCGTCCTCGCGTCGACCGACTCGCCCAACCGCGTCATATTCTGGCAAAAACAAGAATACGTGGTACGCATCACGGGATCGAAGAAGGTCCGTGTCACCGCTGCCATCATCCCCATCATCCCCTCATCCCCGTCACCCCTTCCTCTCTTCCCTCAATGACGTCGCTCACGCACGCGCACCAGGTGATCGAGTCGATCGTCGTCGTCGACCTCGACGAGGCCGAGAAGATCGTCCGCGTCGTCGACCAGTGGCACGGCAAGGACCTCCCGACGGCTGGGGCGCGCACTTCTTCCGCCGGCTCAACGCCAAAGCCATCCCGTGGGTCCCGTGGCTCGGGAGCGTCCCCAGGGACGACCCGCGCGGGGGCCGCGGCTGAGCCCGCACGACGCATCGCGCGCGCGCGCGCAGCATATGCCAGCACATGCGTTGACGGCGCTTTATCGGGAACGTGGGGTTCTTTGTTTTATCTATCGGGGTGGTGTCGTCATTATTGTTGTTTTTTGCTGTTGTTTGTAACACCACGATCTACTTATGTCTGCTATCGGCGTCCATATTAGCTGTTTCTGCGCGTCACCGATCGTTTGCGGAAGGGAGGGGCACGCGGTTCCATTACTGTGCTCATACCATGTATCACTACTACTTACACGAACATCCCTACCTTTGAGGGCGAACGGGACGTAATCTACAATCCCCAAGTAAATCGCTTGAATTTCCTCGGTGGATGTATGCGGCATCGACGGTGACGTCCGTCGAGGGCGGCGGGAGGAAAGCGGAGGGAAGCGCGCCAGGTGACCGCTCATGGGGTCGGCGCGCGGACGGCGCGCGGCGAGCGAGAAGGCGGATAACGTACGAGTACTGCGCGCGGGAGTGTGTGTGTGCTCGGCACTCTCGAGAGCGCTCGCGAGCTCGTCGCCAGCGCGAGCACGAGCGCGTCGCGCTGCTTGATCGAGCGCGCGCTCCAGGTGTCGCGCAGAGCGCAGCCGCCGCCCGCACAGTACAGTACATGCGCGTTCGACATAGGCGCAGGCGCAGGCGCCGAGCGAAGAACCAACGAAGAGCGACGCCGATCTCGTCCGCCGCGTCAGCTGGCCCTCCAGGACGCACCGTGACCCGCGACCCACAGAGCAGCCGGCGGGACGCCCGCCGACCCGAACCCTACTCGAGCCCACGCAGGACACGGGAACAAACATGGGACACGGGGGCGCAAGTCTAGGCCGCAGGGCGCTGTGGGTCGTCCTTATACAGCTGCATGCAGCCGGGATACATATAGACATAGGGGCGAGGCCCCCCCCGCAGAGCCACACCCACCCAGGAGCGACGAGCGAGCAATATGCTGCTCTCTGTCAGAAACGCCCTACCGCGCCGCCTCGCGCCCCTCGCCAGCGCCACACGCACCCGCGCCGCAGCCCCTCTCGCAAGACACTTCACCACCACCCGCCCCACCCCCACTTCCTCCGCCGACAAGACCCCACCCGCACGCCCCACCGCGCCCACCTTCCCGCCCGCCCCGCGCGGCGTCGCCCTCGCTCTCGCCGCGCAGACGGACGGACGCATCGTCCCGCGCGCGCGCCTGCGCGACGAGTTCGCGCTCGCGGGGCGCGTCGCGCTCGTCTCGGGCGCGAACCGCGGGCTCGGGCTCGAGATGGCGCTCGCGCTCGCGGAGGCGGGCGCGCGGGCGGTGTACTGCGTCGACTTGCCCGCGGCGCCGGGGGCGGAGTGGGAGGCGGTGGCGGAGTACGTTAGGCGGATGGGCGCGGGCGAAGGCGAAGGCGAAGGCAAAGGGGAGGGGGAGGGGACAAGGATGGAGTACGTGTGTGCGGATGTGACGGACCAGGCGCGGATGTGGGCGGTTGGGAGGGAGATCGGGGATCGGGAGGGGCGGATGGACGTGTGCGTTGCTGCGGCGGGGATACTGAGGGAGCATACGGACTGCTTGGAGTACCCCGCGGAGCAGTTCCGCCAGGTGCGTGCGCTGCGTTGCGTGAGTGAGTAAGTGCGGGGGCGTTGGCTGACAGGGAGGGGCGGGGCGGGTAGGTGTTTGACGTGAACGCGAACGGGGTGCTGTTTACGGCGCAGGCGGCGGGGCGGCAGATGGTGCGGTTCGGGAACGCGGGGAGCATCATCCTGATCGCGTCGATGAGCGGGAGCATCACGAACAAGGTGCGTGCGTTTGGGCGTGCGTGCGTGCGTGCGAACGTGCTTATCAGGCGCCCGCGCTGGGCGTCCGGCCTCTTTCTCGCGCGCGGGTGCTGACGATGATCGCCGGGGCAGGACCACGCGTGGGTGTCGTACAACAGCTCCAAGTCGGCGGTGCTGCAGATGGGACGGAGCATGGCGTGCGAGCTGGGGGCGAAGGGCATCCGGGTGAACACGCTCTCGCCAGGGCACATCTACACATCGTGAGTGAGCTCGCCGCTGGGCCTGCGGGCATCGGGTGGGAAGCGACAGGGGCAACAGACGCGCTGACGCCGGACCGTGACTGCGTGTTGTGCGATTTTTTGCAAACGCGGGTGGTGCAGGATGACTGCGGCGTACTTGGACAAGCAGCCGGAGCTGTTCGCGAAGTGGTCGCAGTCGAACCCGCTGGGGCGGCTGGGGCGACCGGACGAGCTGCGGGGGGTTGTTGCGTGGCTGGGGTCGGACGCGTCGACGTTCTGCACGGGGAGCGAGTGAGTGTTCGTGTTCCGGGCCGAGTGCGGGCGTGAAGCTGACGGTGTGTTGACATGTGTGCCGGGAAGCATCATCGTGAGCGGAGGGCACCATTCGTGGTGAGGCAGGGGGGGCAGGGGGTGGGAATGCAGGCGTGTACTAATAGGATAGATAGGATGTGTTGATATGTTGGGACGCCGGGAGCGCAGCGATGTGTGTATTTGTGAGGAAATGGCATGTGATCTGTGCGAGGATGGGAAAGACCGAGAAAGCCGGGCGGGGCTGAGAGGTTACTTAGGATGGGAGAGTGTGGACGGGGGCGCGCAGCAGCAACGATGGACCGAGCTCGACACGCAGGGCGGCCGTGTCACGCCGAGAGCGCCAGGCCCCGCGCAGGCGAGGGAGCTTGGGCGTGACTGGGTGTGTGACGAGGGCTGAGATGGGATCGAAGAGCCGCAGCGCAGCGACTGCGCACCGCAGCCAATGCACGGGATCGCTATACCCCGCCAGCCCTCCTCTCTCTTTCTTTCCCGTCCATCCTCTTCCCTCCTACCCACAATGGCTTCCGCTCCCAGAAAGCACAAGGATCCCGACCCTCAATCCAACCTCGCCGACAGGATCTTCGCCATCAAGCGCAAGAACGCGGTGTGCGTACTTCTCTCGCTCTCGCTCTCCCCCCGTGCCCGAACTCACGAACCCACCCCCATCGCTGCCCCATCCAGCCCCCTACGCACGCGCGAGCGCACAGAGCGCCCCTCCCCCGCACCGCTCACAGCAGCCCCGCCACCGCCCCCGTCCCCCTCCCCGACATCCCCGCGCAAACCCCACCCCGCCCACCGCTCCCCACAGCGCACCGTCCCCCACCCAGACGACAGCGCAGACGACTTCTCCAGACGCCTCACCATCTCCGGGCCCTCCCGCATCTCCCCGCACCCCCACTCCGCCAAGCAGCAGAAGCTCTTCAACCACCAGACAGACGACATCCCCATGCGCCGCCCCGCGGACACAGATCCCATCTCCGACGCCACCAGCTCCTCCTACGCACCCAGGGCCCCCTCAAAGCCCTCCCACCCCCCACGCGACCAGCCCCACCCAGGCAGGCTCTACGATCCCCGCCGCGACGATCCCGTCCGCTTCGCCGCCCAGGCACGCAAGCCCCCCCCACCCCCCTCAAAGTCCTCGCGCGACATCGTCTCCGTCTCCTCCGCCTCCTCCTACACCCCCTCCGTCATCTCCTCCAGCTTCACCCTCTCCTCCAACACAACCGACGACTCCTCCAACCCCTCCATCTTCGACCGCAAGTCCCGCGACGAGTCAAAGACCACCGCCTTTTCCGCCCAGCTCAAAAAACTCTACCGCGACATCTCCGCACTCGAGGCAAAGATCTTGCGCGACGAGCCAGACGACCCCGCCTCCGAGGCACGCCTCGTCCTCCGCCCCGCCCCAGAGCCAAGGGGCGACGACGCAGAGTCCCTGCGATGGCAGAAGCGCATCGAGGATCACAAGTCGTGCGTCCCTCTCTTTCTCTTTTTGACTTGAGGCCATGTGAACGAACCCCCTTTGACAGCCTCGCCGAGATGATGCACAACCTCCTCGAGATCTCCCTCGCCCCCACCGTCCCAGTCTCCCTCCGCAGCATCCCCGAAAAATACAACATCGTCATCCGCCTCTGGAGCCACGCCTTCCACCGCCTCCTCGAGAACCTCCGCCGCTTCTCCCTCTCCTCCCAGGTCGCCATGGAGCACCTCCAGGAGTTCATCTACTACGCCTACACCTTTTACAGCGGCCTCTTCGAGGAGCGCACCCTCGACACCTTCAAGATCAACTGGCTCGAGGCCCTCGGCGACCTCGCCCGCTATCGCATGGCCATCGCCGGCCTCATCGCCACCGAGGCCGCGCCCCCGTCCTCCCTCGCCGCCATCCTCACCGTCGCCCAGCCCTCCCCCGAGTCCACCGACGCCCAGGTGTCCGCCGCGGTGAGCTCCGTCAGCCGGCAGCCCTTTCCCCGCATCGACGACTCGCCGAGTCCGAGCGTGGGCATCGCCGCCGCGCGCAAGCTCGAGCTCGAGCCCGAGAAGGAGCGCTGGAGGACCATCGCCAGGGAGTGGTACGCGGCGGGCGTGCAGGACAAGCCGGGCATCGGGAAGCTGCACCACCACCTCGGCCTCCTCAGCCGCGAAGTCGAAGGCGAGGAGCTGCGCGGGCTGTACCACTTTGTGAAAAGGTCAGTCTCTTCCTTCCCCGCGGTCCTGGCTCCCTCCGCTCTGCGCCCCCTGACGCACGTTCATGACCAGCATGATCATCCTCCACCCGTTCACGACCTCGCGCGAGTCCGTGCTCCCCCTGTGGTCGCCCGCGGCGCAGGCGCGGCGCGGCGCGCCGGACGCGTGCGCGCTCGACCTGTTCGTGTACCTGCACGGCATGCTCTTCACGAACATTCAGCTCGACGACTTTGCGCCGACGCTCGGCCGCCTCGTCGAGCGCCTCGCGATCGAGGACCCGCAGGCGCGCGAGTGGACGATGATGGCCGCCGTCAACGTCGGCGCCATCCTCGAGTACGGCCGCCCGGCCGGCACCCTGCGCCGCACGGGCGCGGTCGGCCAGCAGGAGCGGCCCGCCGCGGGCCCCCTCCTCGCCAAGATGAAGCTCGCGCGGAAGCTCGCGGCCGGCGCCGGCGCGGAGGAGAAGATGGACGTCGACGGGGAGACCCAGCAACAGCAGCCGTCGCCCTCGCTCTCGGACGCGTCGGCGTCGACGGAGCCGCTGCCCGCGTTCAGCATGGCGCTGCAGCTGACGTTCGCGATGCTCGCGCACGTCCTGAAGAAGCCCGTCCGGCGCGGGTCCACCCTGGGCGACGCGCTGAACCCGTACCTCACGATCGTGCTCACCTTCCTCGGCACGCTCTCGCAGCACCCCGCCGCGATGGCGCTCCTCGACCGCGCCGTGCCCTGGGAGATGCTCGCCGCGTTCCTGTGCACGGTGCCGCGCTCGATCGCGCGCGCCGCGTCGGTCAAGCCGACGCTCGACCGCTCGATGCTCCTCCCCGAGGACTGGAGCCTGCGCGGGATGGCGTGGGGTGGGCGCAAGCTGTACGACCACCGCTTCTGGGAGACGAGCGGCGAGGGGAATATGGAGATGGCGGTGCTGGACGAGGTCGAGGAGGCGCGCGTGGACGGGATGATCGAGGACGACCACGAGGACGACGAGCAGAGGAAGCATGGCGCGCGGCGCGAGCTCGGCGTTGCGGAGAAGCGGTGGCTGCGCGCGTTTTGGGCGGGCGAGCTCCTCGCCAAGGCCGCGGAGGGGTTCCGGCGCGTGGAGGAGGCGCACGGACGGCACCGGTGGGTCGTCGAGGGCCCGCTGCGCGACAAGGTGCGCGTGTGGGCGGAGGAGGACCGGGCGGAGCGCGAGGCGGAGGAGCGCAGGAAGCGCGGCACTCGCTGGGATGACGCGGACGAGATGGACGTCGACGACGACGAGTGGCAGTTCGCAGACTCGTCGGAGCAGAGCGAGGACGACGAGATGGACTCGGACGAGGTCAAGGTGTTGAAGGTTCGTCTTTTTGCCCCCCACCCCCTTTTTTTGCCGGTTTGGAAATGGCGGCTGATCGGTTCCGGCAACCCTCCTTCGCACAGGCGCGGCGGCGGTATCTGCGTAGCCTCCTGCAATCCTCGTCGGCCACGGCCCCACCGGAACGCCCGGAGCCGCGCGAGCCCCCCGCGCCCGGCGGAGCGTCCCGGCGCGCGCGCCCGCGCGCGCGTCGCTCAGGCTCGTGCCGGGGTACACGACCCTCGTCGTCGACACGAACATCTTCCTCTCCTCGCTCCCGCTGCTCGCCGCGCTCGTCGAGAGCCTGCGCTGGACGGTGATCGTGCCGCTGCCCGTCGTGATGGAGCTCGACGGGCTCGCGAGCAACGCGGGCGCGCTCGGCGCGGTGGCCAAGGACGCGCTCGCGTTTCTGCTCGCGCGCGTGCGCTCGCACGCGGCCGCGCTCAAGGTGCAGACCTCGCGCGGGAA
This sequence comes from Heterobasidion occidentale, assembly GCA_039111635.1. Classification (NCBI taxonomy): domain Eukaryota; kingdom Fungi; phylum Basidiomycota; class Agaricomycetes; order Russulales; family Bondarzewiaceae; genus Heterobasidion; species Heterobasidion occidentale. The sequence continues at coordinate 1,355,839 of JBCAQO010000002.1, read as the reverse complement.
CTACCTCGCGAGCCTGACCGTGCGGACCGAGAGCGTCGACTTTGACGGACCTGGCGCGCTCGAGCGCAGCATGGACGATCTGATACTCAAGGCTGCGATCTGGCAGGACGAGCACTGGACGGACCGCTCGGCGTTTATGGGTGGTGCTAGCGGCGAGGCGCAGAATACGGCCGGCGCGGCGAAGGTCGTGCTGCTCAGCCTGGATCGAAATCGTCAGTTCCGCTCGCTTTGTTCCGCGCTGCGAGCGAGACTCGGCGCGTGCCGCGCGATCCGCGCTCGAACGGGGCATGCGCAGGCAGTCGACGCGGCTTTGGCATCGACTGCCTGCGCATACACCGTTCGAGCGCGGACCGCACGGCACACGCCGAGTCTCGCCCGCCGTATCGGTGTGTCCTGCGCGCGTGCATGTATACTGAAACCCGCGTGACCCCGCAGTGCGCTTGAAAGCCCGTTCTCGGCGGCTGGACGCGGCGAACGAGCAGGACCTCGCGGGCTTGTTGGCCTCTGCCGACTCTGGACGGTCTCTGCTTGATTGACGAGCGACGTCCCAACGAGCTCCCCAAAGACACGGACAGACGGACGGTCTTGCACGCGCTTTTGCTTTTGTTCTTGGCTCGGGGTAGGTTTGCGAGCCAAGAACAAAAGCAGAAGCGCCGTCCGCGCCGGCGGGGAGCTCCTCGGGATGTCGCTCGTCAACCGGGTAGAGATCGTCCATTGTTCGTGGAGGGTAACAAGGCCGCGATCCGTCTTGCCATCGGCGCCGTCGTTGTAGTTTTCTAGTGACGCCTATGACGCGACTTGGGCGCGTGGATCGTGTCGGCGCCCCCGTGGGGCCGTAGAAAATCCCGTATGGCACGCTAGGATCCGGCTGGATAGCTCGCCTGTTTTTTTTGTGTGCTGCGTTACCTGCCTCCCCTTGGACCGTTTTGCTCTGGCGACACCCCTATGTCATATCCGCCTTGCGCTTTGTGTCCGCGTCCGCGTCCGTGTCCGGCCAGGCCGAAGGAGGCCCGCTCAGCGCTCTCTGTCCACCCCGCAATCGCGTCGCATCCTGTCCCGGCGCGCCGTTTCATATTTTATTATTCGTGTTTCTGCGTTGGTTCCGCCCCCGCCATCGTGGCCCGTAGACTCTTTTCCGGCCAAATCCTGCCTCACTCAGTATCATCGTCGCCTCGCATTTTAATCTCATCGCATAGCATATTTTTTCCCAGCATCCCCTCCCTTTCCTTCCATTTCATTCCCACCCTTCCACCCCCACCTTCCCCCCTCACCTGTTTCTGCATCTTGCCTCGGACCTCAGTTATTTATATGGTGGGAGGAACGGCCGTCGTCATTCGTTATTTATTCTCGCTGTTTTCCCTCGCTTTTCTCTCCCTTCCTCGCTGTTTTCTTTTTTTTTTTTCTCGTTTCTACGCCGTCTGTACAATAGTGGTACTTACATGTAAGAGTCTCTTTAGTCGCATATGCAATAGACGGACGGCTGAATGCGAAGAGGGCGCAGTGAGGCCGCGCGAGAGATCGGATCGCTTGCAATGAACGTGCCTGCGGTGGACGTCACCTATTACGCAGCGCGGACTAGCGTCTTGCTGATGAAACGAGGGCTCCTCGAGGCGAAGATGAATAGATGGATGGATGGATGGATGACAGCCGGTCTGCGAGTCGCTTCCACGGCTATGATGTATTGTGTTTTGTTTACAATCGATATCGTCTACAACACATGTAAACTGCTTCTTCTCATCCCCCTCGCGCCGCGCGCAGGCCGCACGCGTGCTTTTTACTCGAAGATCCAGCTGGCGAGGGTGCTCTCGTACTGGGTGACGCCCTCGGGGAACCAGCTGCGACGAGGCGCGCGAATAATCGATGAGGACCCAAACAATGACGTTTTGAAAAATAAAACGCGACACTCACAGCTTGATCTCCTTCTCGGCGGACTCGACGGCGTCGGAGCCGTGGCAGATGTTGCGGCCGACGGCGAGCGCAAAGTCGCCGCGGATGGTGCCTGCGGAGGTCCGTTCAGTCAGTCGAGCAGTCGGTCGGTCAATCAGTTAGCATGGCGCGCGAGGGGGGCACGCGATTTCAGGGCAGGACTGCGTACCGGGGGCGGAGGCGAGGGGGTTGGTAGCACCGAGCATGACGCGACCGGTCTTGACGGCGTCGAGGCCCTGCCAGACCATGGCAACGACGGGTCCGGAGGCCATGTACTTGATGAGGCCGGGGAAGAAGGGCTTGCCCTTGAGGTCGGCGTAGTCTGTGCGCGGGGCGACAACGTGAGCCCGGATTCGATAATAAGGAGAGAGAGAGAGAAAACACGAAACGCACGCTTCTCGAGGTGCTCGGGCGTGGCGTGGACGAGCTTGAGCGCGACGAGCTTGAAGCCGCGCTGCTCGAAGCGGTTGATGATGTTGCCGACGAGCCCGCGCTGGACGCCGTCGGGCTGCGATCGTCGCGGTCAATACAGTGATCCTGCAGGTGAGAAAAAAAGAGCGGACCTTGACCATGATGTAGGTGCGCTCCTGGACAGACATTGCGATGGATGTGGGGGGTGGTGGTGGTAGTGGTGAGGAGAGGATGGAGAGCAGAAAACGATCTCGCAGCGCGATTTTAAGCAGGCAGATATCTCGACCATCCGTATCTCGGTGATAGCCGCGGGAGCGCAAACAACGGGCCAAACAGAGCGAGGGGGGCGCCGGAACGCCAGCCGCCGCTTTTCAGCAACACCCAATACTCCAGCTTGTAACGATGACCCTCTTCGGCCCCCTCGGTCTCTCCTTCGCGCCGTATGTGCGCTCGTCCCGCACCCTCTCCAGGTGGCTCAAGCCCGTCGCCTCCTGGTACGCCAACCTCTCCGGCTACAGGCAGATGGGCTTCAAATACGACGACCTCCGTACGTGCCCCCGCCCCCCTCCCATCTCTGCGTGTTCCTGACACCCGTCGCCCCCCTTGCCAGTGGTCGAGGAGCGCGAGGATGTCCAGCGGGTCAGTCCTCCACCCCGCGCGCCTTTTCGTCCTCGTCGAGACTGACCGCCGCTCGTGTCCCGTGCATGCAGGCATTCAGCGCCTGACGCCCAACGAGGCGTACGACCGCGCCTTCCGCCTCAAGCGCGCCTCGCAGCTCAGCATCCTCCACACGGCGCTGCCCAAGGAGCAGTGGACAAAGCCCGAGGAGGTGCGTCTTCGCCCCGGTTGCGTCACTTTGCTTGCGTGCTGACGAGACCGCGTGTCGTGTCGTGTCGTGTCGCGCCGTGCGACGTTAGGACACCCGCTACCTGAAGCCTCACGTGCAGGAGGTCGAAAAGGATGACGTCGAGCGGGCGGCCTGGGACACCATGAACGTCGTGGCCAGAAAATAGACATCCTGTGATAGACCGCGTTCTTTGATTCGCTTGCAATCTCTCAGCTGCGTCAGTATGGCGTCACCTTTCAACTTCTTCGACAGTCCCGTGTCTTCTGAGCTTGGTGCGACGGTCTTGAGTCAAGGTTTGTTTCACGCAATGTCACGACCAATCGAAACTCGGGAGTTGGGTGCTCGCTTACAACAATTGACACACCGAGTGAGTGCACGCCGAACGAAATCTTCTCAAAGTGCATTACACATCTCTAGCGGTACATTCTATGACAAGCACAATCGACCCACTTCTCGCTTCTATCTTTTTGTTCTCTCTCTCTCTCTACAAGTGGATGGCCTTGACCAAAGGAGAGACGACCTCGCCGCCCTTGGCCTTGTAAAAGTCGACGACCTTCTTGCCCACGACCGCGATATCTAAGAGCGAAAGGACATGAGCGAGCGCTCGTCGAAGGAAAAGAGAAAAAAGGCGTACTGCTGCCAGTGATGCCGAACTTCTCGTACACCTGCTTGTAAGGGCCGGAAGCGCCCCAGGCAGGAAGACCCCACTGCTCGTGGCTGTACTTGGCCCAGCCGGCGGTCTGCAAGCGACGCAACCCACTACCGTCAGTTTGTAGTCCCGACGCAGCACGAGAGGACCGTCACGCACCGAAAGCGCCTCGAGCGACAAGATGGGCGCGCCGCTCCGGAGCACGCTCAGCCTGTACTCCTCCGGCTGCTGGTCGAACACGAGCCAGCACGGGAGCGACACGACGCGGGTCTTGATGCCCTGCGCCTTGAGCTTCCCGGCCGCCTCGAGCGCGATGCTGACCTCGGACCCGGTCGACACGATCGTGAGGTCCTCCTTGTCCTCCTCGTGCACGACGTACCCGCCGCGCGCGGCCTTCTCGATCGTCGACGCCTCGAGGTTCGGCAGGTTCTGCCGCGAGAGCGAGAGGATCGACGGCGTCTGCTTCGACTGCAGCGCGACGAGGTACGCGGCAGACGTCTCGTTGCCGTCGGCCGGGCGCCAGAAGGCGAGGTTGGGCGTCGCGCGGAAGTGGATGGCGGTCTCGACGGGCTGATGTGTGGGACCGTCCTCACCGAGACCGATCGAGTCGTGGGTGGCTGACGAGTACGGGCGCGTCAATTGAGGCACACAACAAGAGGGTCGTGTGGAATGTGCTCACCGACCCAGATGACTTGGTGCTTGCTCAGGGCAGACAGGCGGACGGCACCGGCCGCGTACGATACGAAGTTCATGAACGTGGCGACGAAGGGGATGATACCACCATACGCATGAAGACCATTGGCGATGGCGCCCATGCCGTGCTCGCGGACACCATATCGGATGTACGTGCCCTTGTAACTGCCGAGGCCCGTGCTCGGGGGCTGGAAGTCCTCCGTGCCCTTGACCTTCGTCAAGTTGCTGCCCGTCAGATCGGCGGACCCGCCGAGGAGCTCGGGGAGCGCGGGCGTGATGGCGGTCAGGACGATCTCGGAGAGCTTGCGCGAGGCCTGCGCGGCGTCGGTCGCCTTGTAGACAGGGAGCGCCTTCTCCCAGCCGCTAGGGAGCTCGCCGGCGATGCGGCGCACGAGCTCGGCGTGTTCGGCGGGGTACTTCTGGGCGTACGTCGCGAGCGCGGAAGTCCACTTTTGCTCGAGGACGGCGCCGCGCTTGCCAATTTCGGCGTAGGCGGAGTACACCTCCTGAGGGACGTAGAAGGAGGTGTTGGGATCAAAGTTGACCTTCGTCTTGAGAGCGGCGATATCGTCTGCCTTGAGAGCTGCGGATCATGGTTCAACAAAGGTTCAGCGGAGAACTCGGGGACGGAGGCTGCTCACGGGCGCCATGGACACCGTGGGTGCCCTGCTGCTTGGAGCCGTAGCCGATGGTTGTCCGCAGGCGGATGAGAGTGGGCTTGGCCTTCTCCTTGCGAGCCTCGGCGATCGCGTTGTAGATGGCCTCCAAGTCACTGAGGAGGCGATGAGGTTGTGGACGGCACAGCGAGACGCGAAGTACTTACCTGTCGCCATCATCGACGTGAAGAACTTGCCAGCCATAAGCGAGATACCGCTGCTCGACGTTCTCGGTGAATGCGACAGCGGTGTCACCGTCGATGGAGATATCTACAAGTCAAAGGAAATCAATCTCCGTCAACACGAACATAAATCCAGAGGGACTCACGGTTGTCGTCGTAGATCTAAAGGCGCGTGCGGACAAGTGATCAAAGCCGGTTCACGTTCCACTCATAAGTCAGCACTTACGGCGATCAAGTTGCCGAGCTGCAGGTGCCCCGCAAGACTGCACGCCTCGCTGGCGACACCCTCCATGAGACAGCCATCGCCGAGGAACGCTACAAGCATCCGTCAGTCGGATCCAAGCCGACAGATGGTTGCCGGCTCACCGTAAGTGTAGTTGTCAACCAGGTCGAAACCATCACGGTTGTACACCGCCCCGAGATGGGCCTGCGCCATCGCGAGACCGACGGCATTGGCGACACCCTGTCCAAGAGGGCCGGTGGTGACCTCGATACCTATCGAAGGATATGATCAGCCGACGAGGTGCATCGATAGGACGCAGGGCGCACCATCGGTGTGGTTGGCTTCGGGGTGACCGGGGGTCAATGAATCGATCTGGCGGAAGGCCTTGAGATCATCCATGGAGAGCTTGTAGCCCAGGAGGTGGAGGGTGATATATTGGAGTGCGCAGCTGATGCGAATTCAGAAGACGGTTAGAGACAGAGCGCGGTCTACACATACGCATGGCTGCGGGGATGATCAAGTCAGAACGAAACATCTACACCGATCAGGACGATGGACCGCGTACCCGTTCGAGAGCACAAATCGGTCGCGGTTGAACCATTTCGAGCTCTTTGGGTTGGCATTGAAGAAGCTGACGAAAGGGGCAGGCGGGGTCAGGAGGCGTCAGCGGCGCCGAATATGAAGATCGCTGCGCACCGAGTGAAGAGGACGTGGGTCACGGGCGCCATGCCCATCGGCGCACCTAAAACAGACGCGGATCAGATAATTTCGAACTCTCCACCGCGCGCCTCGTTCGTCGAGCTCGCCGACTGACCTGGGTGGCCAGAGTTGGCCTTGGCGACGACATCGGCCGCGAGCGTGCGGATGGTCGCGATGGAGGTCGCATCGGAGGGCTGGGGGGTGAATTTGGACATGACGGTGAGACGGGCGGGGGAGAGGGTGTGTGCGCGAAGGAGAAGCCGGAATTTATAGGTGGAGGAGGCGGGTGGAATTGGGGATCGTAAAATGCGCGGTCGGTCCGGGATTGCAAGCAAGCGTTGGGGTCAACGCCGCCTCGTAACCACATTCTCGGGTTATCTAAGCGCGATCATCGCCACTGCCCGCTGCTGCTGACTGCACCCGCGGGAACGTCCTTCCTCTTCCGTCCTCGTCCTCGTCATCCAGCGACCCCCTCAGCTATCCACACCGAGCGTGGGCCCGGGTGCCTCGTATTCCCTCCGGTCTGCCGACCCTTCAGCCCCATGCACCCACAGGCATCCGAGAGACACATCGGTTGGGCTTTTCGCCGGACACGCAGACTCGACCTTTCCCACTGACGCCCCTCGTTTTTTCCCTCTGCGTTTCCCAGCGTGCAGGGAGTTCTTCCAGGCCCTCGAGGCGTGCCATGCGAACTTCTGGACAAAGTGGACGGGCGGCTGCAACACCGCAAAGAACCAGCTGAACTCCTGCCTGCACAAAGAGGTGAGCGGCGCCTCGCGGTCCTACCCCCCCCTCTTTTTTTTTCGCGCAACGTGCCGCTTCGCTAACGACGGGCTGGAGACCATGGCCCGTGCCTCGAAAAACCGCGAAGACGCAAAGGTCCGGCAAGCCAAGAAAGAACAGGCGTGGAAGGAACTACACGAGGACGATTGATCTCCCGTGCCCGTCTTCCTCAGACGAGCTGCCTGTTCCTCCGGACGGACACCGTGAACCGTCCGTCGAGCTCCGTTATCGGTGACGTGTCTTGGAAGGTCGGTAGCGTCGAGTTGCTTACACTGCATGTCTAGGCTACGCAGTCAGATAATGAATCACACCTCTCATCTATCATGAACGCTGTGCGTGGAGTCTTCGTACCCGACGAAGGGAAGCGCGCCTCGACAACTGACCGTGGAAGTCGTTTTTCGGGGGTTTTCGGTCGATTCTGATCACCGTAGATGCGCGATTAGAGATGCGCGAGCTCCGTCCGTCGCCTATTCCGGGGTTCATCTTGACGTGCTGTTTCATGACCACACAGAAGGCATCTGGACCCGATCTCTTCAGGCAAAGTAGCACACAGCCTCCTTGAGCCGGCCGCAGCGCCGCAGTCCTGTATGGAGGTGCAGATGTGGGTCTCCGTGGCTCTGCATAAATCGATACTCCCGAACCGTCACTGGCCACTCCATGGTATCTTGTGTTTGAGGTTGGCCATGGACCAGGACATGATTTCGTGACCGCACAATCAGCCTTGTCCTGTGCTCATCAATGACTCGGACGGCCGTCCTGAGATATGCTCTGTCGGTGAAATGATGGTCATCAATCACAAGTCATGCTGTCAATAATCCTGTTTACTGCGGAATATGATGCTCGTGTTATGCCAGTGTTATGCCCGAGATTGTGCACATGCCCAATATATCTTGCATAGTCAAAGTAAATCCCGGTTAAGCAGGGGAACAGCTTTCGACTTACTTTCACGTTCTCAATGTAAGTAAAAATTAAATGCATCGACACCAGCAGAATTTGAACCTGCGCTCAAACAGAGATTCTAATCTGTCGCCATAACCACTTGGCTATGATGCCTCTCCGAGTATGACTTGAACAGTGATCACATGACGATGGTGTTTATAGCAGCTTTAGGTAGGCAGTGAGTGTTACATGCCTGAAACAAGAACACCACAGCATGGTAGGCTGGGCAGAGAGGCTCCATTGTGCCTCCAGTGAAAGTGCAAAAAAACATTCAAGTCAACTATGAAGGATACGACGGAGCAAGCAAAAAGGCACACCTGGTAGCGGCGAGGTTCGAACTCGCGCGGACTTGCGCCCATTGGGAATCAAGAATGACTTAAATCCAACGCCTTAGACCAACTCGGCCACGCTACCCAGTCTCTATTCGCCGGACCGGCGAGCTATGATATGCGGGGTGGGCGGTGGTTCTCCAGAAGCGCCCTCGCAGGAAATGCAAATAAATGATAGGACGGACCGTGCCAGTGGTGCACACAGCATGGCTAGCGCAAGACGTCGGGTGGCAGCAGGCCAGGATTGTGGGGAGCGAGACTGGCGGCGCCGAGGGCGTTATCTTGCGAGTACCAGGAACGAGGTGACCAGGAACCCACTAACGCCCATATAGCCCTCCGCATCCAGCGCGCATATGCCGCAACACCTCTCTGCCCTCCTCTCCCCCAAGCGCAAGCATCTACGCACGACCTCTGAGGCCCATGAGCTTTCAGGACCTCGCTGCCCTCTCCAGCGCGCAACAGCTCCAGCACGGCATCCACCTCGGTCAGTGCCCGCTCTGTGCGTTGACCCGCCCCTGGGCAGCCGATTGACAGCATGTCTCGCGATAGTCCGCACGCTCTACGCTTCCGTCGAGAACGTGAAAGTATACCGCGTGAGCCCCCGCCCGCTCCCTAGCCAGCCTCCGCGTCCTCTCCACTCACCCACGCACACAGCAACAATGCTTGGACCTCAGCAACAGATGCGTCACCCTCCTCCTCGCCCTCCAGGAGAACGCCGTCGGCCTTGAGGGCACACCGGCCCTCCGCGCAGTCGACGACGTAGAGGCGTGCGTCCCCCGTCCCTTGCCCCTTTTTCCGTTCCTTTCCAGCACATGCCGATCCCGCTTATCCCTCCTCCCAGCGTCATATCTCGCATCCGCTCCCGCGTGCAGGCGTGGGCCGCACAACAAAGTAAAGTCCTTCGTACACCAGACAGATATAAAGCAGGGCATCGACGCCTCGTATCGCGAGCTCGAGACCTGCCTGCGCCAGTTCAACGTATGCCCCCTTCCTCCCGAATCACAATCCTTCTCGCGTTCTCATAGATCCCCGCCGCGCGCGCTCGTCAGGTCGCCCTGCATCTTGATGCCAGCCGCCGAAGGGAGTCTCTGGCAGCCATCCGCGAACGCGATCACCTCGAACTCCGCGAAATGATGCACAAGCTGCTCCAAGATATGAACACCCTCAAGGAAGGCCTCAGCAACGCCGGCCCAGAGGACGTCCAGTCCGTCATACGTGTCATCCAGCAGGTGCGTACAACTGGCGCCCGGTCTCAGTCCCAACGTTGATCCGCCCACAGGAACTCCAAGATCCCACGCTGGAGATGCCTCAAGAAAACCAGCTTCGACAAGGATTGAGGGAGCTGCAGCCGCTCCTGTCACTCCCCGTAATGGCAGACTGTGGGTGTTTGTTTTCGACCGCAATTTCTATCTGACCGTTGGGCGATCGACAGTGACCGGGCAAGTGACAAAGACGAGCGAGCACGCCGTGGCCATGGGCTCTTTCAACGACATCTTCATCGGGCAGTGGTTGGGAGAGGACGTGGTGAGTCCCGATCGCGCTGCGGACCACCAGCTCTCGCTAAGCTATCAACGCCCTGTAGGTCGCCCTAGGATTCCCACGGCTGATGAATCAATCCCCCGCAGCGCAGCTGGTAGGCTCTCATCACTGCGTGTCGATGCTGTGCTTGACATCTGTGGGTCTCAGCGGTTTCAGAAGCAAGTGGAGATTTGGCGGTTCCTCCAGCACCCCAACGTCCTTCGACTGTACGGCATCGCATTCATCGGCGACTACGTCTACTCGGTACGTCGGAAGCATCGCCGTGACCCCGTTGTTTGCAGCCCCTCACATCGCTTTCAGGTCAGCCCATGGATGGACAACGGCAACGCCATCACCTACGTGCAGAACCACCCCGAAGTAGACCGCGTTCGGCTTCTGAGCGAAGTCGCCTCAGGCGCGTTCCAATTTTATCGGCCGTGATGAGCATCGAGCTGACGTCGCCTCCGATCAGGCCTAGAGTACCTCCATTCCAACAAGGTCGTCCACGGAGACCTGCGTGGCGTGAGTCCTGATATGCGCCCTTCGCCACCTGCGCAGCGTGCTGATGCGCCCGCTTTCCAGATGAACATTCTGATTTCCGACACCGGAAAAGCGTGTATCTGCGACTTTGGCCTCTCCCAGGTCATCGAAGAGGTGCGCGTCTCCCCGATTCCCATGCCCTGTCGCGCCTCACTGCGGATCAGGCCAATCCCGGACCGCAGACGACGACCGCGGGAAACTACCGCTGGCTCGCGCCCGAGATGATCGAGCCAGAGCCCTTCGCGCCGTCCAAGCCCGCGGACGTCTGGTCATTCGGCATGCTCTGCCTCGAGCTCCTGACCAGCGCCCCGCCGTACAGCAACCACTCGCGCGACGCGAGCGTCATCCTCGACATCGTCCGCGGGAAGCTGCCCGAGCGCCCGGGCGCTAGCGCTGCCGCGCGCGGCTTGACGGACGCGCTGTGGGAGCTCATGCTGCGCTGTTGGAAGAAGGCGCCGGAGGAGCGGCCGACGATGTTTGAGGTGCGCGTGGCCATGAAAAGTATGCTGCCCGATAGGTCGCCCGGCATAGGTGTCTCTCGTTCTCGTACTCTTTTCGCTATGAACTCAAAATTCCGTTCTACGTTTGGAAGTTACATCACCCCTTCCGATACCCAGAGCGTCACTTCCCATATCTCTGCGCCGCACACATCCAGCCCTCGTTGTCCACCGCCAGCAGCTCCTCCGGCGACATGCCCCCTTTGTCCGGTCTATCCATACCAGACCACAGGCCATCGACGTGAAGCGCACGCGAGCCAGCTTGTCGCCGTACACCCCCGAAGCGATATTGCCCATGGAGAACCTGTCATCGGCAGTCCGCAATCCGTCCCCTCCTATCTCTCACCCATGTCCGCCAGCCACATCCGCCGCACGAGCGGTATCCTGTCCGCCCCCATCAGCGCGTCCCCACCCTCCCTGCTCTTCAAACCACCACCTTCGCCCGCGTCGGTTCGTTCTGTGCCCAGCACGGCCGCGTCTGCCGACGGTCTGTTGCAGGATGGCGCGCGCAGCAGCAATGACGGCGGAGAGACAGCTGCGTGGTCTCGCTGCCGTCGTTCTCCGATACGTCCTCGGCGCGCCTGGAGTTCTCGCCCCTCCACTCGGTGGCGAGCCGCGCGTCGAGCATGAGCGGGGACCCGTCGTTCGTCATCTCGGACTTTGCCGCGATGCTGGACCGCGCGGTGACGGATCCGCAGGCCATCGTGCGCCGGAACGCGGAGGGCTGCGTGGACGCGGGGACGCTGGAGGGGCTGGTCGGGCAGCTGCTCGCGGACACGGGGAAGGGCCAGGTGGAGTACCAGTCTGCGTTCCTGACAAGCTACCGCGCGTTCACGACGAGCGAGGAGGTGTTCAATATCCTGCAGCAGCGGTTCGACGACATGGACAGGATGACGGTGATCACGACCGAGCATCGCGTGTCGACGCGCTACTCGTGAGTCTTTCGTGGGCGTTTGGCGGCTCGAGCGTGTGTCCTGACGCGTTTTGCAGGATCCTCCTTCTGATGCAGACGTGGCTCAAGATGGAGCAGGGGGACATGAACGCCGGGCTTCTCCAGCGAATACACGACTTTGCGGCCTCGATCAAGAGCTCGCAGACCATGGAGACGGCGGCGCGCGAGATCGTCGCGGGTGTGGTGAGGTACCATCTCGTTCATTGCGGTATATACGGCGGCGTCGCTCATTCATCTACCTACTTCGTTCCGTCAGCGGCGGAAGCTCGAGAGGGCACTTCAAAGCCCGCCTCTCCGGTCTCCGTCCGGTACGACCAGCGATCGGAGGCCAGTGTCCAAGGCTTCGGACCTCGTCCCTACAGATCTCGCCATCGCGTTCACGCTGATCGAGGGCGACCTGTACAGCAGGATCACGCAGACGGACTGCGTGGTCCATCTGCAGCAGATCGCGGGGACGCGGCACATCGACGCCGCGCGCAAGACGAACAACCGGATCGTGAACTGGGTGAAGAAGTCGGTCCTGCGCTCGGACGAGGTGCAGTCGCGGAGCGAGGTCTTCAAGTTCTTCGTGAACACCGCCGAGGTGCGCGCCCCTTTTTCTTTTTTGATGCGACGCCGTGATGCCGTCGTGATGGGAGACCCCGCGAGTGCTCACCGGGCCCTGGATCGCGCTTAGGAATGTCGGAAGCTGCGCAACTTCTCGTCCATGTCGGCGATCGTGAACGCGCTGCAGTCGTCAAGCATCACCGCGCTGGTCATCACGCACGACAACTCGCTCAACAAGCAGGAGAAGCGCGTGCTGCAGCGGCTGGACGGCCTCCTGGAACCGGAGCGCAACCACCGCGCGTACAGAGAAGCCCTTCGCGCGTCGGACGCGCCCTGTGTTCCGTGGTTAGGTGCGTCAGGCACTGCAGCTATCCCCGTCGGCGCGCACTGACCAACACGGCCTCTCTCCTCCACCCCCCCATTCCCTCCGTGCTCATGCCCATGCCCGTGCCCAGCCGTCCACCTGCGCGACTTCAACTCCGTCTTCCGCTCGTACCCGCCCGCGGTCGAGGTCGACGAGCACGCGCTCATCAACTTCGTGCGGATCACGAAGCTCATCCAGCACGTCCGCGAGGTGCTGCGCCACAAGCCGCCCGACCTCACCGCGCACCGCGGCGCGGGCCCGCTCGACTACCTCCAGCGGCAGCTCAAGTCGATTCCGGACGACCAGAGCACCGAGGACGCGTTCAATGCCCGCAGCGCCGCGCTCGCAAAGCAGGAGCGCGTCATGCACGAGCAGCGCCTCCCCGAGCTCAGGGCGCTCGGGTTCACCACCGGCCCGGCGCCCGCGAGGGGTGCGTCCTCGTCCTCCGCATCCTCGTCGCGACCGCCCTCCAGAGATCTCTTCTCGCCCGGTCCGCCCCGCGGCCGAGTGTAACGCATCGAGCGCACGAGATCGCCCGGCCTCGCTTCCCCTCCCCCCCACATCTTGCTTCCCGACGTTCTGGCCCCTCGACTCGCGCCTTGTATATACCGCATCGTTGCTTTGACCACATACCACTCGTCTCTCTTAATCGCACCACCCACCCACCCACCGCCACCAGGCATCCCTTCTTGACTCTCCCCTCGCGTCTCCCCGCGCCTGTTGTAATAACCCCCTCGAGGGGCCGTCGGGCTCTCCTCACGCGCCCCAAGATGTACCGCTTACGTGCACGCCTACCATCGATTGGTTGATCTATCTCTCTATTATTTATCTACTGCTATACCTGCGTCTTTCCCTTCTTCTTGGTCGACCGTTTTCACTATACTAGTGCTTGTGTGTATCCATAGACGGGCACGTGGGATATTCGGTGATATATATGATCGGTCTATGTATTACTGCGTTTCTGGATCTGAGCCTGAGCGCGCGGGAGACGTGATTTCACAATTGAACTAAAAGGGCGCAAACAACCAAAAAAACAAAAAAAGTGAGAGAGAGAGAGAGAGAGAGAGAGAGAGAGAGAGAAATATCTAGAGCAGAGGATAAGGTAAGTAGGTGGTGGTGGTGGTGGTGGTGGCAGACAGATGTGAGAGATGAGGAACGTGGAATGATGCGACGGGCGACCGCCCTCAGGTCAGCCGCAAAAAGACCAGACGCGGATGTCCCCGTCGTCGCTGCCCGACACGATCTTGTCCTCGCCGAGCGCGAGACACGTCACCGCGCCCGTATGGCCCACGAGCGTCGTCATGCACCGGCTCTCGTCCCGACTCCACACCTACAAACAACCCCGTAAAAAAAAAAAAAACAGCAGTCAGCGCCTCGCACACACAAAGCCCGGCCGGCGCGGCCGACGCACCTTGATCGTGCGGTCGTGGCTCCCGCTCACGAGCCGCATCTTGTCGCTCGCACCGCCCACACGCCCTCGATGTGCCCGAACAGCGTCCGCACCGCCTTGCCCGTCTCGATGTCCCACAGCTTGATCGTGTTGTCCAGGCTCCCCGACACCAGCACCGGCTGCGCCCGCGGCTTCGGCGGCGGCGGCGGCGGCGCGGGGGCCTCCGGCTCCGCTCCGTCGCGGTCCGCTCCTGCCTTCGCTCCCATCCCAGTGATGTTGGCAGACAGCGTCGGCGCGATGGCATCAAATCCAGGATGGTTCGGCGGGAGCGCGCGCGGCGCGTCATCGTCGTCGCCCTCGCCACACCGGTCGTCGAGCAGGAGCTTCATGCTTGCACCTGGCCCATGTGGCCCGTGAACTGGCGCACGCACGTCCGCAGCGCGAGGTCCCACAGGCGGATCGTGCCGTCGTCCGACGCGGAGAACAGCATCTTGCCGGGGTCGATGTGGCTCGCGTGCGCCGTCGACGACGATGACAGGGGCGGCGGCGAGCGCGCGCGGTCGAACGCGGGCACGCACGACGACGCGCCGGCGGACGCGGACCCCGAGCGCGGCTGCGCGTCCCACAGCTGCACGGCGTTGACCCAGTCGCGGTGCCCGCGGAGCGTGAAGCACTCGCCGTTGCGGAAGTTCCAGACCTTGACCGTCGCGTCGACCGAGCCGGACGCGAGCACGTTCGAGTCGAAGTGGAGGCACACGACGCCCGCGGTGTGGCCCGCGAGCGTGCGGATGCACGTGCCCGTGCGCCAGTTCCAGACGCGCAGCGTGCTGTCCATGCTGCCCGTGATGAGCTTCGCCTCGTCGAACTGCAGCGCGCGCACCGCGCGCGTGTGCCCGCGCAGGCAGCGCACCTCCGCGCCGCTCTCGAGGTTCCAGACGCGCGCGGTGCGGTCGTACGAGCCCGTGATGAGGATCGGGAAGGACGGGTGCGTGAGCGTCTCGCTGAACTGCAGGCACATGATCCCGTCCGTGTGGCCCTTGAGCGTGCGCACGGAGCAGCGGCCGCGCCGCCAGTTGCGCTCGATCGTGAGGCGCTCGCTGTAGACGGACTTCCAGGGACGCGTGATCATCTCTGAGGATTGTCGGTGGAGGGGGGATGCGGATGGGGAAGGACACTGCTGCTGTCGATCGAGCAGATCGAAGAGGTTGGGCGTCGGTGAGGGCGCATGCACTAATGGTACGCCGGGGTGCGGCTCTGGGACCAGCACGCGCGACGCTCCGAGCGCTGCGCTTCAGCTGCGGCTGCTCACCGAGGCCCTCGTCGTGCTTTCGTTTGCTGCTCGACGGCGCGGCCAACAGCAGCGGGGGCCCGGCGAGGGCGACGCCGAGTGCGCGTGCAGCGTGCGTCTGCGCTCGAGGACTGGCAGGCCCCAGCCGCACTTGCGGCACTTCTGGCCGATGTGCTGCTCGCAATACCCCTCCAGAGTATATCGTCGTCCGCGAGGCCCTTCCACCGGCGGCTGACCTGCGCGGCGCGGCAGAGGGAGATGGCGTCCAGATAGCCGAGGATCTTGAGCGAGACCTCGCGCGGCAGGGCGGTGAAGGGGTCGATGCGGATGAGGAAGGTGAGCTGCTCGGTGAGGAGGGAGAGCTGGGAGAAGCAGCACATGGTGAGGATGCCGCGGAGGATGAGCTCGCGGCGGGGGTGGGGCGAGGAGGAGAAGTTTGACCAGACGGCATTGACGGCCTCGCGCTCCTCCACGGGCAGGGCGTCCAGCGACTGGAAGAAAGGGTCAGCATTGGCTATTACAAATCACTCGGAATCCAGTGGGCGGCGCATATGGCCACGGAAGGGCGCATATATGCGGGCCACCGCGGCCATCGGGGTCGTTCGGAAGGTGCTCGGTCTATCTACGAGTCTCGCAAAGAAAAATATGAAAAAGGCAAAAGCACAAAAAACGGACCTGCTGCAGCTTCAAGTTCATGCCCTCGTCGGCCATGCGCTGATGCCTAATGCAGAGCTTGCGGTTCGGGGGCTGCAGATACCGCGAGGCGGCATCCGTGTCCCTGTCGGCGTCCTGGGGCTCCTGCTTGTCGTCCCACTTGGCGGAGGCGTCGTCCGCGGAGAGGGTGGGGACATCGAAGGTGGTGCTGGTGGGCGCGGGCGAGGGCGAGCGGGACTTGGAGGCCGGGTCGGAGATGCGCGCTGCGGGCAGGGTGTCGCAGACGTAGGACGAGCTGGATGCGAGGGCCATTGTGTGTGTGTGTTGAGGGAGGGTAGGGGCGCGGAGGAGATGGGGGTGGGGGGGAGAGAGGTGGGTCGGGGGAGGGCGTCTTAGGACTGGCGCATTTGACGGAGGAGAGAGCACTTGCGAGCACGCCCGCGTCCGCGATTGACGTCCATCGCACGCGACATCGCGCAAACACCACACGTGATCCCCCCTCCCTTTGTTTTTTTTCGCTCCCCATTCGCCAGAATCGCAGCACCCTTGCCAATGCCATCCTTCTCCTCCCGGTCCTTCTCACCCCTTGAAGCCTGATGACGACTTGTCGTCGTGTGTTCGACGCCGCCCGATCTCACAGCCGAGCCCGCAATGGCTGTGCTTGCTGTGCCCCAGCCGTCCCCGCCACAGCTGAGCCACTCTCAGCAGCAGCGCCCAGGATCAGCGTGCGAGATGTGCCAATCACGATGCAAGATTCGCGACCGCCTGCATGACAACGCGCAACTCGCCCTTATCCCCATATACCAAGCCCGCAATTCATTCGCCGTTGCGCCTCTCCCAACTTCGTATATTTAGAGATTCGACGAGTAAGTACACCGCGATGACGATATATCGATGGGCCCGCCCAGCCCGTGTGACCACTGCAACACACACACACATTTCATTCTCTTTCAATAACAACATCGCACACAAGCTGTACAGCTGCCCTCCTGGAACGTTCGCGAACAGGCCGCCGGAGAATGAGGAAGAATGAATGAAAAATGAAAAAAAAGCAGCAGCATCGTCACGTATACAAACGGTCAACGAAAGAGGTGGGGAGCGTGAATCGACTCAAGATGAACAGTGAAGAAGTTAAAAAAGAAAGGGGGGAGGTGAGAAAGAAGAAAAGGGGGAAGAAAGACCCAGGAATGCACGGACGAGATGCGCGGACGAGCAAACTAGAGAGAGAGTGAGAGAAACAGACAGCGCGAGGCCGACCGCGGCGCTGCCCTGTCAGTCCAGCGTGATCCTCATCTGCTCCAATGGTATCGGCACGAAGTTGTTGATATCGATCCCCCGTGAGCGCAGCTCCGGCTCGCAATGTGGTGGCACGAGCTTGTGGATCAGATCTGGGAGCACGGATAGCTCTGCAAGAAAAGGAAAGGGAGGCCGCAATGACACATCCCGCCCGCGTCAGCCAACGCCACGCGACTCTGACAAACGAAGCAGACACGACAAGAACAAAGAGAGACCACTCACCCTCTCGAGTAAAGTCGAACAGCGGAGGAAAGTCCTTCCCGTTCGGCATCTTCGCGCCCTCCATCCGCAACTCGTCAAAGAAGGGGTGCACCATCGCCTCCACCGCGCTCAACCGCGCCTCGGGGGTGTACTCCAACACTTTTGACACGAGGTCGATCGCCTCTGGCGCCGTGCGGGGCCGGAACACCTGCACGCGAGCCGGATCAGATCAGATACCAGCATACAGCATGCCGGCGCGCTCACTTTTGAAAACGGGTGGGCCTTGATTTGCGGGAACTTGTGTTCCATGTAGTTCGGGTTCATCGTCTTGATTTGCTCCCGCGTGGGCGTCCCCAGGACTTTGATGATCTCCACGAGCTGGTCGATGCCACTCTCGCCGGGGAAGAGCGGCAGGCCGAGCATCAACTCGGCCATGACGCAGCCTGTCGACCAGATGTCTAGCGTGCGCGCGGGACCCGGGTGAGCTCCGATGGTCCCAAAAGAAGAAGGAAACAAAGAGAGGCGGTGGCACCGGGAAACTCACCGATGTTGGTGGTGTAGTTCGTCGCCCCAAAGATCAACTCCGGCGCACGATAGTACCGCGAGCAAATATAACTGACGTTGGGCTCCCTCGGGACGAGTATTTTGGCGGAGCCAAAGTCGCATAGCTTGAGGACCCCTGTTGCCGGGTTCAAGAGCAGGTTCTGTGGCTTGATGTCGCGGTGGCAAATGCCGACGGAGTGGATGTAGGCGAGCGAACGCAGGAGTTGGTACATGTACAGTTTGATTTGGAGGATGGGCATGGGCTGCTTGAGTTTAGCATAGTGGCGGCTGGCGCGATAAACGGTTTCGGGGACATATTCGAGCACTAGGTTGAGATACACTTCGTCTTTCTGTGATCAAAGGGCGATGAGGGGTAGTCCAGTGGCGTCAAAGCGGGACGGACGGGGGGACGGCGGGGAAGCGAAGATGGTGATGGGGAAATACCTTGTCGCCATTGGAATAAAAGAATGCTTTGAGGTCGACTACATTCGGGTGGGAAACGAGTCTCATGATCTGCAATTCACGATTCTGGAGGGGCCATGGCGACAGCGAGCGGGTGGGTCGTCAGCATTGCGCATCCAAGCGGGAAGCGCAAGAAGAGCGGTGGGCAGAATGGAAGAGGGCCGCACCTTGAATCGCTTGTCCTGCAGGACCTTCTTGATGGCAATATCCTGCCCATCGTCCGGACCCGAGACGAGCTTGGCCTGGAAGACGACGCCGAAGGAGCCGTTTCCGATGACCTTGCAGTTGGTGTAGGAGACGTCACGGAGCTCGCCGGACTTGCCGTCGGAGGCCTCGACCTTGACGACCTTGCGGGGGTCGTCGATGGCTGTCGTGATCGACGCGCGGGCGATCCGAGGGGGCGGGAGCGATCACGGCGTCACGGGGCGGCGGGTGGGGCGGGTGCGGGGACAGGCGGTGATGGGGGGATGGATGACGGAGAGCGGGGTGAGCATCGGGTCTCGAACACGAGGGGGCGAAACGGGAACGGAGAGGGGTACGGGGATGTGTGGATGGAGGACGCACGATTTATCTTGATGCCGTTTATTGGGGCGTGGGTTGTCATTGTGAGTTGGGCGGGCTGGAGCCGGGTGGGACGGGGGGCTGTTCAGGGACACGGAAGGGGATAGAAGGCAGGATGGGAGGAGCGATGGAGAGCGGAGACGGGGGCTGGGGTGGGCGTCGTGGGGTGGTGAGCTGGCAGAGAGAGGGCTAGAGGGATTGTCGGGGAGGGCGCGTGCGTTGAGAGGGGATCGGGGGACGAGGGGGACGAGGGCTGGGAGGCGTCGTGCTTGGTGGAGGAAGAGCGTCGAGCGGCCGAACCTGTGACCGGCGCACGAGTGTACAAACAAACCACAAACAGCGCTCTCCCAGCCTCCCATCCGCCCATCCCAGCCGCACCCTCTATCTCCATATCTACCCCGCTTACCTCTCCTCACAACCCCCTGCTCCCCCGCCCCCGCATCGCTGCCGCTTCCTTGATCGACTCCGACCACCCGCAGCTTTCCCGCCCGAGCCGTTCGATCGCGATCTCCCGCTATCCTCAACGGCGTTGTCACCCGTCGGACTCTCTCCCTGCACCCGCCCCGCCCAGGCGCGCTCTTTGCTGTTCCAGCCCCCTTGTCATATCTTTCCGTCGCAGGGACAATATCCTTTTCAGCCGCATCTGGCAATGTCCAGAGCGAACCGCCCCTATTCCCTATCATAGTTTAGGTCTAGGCTGCCGTCACTACCTGTACATACGCCCCTTCCGTTCATCAACGCAAAATGACTTCCTACTGTGCATGACTACCCAGAGTGCTGCCCGGTGATCTTGTCTCTCAGAACCGATCATGACGTGTCCGTCCGTCTCCGACCGACCGACCGCCTTTCGCGACGCAGAAGCAACAGAACACGCCGTTCAGTGCGTTCTCATCACTTTGTTCGCAACCATAACAATGGTGCGACGACGGGGAATATCCGGTTCCCAGACGCCCGTCTGCGGTCCGTCTGCATAATAAGGACTGGGCGCTTCGGCGCGAATAGCAAGACATCTTTGCGACGCTCGACGCCCTCCTCGAGAAGCGCAGTCTTCAGGGCGTCCATCATCGCCATGCCGTCATCCAGGCGTTCTTCTCGGTGCTCGAAACTTTGCCTGGCATTCGCCGAGCCGCCGTCGATGTCAGCAAGCACGTATGCAGCGACGCACACACTCACCGCCTCCGCAACCCGCACAGGCATCTCGACGCCCGGCGTACATGGACGCCCTATTGACCGGCGCGCCTCTCGCGTCTCGTCGGTTACGCTGTGGCGATCGCGGTGCGGGCTTCCTCGACGCAGATCCGCGTCCGCTTCTTTGCATGCGTTTATCTGTAACGCCCCTGGTGCGTGTACGCGACCATGATGCGTGCATGTGCCGTCACCGCGCATGGCTCTGCACGCCGCCTCGCAGCGCGACGCGCTCCCACGGGCACACACACCCTGTCAAGCGTTCACGCGTTCCTGTTCCAGCTATTCGCAAGTCCGAACATCCCCTCCAACGAGGCATGTGCCGCGCCGCCCACGCTGGGGTCGCTGAGTACCGCAAGGTTGCTCTAAGGTGCTACCTGGCACTACTTACTAAGGTCCTGCATCGGACATACTCGGACGGGCCCGGCGGCAAAGGGCTATCTCTCTCCCGTCACGAGTCGGTGAGAAGCAGCTGAGAAGCACGATTCGCGAGTCGTGGTGCGCGGGCGAGAGCTAGCGGGAGCGTACTTATGCTCGCACCATGAGTCGTCCAGGAGGCCGTCGATCCCTCTGCCCGATTGTACTTCCGCCTCTCGCCAGGCCTCGCCGTTCCCCCGCGCTATCGCTCGCAGGCCAGTCCAGCGTTTCACACCCTCAAGTCGGCGCTGCCGGGACGCTAACAAGACGCTACTGAGCAGGCTCGCGGTCTCGAGATAACTTGACTTATGACGACGCCGGCCGAGACAAGCACGCTCCACGGGCCGGAACAAGTGGCCGAGCCTCCCGCGTCAGAGCACGCCCGCAGGGCCGCCAGACACGTTGAATGGGATGCCGCGCCCGACGCGGTGCGCCCGGCCTCCGTCAAGTCTGGCGCGCCACGGTACCCGGGGACGGGGACGCGGGGCGACCCGTTCGTCGTGGACTGGGACCTGGGCGACCCGGAGAACCCGTACAACTGGTCGACCCGGCGCAAGTGGGCGATCACGTCGCAGGTGCGCGGCGCACGCCTCTTCGTCGTCGACATCGTTGTGCATGGTGGTGGGTGGTGCTGACGGTGTGGTGCGGCGGCGCTCCGGTGTCGCTGCGCTCGCGTGTATAGCTCGCGCTCGGGACGTGGACGGTGTCGTTCTCGAGTAGTGCGTATACTGGCGGGATGGCGTATCTGAGGGAGGAGATCCCGATGTCAGAGGAGGTGGTCGTGTTGGGCATCTCGCTCTATGTATTGGGCTTCGCGCTGGGGCGAGTTTTCTCCCTGTCCTGCATCATCGTCGCGAGACGTGCTGATATGCGCTCCAGTCCTCTGCTCTTCGCGCCTCTTGGCGAGGTGAGCTGGTCGCTGGGTATTACAAAAATACGTTGATTCACCGCATTTTTTTATAGATGTTTGGACGAGTAAGGCCTCTGCTCTCTTGCAGATCCCCTTGGCTCATGACCTCGACCCGAACCAGCGCCTCGTATTTCTCTGCACCTACTCGACATACACGCTCTTCCACCTCGGTGGCGCGCTCGGCCACAACGTCCCGACGATCCTCACGACCCGCCTCTTGTCGGGCATCTTCGGCTCCTCGCGTAAGCCTGTCGCGCAGAGTCTTGCTTCCCTGTCGAGTGGGGTTTACAGCATGATTGATTGCAGCGCTGACGAACGCCGGGGGCGCTATCTCGGACATCTTCAATGCTCGTGAGCGGGGCGTTGCGTCGGCCATATACTCGACTGCTCCCTACCTTGGCCCCGGTAAGCCCTTTCCATACCCGCGGAAGGCAAAATCTGCCCTCATCGTGTTGCATTGCATTACAGTCATAGGGCCCATAGTTGGCGGTTTTGTTTCTCAGAACCCCAAGCTGGGATGGCGGTTCTCGTTCTGGCTGATGTTCATATTCTCGGCAGTGACCTTCATTCTCGGTGTGATCGTGACGCCCGAAACGGTTCGTCCTCGTCGGTCTTTCTTCTCGTGACGGTTGACATCACGATGTGCGTAGTACGGCCCCGTCCTCCTGCGGAGGCGCGCACGGAAACTCCAGAAACAGTCGGGCGGCTCTGTCCACTACACGACCATCCACGACTTGGGGCGCCACCTACCCCTGCGAGACCTCATGCGCGTCAACCTGACGCGCCCATTCCGTTCGCCCTGCCCTTCCTCGCGCGCCTTTCACGATTCAATGACGCTGTCGCGCCCGCGCTGACATCTAGGCTTCCTGTTCACGGAGCCCATCGTCGCGCTCATCGCGCTGTACATCTCGGTCACCTACGCGACGCTGTACGCTGAGTTCTCCGCCTTTCCGATCGTGTTCCAGGAGCACCGCGGCTTCACGGCGGGCGAGGGCGGCCTCGCGTTCCTCGGCATCGGCGTCGGCGTCGTGCTCGGCACTGCCTTGGCGCCGATTCAGAACAGGCTGTATTGGAGGGCCATGGACAAGAGCGAGTCTGGGCATGCTCCTCCTGAAGCGTCAGTCGTCCATACGTGCGGTGTATCTGAGGCTCACCGTGACGGGTTTGTGTGTGCAGGCGGCTGTATCTGTCCATAGTGGGTGCGATACTGCTCCCCGTGGGGCTGTTTTGGTTCGCCTGGTTCGTATCCGTTTCCCGGCTGGTGAAGCGCGCACCGACTCAAGCTGTCCGCTCTCGTTTCCCGCACGCAGGACGACGTTTCCCTCGATCCACTGGATCGTGCCCATCCTCGGCGGGGTCCCGCTCGGCACGGCGATCGCGCTCATCCTGCAGTCGCTGACGGCGTACATGATGGACACGTACACGATCTACTGCGCCAGCGCGATCGCGGCGACGGTGCTGCTGCGCTCGGTGCTCGCGGCGGCGTTCCCGCTCTTCAGCCCCGTGATGTTCAGGGCGCTGGGGGACCAGTGGGCGAGCAGCGTGTTCGCGTTTCTGGCGCTGGCGATCATGCCCGTGCCGATCCTGTTCTGGGTGAGCGCTCTGTCGCCGCTGCTCTCGCGCCCCTGACGAGCGTGTTTATTGACGGGCGTCGTGGACAGAAATATGGGCGACGGGTGCGTGCGAGGTCTAGGTTTGCCTGGCACGAGCCTACGGGGCAGTTCTCAGACGGGACGGCAACGTCGTCTCGAGCTACGACCATCCGGGAGAAAGACAGGGTTTGATTTGTGGAAAAAAACATAGAGTTTGAGTCTTCTTCTCTCATAGACGGTGACTACTAGTTTATTACTACCCTTCGCTACATACTACGATGCCGTGATGTTTTCACGACAATCATGGGACGGAGCAGCAATACAGCGTCCGTTTTTGGACGGGCAGGCTACGTAATTTGTTGATTGGGGAGCGCGGGCAGTTGGAGTTGAAACGTTGAAAGCCGCTGCCGCGCTTGTCACAGAGTCCCAAAGCGCCTGTCCGGTCCCTCGTCACTCCTTCGTTCACGACCCATCTCTTCTATGCACCGCGACATGCCCACCCCACGCTCCTTTCCCCCCGACCACGAATCCCCGCCCCCCGCCCATGCGCCGTCCAGCTCGCGTCCGCGTCCGACCGACCCGCCCGCGTCTGACTCGCCCGAGGTGCCAAACGTGTACGTGCACCCTCCAGAGGAGGAACAGTACGACAACCCGCCCTGGTGCGTCTTCGACGCGAGCGACCCGCACGAGGACCAGCTGCCGCTGTCCGTGTCAGACGAGTCCCTCGCCGCGCGCCTCGCGCTGGAGAAGCCCCGTCCGGCGGCCGAAGCCGCCCCCGCGTTCCATCGCCCGACGCGCGCTTCCGAAGAGGCCGTGATGCCGCGGCGCGGCGCGGTCTGCGATCAGCGACCGGAGAGCCCGCTGGGCATTCTTGCGGAGGACGAGGCGCGGAGGGGCGGAGAGGACGAGGATGTGGTGGAGATCGTGAAGCTGCGGAGGAGTGCTGTGCAAGAGGAGGCCATGCAGGCCCCCGCACCCGCACTCAAGAAGTCAAAGACGTTCAGGGCGCGGGCGGCGTCCGCGTTCTCGTCTCTGAAGACCATAGGCCGGGGGTCGCGCAAGCCTCCCGCGCAGGACGTCTTCCAACCGTCGAGGGAGAACTCTGCTCCTGCCCTCCGCGATTTGACGCAAGATTCTGCGGACGCGGCGCGGTGGTCCACCATGCCCACCCCAAAGCTGACGAAGCGCAAGTCGCGCCCGCTCTCTCAGGTCTTCGGCGCGTCCCAGAGGAACGCTCCCACCCCCGACATCTCAGACTCGTACGAAGAAATCACCCCCGAGTCGTCCTGCGACGTCTTCTTGCCCTCTCCTCCAATGTCCTCGTCGATACGTCGCACTACCTCATTCACCGTCTCTTCTCCCAGCAACAGCCATACGTCCCCCTCGCTCGACGAGGAAAGCCGGCCGGTTTCACCCAGCTACTCTACGAAGAGCAAGGCGCGACGCCGGTTCTCCCTGATGGACCTCCAGCGCCTCTTCTCCGCGCCAACACAGCCGATGCAGTCCGAGTCGCATGGGGAGACCAGCGACTCGCTGCCCTCGACGGTGGACCCGCCCACACCCAAGGACGAGGCCTACCACGCGCAGTTCTCCCTCCCCTCGTCGCCCGTCCTGGACGCCCTCGCGAGGGCGCCGGAGCAGGCCAAGACGCCGCCCGACGCGGAGGCGGAGCGGGACTTCAGCTTCGAGATGCGGCTCGACTCCTTCCACTTTGATTCCCTGAGCTTCGATCCGGATACTTTCGACGTCCGTAATCTATGATTCAAATATCTACACGCGCGCCGCGCAGGCGTATGTACTGTACAGATTGGCCACATCATGTTCTTCTGCGACACCTCTCCCCCTCCGTAGACAGTTACCCGTTAGGCGTCTCTGAACCCTACGAGGGGGGGCCAGCACGCGCATTATGTATATCCACACCACGTCAGTGGATTCATTTATACCACCGCACATAATCCTTCAGCACATCTGATCCACGGTGGGCCCTCGATCTCTTCGAATTTTCTGCTTTCATGACGTCCTTATGACTCTTTTTGTCTCTTCCTCCGTCTTTCCTGATTATTATGTTTCTATCATCTGACGTAGTTTCTCCCTGCGAATGGATTTCGCTCCCGGCGGTTGACCCGATCTGAATATTATGGACCAGACCACAAAAAGCTTTTGTTTTCGCGACTCTACAATATGCGCAAGAGGCCCAGAGGCCAACATAACTGCCTCCCTGTTTTGTTTGGGATTTTTGCGCTTGGATTGTGGGCATATAACGGTATCACGACCACTATTATGAGAGCCTGGCGTTCGATGGAAGGTGCTCAGTAGGCGAGAACGCATTGCGAGACAAGTGTTTCCACCGTCATCAACGAAGAGCCCAAAAGTACCCGTTGGCAACGGCGTGCAAAAGACATGTCTAGGAGAAAGGGTGGTTCGGTTCTCGTAGTTGAGCAACCAGGTGACTATTGCGTTTGGATATGCAACGAGGCAATGCTGTACAGACTGGTCCTTCTTGTCGACCATTGTCAGTGCTGTGTATTGTTCTTGATTCGTCACCGGGGTACGCAGGTGACTGTGTAGACTGCTTTTAGTCGCTGAGGAATGTTCAGGGCTGTTACACTGTGCACCCGAGCCATCCTCGGCCGAATCAGGCGTGAGCGCCAGCGCTACCTGCTAAAGCGCAGATACTGGGCTCGATCGATTCTGATACGGAGGTAGAGGATGTCATCCTTGGTCCTACTTACGGGTCACAGAAGGTACCGAGGAGGTGTCGATTTCTGATTGCTAGCAATATCCCAGTTTTAGTACGAGGTTAACCGCACGTGTGCCTAGACATTGCTAGTATTCTCTCAATTCAGATTACCAGGGAGATGCTCGAGGCAGATAGAATATTGTAGGCAGCTCGCAGAGAAGAGTACAACACTTTAGTACTTCTCCGAGATAACTGAAGAGAGTGATCGTTAGTGATGAACGTGGCCAGACGAAGAAGGCGCTTACTCAAGGTCACCAATGATGTCCATCCAGTGAAGGGGTGACTACCAGAGGGCGTTAGAACGAGCGGGTATGTGCGACACAGAGCACCGACCTTCTTCTTCCCTCTCCCGTCTTGGCATCGTATTGTTCCCAGACATACCCTGTCCGCTCGTATTCCTGGCGCGCGGTCAGAAAGGGCAGTGTTCAAGAATGACGTACTCAGCGCACCTTATGAACGTTGTCGACGACATTTTGGCGCAGTTCCGAGTAAACCTTCTTGGCTGTATCCTGATATGGACCTTCTTGTGCGGCATACGTCTGTTGTTCACAGAGTCAGGGAAGCGAATGGGTCATATTACTTGAACGGTATGAAACGCACCTTGTGCAACGCTCTCAGGGCCAGGTAGTTCATCTGGATCCATATCGGCCCTTTCCAGTAGTTCTCTCCTTGACCAAAGTCAGGGTGAGATGCGGATAAGCTCCGCAGGCCATAGGGCGACCAAAGATGCTCGGGGTCGCGCAGCAAGTCGAGGATGGCGCCGAGATGCGGCGAGTCAGGTGACAGCAGGGACAAAAGGAACGGGAACAGAGATAGGTATCCTCTGTGACAAACATGATATGATTCATCTGCAACGCGGTCAGGCTTCGCGGTCAGGAGGTCGAGTGATATCAGAGGAAAAGTCACCATCATCGTTCACATTGACATCACAGTACATCTTTTCCTCTTCGTTCCAGTGCAAGTCTGAAGAGAAGGCGATGAGATCAACTCACCCTATGAGTAAACTTATGCTCACCGTCGATGTTGCCAATCACAGCATTCGCAACCTCGTCAAAGTAGCTCCCATCCTCCTCTTCGCCGATGAACTCGGCAATCTCCTTCATTGTTCTGGAAAAGAAGCCCATCCACGAAATGAGATCCAGATGCAGCTCACCCGCGTGGGGCGGGCCTCTGGGGTAGTCGTCCATGCCACTTGTCAGGACGTGCTGTTCAGACCTGCCTCTCCAGCGGTAGGCTTCAGTGCGCGAACGCGCCTTGCGTGAATACTGCTTCAGCTGGCCGCGCTGTGTGCGCCTGAACCAATCGTAGTGGCGTTTGAGGGGTTTGTAGATGGATTTCAGGTACGACAAGGCTAACTCGGGATCCTCCAAATAACGACTTCCAGCTACCCGTGGAGAGGAAAGAGGTATCTGCGTGTCAGCCATGCCGAAGTCTATACCAAGATCCTTATCGCTGGGACTGCCTACGGCTTTAAGGCGACCAATGAATGCGGTGACTGCCATGGCCAGGGTAGGGGGGTTGGCAAAGCTTGGCACTTGGGTCTGGAACTCAGGCGGAACCTGAAAATAACATATACTTTAGATGCAGGTGAGCAGGGTTTTACGACGAACACACTTTGCTTCGTGCTTCCTCTCCGAGGATTTGCTCCCGGGCAACCCAGCCATCTTCATCAATGAGATTGATCCAGTCTTTCAAAATTTCCAAGCTAGAGCAGAATGAAGTACTCGCTCCTAAAAAGTGAATACGATAGTACTTGCCTCAAATCATTGTCCCATTCGCCGATATGCATCAGATGGAAACCCTCATCCCTAGCACAGAGTTTATTCTCATGAAAACGGCGAAACAAGCTGAAGCTTACCAATAGAATCCTCGAGGAAAGAAACTTCGACTCGGCGTAGCGGTCAACAGGGCCTTAGGCTCTGTCAGATGGGCACCTCCGTTACCTTGTCTTTGCTGTCCTCCGCATCTCCTTCGGCGGAGAAACTATCATCCTCGTCCCACTCATACGCAAACGACTTATCGACTATGGATTTCCCGTAGAAGTACCCAACGCCGCCTATAAGGTTCGAGGTGATGGCTTTGGAGAAAGACTCGATGGAGTCCCTTTTTGGTGAAGGCGGGACAGGAAAAACCGACTGGAAGCGCTCATTGAAAGAACTAGTAAAAGCTTGCATGCCCTCATCTAGGGTAGCAGCTGAAATGTGGATGAGCATCGAGCACTCTCACGAAGATTGATAGAGCAGATGTCACCATTCAACTTTTGCTTCGCACTCTTGCTTTCGAAAAATACATCGAACTGGAATTCACCATCAAAGAGTTTCTGTACCGCAAACAGGTTGCTGTTGGACAGAGCTTCATCGTTCAGCTGCAATATGAAAGAAGGATCTGGTGCCCCGCCCGCAGGGTTCTGGTAAGGTGCAAGCGCATCTCGAGCACGTTGCAATATATCCTGTATAATAACCTCTGAGGTGCAAAAGTTCAGTATGCATACTTCTTAAAGATAACTTTGAATATACCTTTCGCTTGCCACATGTTATCTTGGGGGACTCGAAAGCCTCCGTAATGCGTCTTTCCGATCCGGTCTTTGAAAACATCGGCGAATGGACCGCCGTTGAATGCCGTATTCTTGGGGTCTAAAATATGCAGGAATGCGTGAAAAGCACTGGAATATATTGAAGTCCTTACCATCCTCAATACGAATGGTGAACTCGTCGAGCTCTGGCGTCGAGCCAGAAAACTCGATGGGGCCTTCAATTCCCTAACGCATAATATTAGCCCTCCCACATAAAAGCAACTCGGGCTGAACTAACATTCTCTGATTCCTGGGTCTCCATGTCAATACCTCCAAGTCCCTCAAGGCCCGAATAGAAGATGAAAGACGTGCGGGAGGGAAGATCTAAAGGACAAGTCAGAAACTCTGCACGGACTTTCTTATACGACCAACATGTGTACCAGTGTCTATGGGCTCCCCCTTGATTCGTGCAGCCCAGCTCCCACCATGTTCACCACCCGGTATTTTGAGAAACTCGGTGGTAACCTTGACATTGTTCTTGCTGTCCTTCAGGACCTGGACACCTCCATCACGTGCGTCGTACATAGTCCACGTATATCCATCCAACTCGTCCCCTTGGTCACAAGCATGGCGAGAGCCTCCATGACATCCACTTCAATGGCCTAGTCATGCTTCATAGAAATTATGGGACATACGTGTAAAGGACTGGTAGTCTTGAGTTCCAAACCATATCAGGCCGGTCATGAGAGACTGTGGTATTCTGGGCTTCAGACCAAAGTAAAGATTCGGCCGGTAGGCGCCCCACAAAAGAGAGTCTGTGTCATTTGCGGGTTTCGAAAAGACCGAAGGTGCAAGCGGCAGCAGCAACCAGAGCAATCGCATTGTTGCGAGCGGCGCTGGGTCGGAAGCTGGTCGCCGTTATGTAGAAATGAGACGGCGTGGAGGCTATAACGATGTTGTACTTCTGACCACCGTTGTCAGCTTTTCGAATTGGAGACGAGAGTGAGTGACGGCGGCAGTGTGATCGAATCGTTGGACGTGTCAATGCGGCATCCGCAGGAGATAAGATAAGATAAGATCAACAGCGTTTGTCACACATCTCTGATCCTTAGAATTCTCTGTGTCCAGAAGTTCACCCGTCGTTTCCGCCTCTTCCTGGAATCCACTTTCATTCCATGGTCCAAGTTACTATTAGGAAGCGCCCCATAGAGGATGCGGTCATCACTCAGCGGAAGTTTTTCAAGAAGACTGCTAGGGGAAAAGTCATCAAAGGTATGCATCCTGCCGTTCCGACATGGTACTCTCATAGATGGCCTTGTACAGTCATAAGGGAGAGATATCTGCGGGATGATGTGTCCTGTGGTATCGAGGGCTGTAGAGAGTGTGCTACCTCGGTCGACACTGCTTTGCCAGTTAATGGCACCTTAGATCACAAACTATTTCCCAACGGCCATTTCATTTTGCCAGACACCAACATATTCCTAGCTCAGGTGTGTCCTTCCTAATCTTCAATTTTCGCCCCCTTGCGAGGTGTGACGCTTCAGCCACTCGTTCCATTCCACAGATGGGCTCTCGCTAATTGGAGACTCCTCAGATGGATCTCATGGAATCCAGTCTGTTCACCTCCCCCATCATCCTTTTACAGACGGTCCTCGAAGAAGTCCGCCATCGCTCTTTACCATTATACAACCGCTTGAAGGCGCTTGTGAAGCTGGATGAAAAGCGGACATGGGTCTTTTACAACGAATTTCGATCGTAAGCATCCCTCTCACTTTTACATCATCATATTTTGCATACCTTGGTAGAGAGACAGCTGTCGTGCGTGAAGATGGAGAGACTCCAAATGACCGTAACGATCGAGGTATGTCTCCATCGATATCAAGGTAAAGCCTCAATAGCATACAGATCATTTATAGGCATCCGCAAGGGAACTGCTTGGTATAACTCTCATCTCTCCCTTACACGCCCTATCATCCGTGGCCAAGCCGCTCCTACAATCCCAACGGTTGTGCTCCTTACTGATGATGTAGCCAACCGCCAAAAAGCGGAAAGGGAAGGCATCCAGTGCTTGTCAGGTAAGTGCAGCATGTCTCGTCGGTCATGCCGTCGTGGAATGAACTTGTCGCTAGTCCGTTCATACGTGGAAGGAATGCCAAAAGCAACCGAGCTGCTTGACCTTCTATCAGTGGCAGGGTCCAATGATGTTGAGCCAACGGTTGCGTCTGGCCGCACTGTCCTGAACCCAGATGTATGGTGTTCATCTGTGCCTCTTGATTGTATCTCACGTCATAATTCGATACAGTACCTGCCTTCTGGTGCTCTAATCGCAGGCGTCAAAGCCGGCCAATTGCATCAAGGACACTTCAATGCCAATCAATACAATTACTTAGAGGTATGCAACTTTCGAGATCGTCTGTCGAAAAAAATTACGAGCATTGAACATCTAGGGCAGTGTCATGGTGACAGGATTCGAAAAGCCTGTCCTACTAATTGGTCGAGAACACATGAACCGCTCTGTACAAGGTGATGTAGTTGTTGTCGAAGTCTTTGACGAGAAGGAGTGGAAGGCGCCTGCGGACCAAGTAGTTGACCAAGAAGGTGATTGTATATTGTTTCGCTAGTATTGTGCCGACTAACGAAAGTATTCGCCAACAGTCACATTGAAGAACGATGATGTCGAAGACTCCGACGAAGGAGAGGACAATGATGCCTTGATAGATGAGCGAAGAGCGCTCAAAAGAGAGGAATCCAAAACGCTCAATACGGGGAAACAGCCAACGGGTCGTGTGGTTGGCATTATCAAGCGCAACTGGCGGGCGTGAGACTACTGATTCATCTTCTGGGAGCTCGTTCTGACGAATTTGGCTGCAGATATGTTTGCCACATTGATAGCACCTCGTTGACCTCGTCAAACCCCACTTCTCTGTCGCAACAGACGGTCTTTGCGACGCCAGTCTCCCGACTTCTTCCACGGATCCGCATGCGTACGAGGCAGGCTCCCTCTCTTATAGGGCAGAAGATCCTCGTCACTATCGACAAATGGGACAGCACCTCGCGTTACCCAGAAGGCCATTTCGTGCGCTCTCTAGGCAAAGTAGAAAGCAAAGAAGCGGAGCAGGAGAGTTTGCTATTGGAGTTCGACGTTCCATATCGGCCATTCGGTAAGGCAATCCTAGACTGTTTGCCTCCGGAGGGAGATCGCTGGGTCGTTCCCCCGAAGAGCAGTTTGAATCCCGAGTGGAGAGACCGAGAGGATCTGCGGAAATTGATCATATGCAGCATCGATCCTCCAAGTAATTCGTTCGCTCACCCTCCTACTGACGTCGAGTTGCTCAATCCTGTTGACATGTAGATTGTCAAGATATAGACGATGCACTGCACGCCCACCGGCTTTCGAACGGAAACATCGAGGCAGGAGTGCGTAAGTAATATGATCTCCACGTTCTGAGAAACCTCACTCATTGTTTTCCAGATATTGCTGATGTCTCGCATTTCGTACTACCGGACAATCCGATGGACAGTGAAGCAGCGTCTAGAGGGACTACAGTGTACCTTGTGGACAAGCGAATCGACATGCTGCCAGCCCTGCTAGGGACCAATCTGTGCTCCCTTCGTCCTCATGTAGAGCGCTTAGCTTTCTCTTGTATCTGGGTTGGTGAAACTCCCGTCTCTAAGTGCCCAACGTTGATATTTCCACTTTAGGAACTCAGCCCCGAAGCCGAGATCGTCAATGTTCGCTTCACAAAGTCCGTCATTGCCTCAAAATCTGCCTTCACGTATGAAGAGGCCAGATTCGCAAGGATGATCCGTTAGTTCGCTTATCTCTCCTCATTCTATTTTGTGACGCTTAAGTGCCCTGCAGGAGCCTCAATGACGAGCTGACGGATAGCATTCGATTGCTCAATATGCTCGCTCGTAAACTCAAAGAGGGACGCATGGCTGCAGGCGCTCTGAACCTAGCTTCTCCAGAGGTGAAAATTCACATGGATAGCGCTGAGTCGTCAGACCCCGTCGATGTAGAGCAAAAAGAAATGCGGGAAACGAACAGCCTCGTTGAGGAATTCATGCTTCTCGCCAATATCAGCGTGGCTCGAAAAATACAGGAGACGTTCCCACAGACTGCTGTGCTCAGGTAACGTAGCTTGCTGTCTCCACCTTGCGTCTCGGCTTATGGAGAGGGTGTACTAGACGGCATCTGCCCCCACCCAAGTCAAATTTCGAGAAGCTCCAAGATATCCTGAAAAAGAGGCGAGGATTGTCTCTTGATGTTTCCAGTTCTGGAGCATTGGCGGCCTCCTTAGATAAGTGCATAGTGCGTCAAACGTGTGTGGACGATCCAGGTTCAGCTCTAACCGCCCAACGATAGGACCCCGATGAGCCAGCATTCAATACCCTAGTGCGCATCATGGCGACACGCTGCATGCTCTCCGCAGAGTATTTCTGCTCAGGCAGTGTATCCCCGAGACCTTCGGTCACTATGGTTTAGCAAGCTCCATTTACACACACTTCACCAGTCCTATTCGGCGTTACGCCGGTAAGTACAGGTATAGACATCACTTTGCCCGTTCTACTAACATGGCCATCAGATGTACTTGCCCATCGCCAGCTTTCCGCCGCCATCGGCTATTCCCCCCTTCACGCCTCCTTGCACACCAAATCGCATGTAGAACGGGTCCTGGACGTTGTAAACCGAAGGCACAGGATGGCACAGATGGCAGGCCGAGCAAGTGTTGAGTTCTATGTCGGATTGGCGCTCAAATCCCGTGGAGAGAAGTCTCACAAGACTGGCGGCGGTCAAGTGACGGAAGAAGCCTTCGTTATCAGAACGTTCAGGAATGGTCTTGGGGTTTTCGTTTCCAAGTATGTTCATGAATCCCCAGTCTTGAGTGAACGTTCTTAAACGCTGATGAACTTATACGAAATTAGACTTGGAATCGAAGGTCTGGTACTTTTCAAGCAGGAAACTCAGTTCGACGCAGACAACTATACCGTGACTGTCCCTTCGGCTAAGACTGGCGGCAAGGAGGTGGAGATTGCGGTCTTCGACAAGGTGACAGTGAGCATAGAAGTGGAAAAGACAAGAACACACAGCGAGGAAGAGTGAAGATGACGCTCGTCAGCCCTGTGGACTCTAGCGCGTTGTAATTGACTCCATCGCGGTCGATTTTCCCATATGAGGGCCACTATCATCTTGTCCGAATTGTGGCATCTCCAGACTGATTGTCAATAACATGATGATGATTCGTCGAATCACCTGTGGACCTTGAATGCTGTGCATTCGCAGGTCGTCAAAGTAGCTACAGAACCAGCGAATAATCGAAGTATATCGACAGGTCGACGAGAATCCGTCGAAATATACACTTGTACTATCTGCGTCGCTCTTGCGAGACATGCTCGGAGGATGCTTCGAAGTCTCTGTCAGGGTGATGCAGCGAGTAAGCTGAACGATGAGTGCAGCACTGCAGCTGAGGGGAGATCGATGTAAGTTACCTCCGAGGGAGTTTAAATTGTGGGGCTCCGTAGAAATAGATTGCTAGCTATCATATGGAACACGTACGTGGGTGTTTACTGATTGGCAGCGCCTGGGGAATTGACTCGGTCAGAGAAGTGGCCAGGGAGTCCATTTATGAGTGGGTTTGGCATGATAGGGCGTTGTTGTGGGTTGTTGTGGCCTCTTGAGTCACGTCACATGAAGGGCTTGTTGTGCTCGCCTCTATAAGCTCTAACCGGCACCGTCTTCAGTATCGCTGCGTCGACCATCGCCTCCTTCCCTCCTTTGCAACTCATCCCAAAGCATCTGTATTCTGCTCAGCTCTTTAAGCCTACAAGTGAATCGACATGCGATCCAAATTCAAGGATGAGCACCCCTTCGGTGCGTGCCATGCGCAGTCATTGCACACGCAAGCCCGCTCACTTTACCCCTCTGCTATCAGAGAAACGCAAGGCGGAAGCCGAACGCATCAGACAGAAGTATCCAGATCGCATTCCGGTATGCAGTATATACACGATTGTTACAGTCGAGTGAACTCACAGTGGTGGTATTGAAGGTGATCTGCGAGAAGGCGGATCGGACAGATATTCCTACAATCGACAAGAAGAAGTACCTGGTACCTTCGGTATGCGCGATCTACACCACTTCAATCCCATAGATCATCGTGTCTGGTCTACGGAAGTTGATATGCTTGTTACACAGGATCTCACTGTAGGACAGTTCGTATACGTGATCCGCAAGCGCATCAAGCTTGCTCCCGAGAAGGCCATCTTCATATTCGTCGATGAGATCCTCCCACCAACAGCAGCATTGATGAGTGCAATTTATGAAGAACATAAGTATGTTGTTGTCTTCTTCATCGCGCCGCTGTATTTTGATCCCTGTCACTTCAGGGATGAAGACAATTTCTTGTACGTTAGCTATTCGGGGGAGAATACGTTTGGGCAGCAGGGATGGGTTGAGTTGTCATCAGACGCATGATGGCCAGCCAGTTTGTCATATCGATGCCTCTGCATCGTCGACGAATGGCTATGAATGGACTCCCCAGCATAGATCATATGGGCGGTGCCTGGATAATTGGGATGATCGCTCTATCCCTCTCGATTTCCTTCCTTACCGCTGTTCTCTCCCTTGCGCTCATACCCATCTCCTTTATCCACCTTGCTCGTTTTGGGTTCCTCTGTACTTTAAGTTTGTTCTTGTCTCCTCATCTTACTATCGCAACGTGAAATGGAATATGTGTTTTATACATAGTACTTATTGTATGCCTGGTCTCAACTCTCAAGCGTTCGTTTCCTGCACTAGTGTCGCCCG
Source organism: Heterobasidion occidentale (assembly GCA_039111635.1). Classification (NCBI taxonomy): domain Eukaryota; kingdom Fungi; phylum Basidiomycota; class Agaricomycetes; order Russulales; family Bondarzewiaceae; genus Heterobasidion; species Heterobasidion occidentale. The sequence continues at coordinate 1,320,529 of JBCAQO010000002.1, read as the reverse complement.
ATAAGATCTGAGAACACCTTCCTGATCGATTTGCAAATCATCTTGGACTGAACGATTGGCCGGGTCCAGTGGTGACCCCACAACCTCGATATCAAGCAAGACTGTATAAATAATGCCTGGCGGATCGCTCTGGTAACACTGAATACTCGAATTTACGAACCCGCATGTGAATTACTCAACAATCGACCCGTTCCACGTCCATAGGATGGCACGACTCGATGACGTGTCTTCCAGATCCCCCCAGGGCGAGCGCACTCCGTTCAACTCTATTCAACTATCTTGGTACGGCCAATCTCTCGTCATTATTCACGAATCACTTAATTCCTGTCAGGAGAAAGTAATGGGAAGCCAATCACTACAAACTCAGCCACTCGGTAGAACATCAGTACCTTCCCCATCTCTTACATACTCTTGAGTCCTTATGACTGTCCATGAGTTACTGAAGATTATTACATGACAGCTAGCTGTTTCGGATGTTTCCTCGTGAAGATAAAGCGACCAGAGCTTGTTGCCTGAACAGCGATTGTCTTTGAATAGGTCAAATGCCCTTTGGCGATGTCATGAGGCTGGCCTTGAGGTTAGCCGCTTCCTTTCAATATTCTGACTCCTTGGCGGCATCTTCAATCGCATTTCAGAACAGCGTGTCGTGGGTTGTCCAAGAAGGTGTCGTAATGAATTTTCTTTTTCTCTACACTATTTTTGTGTCTAGGAGTGTCTGCAGTTTGATCGCGATTCAAGCAACGCCTCGACCACCATCAACATCTAGCGGTGGTTTGCTCGCTTCGGTACGGCGGCCACCGCCATGATGCAAAGCCACAAACTGAAACGAACGTGGCCTCAAAGTTGCATTGTCTTCGCCACACAACAGGGATTTTGTTTATAAACCCCTCCTTCTCTGCGCTTCTTCCTCACAACCCCTTCTTCCCACCAACCCTTCAACGGCCAGGCCATTTACACTTCATCTCACGCTCTCGTACCCTTACATTCTTTATACGCACATCGCTTGTCTGGAACAAGATGAGTAGCTTTGCAGCCCGCCACCGTTTTGTCATCTTTGGTTGTGAGTGCGATAGTGTTTTCAGTATAACGCTGAGCCCAACTGTAATCTCGCAGCCATCATTGCCATGTTAAATCTGTGCTTTACATCATCTGCCTGCACACAACGGCGAGCCATGACCAGACAAGTTAGAGCTCGTAACTTGTGTTTCTGTTTGTAGAGGCTAATGCGGTCGCGACACCAGACTTTGAAATCGCCGCACTGATCTTTAGTTTAGTCTCTGCAGCTGAAGTTCCTATGCTGTGAGCGAGGCCTCCCATCTGTCATAGCCACCTGCCTCCGATATTAACACGATTCTCTTATCAGCATATGCTACAAAGTGCGATACAAGTCTGACAAGAATATCCCCAGAATAGAGACGATGGCGTTTGGAGGTCTTTTATGGATGGGGCTCGGTAAGCTCCTCATGTCTTCTTCCTCATTGAATCTAGCGCATTGACAAGCAGTCTACAGTCGTCGCTGTTCTCCTTTCGATTCGTGCGGGACAGGACAGTGGGCTCTGCAAGGACTTCTCTCGCCTTTCTGGCGCCTGTGGTGGCGCTGGTCCGGGACTTGTGGTCTTCGCACTGCTAGCCAGCTGGGTCGCTCCTGTCCTTGGTGCGTGCATCCACTTCTTTTTTCTTTCCATCGTTCGATTGTCCTTACTGTTCTGAAATTAGCATCCGTGGGACTCTTCATGCATGTGCGCGAAGGCATGTGGCATGCTCAGAAGGTCCCACCCCGTCCTCTTTACTTGTCTGGCAATAGGGAGAAAGGGCCAGATGTCGAGACGCAACCTGAACCGTGGGTTCAGTTTGATACTGTACCTCTAGATGACTCGGTCCCGACGGTTTCATATCGGCACATGGGTGCATGAACGACATATGTAACTATTGTAATGCGCCATGTAGACTTCTAATAATGCGCCATACGTGTATTGGTCGATTCGCTCTCTTGTTGTCAAGTTGTTGGTTTAGATGCACAAAAATTCTACTGGGCCAGAAGCTGTGCAATAGACATGGCACAGTGAAGCAAATACATAGAGGGGTTATGCGCTACTCAAAAAGATTGACTCGTCAACGTCTCCTTGATTCTCCGAGAGCGCGTCATCCCCACCAAGCTCCTTCCAATAGTGAGCTTCTCATCTTCCTCCTGGCTTTCAACGTCATGTGATTCGTCGACGTCTAAGGTTGATTGTAGGTCATTCTCTGCGTAGGCGACATCGTTGATACTTACACCAGCCATAGTGGTTGAGGAGAGCTGGACACCAACCCTGAAGTGTGAGATGCTGAGGATATTCGAGGATCTGACATGGGGAAGAGAAACAGATCTCGTCGTCGATTGATCTAATGCCTTGAGCGGTGATGATGAAGTTGAGGGAACATGGCTGAGATACGGAGCTGAAGATGATAGTTAAGCGTCGAACAAGATAAGGCTGAACCTCCACGGCACTCCGAGGCACGGGGCTTCCAAGCGAGGTCGCTTCGTCTCTCGGCCATCAAGTTCATCTAGAGCCTGTCGTCGATGAGTCCGCGTTAACATGATGCGTGCATTGATTTGATTAGCCCATGCAAGTCCAAGAGCGGCGCTCTTCTTGTCCTCCCCTGGGATACTATCCGCACGACTGAAGAAACGCGCTTGGTCGGCATATATGAGGTCGCCCTTGACGCCACGATCTTCGCCCTGCGCCCATACATCAACGACGTGGTTAATGATTACAACTGCCATGCGATATTGGCTGGCCAATCGGTGAAGTTTTTCGAGATATCCGAAACGCTCTTAGAGCGTTCCGAAAGCTGAGCAGCAGATGGCCTATCCTCCGGGAAGACTTCTGCCAGGCTGTCTATGACGAGCAGTCTGACAGGCATATCTCCAGATGTCGCTGAGGATTGTACAAGGGCAGGTACTGAGTTTGAAAGGATGTATTGAAGAGCCCCAATGGACCCTGCCACAACGGTCTTCACATTTGAGAGACTGCAGGAGGATGAAGATAATAGCGGGTTTTCGTGCAGCATTTCTACTAGGCGAGTCGTCGGGAGTACTGAGTACGTTGTCACGTAGCACGCAGAGCCAGAAAGTCCGCCCTTGGATGGTGGGAGCTGTACCGTGAGCGAGAGTTGGAGGGCTAGTTGCGTTTTCCCTGAGGCACTGGATGTGAAGTCCTCGTTAAATAATGCTACGCTTAAATGTAGTTGAGCATACCCTTCTCCCGCAAGCTCCCAAATCATTCCCGGTCTGATGCCTCCTCCGAGTATTTCATCGAGTATGGAATCCCCTGTTGTAAACGCATCGGTACCTGACCGTTCAAGATCTTCAAGCAGGCTCGGTGGGCGATCAAGAGCTCGACAAACGATGTCTACGATGCTCTGTGCCTCTACCAGCGGCACTCTACATTTCCTTGCCAGGTCCTGGGGTGAGATCATCAAAACATCTGTTGCCTTCACAAGACCACCTGAGTGAACTGTTCAGACGCACAAAAGGTTATAGGCAACACGATCGATATTTACCTCTCTTCAGAGCGGCCTTGTGAATTGGGTTGAAACCGCCCACTGCAGTGAGGAGGACATTATCCATTTGTCAGTTTTATGTTGCAGAAGAAGATCGTTCGCATCGTCGACTCGGTCGAACCGCTGCAGTGTTTCGTCGGAAGCGAAGCCGCACTGAAGCCGCCCATGGGCCTGCATCATGCGTCTGTGGCACGCCGGCGACAGCCGACAGGACGTAAGTACTGAACTAATAAAACACGCATACATCACGAAACATAGATACCACTAACTACAAGTCCTTTACATGAAAGCTAAGCACGTCTGAGACAACAATCCATACACATGCACGAGATGGGACGAACAATTTCAACTAAGAGCGCTCTGACCGTTGTCTCGTCGCCTGCGGCGACTCAGAGGCTCGGCCCAACAGCCCTCCAACGACGCTGGAGACCGCTTCCGAGATCTGGCGCTGTTGACTCTGCGCGTGCTTCACGTAGAACAAGCGAACGCTCGTCGAGTTCCAGATGCCGAGGGGAGTCATGCCGCGCACGTAGATCTCGCCCCATATCAGGGAGGACAGCCAGACGATGGAACTCTCGGACCACTGAGGTTGCGATCAGGGGTGATCAGTAGATGCGCATCCAAATGAAGGAAATTTCTTACAATGAAGCGCCTGGGGTTCAATGGTGGAGGCGGGGGAAGGACATGCTTCAAAGATGCGTGGCTCAAGAAGTCAATGATAGCTGTCGTGGCGTTCGGCTTGTTCCCAGAGGCCTGAAGTTCTTGAACTTTGGGCATCAGCTCTGAGATGGCTAGCATCACTACGTCGAGAGGAAGCCTGAACGAAGATGTTGATATCGTTTCAGCGATCGCTCATAATAGATTCGCCGAGAGGCGACACCACATACCCTTGCTGCCAAGATGTGACCTGAACGACAGTCAGCACCTATTCGACACAATACGATGTTTACTCAAGGCACTCACCCACTCTTGTGTCGGCACAAACCCATTCCTCCCCACGCCCGCCGCGGCGACACGATCGAGACTAGCATCTGTATCTAGCGACAAGGATCGCCGCTCCCTCATCTTGCCTCTGACTTTCTCGGAGACAGATGACTGTGCGCCATGAGCAGGAGGTGATTCCGTCGTGGGTGACATCAGCGGCTGAACAGAAGGGAGCTCTTCTGCTGCAGCAGTGTGACCCGTCCCATCCACAGGCACTCCATCTCGTGGGATGACCCGCACTTCGGCCAAGCTGTCCACTGACTGCACTCGGCTGGAAAGGCTGAGCGCGCTGCTGTTCTCACGTTCCAGCAACCGCTGTTTCTCCTCATGCGGCTGCTCGTGCTCGCCCACGGCCCTGCTCTTTCCCTTTGCGTCCGCCTTGTTCGCCTGCTCCTCTTTCGCCAGCTGGATTCTCTTCACTTCACGAAGACCCCTTGCGAGCGTAAAGGTTCCTAGATCTTCGAAAGTCTTGTGCGCGCGCAGGATGCCGTAAACAAGGTTTGCGTTCTCTGGAAGATGATGAGAGATAACGGCGTTGAATGCTTCCAGCCTACCAATGAAATATGGCCCGTCAAGGCTTATCCGAAGAGACAAGCATGGTGCTCACATGAAGAACAACAATCTTGGGTGACCTTCGTCTGCTAGCAAGAACACGGGGTTCGAAAAAGCTGAGAACAGTTGGACCAGTCGAGTGGAAGAGTTCAAGTTCAAGTTCTTGAAATAAGGCGCGGCATTTGACAGCGCGATTATTAAGGCAGGATAGATCGAATTTAGAGCCCCGGATGTGGTCGCAACGATGCAGTATACGCACTAAGGGATCATGCTGATCAGAAGAATGCACGATAAAAACGCTTGACTGAGCGTACATTGATCATGAAGTCTGCAGCAGCACCTCCCACATTCCACTTCGCCGGCACATGAGACGCTTTGAGCGGGAATGTGAGTCTCAATCCGAAAGCGGTCTCCGCAGAGAGTGTCTGAATGATATACGACAGCGCTCGGCACAGTCCGTGTTGTTCTAGATACGCGCAAGTTAATAACCCTCAAAGGATTGAGAGCCAAAAGACGTACGGGGCTTGTCTTTGATCTCAAGAGTATAGCATAGCAGATATGCGACTATGTCCATTGACTTCTCTAGGTCAAGGAGATAGACTCTGAATTTCTAAGACCGTCACCAGGTTCAATCGAGCATCAGATGGATGAAACATAGATACCCATACCCTGTTTAGCTCAATCATCTTCCAAAAGAATACAACTAGACGCGAGGCTGAGAAACCCTTCATGTGAATACGCGTGATATAGCTCACTTGTTTCGACAATGTATGGAACAGACCTCCGTGATCCAGGAAGTAGATTGTTCACAGACGCCATCTGTTGCTCTAAGATGCCCAGGACGCCGTCGATGATGAATTGAAAATCTTGTGTCCGATGCTGTTATATGCGTCATCAAGGCCGTCACATAAGAGAGGGAGGATGCGTACAAGTTTTGCTAAGAAGTATCTAAAAGCATTAGTGCGCGGCGTTGGAGCTTGAGACTGATTCTCCCCCGTGCCGGTCGGGACATCTCTCGCGCTGCCGCTCTGGAAGTCGAGAAGGGCACAGAGCACCTGAAAGCAGTTGCCCACAAGGCTTGCTCTTGGGTCTTCTCCTTTGAACACGAGATGATTGTAAGGTAGACGTCCTGCGACACCACCGATGGAATTGGCGGTATACAGCTGTGATGAATTCATTGCTGTATTCAGTAACGAGCAGAGCACGGTCAGGACGTCACGCCTCGGGGTACGCTGAACAAAATGGAGGGTGTAGAGAGATGGAACGGTAAACAGCGAGGCGGGCGGGACGTATATTTGACGTGAGAGGATGATGAGCAGGAGTCGCAAGACTTCAGACTTATTGTTGTCATATGCATGACTAGGACCTAGATCGACAGTCGAGCCGACGCCTTTCTCCCTGTTCAACATTAAAGCCCAGCCAAGGTGAGTCCAAGTATAAAAGCACGCACCAAATGATGTAGTTGATTTTGTAGTGGTCCACCTGAATCTTGGACGGCAAAGTAAAGCCACAGCAGAAAAGCAAGTCGACCAAGCAGCTAAAAAGTCGCTCCGCAAGCGAAGGAAGCGTTTTGGCGTGATGAGTCTTGTGGGGAGATGTCCGCTTCGGTTGTGATCCCCCGGTCCCACCTTCACCTTCTGCTGCATCTTCGTCGTCGTCCTCTATCACGAACTGCGGCACCTGCTCTGTCTCTTCCTTGCTATCGCGTCTCTCTACGGCCTCCTTCTTCCAGAAAATCTCCTCCTCAAGTATGCTGGACTCACTGTCAATCTCAAATACCACCGGCAAAACACGCTGAAGAACGCGTATGCAATTGAGCACCTCCTTAGTGGTATTGCGCTCTGCTGCTCCTGTCTTGATAAATGAAGAGGTAAAGTATGCGACGGATATGTTGGTGGAGGATGGAAACGTGTGGTCTGAGACTAGGTTGAATAATCGGGCACATATGACGCGGATGAGAGTCGCGACATTCTCTGGCGCTTCAAGGAGAGCCCGACGGACTATGGGGGGTTTCGATGTAACGGCGCTGTTCAGAAGGACTAGATGAACACGTACTGTCATTGGGAGAAATGAGAGAAAATACATCGGATGCTGAGTCGAACAGAACAGTGTACTGTGTCCGGCAATCGTGTTCAGTCGTACGAAGCATATGGGCAGACCTCAACTCACTTGATCCCAATACGCATCAGTCTGCGAGATGTTCTGGAGTTCTATTGTCAATCTAGGAGAAGAAATATCGAGGAGGTAGCAAGACGGACCCGTGAAGTAGCTAATTTGGAGATCCCTGTAGGCTGACTACGGAATGCGAGTTTGGCTTCATCGCCCAACAAGCCAAATGGTGCGGAGAGTTTGGTGGGTATTTTGGAAAACATGATCTCCAGTCAAGGTGAGGCTAGCTCTAAGTAAAGTAGGAGCTCTGGATTAGATGCTGCCCAAGTGAATAGTCTCGGCTGCCGTGTACGGAAGAATGGGCGGTGCCGCGGTGCTGAAGAAAGCTCTGCAAGAGATGGCTGTCCGCCACGCGACACGTCCATATCTAGGTCAACCTCATCATCATCTATTCACATTCACTGCGTAGATGTACCCCTTGCTTCTAGCGATACAGACACCATCTCACTCTTGCCTCATTTTCAGCGGTTCTACAGAAAATGCATTGTGCGATGCCCAGAGGAAAGTAGCTCGGCGCTACCCGGTGACCACGTACAGCTCGTCACGCAATCTTTGAGTTCGACGCCCAAACTCGTACCAGTCTCGTACCTCCTGCTCCTAGCAGCACCCTTGGCTACATTACGTTGTGCCTCAAGCCATCCAAAAATGTTTCCTCGCAACTTCACCCGTCTCTGTCAACGCTCCTTTTCCACATCCTTTCCCGCGTCCTCAGGACACAGCAAAGTGCGCACCGGCGCCCTTGGCTCGCCCTTCACCATCGCCTTCTTCATTGTCGTTGATGTATAGCTTTCTGCAGTGGGCCAAGATTAAGCAGCGCAAAGGCATAAATGACGCGCAGAAATCCGCTATCTACGGGCGGGCCAGCCGCGTACGTACCGTTGTCCTTTTCCACCATAGAACGTCTTTCTCGACTCTCCGCGCGTTCGGATGGTATACTCAGTGAATGTGTCATAAGATTAGGAAATTATGGTCGCGGTGCGGAGTGCGTAGAACATCCTCTCCCAAATTTCTCGAGGTCTCGCAGATCGCGCTGACAGGTGATGTGTATTCGGGTACAGACGGAGGCTCATCGGATCCAGACAAGAACCTAGCGCTATTTAACACACTCAAGAGAGCACGTTTGGAGGGTGTACCAAAGGCCAACATTGAGACCGCACTTCTCAAGGTGTGCATTCATTTGAGTCGGCCGTCAATGTCTCTTGACGGCGATCACTCCAGGCAAGCGGTGGAAAGGACAAGGGCAACCAGCTTGCGACGTACGAGGCGATGGCGCACGGGTCCGTCGGCGTGTTGATGTACGTCCGTCCCTCGTCAACTCTCATTCCTGCGTTTGTCTCCTGATGCTGTGAAGAGAGTGTCTGACAGACAACGGTAATCGCACGCTGCACAATCTGCGCTCCATTCTCAACAAACACAAGTGCGTCTTCGCGTATGCTCCAATCCATAAACTGACCTATGTATGCGTGTTTGTGATCTGTCCAGCGCGCGATATGCGACTGTTGGATTTATGTTTCAGCGGAAGGGCTGCGTGCGCGTCGCGGTAGAGCCAGGGCAAGTAGAAGCGCTCATCGACACAGCGCTCGAAGCCGATGCGGAGGATTTTGAAGAGCAAAATGCGTCGGAAGAGAACGTTGAGATCCAGGTGCGCCGTAGCATTCTTCCCTTCGTTGAACTAGCTAACACGTGGTCCCGTCATTGTATCGGCCCCAATAGTTCATCTGCCCAACACAATCTCTCACAAAACTCACCGAGGCCGTGACGTCCTCAGGACGCGTCCGGGAGCTGCTCACAAGCGAGCTGATCTATGCGCCGACCGAGGCGAGTGAGAGCACGGACGAGGAGCTGGAAACCAGAGTTGGGGAGATGGTGTATGAGCTAGAAGAGAACGAGGACATCCTTCGAGTGTGGACTACGTTGGACTGATAGTGCGGCTGGGGTTGCATGTTGGATTGGACTGAGATAGAGTAAGTTCTAATAACGATTATTCAGGATTATCCCAACTCTGTTATGCGCTCGTTGTCAACATTCTTAAATGGCTCCCTACCGACATCAATGTCGCAGTTGCGAAAACCCGAACGTGATCAAATGAAGTTGAATACTCACCTCGTAGAAAAACTCGTCTTGGTGAGAGGGATCGGCCTCGTGTCGTGTGCCAGCGGATACTATCAGGTAAACCCTTGCAAATCGGCCACTTCGCCCGCTGTTCACTGCTTCGACATTTCGTGGTGTTCCAGCACGCGATGCGTGGTAGATTGTATATCCGTAAAATACTTAGAGTAGATCCCACAGTTTAATGGAAGATATAATTGGCTCAACCCTCTGCACAAAGGCGGACCAGCAGGGCACTGGCAGGATCACTGCAGGACCTGCTAAACCCTGCCAGAGGGGTCGGAACAGCCTGGATGAGTGGGTTTCACGCAGGCAGCATCCGGTGGCGGTGTCAACAAAGAATAAGGTTCGTCAATCAACAACGCGTCCTGCGTTCACGTGATGGGAATGCGGGGCTATAATAGAGGCGCGTTGGCCAGTGCCGCCGCAACAACTCTTCGCTCATCCGCCCATCATCTCCGTCCCCTTGCCACACGCCCCCTCGCTCTATCCCTCGATCCTCTCCATCTCTATCTGCAATGTCTGAGTCAGCATCTCCTCTTGCCTCGCCCGCCCCTGAGGAAGCCACCATCCAAAAGAAGGCTCCTCGTTCTCGCTCCTCTCGGTCGACTGGCAAGAAAGAGGTCAAGGAGAAGAAGAAGATCACTGCCAAGAAACCTATCTACAAGAAGCCAGTGGAAGAAAAGTCTGCTACTCATCCTTCCTGGAAGGATATCATCAAGGTCTGTTTACTTTATCGTTGTCACTGACGTCAGGCCATAACTGGTTGTGGCAGGAATGCATTGCCGCCAACCCTGAAGACGCTCGCTCGGGCGTATCTCGCAGTACTCTCAAGAAGGTATACCACTACCTCAGCACTCTCATGCGCTCCATCTGATGTCCATCGTGCGCAGTTCGCAGAAGATAAATACAATCTCGATATGAGCGGCGGCAATCTCTTCCAGCTCAACCGTGCCATCACCACCGGCGCTGAGCAGGGAGTCTTCTCTCTGCCCAAGGGGCCCTCGGGTAAGATCAAGCTTGCACCCAAGCGTCCCCGCACTGCCGCCGCCACTGAGGCCAAGGAGGTCCGTTAGCTTTTCCCTATGCCACTGCTTGAACACCTGAACCTGTTCTAACCTCAGAACAATAAGCCTACCAGTTCCAATGAGGAATCAGATGGACCCGCCAAGAAGCCCAAAGCTCCCAAGAAACCTGTAGAGAAGAAGGCGGCGAAGGCCAAGGCAGCGGCCGCTCCTACCACTAAGGCGAAGACGAAGGCCAAAGCTCCCGCCGCTAAGAAGCCAACACCTAAGACGAAGACCGCCCCTGCCGCTACAACAAAGAAAGCTAAGGAAGCTGCACCACCGAAGAAGAAGACGGTCGCACTGAAGAAGGTGGCTGCTATCAAGAAGCCTGCCGAAAAGGCAAAGAAGACGAGCACGGCTAAGAGCTCAGAGAAGAAGGTCGGTCTTGCTGGATCTTGTTATGCCGTGGTGCTCTCTAACAATGCTGTGATATCAGGTCGCCGCTGCCAAGGCCGCCGCCACGAAGGCCACAAAGACAAAGGCAGCTGCCAGTAAGGCTACAAAAACGAGGGCAGGAAAGAAGGTCCGTCGCATTTGTTCTTTACGCTCCTGCCAAAGCTGATGTGTTTTTTTGTTTTCTTGTCATACTCTGCAGACGGCGGCTTAGCGTTCTCTATCTAGTCATCTCCTCTCCATGGACGGTCTGGTACACACTGCGCTCTTGTTCCGTCCTCGATATTGGTCCATTGCTACTCCCCTTTGTTGTTTGGCCTAGCTCTATGTTATACGATTATTATACCTTGTCCTGCCTGGCTGTCCCATTTATCTCTTACATGTACAACGCGAGTCCTCGGCAGATGACGTTGTCCTGTCAATGTATACATCTGATCTTCTGTGGTATATTATTTCGTGCGATCCGCAAAGATTGAGATCTTCTCAAGCACGACGCTTCGAGTCGCAGTTGTGAGTCCGAACTGAGACGAGAACAAACGATGTGTGTCGGCAGGTGTCGGCCCGACCTTGAGCTTGATTGCTGATATGTACTTTTTGTGCGGCGCAAGGAAGGACTTGGAGGGACACATCCCACAAGGGTCAAAATAAGGGCGCATCTCGCACCGCCGTAACATGCATCTCATGATAGTTGTTCGTTCCATTTACAAAGTACATCGCTGCAGGCGCGAACAATAGAGCACTGATTCTAAAGAGTAGGGCACAATCTTGAGAACTGGGCAAGGCTCAGACGGTTCTCGAATACAAGGAAGGGCGAGGAGAACGATGAACGCTCAACGAAATATCGATGGATTCACCGTGACAGAGAGTGAGCACCAGCAGTGATCAGCCGAAGGCAGGGTTGGTTGGGAGCGCCTATCGATCTCGACACCTGATGTGCTCAGTCTACGCAGGGGTCGGTGGATCAGGTGCTGAGGACGGAGCAAAGAGACCAGATATAGGCGAGCGAGCGGAACGGAGATTGGTGGGATGGCGAACGGCGAGTGATGTCTGTCTGGGCACAGGAGAATACACATCCAGTACCAAGGAAGCAGGGAAGGGCCGGCGACCTCAGGCAGGCGCAAGCGTGGGCATAAATCCGGCTACGGATGGGCGCTCGAGCGTCCGAAGAGAACGATGTGCAAGTGGCGCCTGCCTGGCTCGACGTGGCTCGGAGTGCTGGTAATTGACGGTAGCGCTCAATGCTAGTGGCAGACAGCCGGATGCGGCGGACAATAGAGAGCGTCGAGAGGGATAATGGCTTAGAGTGGGTCGAAGACATGGAGGGGGGACGAGAGCGAAGTCATGCCGATTCGGTGAAACATTGTTCAACCATGCGAGGATCAGAAGCGTTCGCCCAAAGAACAATGCGATGATGATGGTGGGTTCAACGGAGAGAATAAGCTGAGCACAAAAGAGCAAGCAAGGTTGACAATAGTGGAGCGAATTTCGCGTGCCATGGATCCTGACCAGTAAAAAGACCAGCTTTAAGCGAGAGCATCCCTGTTTCTCAGCATGAGGGCCCCGTCTAAGAAATGGGGGATGGCTGACGAGAGGCTACGAAACACCCCCTGCATACAAAACCATACGGCAGCAAAGGAGAAGAAGCCTGCAACGGTGATCCTTAACTTGACTGTGATTGACTTAGCAGCGATCGCTATGGCGATGAGGTGGAACGGGGGACGCAAGGGGAGGTAAGTGCGGGCGAGACTGGGCGCCGTCACGTTTCTTCCGCTGATATGTTGGGGATCTGGTATACCAGCCTGACCTGACTGGGCCTGTTCCGCCGCTAAAATTAAGTGCGGCTACGTAGCGGCGTACGGTCGAATTTCGTGCGGAGAGCTCGGTTATGACCTGTTATGACTCTATTAGACGTGCAGATCGCAGCCGAGAGATATCGAACGGTGCAGCGCAGATTAAATTGAGACGAGGTTGGCGGAAGCTCGACGGCTGCAAAGTGCTGCACGTGTACGTCAACGAGCGGGAGAAAAGGTGTCTAGCACGCGACAAGCGACATCGATGGTGACCTTGCTTTCCGGCTGAAACGGTGCGCGTATGGAGGTGACTGAGCGAGACGGTTAGCCGTTCTTCGATGTGGTCAGTAGAATCATGAGGCACGTACACACACCAAGATCGCCGTCACAGAATCCATGCGTTCAATTGAGGTGCATTGAAATTCAAAGACTTGCGAAACAGTGCCGGGGTGCACCGTCGGAAAGTTGGGCACGTTGTGGGGTGAAAAAGTTGATTTGTCGGGTGGCTGTGATCGGCGAGGTTGAGCTGAGCATTGCCACTGCATTGCCAAACTGTGTGTACGCTGTGCACGGCAGCCCACCAGTCAGACGTTCAGGAGAGTATGACGTCGCATCACGCTCGGTCACGCTCGGTCACGTAGTATCACGCCCGTCCTCGCCTTGCCTTCTGAGACATCGATGCCGACGCTGGCTTCCTCTCTTTGAACGACGTCGCCCAACCCGGCCTGTCAGCATAGCAAAGTGTCACTCTATTCTGCTCACCCCTTTTCGCATCGCGTCCTGATCTGGTGCGGCAGCCGTAAGGAACTCAGGACAGCATTGATCGCGGATCAGCTTACTCCCGCACTTGCTGTCGTTTTATGGAAGTGTACAAGATGCACCCGCTCTGGCGTCGAGCGAATGTCGATGGAAGCTCGACACTATATGCCTGGCAACTCGTGCTCGCGTGTCGACTTCCATGCGATGCGGTCTGCGCAGTGAACATTGGTCCTTCATCGAGTGATGCGCGCTCGAACACACGCACCCGACGTCCACGAAATGGGGCCCTGCCTTAGACCCGCTCTGAGACCGACCGGGTTTACATTTGGCATGCGATCCCAGATAGGAGTGCTGTATGTGGATCGCTTTAGGTGAGTCGATCAGCCCTGTCCATTTCCGCTGAGCATTCTCAATCCGGTCGATCTGGTTTTGGAGGGGGAGGGCTGCACAAATCTTAGGTACTGCGGTGGCTATGGCCCTCGGTAGGGCCCGCCCGCAGGCTGAGTGCCGAGCAATGGTGTATGATGCCTCACGGACTTCAGTGTCGCGGCTCGGCATGTCTGGAATTGTCTAGGTCTGTCCTTGTCATTATGGGGCACACATGCACTACAACATTATGGACGTTTCATCCGCTGCGGTATGCTGTCCACCTCCCAGACTCCCCCCTCGGGCTGGAATGACCACGGGCGGTTGACGCTGCTGCGTGGGCATGGCGCGACGGACGCTCCGAGTGGGTACGATTACGCGCGGCGCAATGCGTCATGCGTCACGTGAGCTATTGATCTGGAACCCGCCATCTTTTTCAAGGCTCCCTTTCCTTTCCTGGCTGTGCTGCGTCACCTATTACGACGCAGCAACTCCGATTGACCGTCCGCACGCCCCTCGGTAAAGTTGGATCCGGTCTGGCCCGTCGCGGCGCGGGCGTGCGGTGCTTCGAACGCGTCGAGATCGAGGCGGACGGCGAGGAGGCCTTGCGGGGGTTGAAGAGGAAGCGCACACGGGGAACGTGGCGGTTGATGTGAGTGATGCGCATCTTCTCTCAGGTCATGCGGCAACGTGGGGGCCAAAAGGTTCCCAAATGGGATGTTGCTTTACAGCCTAGATCAAGATGAGGTTGCCGTGGGGAATGGAAGGATGCCGTGTTTTTGTTGCGGTTTTCGAGCTCGCGGCTGCTGACGAGACCGACCATTGTGCTGCGGCTCATTGACTTTCGCAGGGATGACGAACGTGGACGGGGCGCGGACGTGGCTGGGTGTTTGCCGTGGTGTGGCGCGGATAAGGGAGTGCGGGGCTGGTAAAATGGAGGAGGGTAGCGTGGGAAAACAGGAGCCATACGGAAGGGAGGCCCAAGCAATTTGCAAAAGCGCGTGTTCCTAAGCTTCGCGCGCTATAACCTTGGCCTCCCTCCTGCTCCCTTTCTCCCTCCCCCCGTCTCATCCCACCACCACCTCTTCGCCCCTCCCTCCAGCCCCTCCTCCCTATTTCAATCACGTCCTCCGCTCTATCGCTGGCCGACATCCATCCCCCACACACCTCCCCCGCTGTTCATGATACACCCTGGATGGATCCTGCCCTCGCCACACACCCCATCCCTCACGGCCACCCCTCCGCTTCCTTCCAGCACCATTATGGCACCAGAATACGCCAAAACTCCGTCATCAAACCCTCTGCGCGTTTGCGACAGCCCGCAGACTCCCCCGCCCCACCACGACGCATAAGGCCTGCCCTCCCCGTCCCAAAGCCCGGCCAGCCCTCCCCAGCACTTCCGCCGGACTCCGGCATCCCTGACTTTCCACCTCCTCATGTCATGCTTCACGTCGAGGATTCGAGCAGCAAGGTGTTCCTGGCCATCGGTCGATCATTCCTGTCTGTGGTGCGTGCCTACCCTATCCCTGTATCTGTGATGTTCTCTATCTGACAGCTCCCTTCCACTCCTTTGACCCTCTCAGGACAATCGCGCGATGACCATCAAAGATCTTGCCGAGATGACCATGAAGTTCGGCCTTGTATGCCAGAAGTCAGTCCTCCCGCTACCCCTAACCCCACTCGATGGCTAGACTCACGTTCTTGACTTCTTCCATAGCGCATCCGCCGCTGGCCAGGCCATCACCACCTATATTCGCAATCATATGCATCGGTGTGACACTCAACAGGACTATCCGCTTCTTTCACGCCACGTTCTCTCCGGCACGCCCTCAGACGATGAACTTGTCTCCGCTCTTCATTCCCGTTCCGGTGGCGCCCACTGTGCCCTTGCCCCCGGAGACAATAGGGTCACCAATTTTAGAAGAGGCACCATGGTCTGGTATCTGAGCAAAGCCGCCGGCGCCCCTTGCCCGTTCGCAAGAGCCGGCATCCGCCTCTGCGAGTACACCGAGAATGGGAAGGTGGGGGTGTCGGCAGGCCCCAGGGAGCGGAAACGGGAGAGAGACAGGGTGCGCAGGCAGGAGCAGTGCGGTCAGAAGCGGAAGAGATTGGCGAGGGCCTGCGCTGATGGGGGAAAGGCGGATTCTGATTCCGGGAGCGATGCCGAGAAAAGGCCACCGAAGGTGAAGTTGACTCTTCGATTGAAACCTTCCCCCTCCAGTATCGCTTCATCTTCCCCTTTATCCACTCCGGCCCCGGAGCCGATCCCGAGAGAGATCATCGACGTCTCCGACGACTCAAATTCCGACGACGACTCGATGTCTGTGGACTCTGAAAGCTCTTCAGACGAAGATGAAGGTGACGAATCCATGCGAGACTCGCCGTCGTCTGAGATGCCGTATCTTTCACCTCCCGTCGACTCCCCAATAGCCTATCGCCGCTCTCCTTCCGTGCCCTTCTCCGTTGCCTCACCGCCACCAGACTCTGAAGACGACTTTGACTATGGTAATTCCATCTCCGTCTTCCGGCACTACCCCTCTATGCCACTACGAGGTGCTCCGTGGGATGACGACGACGACGACATGGATTGGGATGACGCAGACGAGGATGAAGAAGAGTTGGAACTTGGCGGATCGAGCCTTCCGCGAATCGCCTCCTCAAGTCACTTTGACGATGGCGCCTTCGTGAAACAGGAACCTTGCGACGACATGAGGCGAGTACTCGATGAATGGGAACATCTCGATAATGGCTTCGACAGCATGAAGGTCATGGAGGTCGTCACTCAGGCTGCTGCTGGATTGGAGGTTTCGTCGAACATGGTGAAGGTCGAAGAGTCTGATCATTGGGAGTACGACAGCCACGACGCACCTAGCCCGACGCCCTTTGACCTTCTAGGAGACGACGAGACCTACCACGTTCCGCTCAAGGAAGAAGCGCATACCCCGTCACTCATAATGGGCTATTCGTCGACATTCTCTCCTGACGACGATGGTCTTATATGCGGCTCCCCACTCACCCCTCTGTCCGTAGTTTCACCTATCTCTGAGATCGGTGAAATGCGATGGGCCACCATGCGTCGGCCAAGCGAGCTCATGTGGAAAGATGCAGAGTTGCTTGGGCCTGACAGCATACCCCCGCACGAGCTCGAGGAAGGCGACTGGGACAGCAAGAAGTCGAGAAGCCAGACGCTGGACCCTGCTCCTTCGATCCGTGCAGTCTCAGAAGCGCCTTCCGACATGTCCCCTTTTCCCGATACTCCTTCGGCCGAGTCTGACGATACTCAAGACGAAGTGCCTCCAACACCACCCACTTTTACATCACCTCTTCCATTGTGGCGCCCTTCACAGCCAATGCTGTCTTCATCAAGGGCCGATGTCGGATCTCGACCATCTCCATCACTCGAACAGAAAGGAGTTCAAACCGACGTCGTTGTCGTGGACACGTGCGAGCCTTGCTCCCCAGCTGTCACTGCAACGCAGGTTGAAGGTACGACTCTTCTCAATTCGATAAGGTTCCCAGGTTATTCAGTGTTCTTTTTTTAACATAGGCATAACCGTGTATCAGATGACCGTCCAATCGTCCCGTCTGCTCCGCCGCATTGATACCGACTTTGTCAACCTCGGTCTTATTGCCAAATACTTGAGCGTTCCCACTCCTCCAGCCGCGTCCACTCCGAATGCTATGCATGTCACTCAAGGCTCTTCCATCGCATGTGGTACCTGGGTCCCACTCCCAGAGGCTCAGGCGTTCGTCAAGGAGCATCGGGCCGCCGACTCGTGCCTCGACACGTTCCTTTCCGACCTCTTGTTTGAGCGCTTTCCCCAGGCCTTGCAGGATTTTCATAGGTCGAACGCGCGTGGCCGCCTTCTCAACCAGTTCGGGCCTCATTTTGCATCGACGCAGGACGCTAAGGAAGCCAAACGGCTTCTGCAACGGAGAGAAGTCCCACTCCGCGAGGCCAGTACACCGTGGGAACGCGGCATGGTTTCGTACTGGGATGTGGAAGATCACCTGCTGTCCGTGCACCCCTCGCTCACGCTGACGGATCTCTCCCTTCCTATGAAGTCAGAGGACAAGGCTGTGGTGGAGACCCCACTCAGCCCCACGGAGCAGGAGATGTTCAAACGCTCTGCCACCTGTCGGATTGGGAGAACTCCCCGCCGACCACAGCCGTGCCCATCGCCGATGATTGCGCCCAGGACACTACCGCGGAGGTCGATGCTGATGTCCGGAAGGAGGCCGCGGCGGATGCGGTGGTCGTGCAGCGATCATGCTCCCGCGATCGTCCTCTTCGGCGTTCCAAGCGGGTAGCAAATGCAATGGCTCGATCGCGGACGCGGTCAAGCAAGAGGGGCTCCCGGAGCTCTTTGTCATGAATTTCAGTTCTGCCTGCGGCCGGTCAGCTGCATCTGTCTCGCCGGCCGTGCGTGGGCCCATCAGGCTAGGTTTTGTGTTCGTTGAACTTGCCGAGACAGACGGCATTTTAATTATTCAGTTTTCATTGTGTTTATGTTCATTGTCGCGAAGCAGACGTCGCGTCTTTTAGAGTTGTATCAGTAACTCGCTCTTCACGTCTTCCCTTCCATTATTGCCTGCATTTGCAGGCTCAGGACGTTCATCGCCCCGAGTTGAGACCCAGTACTTTACACCACGCGCATTGGCGCCGTCTCCGCCCACGCCCACGAAGGATACCCATCGGCGTTGGGGCGAGAGACTGCGACGGAGGCGTTATGAGCAGCTACGTACGTTATGTCGTGCTATATTTTTATTCCCCCACTCAGTACGAGCACATATGATGTATGGCATAAAAATGAATAGATATGATCGCCCTAGTCCGCAAGGAGGATGGAGAGGATGGCACGGACGGACGCAATGAGCACAAAGGCTGCCCTGTTTGTACGAAATAGGGGTGTGCATAATTGACGGAAGGAGACGCAGGGGGGCAAGCGAGTGGCAAGCGCCGGGTGCGGAGATTGAAATTCGGTAAAGTTAGGCAGGGAGGGCGCCTTGGTCTGCTCCCCACCACTCATTCCCTCTACTTAGTACTATTTACTGGACTTCGTCCTTACTATAGTAGCTGTGGGCAGCTCTTGTTTATCTTCGCCCATCAAAATTCTTTTCATTCCCAAAAAAATCCGGTTTTCTGGCTCAACATTACGACTGTCCAGCTTGTCCAGCACATAGTAACCATCGCCTACTATCCGTTTGCGGAGCCCTGCGAGCCCTCTTTCTTCTCGCTTTCTACACGGGCCAGCCTCTGCAACAACCGCACCTTCAGTAATACCTAATCTCTATTCGTCTCCAAGGTTATAATGTCTCTATCCGCCGAGCCCGCTGGCTTTTCCAGGACTCCTTCTGGGAAAACCCCTCCCCCGGCTCCCTCCGCTGCCTTCGCAAAGAGGTGTGTGCTTTCCCTGCGTTTTTTTTGTGATGTCCGCCGCTGACAGTTGTCGACAGGGCACGCGAGATGCAAGGGGATGGCATGATTGGCAGATACAGGCCCCCTGCGCTGCGCGCCCTAGCTTCAGGTGGTTCCCCTCCTAATGACATTTCTCCTGCCACCACCACCACCACCACGGCCGATGGCTCTGGTCTGCCCCCCAACGCCTACCCCGCTGGATTCAGAAGGGCGAGGGCCGGGACCTTACCCTCAAACGTGTCGCTGGCCGCCCAGCAGTTCGCAGCCACAAACACCTTGGGTAGTACCGCCCCCTCCACCGAGTCTTTCAGCGACCAGTTGCAGCAGCTGCAGGCCTCCACGGCACAGAACGCGGCAGCGGCGCCGATGCGGCCCAGCCTGCGCCACTCGGCTTCCGTAGCTTCTTCTGTTGCTTCGTCTGCGCTTACGGAACGTAACAGTCGTCTTCGCTCAGGCTCACTGACAATCCTGCCGTCCGATGGGCTGTCCAACGCGTTCGGTCCAAGCATCTTTTCGTCTTCATGGCTCTCAAACAATAACAGCTCGTTCCCTGTCCTGGATGAGCTGCACTCGGTCACGTCGATGGACTCGGGAGCAGACGAGTTCGATGTTCACACACTCGACTATTTGGGCCTGGACGAGAGTCACCACAGGATGATGCCTCAGGCGGCGACGATCTCAGAGCTTCGCAACCAGGCTCAGGCTGCCATCGCTGGGAATTTGACTAACCCGCCCCGCATGCGCGCCACGACGGTTTCTCATCCATACCGCCGCATGTCTGCTGCGACGGCGTCGCTCCTGGCCACCCCGAATGCGGAGGAAGAAGAGGATATGTACGAGCAGTCTTACAACCGCCAGAGCATCGATCCCTACGGCGATTCCCTCACGCCCGACAGCTACTACCCACCGTCGTATGTCGCACAAGGCTTCAGGCAGAGCGAGCACCTCGGCGCGAACCTCAACAGCAGGCCGCGTGCCATCTCTGTGGGCATCCTCGAGGACCCATCGCACCTGCACCGTCGCGCTGCTGCGGCCTTGGACTCGTCTCCATACGAATTGACCACTGCCGTAAACTCGTACAATAATGCTGGGGGCAGTCAGCTGAACATACCCGGTGGTATTTTGAAGACCGACAAGCTTGCGCCCTCTCGTGGTGCTGGGGTATCCCCCACCGTCCGCTTCCCCAACGGCGAGCTGTCGGCTACGAGATCGTCGCCGTATCTGGCTGCCCCGGGCCAGACGGGACGTGCTGTTTCCCCCAAGTCCGAGCAGAGCACACAGATGCAGACGCCCACTAGGTCGCTCTGGATCGGGAACTTGGACAGTTCTGTCACGAGCGAGCAGCTCATCCATGTCTTCGCCCCATACGGTGCCATCGAGAGTTTGAGGCTTTTGCCTGAGAAGGTCTGTCACCGAGGCGCTAGGGGTTTTTCTTCGACAGGCTGATCTCTTTTCTCATTAGGAATGCGGTTTCGTCAACTTTGTGGATTTGGCAGATGCTGTGCGCGCTAAAGAGGACGTTCTTAACCGTCTTGGGGGTAATATCGGCATGCCTAACGGACAGACCGTGCGCATCGGATTCGGCAAAGCCGACAGCGCGCCGGCCGCCCCAGGAAAAGGTGCCGGCGCATCCACTCCGAACAGTACTTCTTCCACTGGCACTGGCAAGAACGCGGCGAACGCTGGTTTGAGCGGTATTGATGCACAGCTGCAGTCAAGCCCGACGCGCGCGTTGTGGATCGGTTCCATCCCGTCCACTACCACGCCAGCGACGATTTTGAGCGTGTTCAGCCCTTACGGACCCATTGAGTCGGCGCGCGTGCTGACGCACAAGAACTGTGGTTTCATCAACTTTGAACGCTTGGACGATGCTGTCAGGGCGAGGAAAGCACTCAATGGACGGGATGTCTTAGGTAGTGACGTCGGAGCGATTCGGATTGGGTTCGCGAAGGTCCCTGTCAAGAATGGGCAAGAAGGCGCTGGAGGACAAGAGGAAAACCCCGGTATCAGTGCGCAAGGCGTGGGCGACCTCAGTGTCGGCGCTACCATCCATGCCCTACGCAGTGTCAAGGGAGCATCGACTATTCCTGTCGATCAACAGGTGCTGGGGGGCGCCGTTGAGAACTACCGCTCGAATCTGCTCTTGAGCATGATCAGCGCCGGCACCCACAATACCGCGTACGTGAACG
The DNA here is from genome assembly GCA_039111635.1 of Heterobasidion occidentale. Taxonomy (NCBI): domain Eukaryota; kingdom Fungi; phylum Basidiomycota; class Agaricomycetes; order Russulales; family Bondarzewiaceae; genus Heterobasidion; species Heterobasidion occidentale. Next base: position 1,299,189 of record JBCAQO010000002.1, on the reverse strand, counting down.
ATGGCACCCCGAAGCCTGCGGGATGGACCCCGACTGTTACGGAGCAGCAAATGATCATGAAGGAGCTCGCGGGTGGAAGCCCTGATGCGGACGCCGATATCCAAGCTTTGTCGGGTGAGTGACACTCGTCACTATCGACCGTCCTTAGTCACCTAACAAACCACAGAATTCCGGCCTCCTACCATGTACTACACGACCATTCCTCTTGTTTCCGAGAGGCCTCACAACAGGCGTTGGGACGCTTCCAAGTTGCGTGAGCTGCGCAAGCGGATGGACTCCAACACCATCTCGGACGAGGAAATCGAACAGGTTGCGGCCGATTTCCTCGATGGCGAAATCGTAGACCTCGCTTCAGATTGGCTTGGCAACACAGTAAGTAATCGACACCTCCCTCGGACGACACTTCGATTGAGCTCGTTTGTTAGGTCGTGCAAAAGTTATTTGAGAAGTGCTCCACCCAGGCCCGTCTCGCGATGCTGGAGCGCATTGGCCCTCATTTGGCTATGATTGGTATCCACAAGAACGGGACTTGGGCTGCTCAGAAGATCATCGACTGCGTGCAAACCCCGGAGGAAGTGGCCTTGATAGCGTCGAACTTGCGCCCCTATGCCCCGCCCTTGCTTCTTGACCAGTTCGGCAACTATGTTATACAGTACGTTTGGTCAGTACGTTCATAGGCTTGGCTTGACTCACCGTTTCCAGGTGCTGCCTCCGCTTTGGCGGCCCCGCTGATGACTTTATCTTCGATGCGATGGTCGACCGTTTGTGGGATGTTGCGCAAGGACGTTTCGGCGCTCGTAGCATGAGGGCCTGTCTTGAAAGCCCCAACATCTCCATCAACCAGCAGCGCCGTATCGCGACCGCGATCATCCTCAACTCGATCCCGCTGGCGACGAATCCCAACGGTGCACTGCTCCTCACTTGGCTCCTCGATACCTCTGGCTTCCCATCGCGGTACCTGTTGTTGGCACCTCGCTTCACGCCGCATTTGTCGCACCTCTGCACGCACAAGCTGGCTTCTCTCACCGTTCTGCGCATTGTGAACCAGAAGGTGGAGCCTCAGGCATCCAGCCAGGTCGTGACGCTTTGTTCTCATCCCCTGGCGATCATGTTCTCACGGATGTTCTGGGAGATCAAGTGAACGGAGTCGCGGTCGTGCACAAGATCCTTACCAGTCCATTCATTGACGCTGCCCAGAGGCCTGTCTACATCGAAGCCACCAAGCGTGTGCTCATTGAGCTCAAGGTTATTGCGACTCAGGCCTACCGTCGTCTGATCGAGGAGGTTGGCCTCCCTATCCCCAACTTCCCGGCGAACTATCCCAATGCGGCTACAACGCCGGGCGCGAAGACGAAGTTTGGGACTTCGCCGACCACCTACGGCATGCCTGGTCTTCCATCTGGCTATTCCACTCATGATCAGAACTTGGCCTCTATGATGGCGGCCTTGCAAATGGGCGGCCAGAACCCTCAGTCCGGGCAGCCCCAACTTTCCATTGATCCTGCGTACAACCAAAACAACCCGAACCAGCGTGGTCGTAACTCCAACCCGGCATCAGCATTCTCCCCGGCATCGGACCCCTTCAATCCTTTCGCCATCCGTTCCCCCGATTTGTCCAGTCCTCGCGGTGCGGCTCCTCGTCGTAATGGCGGCATGTCGTCTACGCCGTCCGTTCCCGCGACACCCGTTCCGTCTGGACCTTACGGAAACCAGTCGCCCAGCCTTACTTCGGCTGGCAACATCCTTGGCATGGGTCAACCCTCTTATACTGGAATGGCACCACAGTCTGTTCCTCCCCAAGCGTATCAGGCCTACATGTATCAAATGTACCAACAGAACCTCACTTCCAATATGGGCGCCTTCCACGCCTAAACGACAACTCAGCGTCCGTGATGCATGACCTATATATCTAGCACGTCGCTCTCTTGCATTCTATCTCGCCTCGCGACTTTCTTATCCTTTACGATTTTCCCTCAAGTTCTGTCCCCTTCGTTGGATTTATGGTTGCTTGCATCGATTGCTCCCCCCTTTTTGATACCCCTGTTATCCCCCCCACGCAAAGTTTCTCTCCCTTACGCCCTACCGCACTCTTTTGAGGACAAAATCGCGGATGAGGATCTTGCGCTGTCGTTGAATAGCCCGATGCTGGAATGGCCGTCGTTTTCTTTACTTTTTTCACTCCACATTTTGCTGTTTGTTTCTTCTCAACCAGTTTTGATTCTAGCTTCCTTCCTTCGTCTCTCTATCTCTGTATACATAAGCAAGGCTGTAAAAAGTGGCCAACAAATATTATAGATGGATTCATGCGACCGTCTGAGTTTTGGAGTGCTGTTCATGTTTATTTATTGCGACTTTTCACGGACACATACGTCATTCATGGAGTTCAAATTTCTGGCCAATAACATCACGTTTCATGCGAGCTGAGTCCGAGACTTACAACGGGTGCCAATCCTGGGACCCACGATGATCTGAGTCCTTTTTCTGCGTTATCACCACTGGCACCATGGGCTCAGCCTCGTCCAAAGCTGCACGAACGTTCCCAAAATCTGTCGCTAAGCCACCGCCGTCTTGGGCAGGTGCCAGAACACCAGGTCCCACAGATGCTTTACCTGTAGGTGCCCACGAGTCGCAAACTCAGAAACCACCACTGGCGAGCGAAACGAGAGACGAAGGTATGTCCGCGTTGCCGGTCGTCGAATGTTTTGACCATATGTGTTGATATCTGTAGCCATTGAAAGAGATGCTCGGGACCCACAGCTGCTGGCCAACCTGAGCCGGCTGGGCCCTGTGAAGGTGGACCACCATATGCAGACCGTCAGGACGGTACGTCTTCCGGTTTTTCGTTCGCGTGAAGCGCGCCCTCATCTTTGTCGGGAATGAACGTTGGCCAGACGGAGTACGTGAACCGGGCGTTCCGCTCGCGCGCGCAGTCTGAGACAGAGGCGGCGTGGACGCGCATGCCGAAGAACCGCCTGCTGGCGGCGTCGTTGGCGGATCTGCTGGAGGAGCGCCGATTCGTCACGACGCGCGGAGAGCTTGAGGAGCTGGCTGGCAAGTACGGCGTCGACGTGGAGAAGCTGGAGAGCGTGGCGCGTTTTGTGAATAGTCCCAGTGTTGACGAGAAGGATATCGTGAAGGTGGTGGAAAGCAACGGGGACGAGGTGGTCACGATGACGGTGGGTGTTTTTTCTACGATGATCCGTATTGTCATGTTGAGGGTGTTGTTCTGCAGGCTTCGTGGAAGGATCCGGTCATAGTAAACGATCCTAATGCGCGGATAGTCTCTGGTTGAGCGAATGCGCGAACCAAGTTAGTACTCGGAGCCTTTCTATAGTCACTGATCAGCCCCTCTCATTGGCAATTTCTATCACTACATCTCGCGACATGATTTAATACAGCTCTTTTCAAAGTATGAAAGTCTGATGTGTGTAGGGTATATACTGTAAAAGTGACTTTTCTCGCGTTCGATCAAACTCCCTCCACCGTCTTCTGAAATCTATAGACGCGATGGAATCACGTGAGAAACAGGATGACGCCTTCTGCCTTCCGTCGTTCTCGTCGAGCGGACATCATCCTCGCATTTGCCTCTCCCAATTTCGACTGCGCAATGGCCAGGTCATCATCTTCCCATGTCCCTCCCGTCCTGAGACTGGGACGTGCGCAGACTCTGCCGGGATGACGGATTCACTCGCTGTGAGTGGTGCAAAGGGGTGCAAACAGCGATTGCCACGTCAGCTTTTCCCCACGTGCGCGAAAAAGCCGGGGAGGGAAATCTCTGGAAAGACGCTCACAAGGCCCACCCGTCAGTTATATCTACTGCCGCACCCACGACTCGACCTCCCAGCGTAGCATATCTCGCATTTGCTGCACCTGGCTGCCGTCGCATAGGCCATGGAAGCTCCCTGGACACAGTCCCCGCAGGATGTCCTCCAGCACTTTCAAGTAGACTCCACCGTCGGCCTGTCACTCGAACAGGCCCAGAAACACGCTCAGCTTTATGGGAAGAATGGTATGTAAGACGTGGCCTCTGCGCTAATTACACATCGAACTGACGTGCTCGGTAACCAGAATTGCCTGAGGAACCATCTACACCGCTCTGGGAGCTCATCCTCGAACAATTCAAGGACCAGCTCGTCCTCATCCTCCTTGCTTCTGCTGTCATATCTTTTGTCCTCGCCCTGCTTGACGACGCTGAAGATGCCACCCTGTTTGGTGCTTTCGTTGAACCCTCGGTCATCCTCCTTATCCTCATCGCGAATGCGACGGTGGGAGTGATTCAAGAGACAAATGCCGAGAAAGCCATTGACGTGCGTGTTGTCTCCTTCAGTCCTGTACAGCTCTCTGACGTATACCTCAAAGGCCTTGAAAGAATACTCTCCGGACGAGGCGAAAGCCTTACGCTCTGGTCAGATTGCACGCATCCACGCGTCTGAGTTGGTACCTGGAGACATCATCGCGGTCGCTGTCGGAGACAAAATCCCTGCGGACTGCCGTGTACTCTCCGTCTCCTCGAGCAGTTTCCGAATCGACCAGGCTATCCTGACCGGAGAAAGCGTCAGCGTCAACAAGTCCATAGACGTTGTCTCAGACTTGAAGGCCGTCAAGCAGGACATGACCAACATGCTTTTTTCCGTAGGCGTCCTTTTGATACTCATGGTATATATCCAACCCTGAACATCTATGTCACAGGGTACAACCGTCGTAAACGGCAGTGCACGGGCGATCGTTGTGTTTACCGGCCAACGCACCGCCATCGGCGATATCCACAAGTCTATCTCCTCTCAGATTAGCGAGAAGACGCCTCTCAAGCGCAAACTTGACGAGTTCGGCGACACACTGGCCAAAGTCATCACCGTCATCTGTATACTCGTCTGGCTTATCAACATCCGGCATTTCTGGGATCCTGCGCACCATGGCGCACTCAAGGGAGCAATTTACTACTTCAAGATTGCCGTCGCTCTCGCGGTCGCTGCCATTCCAGAAGGCTTAGCCGCTGTCATCACCGCGTGTCTCGCCCTTGGAACAAAGAAAATGGCACAGAAGAACGCTATCGTCCGGAACTTGCCCAGTGTCGAGACGCTCGGAAGCACCAATGTTATCTGCTCAGACAAGACAGGCACCTTGACCACCAACCAGATGAGCATCTCAAAAGTGAGTTGTATGCATTCATGTAAGTTGGTATCGGCGCTAACTTGGGCATCATAGTTTCTCATCGTTGACGCCCAGACGGGTGCCCCGAAGGAGTTTGTAGTTGAAGGCAGCACTTTCTCCCCGTATGGGTCCATCCGCTCTGTCAATGGCAAAGATGCCTCTGATGACCTCCGATCAGAGCCCGTTCAGCGTCTGGCCGAGATCAGTGCTATCTGTAATGATGCCAAAATTGTCTATAATGTGGTAAGTCGTATCTTTCTTCTGGCAGCGCGGCATGAATTTTGACATTGGCACAGGATAAGGACATGTACAGTAATGTTGGTGAACCCACCGAGGCTGCCCTCAAGGTTCTGGCCGAGAAGATAGGTTGCCCTGACAAGGAGCTCACTGTGTCACTTTCTTCGCTACCTCCCGTAACTCGCGCATCGGCTGTCAACGACTTTTACGAGCGCCGGATTCCTCGACTACTCACTTTTGAGTTTTCTCGCGACCGCAAGATGATGTCCGTCCTCGTCAAGCTCAATGGTACCGGCGCGCTTTTCGTCAAGGTGCACCGGAATCCGTCTGGACCGCTGTACCTCGGTCCTTATCGCTGGCGGCCAGCACGTGCCTCTTACGCCTACCCTCCGCAGCGCAATACTTCACCAGACCGCCGCATACGGCAAGGCTGGTCTCCGGACGCTCGCGCTCGCGTTCGTCGATGTACAGGATATCGACGCCGCTCACTATCAGTCTCAGAGCACCGTTGACTACGCGCGCTTTGAGCAGAACCTTACCTTCGTCTCTTGTTGGCATGCTCGACCCGCCGCGCCCCGAGGCGCGTCTTGCGGTCGCGAACTGCAAGGCTGCGGGCATCCGCGTGGTGTGCATCACGGGCGACAACAAGGGTACGGCAGAGACGATTTGCAGGCAGATCGGGATCTTTGGTGACGACGAGGACTTGACCGGGAAGAGCTATACTGGGCGTGAATTCGAGGAGCTGAGTCATGAGGAGAAGGTCCAGGCGGTGCAGAGGGCGTCGTTGTTCACCCGGACAGAGCCAGGGCATAAAAGCCAGTTGGTGGATCTGTTGCAGGGGCTCGGTTTAGTCGTGGCTATGGTACGTGGCTTTTTTTTTTTTGGCTTTTTTTGGATACTCATGTTCATGTTCTTGGTAGACCGGTGATGGTGTCAACGATGCGCCGGCTTTGAAAAAGGCAGATATTGGTGTAGCTATGGGAAGTGGCACCGACGTCGCGAAGTTGGCCGCCGATATGGTTCTCGCAGACTCGAATTTTGCCACAATAGAAAAGGCCGTGGAAGAGGGCAGACTTATCTATAACAACACCAAGCAGTTCATCGATACCTCAGTGCGTTTTCGCTCTCGTTCTTCTGTCCCTGCTCTCTTTTGACCGCTTCTCTTCGTGTGCGTCAGTTTCTTCGAACATCGGCGAGGTCGTCAGCATCTTCCTGACCGTCCTGCTCGGCATGCCCGAGGCGCTGATCCCCGTGCAGCTGCTCTGGGTCAACCTCGTCACGGACAGCTTACCCGCCACCGCGCTCGGCTTCAACCCGCCCGACCACTCCATCATGCGTGTGCCGCCGCGGAGCAGCCGCGAGCCGCTCATCGGGAAGTGGCTCTTCTTCAGGTATATGGTCGTTGGGACGTACGTCGGCGTCGCGACTGTGGCGGGCTATGCGTGGTGGTTCATGTATTTCGCGGACGGGCCGCAGATCACGTTCTCCCAGCTGGTGCGTTACGCTTAGACTGTCTCGACTTGTGCTGGACTAAACGATTTTATTTTGTCCAGTCGAACTTCCACCAGTGCGCGGCGCGGTTCCCGGAGATCGGGTGCGAGATGTTCACGAACGTGATGGCGCGGCGCGCGACGACGATGAGCCTGTCGATCCTGGTGACGGTAGAGATGTTCAACGCGATGAACTCGCTCTCGGAGAACGAGAGCCTGTTGCGGCTCCCGATTTGGAAGAACCCGTTCCTGGTCGCCGCGATCGCGCTCAGCATGGCGCTGCACTTTATGATCCTCTACGTCCCATTCTTCACGGTGAGTTCCTGTGAGCGTTTTCCAGCGTCTTGCCAGCGGCTGACGTTTTTTTTTCCCGCTCGCTCGCTCGCTCTAGGCTTTGTTCGCGATCGAGCCGCTCAACCTCGTCGAGTGGAAGGCCGTGCTGTACCTCAGCGCACCGGTGGTGCTGATCGACGAGGTGTTGAAGTTCATCTCCGTACGTCCGCTTCGCGCGTCCTCCATCACGCTCGCTCGCCTTCACCGTGCTGACGCGTGTTTGCAGGCGACGTTCATCTCGCCGCCGTCTAAGGTGAAGGTGGACTAGAAATTGGCTGGCGTGTGTGCGGTGTGCAGGATTCTTGGACCGGGGGCGATCGGGCGTTGGGTGCTCGCGCTATTGAGCTTGGGCGCTGACGTTGGCGTTGGCGTGGGCATGGATTTGGGCTTGCTTGGGGACGCCGAGATTGTGTAGCGCACGCGCATGTATCCTGTAGACCCGCGGGTGGGCGGTAATGGCGTGTTCTGTAAATCGTCGCACGACGACGACGACGATAGCACGCGTGTTTTTGGTTGTGTTTTTCGCATCTCACTTATTGTATTTGGGGTCGACGTGCCTTCTTCGTGAGTGAGGACGGCGCTTGCAGCACACTCGGCGAATTCGCTGCTGAACGCTAAACAGCGCTGAGCGACGCATTGATTACACTGTGGTGGGGCAAATACAACGATGGCGTCCTTCTTTTGCGAAGGGCGGCGAGGCGGCGTACAAAAGGAAACTACAAACGGGAGAGGCGGGACGGCGCCGTCACGCGCTGACCGGGATCGTCTTTTGCACCTCGATGTCTTCTGCGGCACCCGCACCGCCTGGGTTCTCGCGCGCATCGTCCGAATCCTCCTCGCTCGAGCTCGAGCTCGAGTCGTCCGAGTCTGAGTCCAAGTCATGCCCGTCGCTCTCGTCGTCGCTGTCGGGCGCGCGGGCCTGGGCCTGGGTGCCGCGGACGGCGGCCTCGAGGGCGTCGATGTCCCAGCCGAGGGCGCGCTTGTCGACGCGCAGCGCGAGGAGGGCGGTGCCGAGCGCGCGGAGGGCGGCTTCGCTGTGGTGGAGGGTCGGGTCAGGAGAGCACTCATATTCGGAGGCCGGGGCTCGCGCGGGAGAGGGAGAAAGTAGGGGAGCAAAGAACAAAGGATGAAAACCAAGAATGAAGCAAAAATGAATGAGAGAATAGATAGTGAAGCATCGGATAGAACGGCGTAGAGTAGATGGGGACGGAGGTAGACGGCGAACGCGGGACGCACCTCGCACAGGCTGCGACCCAGGCGCAGAGGTCGTCGAGCCAGACGCGCGCGTAGACGTAGTACGCGTCGTGCGCGTCGAGGAGGGCGCGGAGCTCGAGGAGGCAGCGGAGGACAGTGCGCGGGCCGCGGGCGAGGAGGCGCGCGGCGTCGGCGCGGCAGCGGTCGGCGAGCGGGAAGGCGCGGTGGAGCGGGAAGGCGAGGGCGCGGCGGTAGGAGGGGAGGAGGTCGGCGGGGGTGATGGGCGCGGGCGCCGCGGCGGTTGGGGAGGAGGGGTTTAGGGACGGGGTGAGGAGTGGGGGAGAGTAGGGCGGGGGGTCGAGGGCGGCGAAGGCGGGGGTGAGGACGCAGATGGTCCAGGCGCTTTCGGGGGTGGGGTCGTGCTGCGTCGTGCGGGCGTCGTAGGCGTACGCGAAGAGGAGGGTGGCGAGCGTGAGGTAGAGGCTGTGGGTCTGGGCGGGGGTGGGGAGATCTGCAGGCGGGTAGCGGGTCAGCGGGTCAGCGGGAGGCGAGGGCCGGGCGACGCACATTCTTTGCGCGGGAGGCGGAGCATGGCGAGGTTCTCGGCTTCGGTGAAGGGCGCGACGACGGGGGCGGCGAGGTGGGGGTGCTCCCACTCGAGCAGTTCCTCGATCGCCTCGGGGTCGGCGTAGTCCGCCCTGTGTGAAACGCAGAGATCAGCGTTTCGGTTCGCTATGCGCGGGGACACGGCGCGCGCACATGTAGTGCTCCTCGTCCCACTGGGCGTCCTCCTGCGCGACGCGGCGCGCGCGGCGGTCGGCGGGGGAGAGGGTCTCGGCGTCGGGGCCGAGGGCGTTGGCCTCGTTGGGGGACTCGGCGACGTGGCGGAAGTAGCCGGTGTAGGCGTCGAGGAAGCCGTATGGTTTTTGGAGGGCGGTGTGGAAGGAGGAGGGGGCCGGGACGGATTGGGGGAGCTGCCAGTCGTTGGCTGCGGCTGGAGAGGGAGTGAGTTGAGACAGGGGCGGAGGAGGGAGGTAAGGGAGGTGAGATGGGCGCCGGGGGTGATGTTGATGTAGATGTAGATGGGACGTGGATGGGAGAGACGGGGACGGAGACGGGGACGGACCTTGGAGGATCTCGCGCTGTTCGTGTGTCAGGTCTGGGCGGTCGAGCGAGAGCGCCTGCGCGCGCTGCGCCAGATCTGAATCTTGCGTCTGATGCGTTTCGCGGCGCGGACGAGCATCGCTATCGGCATCGTGGGCGTCGTGCGATGCGAGGACCTCGATCACGGGGGCGGTGGGCGGGTGGACCGGTCGCGGGGCGAGGAGCTTCGGGAGGAGGTCGAGGTCGGGGAAGTGCTCGCCCCGGTTCTGTTTTGAGAGGGTGAGGGTGAGAACGCCGGCGGCGGGGTCGTACGCGGCTGAGGAGGCGTCGTCCTCTGTGACGGGTGCGGGGAGGGAGAGGCGGAGGAAGTAAGGGGCGATGTGGAGGGAGAGGAGGGTGTGGTCGACGTGGATCTCGACGTCGGCGGCCTGCGGGGGCGGTGTTGTGTGTCAAGGCGAGGGCGAGGGAGGAGTGAGAGTGTGTACGTACGCGAACGGCGGGGCAGGAGACGGTGAGGATGAGCGATGCGTCTGTCTGTTCGCACCTGAAGCGCGGTGTGATCATCGTTCGCCGCAAGCCGCATCCACTCCGGTCTGTCTTGTATACCCATTGGTCAGTCAAGCACCGGCGACTCTCATCGCTTCAGCTCCCATCCCCCGCCCTCAATTACAATGGTCGCAACCATGTACACATCAAAGCGGAACGTGTCCGAGCCCCTCGAGAGCACGATCAACAAGTTCAAAACAATCACTACCTTGCTTACAGTTGTCCTCTATCTTCGAGGACACAATACTTCGCTATCCCAGACTTGGACAGTCTACCAGAGACAAGACACTGAAAAGCCCCCGACACAGTACAGATTGCTTGATCACCTTGCTACTGTGCTCGTCAGAGACCGTGAAGTGGTGGCTGTGGCCGCAGGTAGGGAGAGGAACACCGACATCAGCCGCGCGCACACGCGCGACGCCCTCTCGCTTTCGCTCATCATCTCAGTCTCACATCAAGGCGACACAGACATCCCCGTGGAAGGCGCGGAAGGTCGATTGATGGAGAACCGCATCATCGTCACCAATCTGACGCGCCCCGAAGCCGCGAGCGGGAATACCAGATCGGGGAGGAAGGAAGGGAAAGAGGGGACACAGGCTGAGAGAAAAGCAATGTCTGCGTTGATTGAACACAGAACGTGAGTGTGAAATTTTTATCAAACAACAACCTTTCCGAAATATTTTATAAAGCCTCGAGTTTCATGAGCACGTCTCGAGCGTGATCAACACCATCAAGGGAAAGGATGTCACGCCTCTCAATCTAGGCATTCACGTTGTTTCTCGTGGCTACCGCAAGATGCGCTCTCGACTCAGGTGTACGACATCACTTGCCTTCCTCAACAAGGTCTTGAATGCCAAACCTGACCGCTTGCCTGAATTATATGATCAGTGGTCTTCATCATTACGCAACAAAGAGGACTGCAACCTTTCGAAATTGCTCACACAAATTTTCTGGGACAAACACCTCTTCAGTGTGGAATATGCAGGACCATCCTCCATCGAGTTGAAAACTCGAGCACAGAGCAATGATGTTCTTTTTGTCAAGGAGACATGCGTGGCCTTCCATCATATCTTTTGCTCGACTCTGAAAGCCTATCAGAACTGTCTGGACGAGCTTTGTGAAGCCAACTCAAAAACAATCAACAAGATGGTGTTACACACCTGGCTTTATTGCACTCTTTTGAAGACCATCACATATTCCAATGCTTTTGCAGACTACCTGACTCTCGCAGTTCCCGACATGTTTGACCATCCTTTTGCAGGTGCAGGAACCAGGTATACCACACTATCTACAGATCCCCGGGACAAATCAAATACATTAGAGGAGGAAGGAGATACAGACATTGACAATGCAGACTTGCTTGAAGCTGTGGGCTCGACAACATTGGACGCATACAACCTGTGGCTGCGTCGACAGGTTGTGGTACCACATGCTGTTGACCGCCTCGTAGGTGCAACACCGAACTTTCAGGATATCACTCATACTGTCATCTCTGTCGAACATCTTGGGACAGACATGTGGCGCTGGGAAGATGTGGTGAAGGAGATACTAGTCGAAGACGATGCTGTTCGCGTGGAGACAGTGCTCACGCAACTCCGTTCATTGATGCAACAAGACGGGATGGACGCGGGGGGCTCAATTCGCCGCATGTGCGAAGGTTTACTATCGCCGACTCCCATGTTCCGAGGGTGTGTTCATTGTGAGGGTGTTTTGGCCAGCATCCTGGATGAGAGGAACCTAGACAAGGGCTTGCTTGATTTGAACCAAGTTGCACTTCACCAGGAACTGGACGATGTTCAAGGTGTCAACCTGGAAAGTTACCTTTCTTCACGCCTTCCAATGCCAATATTGACATGGAGATTTACAGAGCGAGATGGATCCGTGCTATGTTGGTGTCTCTGAAAAGGAATGTCCTGTCTGCAATCTCGTGAATTCCGAGTTAGGGATAGGCGCGGACAAGTGGCCGGCGAAACCACATCACGAATTCATGCTCCCCTGCGCGCTGCCAAGCATGCTTCGTGAGGATATACACGAGAAGGCAGAGATCTATTTCAAGGCCAAATTGCTGGACTCAATCAATGCGTTGCTCAAGACAAGCAACAACATGTGCGGACCGATTCCGCTCAAACCGAAGATTATCAGTCGGATGCTGATCGCAAGAGCCAAGAAGTCTTGAGGGCGAAGAAAAGGATCGATTATGACAACTTGTCTGTAGACCGTGCTCTATGGATAACCTGAAGATGGCTAGGTTTGAGTGTCGATTTGCAGAAGGTCAGGCTTCTGGCGTAGTCCGAGAGTGCTTGTAGTTTTTTTCCCGCATTCTAACTAATAGCGTCGTTTGATCGCCATTTGTAGATCGACGGTTGAAGGGGACTCCGAGGACGAGAGGCGACATCTCCACGATCAGAGAAACGGTGTTGTTTGTTACATGTATATCATTTTTGCATTGCATCAGAGCTGCGATATGTATGAGCGTACTGCATGAGAGGGCTGATCATCATGAATGTACTCGCACCTGAACCGCGGTGTGATCATCTTTCGCTGCAACCCGCGCCCGAGTCATCCATGCTCTTATACCCGCGCACCCACCTCCACCCTCTCTCCCTCACTCTCCTCTCTCGTCCCACAAATGGCTAAAAACATCGACCCCCAGGTCTGTCCGACCCCTCGCCGCGTTAATGTCTCTGACCGCCCCTGTCTATTCAGAAACTGCCCGCGTTTCCCCCGCTCGAAACAGTCGAGCAACTCATCCTCCACCAGAAGAAGGGAAACTGCGTCCCCGTCTATGTCCAGCTCCCCGCGGACCTCCTCACCCCTGTCATGGCCTACCTCCGCATCGCAAAGGACTCAAAGTACAGCTTCCTCCTCGAGTCTGTCATTTCCGGCGAGAACATCGCCCGCTACAGCTTCATCGGCTCTGGTGCGCGCTCCCTCCCCGCGCGTCCGCCGCGCCCCCCACTCACGCGTTCCCAGATCCCTTCAAGGTCATCAAGACCGGCCCCAACGAGGAAATCACCGGCGACCCCATGCTCGCCCTCCAGCGCGAGCTCGCCGTCTACCGCTACGTCAAGCTCCCCGAGGTCCCCACCTTCACCGGCGGCGCCATCGCCTACGTCGCCTACGACGCCATCCAGCACTTCGAGCCCAAGACCGCCCGCCCGCTCGACGACAACCTCCACATCCCCGAGGCCGTCTTCATGCTCGTCGACACCATCCTCATCTACGACCACCTCTTCCAGAACGTCAAGGTCGTCTCCCACGTCTTCTGCCCCGACAACGCCGGCCCCGCCAACCTCTCCTTCACCTACCAGACCGCCGTCGCCAAGGCCCGCAGGCTCGCCCGCGTCGTCCTCCAGACCGCCACCCCGGAGGTGCCCCAGCCCCCGATCTCCCTCGGCGCGGACGCCGTGTCCAACGTCGGCAAGGAGGGCTACGAGCGCTTCGTGTCCACCCTCAAGGAGCACATCGTCGCCGGCGACATCATCCAGGCCGTGCCCTCCCAGCGCCTCCAGCGCCCGACCCAGCTCCACCCGTTCAACGCGTACCGCACCCTCCGCCAGATCAACCCGAGCCCGTACATGTTCTACCTCGACTGCGGCAGCCTGCAGCTCGTTGGCGCGAGCCCCGAGACGCTGTGCAAGGTCGAGGACAACAAGGTGTACAACCACGCGATCGCGGGCACCACGAAGCGCGGAAAGACCGCGGAAGGTGCGCCGCACGCGCCGCCGTCGCGCCCTGCGCTCATCCTGACACCCTTTCTTGCGCAGAGGACGAGCGGCTCGGGCAGGAGCTGCTGGGCTCGGAAAAGGACCGCGCGGAGCACATCATGCTCGTCGACCTCGCGCGCAACGACGTGAACCGCGTCTGCCAGCCCAAGACGGTCAAGGTCGACCACCTGATGCAGCTCGAGAAGTTCAGCCATGTGATCCACCTCACGTCGCAGGTCTCGGGCATGCTCCGCGACGGGCTCACGCGGTGCGTTGCGTCTATACAACTGCGAAGTCGAGGGGCCGTGTCGCTGACGCGCCGTGGGCGGCAGGTTCGACGCGTTCCGGTCGATCTTCCCCGCGGGGACGGTCTCGGGCGCGCCGAAGATCAAGGCGATCGAGCTTGTGTACGAGCTCGAGCAGGAGCGCCGCGGCGTGTACGCGGGCGCGGTCGGGCGGTTCGACTTTGCGGAGGACGAGATGGACACGTGCATCGCGATCCGGACGATGCTCTTCCAGGGCGGCATGGCGTACCTGCAGGCGGGCGGCGGGATCGTGCACGACAGCGTGGAGGAGGACGAGTACCAGGAGACGATCAACAAGCTGCAGGGCAACGTGCGCGCGCTCGAGGCGGCAGAAAGTGCGCGGCGTTTTCTCATCTTGTCGATTTCACGGTGCTGACCGCGGCTTGTGCAGAGTATTGGTACGACATACAGCGGAACCGGCCAAAGGGGCCGCCATAGGGGCGTGTGTGTGTGCGAGAGCGAGGGAGTAGAATACGCGAGCGTGTATTATCGTAGTGGGACAAAAAAAACAAAAGCTATGTGTACGTGAGCGAGACGTGCCTCGCCCTGCGCTGCCTTGCCTCCCTGCGGGCGTCGGCCTCCTCCTTGAGAGCGACGCCCTCCCTGCCGGCGATGCTGAGGACGCCGGCGATGAGCTCCGCGACGCGTGTGCTCTCGTCGTTGGCGGGGATGGGGTACATGACGATGCGCGGGTCGACGTTGGTGTCGACGACGCCGACGGTGGGCACGTGCTCGATCGCGCACTCGCGGATGGCGTGGAGGTTCGGGATCGGGTTGAGGAAGACGACGAGGTCGGGGGTGACGCGCTCGGCGCGGGCGACGTCCGGGCCGAAGAACTGGATGCGGTTCGTGAGGGTGCCCGGGAGCCACTTCTCGCCGACGTGGAAGCCCTGCGGGCCGAGGCGCTCGGCGGCGCGGCGGACGCACGCGCGGAGGTCGGGGCGGGTGCCGACCAAGAGGATGGTGCCGTTGCGGGCGGCGACGGCGCGCACGAGGGCGGCGGCGCGGCGGAGCATGGGGAGGGTGCGCTCGAGGTCGATGACGGTGACGCCCGCGCGGGTGCCGTACGCGTAGGGCACGAAGTTGGGGTTGAGGAGCGCGCGCGAGTGGCCGAGGTGTGCGCGCCGGCGGCGAGGAGGGCGGAGAGCGTGAGGTCTTTTGGGGGCGGCGGGCGCGCGAGCGAGTGGTGCGGCTGGAAGGTGTTGTCGCGCGTCTGCGCGGAGCCGAACGCGCTCAGGTGCTCGACTGCGGGGTGGGGGGTCAGACACCGCGCACACGGACGGGGGCACATGAGGACGCACTGAGAGCCTTGCGGTCCGTGCGCCGCTGCTGGAAGGCCGTCCAGTCTTCCTCGGAGGCGAGGCGCGGGGCGTCGGTGGTCATGGCACGCGCTGGAGCATGGTGCAGCGGGCGGGAATGCGAGACGGCGGGCTGCAGAGGCTGCTTGGGCGGGACAGCGCATGGCGAGTGCAGGAGATCAAAGGCTGAAGGGTGTGGCTGTGCGGACAGAGCGTGAGGTGTGCTTACGTCACCATCATCGATTTTTTTTCGTCGCCGGTCATCGTCCTCGCTCGTCCTCTCCTTCCTCAGTCCCCGCCTTCTCTCTCTCTCTCGCTCTCACCTTTTCCACCTCCCCCCCATCCCCACCCTACAAAAAATGGAAGACGCATTCGACGGCGCTATCGGCATCGACCTCGGCACCACCTACTCGTGAGCCCCTCTCTCCCAGCCCATCCCCGTGGGCTCCATCGTCCCGTCTCTCTCCCCTTCCGTGGGGATCTACCGCTCATCCCTGCGTTTTTTCCCGCAGCTGCGTGGGTGTATGGCAGAACGACCGTGTCGAGATCATCGCCAACGACCGTCAGTATTTTTTCTCTCTCGCATTGCTCTTTTTTCCTTTGCGAGCGCCATGTTCAACGTGTGCGGATCCTGCAGAGGGTAACCGGACCACCCCGTCGTACGTCGCCTTCTCGGCAGAGGAGCGCTTGATCGGCGATGCCGCCAAGAACCAGGCCGCGATGAACCCCCGCAACACCGTCTTCGACGCAAAACGCCTCATCGGCCGCCGATTCGAGTGAGTCTTCCTCGCCCTCTGCTCCATCGGGCCGTATCTCATTGGCCTCGCGCACCCCGCAGTGATCCCGATGTCAAGAAGGTGACTTGAGCTTTGTCGTATGTTCAATGCGTCGCGGACGCTCACCTTTTCTTTGCGTTCGCCCTGCAGGACATGACCCACTGGCCTTTCGAGGTCGTCGAAAAGGACGGATCGCCTCTGATCAAGGTCAATACCTCGGCGAGGACAAGACCTTCAGCCCACAAGAAATCTCCGCCATGGTGCTGACAAAAATGAAGGACATCTCCGAGGCCAAGCTCGGTAAGACCGTAAAGAAGGCCGTCGTGACGTGCGTTTTCATCCTCCATCACTCATCCTCGACGCGAGACTAAGCCCCCCGTCGCAGTGTCCCTGCCTACTTCAACGACTCGCAGCGTCTCGCGACCAAGGACGCCGGCGCCATCGCTGGCCTCGACGTGCTCCGTATCATCAACGAGCCCACCGCTGCCGCCATCGCATACGGTCTCGACCAGCAGTCGAAGACCGAGCGCAACGTCCTCATCTTCGATCTCGGTGGAGGAACTTTCGATGTCTCGCTCCTCAACATCAGCGGCGGTGTCTTCGCCGTCAAGGCTACCGCCGGCGACACCCACTTGGGTGGTGAGGACTTCGACAACACTCTCTTGGAGCACTTCAAGAAGGAGTTCCAGCGCAAGACGAAGCTCGACATCGCGGACGACCCCCGCGCGCTCCGGAGATTGAGGAGCGCTTGCGAGCGTGCCAAGCGCACGCTTTCCAGCGTCGCCCAGACCACCGTCGAGGTCGACTCGCTCTTCCAGGTAATTCGCTCGATGCTTCACCATCGCGCGTTTGTGTCTGATCGATCATTCCAGGGCGAGGACTTCTCCGCCAACATCAGCCGTGCCCGTTTCGAGGAGATCAACGCCACGATGTTCAAGTCGACCATCGAGCCCGTCGAGAAGGTCCTCAAGGACTCCAAGATCCCCCGCGAGAAGGTCGACGACATCGTCCTTGTCGGTGGTTCGACGCGTATCCCAAAGATCCAGGCGCTCGTCTCGGAGTACTTCGGTGGGCGCCAGCTCAACAAGTCCATCAACCCCGACGAGGCCGTCGCGTACGGCGCCGCCGTTCAGGCTGCCGTCCTCACTGGCCAGACGTCCGAGAAGACCCAGGACCTGCTCCTCCTCGATGTTGCCCCTCTGTCTCTCGGTGTCGCCATGCAGGGCGATGTCTTCGGTGTCGTCGTCCCGCGGAACACCCCCATCCCCACCAACAAGTCGCGTGTCTTCACGACCGTCGAGGACAACCAGACCACGGTCACCTTCCCTGTGTGAGTTACTGCGAGCTGTTTTTGTTGTGTCTCGGTATTGATGGACGAGTGACAGGTACGAGGGTGAGCGCACTCAGTGCCGCGACAACCGTCTGCTCGGCGAGTTCGAGCTCAACGGCATCCCTCCCATGCCCCGTGGCCAGGCCGAGCTTGTCACCACCTTCGAGGTCGATGCCAACGGCCTGCTCAAGGTCTCCGCCATGGACCGTGCCTCCGGCCGCAAGGCGTCCATCAGTGCGTAATTCTGCAGCCTTTGTCGAACTTTTGTCAATGTTGGTCTATCTTCTCAGGCATCACCAACTCTGTTGGCCGTCTCTCGGGTGCCGAGATCGACCAGATGATCAAGGACGCTGAGCAGTTCAAGCAGGCCGACAAGGACTTCTCTGCGCGCCACGAAGCCAAGTCTGATCTGGAGGCGTACATCCACCAGGTCGAGGGCACGATCACGTCGCCCGAGATCGGGATGAAGCTGAAGCGCGGAGCCAAGTCGCAGGTCGAGGCTGAGCTCGCGCGGGCGTTGGAGAAGCTCGAGATCGAGGACTCCACGGCGGACGAGTTGCGCAAGGCGCAGTTGGGCATCAAGCGTGCGCTGCAGAAGGCGACGGCGGGCATCCGATGAGAAGTGGGCGAAAAATAAAGCCATTTCTTTTTCCTTGGATTGCTCTTCCTTTTTTCCTTTCACCAGTTTCCTCTGTCCTCTGTCCTCTGTCTCTCTCTCAGCCTTGCTTGTGTTGTGTGCTCGCTACCCACGCTGTTCTCCTCCCTCCCACACTTTTCCATCCTCTGGCCTGTTGCATTCCATACGTAGTACGGGTTTGAAGCGCGCGCGCGTGTGTCATTACGACTGTATTCATGGCGACGTTCACGAGATTGAATGTGTAGCGATGCCGCCGTTGAACAATGGATGAAGTCTGCCTTTTTTGATGAACGCTCTGGGTGCGAGGGCGGGAAGATGAGAGCCGAGAGGAAAACCAAGAGAGGGCGCACGTGGGGCCTAGAGAGGACACGGGGAGAAAAGTCCGACTGGCAACGGATCCGATTTCCATAAACTGACCGTTCCAGCTCCCAGCCTCACCGCCTCCCTCTCGCCTCCCCGCCTCCTCGCGTCCCCCCTCCTGTTACGCTCGCACAACGACGGCTTGTCTCTAGCCACAACAGTCCTTCACTCGCTCTCCGACTCTCCTTCCACACACTCTCCTTATCAGACCCGCTGCACTCGGCGTCGGTCAGCACATACACGCACACACTAGCCTGTTTGTTTTACTACGACCGAACCATGCGCACCTCGACCTTCCTCGGCGCCTCGCTGCTCTCGCTCGTCCTCCCGTTCGTCGCGGCGGAGGGGCACGGCGGTAGCGCCCGTCGCCACCGCGATATCGCGCATCGTCCGCGCGGGGACCTCGCCAAGCGGTTCTCCAACGCTCGCTTCACGTTCTACGACGTCGGCCTGTGAGTGCTCCCTCACGCATTTTTTTTGGCACCTTCTCTGTGTGTTCCCGCCCGTTGTGGGGTTTGCTCCTTAAGGCTTGGGCTCGGGCGGCGTTGGGCTGTGATGTGATGTGCTTGGGGCGCGATCGTCGACGGCTGGCGGCTGACGGCGGCGTTTTTTTGTCGTTAGCGGTGCCTGTGGGATCACCAATGTGCCTTCGGACTTCGTGAGTGCCTGTTTTTTGTTTGGTTCGACCGCGTAATAGGGGGCGCCGCCGCTCATTGTGTTTTCCCGTCGCCAGATCGTCGCGTTGAACAGCATCGTGAGTCGTCCTCGCTATCGCCGCCTCCCTCCCCCCCTCGCTCCCGTACTCCCTCCGCCTCCCCCCCTCTCTCCCGTACTCCCTCCGTCTCCCCCCCTCAAGCCCCACTCCTCGACGCTTGTCCTTGCTGAGGATGCATGCGGGTAGAGGGTTGTGATCCGGCTTTGCTGATTTTTGATCCGTCGTAGCAATATGGCAGCGGTTATCCTGGCCCCGAGTGCTTCAAGATGATCACCATCAACGTCAACGGCAAATCAGCCCAGGCTCAGATCACCGACGAGGTGCGTGCGCTCGATCGCTCGACGCTTCCCGTTTTTTATGCGTTTCTGACACCCCGCCGCCTCGTGGCGCCGCTGGCGTCTGCAGTGCCCTGGATGCCCGTACGGCGGCCTCGACTTCTCCCGTGGCCTGTTCGACTACTTTGCGGACGAGTCCGTCGGCGTGCTCACCGGCACCTGGAACTTCAACGACGGCTCCGGCGGCGGAACCGTCTCCACCAGCACCGCTGATCCGGAGCCCACCACCACCAAGAAGGTGCACACCACCACCACCACCCCCGAGCCCGAGCCCACCACGAGCTCGACCCCGCCCCCGGAGACAACGACGTCCAAGTCCAAGACGAAGACCCCGACGCCCACCCCGACCCCGACGCCCACGCCCACGCCCACGCCCACCCCGACGACGACCTCGCAGGTGCCCTCGACGACGAGCACCACGCCGTCGACGACGAAGTCGAAGACGACCTCGAGCGCGAAGCCGAGCACCTCGTCCACCTCGTCCGCCGCGCCGACGACCGCGCTCAACCTCTCCTCGGGCGTCGCGAGCGGGCTCGCGGTCGCGACCGGGACGATCTCCGGCACGTCGAGCGACCCCGAGAGCCTCGACGTCGCGAACCAGGCGCTCATCGGCCTCAGCGGCATCATCGCCGGCGGCGCCGCGTTGTAGAGCGCGAGCGGAGAGGGCAGGCGCCGCGCGCTGCCACATGTGGAATATGTGTATCGCCGCGGACACAAACGCTCCTTCCCGGACGGACACTCCTCGTTACTTAGAAAATTTCTAACGCGTCGCATATTTACCTCTGGCGGGCACGGCACGGCCTCTCTATATACCCAACACGATCTCACAGTTTATTTACTTATTACTTACGCGCACCGGGGCGTCGATCTCGGGCGGCCCGTTTTTTTTCCTCCTCTTTCTCGACTGTTCCTCTTCCTCGTCTCGTCTCTTTCTTTTTGCCTTCGCTTGTACGTCCCTTCAGCTGCTGCGGCGGGTTCTTTGTGGTCGTATGGGGGATCTACTACACGGGTGACATCGCGTTTGTGCTTCCGATTTTATTTTTCTGACCAAACCTTTACTTTTTACTTTTACTTTATCGTTTTCCACGGCCGTGATCAGTACCCATCCTGTCCTTGTTGGCGCCAGGCGGCCCGCCCTTTCTTTTTGACTGTTGTTGTTGTTGCTGGCGCGTATTCCGCTGGCTGCGTGTGCGTCACGTCGCGTCGACCGCGGGTGGATTGGAATGGCGATGATTTGGTTGACTTGCTTGCGTGCTGCCTGCTCGACTCGAGTCCTTCTGCGCGTGAGGTGAGTGTGAGAACGCAGATCGTCATGCATTGAGTTCTGGGATTCGATTCGAGGTGTTCCGTGGTAATATACATGGGTAAGTTTAGCGAAGCTGCAGTCCGTACACAGCCCGACACCCTCATAAGCATTGTCGCTCTCAGGCGCGGCCAAAAGATGCCGTTGCGTGTTTCAAGGTCTGGGTTAAGCAGAGTCTGGGCGCTCTGGGCAAAGCATGTCTGATTCGAATGGCAGGGAGAGGGAGACGTCGTCGTTGTCGTGGGCCTCGAGATAACCAGAGCCAGAGCCAGAGTCCAAGAAAGAGCCCAAGAGTTCCTCGCTTGTCTGATATAGGGGTCATTTTCGAGGTCGTATAAGGCCTCCAGAATCTCCGCATCGTCAGGGTGTGGGGATGCGCGCCCCGGGGAGTCGAAGAGTCCGCTGGGGTCGTAGTCCGAGTGAGTTGTCGACGCAGGAGCAAACGATAAGCCCGAGCGAGAGAGCGAGTACAGGGAGCCGTCGTCTGAGGAGGGCGCGACGTCTTTGTGGAATACAGAGGCCTTGTTGTCGTCGTCGTCGTCGTGAGTATGCCCAGACATCGAGGTAGGTAGAGCACAGGGTTCGGCGCTGCCAGCGTCCGTGCCCTGATTGGGCGTATATATGCTCTCTGTCGCAGCATTTTTATGCATAGGTGCTGTTCAGATGAGAGGTTATTTCACTCCCTAGATGTAAAAAGGTTTCGAGGGGGAGGAGGAGGGGTAGAGGCTCACCGGCGATCTCGTATCTCATTCTCCCTACACGAAAGCCCTTTACCGCGTTCGGTATTCCAGGATTATCCGACTGATTGGGTGCTCGCACGAGGGGAAAAGGCCCACCGAGCCCTGTCGATGCGTCACCGGGGATCACGTACCCCATTCTTCCTACACGAAAGCCCTTCACCGCGTTCGATATTCCAGGATTATCTGACTTCTTGGGTGCTCGCCTGGGGAGCCCCGTCGATGCTTCACCGGCGATCACGTACCCCATTCTCCCTACACGAAAGCCCTTCACCGCGTTCGGTATCCCAGATTATCTGAATCATTGGGTGCTCGCCTGAGGGGGAAAGGCCCACCAAGCCCCGTCGATGCTTCACCGGCGGCGATCACGTACCCCGTTCTCCCTACTCGATAGCCCTTCACCGCGTTCAGTATCCCAGGATTATCTGGCTTCTTGGGTGCCTGCCTGAGGGGCGTCTTTCCTGTTCTTGCAGTCGCCAGGGCCTTGTCTCGCAGATTCATGTTTTCACGTTCGCGGTGTCGATGGATGGTGCGGCGCTGCTGGGTGAAAGGCGGATCGTGCGTGCGGCACGGTGTACAAGGGCAATGATCATAGCGAGCATCTGCCTGTTTCCAGCCCGAGGCCATGTGTAACAGAACGTAGTGTTTATTTATCAAGGTTGTTGAGGCTAAGAGGCACACCCCAGGAGGCCGGAGGAGTGGATCAAGAGAAGATCGACGCGTCCCGATCGAGTCGTCGCGTCTCCCCAATCCAAACCGGGTACTGGAGTACTGATGTCCAGCATTTTCATCCGCTAAACAGACACTCACCACATGTAATGGTAGGATAACATATTCAAAGGATGAATAGAATGATTATGAGTGTTATTCATGCAGTCACGCCCCAGTGGGTACCAGGTAATAGTGCCCGGATGCGCTTTCTTACCGCGGAAGACTCCCCGGACAGACGACGAAACGACTATAAACAGCAGCAACGATACTTTACAAACACCACCAACAACGCCACCAGCACCACCAAAAAAATAAGAAACCGCGTAGTAACCCGCCATCTACCTGCGGTCCCGCACGCTCAGCACCAGCAGGTCCTCGTCCTCCAGATTGTAGCTCGCGATCGTGTTCGAGTTGGCGAGCATCTTCCCGCCCTGCGCGAGCCGGATGCGCGACGCCGGCACGGCGCTGCCCGTCGCGGCGAGGATGCGGTCGCGCAGCGTCGACACGAGGAGCGTCAGGGGCAGCTCGTGCACCGTGACCACCGCCCCGTCGAGCTTCCATTCCGGCCGCGCTGCGTCCGTCGGCATCTGCACCTGGAGCGAGATCGGATGCTGAAGGGGACGCGCGAGGTGAGCCAACGTCATCGCAAAACGATGAAATAAAATAAGATAAAATGGAAGAGTAGCAAGGGACTGAAAGGAGAAAGGAAAAAAAAACGCACCGGGTGCATGTTGACCCAGTCCTGCTCGGGGTACATCTGTCCCCCCGGCAGCTTCGCGACCCGCTGCTTCTTCGCGGGAGGCATATCGTCCCCAGGCGCGCCGTCCATCATCTCGTCCGCGCTCCGCACCATCCCGGCGCCCGCAACGACCGGGGGCGTGCCCGCCGCGCCGGGTGGGCTGAACGCGGGGCGCCCGGGCGGCGGGGGCTGGTACCCGAACGGCTGCGCGGCGTCGAGGCCCTGGTAGTGCAGCGGCGGGAGCATGACGGGCGCCGGCTGCGGCGGGTAGAGCGAGGCGGGCTGCGGGCCCGACGAGATTGTGGCGGCGGAGTACGCCGAGTCGGTCGCGGGCACGGTCGACGCGCCGATGGGTTTCGCGGGGATGGGGAGTGCGGCAGGGGGCGGCGCGTTCATTGGGGGCGGCGCAGCGGCAGGACCGATGCCGGGGCCGATAGCATTGGCTTCTTGTCTGTGGATGCATACAAGATGTCAGTAGATACTCTGATCTGACTCTGCATAGAAAGATCACGCACGGTCCGAGGCCCTTGGCGCGATGGATGGCGGCGATCTGCTCGTCGAAGTTGACGTTGGTCGAGTACCGGTCGAGGGTGTTCGCCCTAGACGCCGTGTGCCCGTCCCAGACGACCTTCTCCCGCTCCTTGCGGCGCTCGCGCTCCTCTTCCTCGTCGCGCTTGCGCCGCTCCTCGTCCGCCTCGGCACCGAAGATGTCCACACGCGTGCGCGCGAGGTTCTTGAGCGACGACACGACGTTCGCGCCGCGCTGCAGCTCCGACGCCTGCGCCTTGCGGTCCTCGAGCGCGTCGCGCTGCGATTTCCAGCGCGGGTCGAGCAGCTCGATCCGCATGTGCTCCTGCAGCTCGTTCACCGGCACCTGCTGCCCGCAGATCGTGCACGTGGTCATCGCGACCTTGGTCTTCGCGCCAACTGTGCAGCGCGAGCAGACGTTCGTCAGCACGACAAACAAGCGAAGGCGCGCGCTCGGACTCACTCTTCGGGACGTAGTCGGTCCTGATTTTCATCGGGCCACCGGCCTCCAGCGAGTTGGCCTGGATGGCCCGCGCTCTCTCCAGCTCCCTCTGCCTCTCCGCTTCGTCCTTTCGTCTCCGCTCCTCGGCCTCCGCATCCTCCTCGTCGCTCTCCTCCACCGCCATGGCGTCCTCCTCCGCGGTCGCAGTCGCGGCGGCCTCGGCCTCGGCTGCAGCTTGGCGCGCGCGGTGCGCTTCGACGTCCTCGGCGGTCGTCTCCATGACCATCGCGGCCATGCGTTTTTGCGCCAGCGTCATGTTTTCGACTTCCTGCACGCTCATGGGCGGCGGAAGCTCGGACGCGGCATCTGCGGCGGTGAACTCGATCGTCTGCACGATGGCATAGTCGTGCCAATCGATCTCGGCGAACGCAGCTGTGAGTGCAGTAGGCAGTCAGCCATCCGTCAACACAAGTCCATACGACGTGACGGCCGCGGCGCACAGTCGGGGTGACAGAACGCGAAACGTCAAGGAGGAAATGGGTGGGGCAGATAGGACGGAAAACGCACTTCGCTCAGCCTCCCTATCGTCCTCGCGCTTTTTCTCCTGCTCGCGCTTCTTCTGCTCCCACTTGGCGTGCTTCCGCGCGACGTCGAGCATCTTCCACTTGGCGCCCACCTCCGCGCGCTCCTTGAGCTGCGCGAGCGTCTCCTGGTTCGGGAGCAGCACCCTGGTGTACTGCTCGATCAGCTGGTTGAAGTACGCGAAGAGCGAGTGCGTCGGCTTGAGGAAGTCGAACTGGTAGTTCCGGCCCTCCTTCATGGAAAGCGCGTTGAGGAACGCGCGCCCGCGCCGCGCGGTGAAGAGCGCGGTGAGCTTCATGATGTCCCTGGACCGGACGAAACGAGCGTCAGCGATCCCGCGCACAGCGACGCACCCGAGACGACACGCCACGCGTCACCCAAATTCGACCGAACAAAGGAGACACGCACAGGTCAATCGCGCTGATGTTCGGCAACTCGAGTATGAACTCTGGCGGCGGCGGCTCCTTGCCGACGTCGGCCTCGACCGCGGGCTCCGCCTTCTCCTCGCCCTTGGCCTCCTTCACCTCGACGTCCTCGTCGAGCTCGCCCTGCACGACCTTGTCCATGCGGTGCCTGTAATAAGCATGATAAGGGTCGGCCGGGTTGAGGAACGAGAACTTGGGGTCCTGACGCTGGTTCTCGCGGATCTTGTCTTCGAACTGGGGCGGGTTCGCGGAGCGCGCGACGAAGAGCGCCGTGCGGTCGATGATGGCTGTGCGCGCGCGGCGGGAGAGATTGGAAGGGCGGAGGCACATGGGAAACGCAGAAACGAAAAGGTCAGCGCGGAGTAGATACAGCGCACGACGACGCAGGCGACACAGCAGACAGAGGGACGCACATTTGACTTCGGGCGGGGGAAGGATGAGTCCACTGGTGAACTTCATCGCACCCTGCGGTGCGTCGGGGGCGAGCATGGCGCCATCGTTGTTTGAGCCTCCTACGATGCCATTGACGGCGTGCCCGTTGAGGGTGGGCGGGGTGTTCGAGATGACGACGGTTCCGTTCATCGTCGACGTTGTTGGCGTCCGTGCGGGCAGCTGCAGAAAGAAACGTTACGTCCCGTGGGAACCTTGCCCGAACTTTCGTGGCCGGAGGCGCACGTGACTCCCTCCCTCTCTTTCCCTGCTGCTATTATGTTCGGTGCGTTCAGGGCCACCTCGCCCGCCAATGTAGGTCTTCTGTGGTGAGTGGACGGCCGTGCATCGTGCGTCGGTGGGAAATGATGCTGTACATGTTAACAGGAAAGTGCCATGGCGCCTGTCGTCGACCCGCAAAGCCAATGTCAGAACCCGCTTGAAGAAGGTGGATGCGGTTATTGAAGCCGTGCGGGCGAGCGGCGTCGAGTGCAGCGCACTGGTATGTCCCCTCGCGCGCGAAACGGCTCACGCATATCTGACATCCGCCGCAGTCCAGCGCACTCGAGCTTCCCAAAGAGCACGAGATGGACCCGAAGACAAGTACACCGTCTTCACCCCTCACGCACGAGGTTACCGGAAGGGCATTCACAAAGTGCCCAAATTCACTCGTGTACGCCGTCTGTCCTCACATCTTTTCCAAGCGCTCGTCGTACTCAATGCTGCCCTCAGATAACGCACAGAGTGAACCCCAAGGGTTTCTAGATTACTCCTGCTCGTACTATGTTCTACTTCGTAATATAATGACCCTCGCCAAACCGACATGTGCAACGTGGAGGAAATACGTGAAATAACTTAGAAAAGCACGAGCTGGATTTTCCCGGCCTGGATGGCTGCGAAAACCTGTGGTGCGCCGAGCACCGTTTTGAACACCTCGTCTCGCGTCTCCGGGATGTCGAGCAGAGAGCGCTTCTTCGAGTCTCGGTGGCTGACGTCGAGCACGATGTGCGTGAGGGCCGACACGGCCAGCGCATCTGCAACCCATCGAAGCGCCCTCGTCAGCGCCCTCTGAGGCGCGCACGAAAGCACGGGATGCACGCACCCGTCTCGCAGAGCAGCTTGCCCACCCTGCCCGGCGTGCCGACCGCGGCGCCGACCTTGGCCTTCTTGAGATACTCGACGTGCTCCTGTAGCTTGAAGTGTTTTGCGAAGAGCTTCGCGACGTCGGCGCCTTTTTCACCCCGCAACGTCTTGCTCTTGAGCGTTCGCGTCACGTCCGCGACGCGCAAGGCCGCGCCAGTGAGGAAGAGCAGCGTGGGCGCCCCAGGCGACTTGGTCCGCTGGGACAGGCGCGTGTGCAGCGTGGGGACCGCTGCGGACCAAAGAAAGGCAAGCGTCAGAACATGAAACACAGGATGTACACGGACACGGCGCGTGAACGGCTGCCGTGCGCCGAGACCGGGGGCGGGTCTGAACGGGTGGGGAAGGCGCGCGCACCTTGGACTATAAATTGGACCAGATCGTCCAAACTCCTCGATGCCGTCCATGCGGTCGTGTCCGCTATGGAGGTCTCTGCCTGCGCTGTCAATATCAGAAGGCCTCGTCGCGCGCGGGAGAGGGGCGGGCGCACCGGGGATCTGCCTGTCCTGGAGCTCGATGGCGGACATTTTGGGAAGGACTTGGCCTGCATGGTGGAGAGGTAATCGGCCAAGGCGGCTGGCGGCTGGGCGGCGATGGACGCCTCCTGGTTGGGCTCTGCGAGCTTTCGTTTCTGGGACAGCCGGCGAGGGTGGAGAAGGGAAGGGATGACGGGCTGGAGAGACGGGGGACGGCGGAAAAGACTCACCTTGAGCTTCCGCTCCTTCTCCTTCTCTCGTCGTTTCCGTTTCTTCTCGATCAAAGCCTTTTTCTCGTCCGCGCGGTCGTCCTCGTCCTCGTCGGCACTGAGAAGCTTTCCGATGTCGTCATTGTCGGGGACGAGCGAGCCTGCAGCGTCGTCGTCGTCGTCGTCGAGGGCTACTGTGTCGTCGGGGACGAAGTCGTCCGTGAGGTCGTCGCCGTGCTGAGACATGGGTCGCGGTGGGCACTGGGGAGACGAGCGCCGAGGGTCGCGGAGGGACGGGCGGCGTGTGCCGGCCGAAGCCGAGATGCACAGCCACGGACTAGCTGAGGGCGGGCGCTAATGGCGGTGGCGGGGTGAAAGCTAAGAGAATCGCTCGCGACCGTGGCGACAGTCCAGTCGAGGGCGCCCGATGCCCTTCCACACACTCCTCTCTCTCACACATCCCCCCTCCCTCGCCCACGCCCTCGACCACATCGCCGCACCCGCACACATCCTCCTTCTCTCCTCCGCCGCCCTCCTTGCCCTCTTCCTCGCTCGATGGTACACATCCCCTGCTAATCTCCCAATACACCCCCCAGCTCCCCCTTCCTCTTCTCCCCCCTCCTCTTCTTTTTTTCGCACCATGTTCTCCATCATCAAGCCCACGCCCACCCCACTCCCCGCCAGTTTCATCCGTTCCGCCACAACGAACAACGCCCCCGTATTTGTCTCAGATTCCACAGACATCCCTATCGCACCCCCAGATCCCCTCCCCCTCTTCGTCCACCAGCCCTACGACGCCTTCCTCGTCCTCGACGTAGAGGCTACCTGTCTTCAAGGCACTGACTTCCAGTGGCCGAACGAGATCATCGTGCGTCTGCTCGCGTGATCACCTCACAAGCTTCAGGAACGTGCTCATCATACCCCGTTCCTCAGGAGTGGCCCGTCTGCCTCCTCAGATGGACGGACAAGCAGAAGAACGGTTACGCAAGCAGACTCGAGATCGTCGACGAATTCAGGAGCTTCGTCCGTCCCTCCTGGCGTCCCAAACTCTCAGAGTTCTGCACCGCCCTCACCGGCATCACACAAGTCAGTACCTCCCGTCCCCACCGCTCACCCGTCCTTGCCCCCTCCCGCTGCGTTCTCATCCATCTTCTCACCGCCCCCACGCGTCCCCGCGTGCACAGGAACAAGTCGACGACGCGCCCCAGTTTCCGCAGGTCGCAGAGATGTTTTCGCATTTCCTCGCCAAAAACGGCCTCATCCACCCAGACACCGGCGAGCGCCTCGTCCGCTTCTGCTGGTGCACCGACGGCCCGTTTGACGTGCGAGACTTCGTCGTGAAGCAGTGCTTCATCTCCAAGGTCAGCCTCTCCCCCTCCCCGCAATCGCCGACCGCACCCACGTCTTTGGAGACGTGGGGCGCCAATCCAATCGGCGTGCGAGCCCGTGCTCGCTTCTAACGATAACGCGATTTTCGCACACAGATGCAGATGCCGTACTGGATCAGAGGCGACGTCATGGACGTCCGCAAAGTGGTGAGCCATTGGCAGGAGTTCAGGATGCCGCAAACGAAGAAGGTCGGTCTCATCTTCCCTTTTCGCGCGCGAGACCCCCTATCTCAATATTTTGAAAATAAAAATAAAATGAAATAAATCACGGCCGGCGTTTACGTTTGCATTCCCGCACGCGCGCGCGCACGCTTATCTTCCTTGCACAATGGTCGTGTCTGGATGGGTGCCTTTCGCAGCCGCTGTTCCCGAGGCGGGTGTCGCTGAACATCGCAGGCCAGCTCCGCGCGCTCGGCCTCGCGCCCTTCCAAGGCAGAGAGCACAGCGGCATCGACGTCAGTCCCTTCCCGTCTCCCGTCTCCGTCTCCGTCCACCCACGCTAACGTCTTCGCGTCTTTTCTGACCGTGTGTTCCGCTCTCGATTTTCGATCCGTCGTGCTCGTGGTGTCGGGCGGTCAGGACGCACGCAACATCGCGCGCATCGTCACGGAGCTCGCGCGCCGCGGGTTCCGCCTGGAGCCGAACACGCATATCCAACCTGGCCGGCGGTGGGCGTGGATGGGCAGGTCGGGCCAGGTCATCGAGGCGTACTGCCTCACGTAGCGCGGCGCGCGTCACATCCACGTCATACCCGACGCTCGCCGCCGCCCGCTCTGCTGCCTCTTTTTCTCTCCGTTGTTTGTTTCTTTTTTTCGTGTATCATCCGTCCTATTGCCCTCCGCCTCCTCTCCGTCTCTTTTCTATCTCGTCCTTTCTCGTGTCTCTTCCCGTGCGCGTTGTCGCTGTATCTTCTTCCGGGGTGCCTCTGGGCCTGTTCTGCTTCCGTGTTGTTTGTTCGTTTGTTCGTTTGTTCGTATGTTGTCCGACGTCTCCCCCCTCCCCTTTCTCCACTAAATAATGATATCTTTTCCGTGCTTCTGCCCTTCCGCGCTTCCATATCCATGTCCATATCCCCCTCTCCTCTCGCACCTCTCTGTTCATCTCCACACGCACCCTCTCGCCCATCACACGCGCATGTCTATATGTTGCCCGCCTCTTCGCGTTCGCCTTCCCCCCCTCTCCCTCGTACTGCTCGATCTCGATCTATCTATCTGTCCGTCCGTCGATGGCTGTCACCCGTTCGGATTCGTGTGGTCAGCGGCTCCGCCGGCGCCTGCACGCTCGCTGGAACGTACATGCGTGGTGCTGGGGGCGCATGCGCGCCTCGCTGCATGTTTCCATATTTTCTCACCGTGCGGTCGGGTGCCCGGGCCAGGCGGTCGTGCACAAAGTCCCAGACGTGAGCTTGGAATGGCAGCGTTCACGGGCCTCCAGCTCATAAACGAGTCCTGTGCACGTGAGTAGGTAATGGCACGCCCAGATCTAATTGGCGAAAGAAAGCGCCGAGTGAAAGGAGTTCTGTGTCTCTCGTGCTTATGGCAAAGCTCTCCGAGCCTGGCTGAGGTAGGCGAGCTGGTCGAGCTGCTGCGTGACTATGACCGCTAGCTACAGCTTTGCCTCGTTATTCTGACACGCTCAGACGGCCCTGACCAGAACCCACACTGGGGCGCTGGAAGTCAAAATTGGTGGCAATTGCTACAATCGCCAGCAATATCCAACGTCCAGCATTTGACAGCAAGTTCCGGCTATAGTCAATCTGGTCGAAGTGTGGAGGGGCTTACCCTGACAAAGCTCTTCCTATAGCTAATCTACGACTGTTTTCGAAATCCTCGGTTGTACTGATTTTTCTTTCTTTCTCTGTCATCGCCGTTGAGTACCGTGTCAGCACTGGTACTGTACAGACTGTTTCGCGAACAGCTGCAAGAATCTTCGTCGAAGGTCGTCCGAGATCCAAATGGGATTTGACGGAATTAACATTCGCGTTCTTCCACCCACTTACTAGTCGCCTCCTGGAATAATACTAGGTTTGTAGGAGCACGGGATGGTCTCTTGTTTCATCTGTTTCGACGGAGTCATTCCTCAGCGAGTGTTTTGATTTTCGTTTCACTAGGACCAGGTTTCGTTGAGCCCTTGGCAGACTGTATTTGCGGGGAGCCTTTTCAAGGCCTTGGGCACTGCTCCCAAGTTCAACTTATCGTCTTCAATCGTCCAATTAGATCCAACCTCCCGCTCTGTTCATGATGCCTCGGGGATGCACGCACTACAATTGCTTGTCTGGAGCTGATGCTGCATCCGTCCAATCATTCATCACGACCGTGAGGTCGCTTCCATGCAAGGATCATACTTATCTGCTCCACAGCTCGTCTCAGGCAGGCTTCCATTCCGAGTATCTCGTTCTCACCATCTCGAGTGGCTCGTGTGCATCGGTGTGCAGTCAAAAGCCTCCGACTCACCCTCTCACGACCTAGGACGCTTCCAAGATCCGCACAAGATTTTTCCAGGCGCACTCCGCATACCATATCTCTTTCTCGTCCAATGACAGCCATCCTCGATCTTCCATTCGTAGCCCAAGTGAGGTACGCGGCTTTATGGCGGGGTCGAAAATTTCTCCAGGTCTCGTCGGCCCCTCGAGAGAGCGTCCGAGCGTTCTCAGGCCTCACTCTCACTTCGGGAATCATGTCACAAAAAGTCTGTTGCCCGAGACCGAATGAAGATAACGCATCTGCGTTCCCGAGAGCCGCCGCGTCGCTGACGCTCCATTGTCCCACTCATCGTGGTCAACGTCAACAATGCGACAGCTCAGAGGCAATTCCGCGGAATAGAGTAAGTGACGTGAAAGTGGTAAGAAGGGGGTGTGACACGTAGGTGTGCGCGTGTGTGGAGTGATAATGCGTAAGGTGCCCAGAGCCAAACTAGTCTATCGGGAATATATACAGGGCTTCGTGCGACAAAGAAAGCAGCTTACTGACAAGGAGGAGAAGGCGTCAGAATTGGGTAGAGTAGAGGAGGCCGAGATCAAGTTCCACTCACGAAATCCCACAGCGTCCCGAAAGCAGGGATCCCAGCTTCCTTGCACCCTTGTTGAATCTCCGCATTACCGACATAGTTCGACGTGATGAACACAACTGTCGCACACGCGAACGCATCGAGCAGGCGCGGTCTCAGGGATGAGGGAGCGCAGACACGATGACTTTCATGGACGCACCTTCTGCCCGCCATTCCTTGTACACGTCCCTTACGAGCTTCATTGTGTCGGGTCTGCCCCCTCGAGCCCTACTGTCCCACAGGAGCAGGCGTTCCGGGCCAATATGGCGGTGGATCAGCCCGCTAATGGTAGGCCCGAAGGTCTTCTCGATATCCGAACCTGGGAACGAACAGGCACCGGTGCATCAGCATCCAATCCGGGTTTTCACTGCCCAGAGATATAGAGCCCGTCCTTCCTTTCTTCGATCAAACACTCTGAAGAGAGGCAGAACGACTCACCGATCCAGATCAGATACCTGATGCGGGGAGGAAGAACGATGAGAAGACGAGCGTCAGGTCCCGAGGATGCGTGAGAAGGCTGAAGATGAACTCACCAATAGGGAGACTGCAAGCAGGTGGCCAGCGCAGCACCGATACCGGTCCCGGTGCATACCCGAATGCCCCGAGTGTACAGTTTGGAAGTATTGGACACGCCGGCAAACTGGAAAGACACGATGAGAGCACTGTGGGGAGGGGGGACCACAGCGGGAATGAAACAGTACCTTCAGCTCTCGGGTCCAGAGCGTTTTTGGCGGGTCATTGACGAGACTGCGGGTAAAGTCGCCTATCCGATAGGTGTCTCAGCGAATGGATATCTTGCCACAAGCGGACAAAGAAGAGCCTACCTTGCACACCGCAAATCATATAGTGGTACTTCGCGTGAGTACCCTCTCTGAAGATATGGAGTGAGAACAAAGGTCGCGCAGTATCAGACAATTACTCACGAAATGATTCCAAACGCATGGTACTCCATGATAGAGGATCGAGAGATGCGGCCAAGGAGACCTTGTTGCATTCCACGCTCGAAGCGAATCACAGCTACCTTGGGCGATGGCTGTATTTTCAAACATTGATTCAGTATGCGATGCCTCATTAGCTCTAGCGATCACTTACCAGCTCGATGTCGATAGGTACTTCGCGAACGCACAGCCATGGAATAATGATGCTTAAAACATGTCAGTGCAGCGATCATGACAGAAATCGAATTAGCAGCTCACAAGACCGACATTCCCATTGCAAACCAGAAGTCTTGCTGGTGGGCAATGTGTATACCGCTCAGGTTCCACGTTCGAGTGGTCACGTTGTAAGAGTCGCCGAGAATTGTGAACACCCCTGCCGTAGGAGTGAGGCCCTGCGAGGAAAAATCCCAGATTGATCGTGCTTACATGTCAGAAGAAGTCCCAGCCAGCCAGCGAAACGGTGATGACGTTCGAACACGCTTTGACGATGTCAGAAACGAAGCACATGCTGTGGAGCGAAGGACCTACTTGTGGTGCGTGTTACGAACCCACGGAAATGCGCTCAAGGCACTGATGATAACAGTGAGATTTGTGACCGTCCCAAGAACCAAGATGGCATCGTGGTTGATTTGATGATTGCGGAAGTTGTTGACGACTTTTAGAATGAGCCAGCAGACGCCGGAAAGGGCACAACCACTGTGAATGCCGCCAAGATGCTGTAGAACTGACGTGCAACCTAGTCGCCACCACAATGGAGACCACTACACGCGTGGGCAATTTGGGTCTTGAGGAGAAATAGCTGTGAGATTTACGAGACGTACCTTAGCAAAGCAGAAGTTGACAATCGCGTAGAGGACACGGCCGAAAAGCTCATTGCGCATCAAGATGGCGAAGTTCAAGTTTGCCAGCGCCATAGCGCCGTTGTACCTGATAGCGTATGGCCAGTGACCTGACGCAGCAATGCCGATGCCAACCATATTCAGAGTGAAGACAAAGGTGAACAGTTTCCTGCAAGCGATTCGAGATGTCAGAATCAGCTCCCTCAGGAAAGCGAGTCCAAGAGCACGAACCGGTACGTGTTGAACCACAGCTGCCAGAGAATCCACTTTGATACCTTCTTCTTCTTCTTACCTGCAGGCTTAGAAGCCAGTTTTGTTGGTGCAGGCGTCACTTCCTTGGCAATGACCGTTGCCGAGTCCTCTCTCTTCCCCTTGTAACCCAGAGGCACTATAGCCATCTGCTCAGGGTTGACCTCCAACGTCCCCTTCTCGGCATCATCATAGGCGGGAACGGTTCCTTCAACGTTGGAAGACATTGAGAACTAGAATGACGGAAGCCGAGAATGTCGTCTGGGGAGAGGCCGTAGAGGGTTGTCGCGGGAGGCGTGGGGCGTCGAGAGAGATTGCGTACCTGGGCCCTTCTTATGTCCCAGAAAGTGTCCACACACGGGAATCGTTCTGTGGGACAAAGATACTGCAAATGAGTAGAAGTACACGTGTAAGCGTAGGAGAAAAGAGCATCCAAGGACATGGACAGTCCGGATCCGTGGTCAGGGAAAGCCGGGAATCATGTCTGCGGATAGGATATCTCAATCGCAAAGGAACCGAACCAGGTACTCCTCGAGGAATTATAACGACGGGGAGATATGATCCACGCGCGTGCGACTGCGAATCTATACTTGCGCACACCTATAGGCGAGCTTGTGTTGGCCTCGCAACAACTGGGAAACTACTGCTTTGTTACGGGATATACTTGCCTTTGCTGTTTTTCAATTTTCGCAGGTGTCACTCTCTCATGGCTAGCCTTCGTATTAGATGATCTCTGTCTATGTCAATGAACGTTACGAATTCAATCCATCATTGGGCATTGTATCGATCACTTACCTACGAAGAAAATCCAGTGTCGGCCGCGATATCGCGCATTTTACGGCACAAAAGGTGTCGATTTCAGGGTGGGGCTCTCATCCTAGGTGGCTTTTGTCGGGAAGCTGCTTGGGACCAATAGTACACACGCAGTCCGGAGTGTGGAGCAACGGTACCATGGGTATATAGCTCACGCCCTTCTAATTATGAGCAAGACGGACTCACGAACCAATATCAGTGGTGTGAAACTCACCGGGCGGACCATTTGCATGTCCGCTCCAAATCCTGCTGAAGCTTTGAGGTTCGATATTTGAATGAGCTACACTGAGCACTTATTTTGCTCTACACAGACGGCTATATCTCCTGTGTTGGTCGACAACAAAAATAGATATTTTGTCAGAGTACGGAGCGGATCTCTAGATGTGATATGAATCTTACTTCATAACGTCTTGCCGGCGCAGTAAAAGCTACATCCGCACCGATGCTAAGGTTGTACATGACAATGACGTTAGGATATTCGATAATTGGAAGAAGTTTCCGTCGGCGGTTCCAAGGGACGAGTTTCATCACAGAATGTCGTATAGTGGGAATAGGATGCCGCGAGTTGCACATTGTATAAAGGCTGGATGTGTCCAACCGATCGCCCTCCATGGCAGAGAAGTTTCGGTATATCGGGTCTACCGGGCGTACCGCAGCAGTGGAACCGGAGCAGTTTGTTTTGCGTTGCCCGATACTGTGAAGACAAGGTACGCGTCAGACAGAGCTCTGAAGGAACGCGTGCTCTGCGGACATGGCAAGCTGAAATCAAACTCGGTATGTCAAGCCAGATACTTACCAGCAAGACCCAATTCCACTCGCTGCAAGTGCAATTGACTTGACCGTACCTCCTCCCTCACAATTCGGATCTCAGATTCCTCGCTCAAAACAAAGCGGGTATCAATGCCCCTGACCTATTAAAGACCGAGGATCAACAGCGATTTCTCTGGTTGAGTCAATGATTTTGCGACGATCTGGATGACGACTCACAATGATCTGACAAGCAGCATACACAGTATGCATCAACGACGCGTAACGCATACCACTGTTTAGGCGGGCTCCCTTGCCCTGCGACTGCAGGTTGTAGGACCAAAGAGGTGACACACACAACATAAACTGGAAGCTACGACAAGTTCTATAAAACAACTCAAGATGATGGTCATAAGATAGCGTACATGGGTTGAGACAAGATGATAGGGATAGGTGAAGAATGATAGGCAACCAGGCTCACTCAGGCATATACAAACACACTATCAAAGATACTAGTTTGCTTCTGCGAAGTCACGAAGATCCTTGAGTTGCTGCGAGATAGACTCCTTAAACACAGCAATCTCGCTACTGTTCTTGACGATGGCTCGGACGGTTTCATCCTTCAGCCGAGCAGTCTTTTCCACTTGCTCTCGATATCTGTATAGATTCGGATAACATGAATGACGACGCAACCATCGAGGATCAAGAATAAACTCACGCAATTTGCAGACCTTGTAGACGAGACTTCACACCAACACCGTTAGCCAGGGCAGCAGTTCTTGCCTGTGCAAGTTCTCTTTCTAGCCGGGTAGCTTCAGCGTTGCTTACATGGGCCTCTTGTTGGACAGCCTAAACACCGAGTAGTAGGATGGTGAGAAACCACTTCAATTAAATAAGAAGACTCACCTCTCGAAGGTCTTCAGCTTGTTCATTCAATGCAACCCTTCTTCTCAATTTGGTGTATCTCCTCCTCCAAATTCTCGCACTCTAGCACCAATTGATCAAGCTCATGATCAACCTTGATTCGCTCGCTTTCTAGGTCAGCACGCTCGATGCGTTTTGATTCTGCCACTCCAATCAGTGTGGGTTTGATGACACGTCGAAGGTCCGCGCCCAATAATAGTTGTTGCGGATTTGATGCTGCGGTATTCAATTCCAATGTCAAGTCGACATCCTCATACGGTGGTGGTAATGGCGGAAAGAGTCCGAGAGTGGAAAGCAGATTTGTGTAGGCGTCTAAAGCCTCCTCTGCGGCAGAACCACGATTCGTGACGGTGACTTCGAGAGACAGTATGACCTTATTGGATTCCGCTATCTTATGTCTGAGGTCCTCTAGATTTCGGGAAAGCTGTTCGTGCTCTGTGTTCATCCGGATAACTTCCTCGGGAGATATATTTTGTTCCTTTACGATATCGCTTAGCTTCCCCTGCTCCGCCTTCAGCTCCTCCAGATAATTTGCTGCATGAATGTAAGTCAGCGCGGGGCATCCGAAGTACGCTTGCGGTCATGAACCTACCCCTCATTGCCAACTCTGCCTTCTCCTGAACAATATGGTCGATGAGCTTGTTTTTCCTCATCTCCCACCGCGTTATGACCTCTTGGAACTTTTCTCGATCGCGTCTCAGAGATTGGTTGGTTTTCTTCAGCTTTTCGATTGGTGCCTGTTGGTGGCACGCGTCAGATGGACCAAGCCGTTTTGGAACAATCACTGACCGCTTCTGACATGGCCTTCGCGTACTCCAGTTGAGCCTCATGCAGCAACCTCTTTTGCTCTTCTAGTTCCTGGATGACTCTTTCGTTATTCTTCTCTAGATATTGTTTCAACAACTTGAAAAGGACATCTACACTGCCACTCACTATATCGAGCTTCCAATGCTCTCTCTTGGGGTCCATAATCGTCAACACCGGACAGAAAGACTTCGTAGGCTTCGCTACAGTGTTCGAACGCGAGCGTGTGGTGGTGATGCTCATTGTCAAACTCCTCTGGCACTTCGCTTGAATCTAAAAGCGTCCAATGCATACTTTCCAAGTAGTTTAACCTGCCCTACCGTAGAAATGAAGGGTTAGAAATAGCAATCGTCATATCTTACATTTGTCAAGACGTATAGGCCATCAGCTTACCTTGCATAGCATGGCCAGCCAATGTAGGACACCCAGCAAAGCGGGCCATGAGTCCATACTAGCTGGTGCTGCAAGCCATATGGGTTTAAGCTGGCCAACAAAAGGATACCGAAGGGCCTTAAGTGCGGTTATGAATTCGTCTTCAAATCTCAAGTTGGGGTCGAAAGGATAATTTCCGTCGAGCATCAAAACAAGATGATTGAAGATACCGCGATAATCTCTCCCAGTGATGCTCGTCAATGTTCGCATCGAGATATCATACGATGTGCTCCGGAGACAATTAAAAACATCTTGGCGCATTTTGCTCTGAAACTGGGGCTCTCGAAGTGGACGGACATCCTTGATAACCTGGGAGGTTGGCGGCGGGGGCATGCCTCCTCCCCACATGGATCCTCGACGCGCACTGCTGCAAGTTATAGACATTAAGAACATGAGACATCAGAGGCGACTCACCTGGTTAGTGGTGTCCGTCCAAAGCTGGGCTTCGAGGCACTAGCTAGCAGT
The DNA here is from genome assembly GCA_039111635.1 of Heterobasidion occidentale. Lineage (NCBI taxonomy): Eukaryota > Fungi > Basidiomycota > Agaricomycetes > Russulales > Bondarzewiaceae > Heterobasidion > Heterobasidion occidentale. The sequence goes on along the minus strand of JBCAQO010000002.1, from coordinate 1,261,306 downwards.
GGATTCATGTTCTGAGAGCGGTACATAGATTGTCGCGGGTTAGTGGATGGAGGTGCCATAGCAGTCGGGGGATGTAGTCCTCGGAGAGCTGGGCCAGCTGTAGACAGTCGCATGCCCGATCCTGGCTTCTTCGCAGTGGACATAGGTACAGGGATACCAGAGCGAAGATCTGTGTTGGGTGGTTGCATGGTAAAGCGACGGCCTGCATCATCCATCGTCAGAAGCGAACTTCGTAGTGAGAAAGTCGCCGTGTTCAACAAATCGCGTGACAGATGCGCGTCTACACCATGCTGCACGTGACTCTTGGCCACTCAGAGTGACCTACTTCTAGTACTAGAGTGCTCGCTCAAATCATGACTTCCTGTGCCAAACGAGACCTCTTTGGAGGGGCCATAACTGCAACCTTACCGTCTAGGCTAGTCGACGCCTCGTACGTTGGTGGACATCTCTGCTCGAGTCCTCTCATCGACCAAAAAATCTCAGAGTTCTCCGTCAAGTCCCAGACACTCAAGAAGTCCTCTTGTATCCTGACTCCAGCGTCAGCATCATCTTGGAAATCTTGCAGAGGGTTGAGCCTGATGACTTTTATGAAGCGGCCAAGTTTGATGTTCTACATCCCAGGTCTTACCTCATCCTGATCTCCGACCTTTGCTCTCTTTCAGGTTCCATTTTGACTCTTTGGCTCACGACAATTCGGCGCAGTCAAGCCAAGTGCATGGAATAGCTGTCATCCCGAATGACAGAGGAGATGATACCCCTTCCCCCATCGCTCTTCATGGGACCCAGCTTGTTCAGAAATTCAATAGGGCTAGTGCGGATGATGTGCGAGTTCTCATGGCCTTGTATAGAGTGGAAACTAAAAGTGTGGATCTCGTGCTGACCATGAACGTGCCCATCACGTCCTCCGATGATGGTGCCGTTGGAGAGGAAGGTTTCACCACGGCGAAGGCAGATTTCGACTATGCCGTGCGCTCTTTGCGTATCGTCGATTTTGGTTTATTTGCGTAGAAGTAGGGTGGTCATCGATGTATACTAATATGGAGTTTGCACCTGTTTTCCAGTACGCTCTGATCGCTTTAGGCCACCATCCAAGGGCACCTCTTCTAGTATGAACTACCCACACTGGTTCATTGGTGGCTTGATAGGTCCCTGCGAACTCCGAGTTTTCGCCCCTTCTTCCATGGCAGCTGAATTCTTCCGGACGTCACGCATGTGCATGAGCACTCATGTGTGCGAGGAGGAGTCACTTACCCGGCCATGTCTTAGCACATTTCACTCCTCTAGAAATGTCCAGGGAAGATCAAAACATATCGGACTAGCTTCGATGATACCTTTTCATCGTGGGCGTCAGGCCCTGTTTACGACCTCGGAAGTTCAGTGATTTCGATTGGCGTGGTTTTAATGACCTGATCTTTACTTTCGGGGGCGTTAGGAGTGCGTGCTGCTTACGACAATTTGCAGAAGTAACTGGGCCTCATATCCCGCCTCCGTCCATAGCGTCCACGTCGGATTGGCCACTGAACTAACACATCCCCAAAGAACCTAGTATAAAGCATCCATATATACAAGAGGTATGCCTAAGGAAACTATCGATACAACATATGGTTTCAAGAAGACGAAAAAGTCGAGATGGAGCATATTGGAACCAGAATCACTTCAACGGCGTTTCATCTACCTCGACAGAGCAATGGAACAACATGTCTACTGTTCCTGCTCTGCCTCTGCCTCTGCCTCTGCCTCAGGTTCTTCGTCAATACGCTCGTGTACAAGTGCACTTTGTACACCAGCAGCAGCGGCCCTTGCTTCCCGTTTGCGCTTCGCTGACTCCTTCAGCTTGTCCCAGCGCTCACGGAACTTCGCAATCATTGCTTTCTGTTGGCAGATCAATATTCGAACAGGATAAAAATACAGAAAGGCTGACTTGTTTCTCGCTTTCCACGCGCACTGTCCGTAACTCTTCTTCAAGCTCCTTTATGCGACGCATCAATTCTCTATCTCGCCCAGGATTTATCGGTGGCATAGGTGGTGGGGGCGGAACCAAACCTAAATTCAGACTTCCGATATCAAAGGAAGATTGCCCTTGCCGTTGGACCACAAGCGATGCACCCATGGCCCGTTGTGCCTACATCGGCAGTCAGCTTCTCGAAGCAGACCGGTATGCAGAACTGCAGTACTTCTCTGCGTGCGACAACAATGTTATCTCTGAGCTGCTGATCTTGCTCCTTACGTATTTCGAGCTGCCGTTCAACGACTTCTAGCTGCTTTTGGGTGGCCTCAAGGTCAGATTTGAGAGAAACGATCTCTTTTTTGAGCATTGACGGTGAAGCCTCAGACTTCGAGGGGATCATACAAAAGGAATCAGAAGAGTCGTAGTCTGCATCCGTGTCACTAAGTCATTAGTCTCACAAAATTCCATGATCACATGCTTCTGCTCACCTTCGTCCACAATTTCATCAAAATCATTTCGTGGGTCGATGACAGACTGTTTTATGCGCGTTGACTTCGTAATATCTCGACTAATCTCGCCGTCATAAGCTGTAGCAAAAGAGTTATCAGGCGATAGGACCCGAGATTGTCCTGAAGCACGAGCTCGACGAGATCGACCGACGTCTTCGTAGTCCGTGTCGCTGCTATTGCTTCCTTCCCTCCCTAATGCTCTACGCGAAGACTCCGGCAAGCCAAGAGACGCTGTAGCAAACGCTACGGGTTGAGACAAATGATCGAGCACTTCCATCGCTTTCCAGAATGTATTGAAAGCGTCTCCAGCGTCTGTTGACTGTGGCAAAACATACGTCAGCGGAACAATCCGGAGATGAAGACACTTAGCAGCGCACCTGTTGCCCAAGGAGCATGAACGATTCGTCGACTGTGTGTTGTGAGTCTGACATCCGACCTCGAACGTTTGTTGGAGGCGGGGACGACGAAGGTCGGGAAGCAAGGTAGGTTGGAACCGGTGCGGGACGGGGAGCTGCAGGTTTCTGAGGTAAGGAAGGGTCCACGCCATCCTGTTTCAACATTTCTATCCGCCTGTGCAGGTCCTTCGCCATCTTAATGTGTTCGCTAAACAGCATGCGCAGTGTCCGTTTGGCCTGCGGAGGAAACGTATGCATAAATGGAGGATCTCCTCGTGAACTCGAGAAAGACACGCAACGTTTTCATCGTGAGATGAGTCGATACAGGTCTGAAACGCTTCTGCTGCTTTCTCGTGTTCCTCTGCAGCAGAGACCAACAACCCTTGGGCGATGAAATCGTCGGCGTTGGATGCATGTTGGTGAGCCTGTACCATTGAGCCTTAGTTCCATGTTACGGATCGTGACGTGCGTGTACATTTACCGTAGTCAACGGCGATGATATAGTAGACATGATTCACAGTCAATGAAGGAGACAGACAGGAAAAGATTTTCGGGAGAATTGGGAAGTTCGCTGTATGAATTTCAAGATGCTATGTGAGCTTGCGCGGGAAACTTCCCCAGACGCCCAAAAAGAGGTCCATCGGGCAGCCACCTACTTACGTCACACTGCACCTGTCCCTGGACGTGTTAGCTTGTAGGTCCATGTCGGTCAATTTTGCAAAGAAACTGTAAGACGAGACGATACTTTCTGAGTAACTAGAAAATAGAAAATATGAATCCAGCACAAAAAGAGATTCTGTAGAATACTACTAGCTGTTTTAACATAGTTTATAAATAGCGCTGTCATATGGACGGCTATGCCCCCACGACTAACCGACGATTCCATACAATTCTAGGGGTTGTCACTATGCCTGGAATGCAGCCTGTGAATCCGAATCGTCTTAGCAGCAGTTGCAACCAAGTAGTTTGGCAGTGGCCTGAGGTTGCTTCAGAGGCTGGGAATCACAATTCAGACCATCAGTCATAGAAACGAAATGCAGCTTTATATCTAGATGAGCGATACAACTAATCCTACCTGTATCCATTTGCACTACGTTCACCACACCACCAAGCCCTATGATGCATTTCCTCGAGAAGAGAGGTCGAAGCGCCAGCGAGAAGGCTAGACTTCTGCAGGGAAAGGTTGATCAAATGGGAATTTTCGCGTGGGTGATTGCTTACAGCGTTGCAGATGGATGTCAAGAATACGGAGGAATCCTGTGTCTTCGGGGTCGAAGATGAATGGAGCATGGTAGAGGACACAGTACGTGTTCTACATAGTCTAGCAGAATGCTTATGTTGACCCGCGTACAGACCGAGAAGGAGAAGAACGGACAGCCCTACCTGGTTAGTTGATCTCAAGTATTGTGTTGGACTTCTCTGACACGACGAAACGACACTGGCAGACGCTCAACTTTGACCTACCAATTTATGAACAGCACGCGTTACCGCCACCTCCATTTGTGTCCCGAGAGAGCAGTCGAGAGTGGATCAATCGAAAGCCGACTGCCCATAGCCGACGAGGTTGGCGCATGCGGATGAGAGCATGCAGTCCATCCGCAACCCATTCCTGGACGCCGTACCTTCAGGAGATACACCGAGGAAGCCAGTGGACAGAAATCCCTTCGAAGACAGTTCAAGACCTATCATTGGCAGCGTTGTTGCACATAAGCCGCGTATCACCAGCCACGTTGCAGCAAACGTCAGGTTACCCCTCCAAGCACAGGTGGTCAACTGCTCGAGTGAACCGTGGTGACACCAGCCCGGGACCGGAGAGTCAGGAGGGTAGCAAGCGGGAACGGACAAGGTAGACAGATCGACGTAGAGGAAGGAGGTCTGTTTTTTGCGTCGAGAGTTCACAAGTTCGGCCAGGTAAGCAATGCCTATTCGTATCAGCCGAGAGAGCCTGACATTTCCATACCATACTAAGCAGCTCGAAGTGAAGCCACAGAGGGTTATGCACTTCGATGAAGGACTCATTTCAAATCATCTGCGAGTAGCCATTCCGCGGATAGAACTCTCTTTATCGGAGGACATGAGAAGTGGTCGGATCTGAGGAGGAATCACAGCTTCGTGTCTTGCAAGCTTGGAAACGATTGTTGGAACCAGTTCCAGGATCGCTTGAATGATATTATGTTCTTTCGGCCTACCAATGCATTGCCTCCGCGGCTGTAGAGCTGCGAGAGTCAGATGAAGCCGTTGCCTGTCGTCGAGATGAACACTGTTTGAGGGAAAAGGATGTGACATGAGCCAGCAAGAGCCTCTGTAACAGGATCAATGGGAAGTCAGGGTTAGTCCACGGACCTCCACCAACGCCACATTGGCGGAGACTCGCGAGCGCGCTCTGCGCTCTCTAAATTATACCTTTTCCTCTCAACGACGATGAGCATGTTCCAACGCGATCCAAGAGCTGGTGCCTTCCTCGGAGGGGACAGAGTATCCGGCCAGGACATCCGCGATCAGAATGGTACGTTCAAAACCATGGTTTCTCAAGTAATCGTCCATGATTCGAGAGGTCGCTATTAGTGGTCGCGGCACAGACGATCGCAAACATCGTCAAATCGTCTTTGGGTCCTCTTGGTCTCGACAAAATGCTTGTCGACAACATCGGAGTGGGTCTTATCTTGCGAGCCTGAGAGGAACTTTTTGACCATGATTCGCAGGAAGTAACAATCTCAAATGACGGCGCAACGATCCTCGCTCTTCTTGCTGTTGAACACCCCGCTGGACGCATTTTCGTAGATCTTGCGCAGAAACAAGACAAAGAAGTTGGCGACGGAACAACTTCTGTCGTGATCATCGCTGCTGAGCTTCTCCGGCGCGCGAATGAGCTAGTGAAAGCCAAGATTCACCCTACGACAATCATCACTGGGTATAGGCTGGCGTGTAGGGAAGCAGTGAGATTTATGCAGGATCAGCTCAGTGTGAAGGTAGATCAGCTGGGAAAGGATGCGTTAATAAATGCTGCCAAGACCAGTATGTCCAGCAAAATCATTGGGGGGTGAGTTTCAATATCTGTGCTATCATGTTACACCTTGTTGATGTAAATCTATGTTAGCGATGATGATCTATTTGCACCTATGGCTGTTGATGCCATGTTGGCCGTCAAAACCACCAATACCCGTGGAGAGACAAAATATCCTGTGAAGGCGGTCAATGTTCTCAAAGCTCACGGACGGAGTGCTCGGGAGTCCGTCTTCGTCAAGGGGTATGCTTTGAACTGCACTGTCGCTAGTCAAGGTGCGTATCAGGACAGCAGTTAGATCCGTCTAGCTCAATTCAAACCTCGTCTAGCCATGAAGACACGTATCACCAAAGCCAAAATTGCATGCCTCGACATTGACCTGCGTAAAATACGTATGCAGCTGGGTGTTCAGATCTTGGTCGACGACCCTAATCAATTGGAAGAGATCCGGAAACGGTATGTCACCAACCGCTTTCCAGAATACTGGGTTCGCTGAAGATGACTGACAACAGGGAAGCTGATATCACTTTGGAGAGGATACGTAAAATCCTTGCCGCTGGCGCTAATGTTGTCCTGACTACCAAAGGTATCGATGATCTTGCGCTGAAGGAGTTTGTCGAGGCGGGGGCAATGGCTGTTCGCCGCTGCAGGAAAGAGGATTTGCGCCGTATCGCCAAGGCTACAGGCGGTCAACTGGTCTCAAGTCTCGCGAACTTGGAAGGCGAAGAGACCTTCGAAGCGAGCTATCTTGGCACCGCAGAGGAGGTTGTTCAAGAGCGCATCTCCGATGATGAATTGATCCTTGTAAAAGGGACGAAGGTTGTCAGCTCGGCGTCGATCATCCTGCGAGGCGCCAACGATTATATGCTGGATGAAATGGAGAGAGCTTTGCACGACACCTTGTCGATCATCAAGCGAACATTAGAGAGCGGAACCGTTGTTCCCGGTGGTGGTGCCGTCGAGTCTGCTCTCAGCATCTACCTGGAAAATTTTGCAACCACCCTGGTACTTTTCTCTCATGTCTGATGTCAAACAGTATCAAGGTGTTAATATTTTTTTGTGCAGGGATCTCGTGAGCAGCTGGCAATTGCAGAATTCGCCACTGCGTTGCTTGTGATTCCCAAGACCCTTGCTGTGAACGCAGCGAAGGATTCCACGGAGCTCGTTGCAAAGTTGCGGTCATTCCACAACGCAGCCCAGAATGCGCCAGCGGGCGATCCCAAGAAGGTGCTTCTGCGTTACGGATTGGACCTGCTCAATGGCGAGGTTCGAGACAATGTCACGGCTGGCATCCTTGAGCCCACAGTCAGCAAAGTTCGCAGCCTCAAATCTGCCTTCGAAGCCGCAGTGTCATTACTCCGCATCGACGATGCGATCCAATGTGTACCAGGTGTGTGGACTCTATACTGCATCGTAATCGGTGATACTGATAGCATGTCATTCTTTTCAGAGCAAAAAGGGGAGCCAGACGGTCATGGTCACTAGAACCAAGGCGTGTTTGTGCAGTGAAGCTAAAAGTAATGCAAGAATTTTCTGCCTCTTGTTCTTCTTTGTATCGTTGAGTCTTATGAAAACATTCCTGGTGAGTATCGGGAATAAGTTGAAAGGGAAGGTTCGAGAGGACCTTCTATCGAGTAACGATGAGCGGTTATCGGGATTAAGCGATCATTGTGGGAAGTCTTAAGCTTAAGTTTGACCCTTAATTTCGGGAGTCTACTCTCAGCTCGAGGCCGGACGGAGAGTGGACGGAGTCGCTCGGAGACCACTGGACCAGTGGGTGACGCGGCGGGATCACGTGATAAGTATAGACGCGGTTGGTTTGCAAGACCCTTCCGCCGACTCTCATCCCGAGCTTCCTTGCCTGCTTGCTAGCCACTGACCACCTCTCCCACCATTTGTCTCGGCAGCTTTATCTGGTTGCTTCTCCATATATTACCCTGAAATCTCTGCAATTTATGCACGTCTTGCGCCTATTCTGTATGCTCTAAGGCCATGCAGCCAGAAACCAATCCCTCCTTCTGGCCATATCTGCAACAGAGATTCAATTCACTAGTGTGGTCATGTCTGGATGCAGATTTACACAAGTCTGCACTGTTCTATGCAGAGAGATATTTTGCCCTCGATCAGGACAACCATGACGCGCGACATCTATATGCCACGGCCATGCTTCGTGCTAGTCAGACCCACTCAGCACTTCATCTCGTAAATCTACCTCTCGACCAGCGGTGTAGTGGTTGTTTGGAGATCAAGTCAAAGTGCTGCTCGCTGCTTGGGAGACATAGGCATGCGCGCGAGGCATTGGAGGAGAGCTTGAAAGATTCTACATATGCCCCCTCACGTACGTTTGTTCACGCATCTTTTTTCGCTTTCTCTAATCCTCATCGAACCGGCAGCATCACTCGGGCGACGCACCACACGGGCATTCCCAGAAGAGGCTGCCCTCCACTGTCAATCTGGCATGAACGCGATGAAAGGCAAGCTGCCAGACCATGCCCGACGAAGCTTCCGCCTGGCACTGGCGCTCAACCCAATGTTATGGGACGCATTCTTGGGCCTTTGTAGTCTAGGTCAGTGCCTCAGGTTCTTGATCACTCGACTCACATCTATGGCATCAACTACAATCACAGGATCAGTCCCCGAAGTCGAAGAGCTATTCCCATCGCGTCCGCCTCCCATCCGACGTGCACAGTCTGACGAATTTCTGCCGCCCCCAAAACAACCTCCCTCTGGGCCAGTTGCCACAGGTGCTGGCTTTTTCACACCCGACACAGGCAATGCTGGAAATCTTTTCCGCAACTACAGAAATGACCACGGCCACCAACCATTTCGCATAACAGGACCAAGAGATTCTATGTGCGTCCTCATGCAATTCATTGAAATGAAATGCGCATTGAAACCTCATACAGCGCAGCGAATGATTCCTTCTCATACCCGCCGGAACAATCTGTCCTACAAGCCCATTATCGCCCTAAAGTGGCGCAATCTCAAGCGTCACGACCTTTATCTTCAGCAGACGAAGCCGGGCCTGTGCCCAAGAAGCTGCGCTCGTCTGGTATACGCCAACGCTCCGGCGAAATACTACTTAAGGCGTCTAAACTCCCCGCGCCGACCGCGGCTGCGGCGGATGACGCCCGTTCGAAAAAGGCACGCGCACGCCCGGCCTTGACTCTTGCTAACATCTTCTCATCATCTACCGGTCGCCGTCAACAGTCTGCGGCGACGACCTCCAGGAATGCACCGACCGCGGGTGGTGGCAAGTCAGATCGCGAGGCGAACGCGGTCACACGGCGAAGCGCACGGTTGATGGGAGGCCCAAGTAAACCATCAATCCCAGGCAAGGTGGGAACCTCGGTTTTCTTACAATCAGCAGGAGAACAAAAAATTAAGCTTTGATTGATGCCTCCAGCCTCCATTAGTTCGAGAACGACGAAAACTGCAGACGAGGACTCATTCACAGTCGCGATCCATTGATTCCGACCTGGACGAAGACCCTGCGACGATGGCGGAAAACACTCATTCACAGTCGCCACCCTCCATAACACATTCCCAGCCATCAGACCCGTCACCTGCTCCAAGTAATCCAATAGCTGCACAGGAGCAGGCAGCGCAAGAAGCATTTGAACTGGAACAAGCGGATCAATACATTTATGATCTAATGCGGTTGTTCGCCAGCGCAATGCGAGCCCTCGCGATCTACGACACGCAGCTATGTCTCGACGAGCTGGAGAAACTACCTCACGTGCATCAACGATCTGCGCTTGTCATGGCTACCGTAGGGCGGGCACATTTCGAGCGGACAGATTATACTGCTGTACGTATTCAATCTCGCGGCTCCGGTGACCTCACTGACTTGTCATTGGCTCTTCAATCCTTATCAAACCATGCAGGCGGAACGTGCCTTCCAAGCGGTCCGAACCCTGGAGCCATATCGCTTATGGGATATGGAGGTGTATTCGACCCTTCTATGGCATCTTCAGAGATCGGTGCAACTTTCGTTTCTGGCACAGGAGCTCTTAGCGATCGACCCTCGCTCGCCTCAGGCATGGATTGCTATTGGAAATACCTTTTCGCTCCAGAAGGAACGCGCACAAGCTTTGACGTGTTTCAGGCGTGCTCAACAGTTGGACCCCACTTGCGCGTACGCGTTCACCCTCGCCGGACACGAATTGATTGACGAAGACATCGACAATGCTGTTGTGTCCTTCCAATCAGCCCTGCGTGCGGATAGTCGGCACTACAATGCCTGGTATGTCATGTCCACTGCCTTATATGGCTCGGTTGTCTTCCGTGGAGCCTCGTCGCTTGACAGAAACTGTGTGCTTATCGCTTTTGTGACAGGTATGGGCTGGGAACTTGCTACCTGAGGATGAGCAAAATACGAATGGCCGAGTACCATTACAGGAAGGCAGCGGAGATTCATCCCAACAACGCGGTGCTCCTAGGTTGCGTCGGAATGGTATGTGCACTGATCACGCGGGACTCATCGCCTTTCCAACTAACTGGTATCCTAGGCCGTTGAGCGCCGTGCTGATCATCAAGCTGCTTTAGCGCTATTCGACCAAGCCGTTAAGCTTTCTCCTGAGAACGCTCTGGTTCGTTATCGTCGAGCAAAAATACTTATCTCAATGAAGCGATACACGGTATGTAGCGGTCTTCTTTCATTTCCGAGACTGCTCGCTGACGTGTGTCCGTGTCTGATGCCTATATTGGCGGGTCGCCTTACTTAGCTTGCCGTGAGAGACCTGGAATTCCTTCGGGATTCGTCGCCAGAAGAGTCGAACGTTATCTTCCAGCTAGCGCGCGCATATCGCCTCATTGGCGATCAGGTGAAGGCAGCGCAGATGCTCGCAGTTGCCCGCGATGTGTCGCCTAAGAGCGTGAACAAGATTAAGAAGTTGCTGGAGACGACGAAGGACGAGGAAGCGGCGGACGAGATGGACGAGGGGTGACGTGATGTGATGTGTAATATGTCTGCTATACATACATCAGCCAGACATGTGTCGCCTTCGGTCACGGCAAGTGTTGCCACTCTTGCAGGTGGTGAGCGCGTATAGCGCAACGTCGTGCAGAGTACGCGTTATCAAGGTTTATGGTCGGAGCGACCGGCGAGTGACCCGAGGCTGTCCGACGTGACGAAACGTGACGCGCTTCCGCCGAGGTGCTGGCGGCTAGCGAAAGACAGTGGCGATCGAGTCACGAAGGTCGTAACGCGCAGTGCCTATATAAGAACCCCTCTGCCGTCAACCGCCCCTCCCTCAGCCCCTTGTCGTCCTCCCTCACTGCCATGTCTACATAACCGTCCAGTTTCTCGCTCCCCTTGATCCTCGCTCCCCCCCTCGCCCCTGTCGCAACCCAGACAGTTAGGCGGTCTCTACTCACAATTATGGTCGACAAGCAAGCCCGTAAATCCAAACACGGCACCATACTCTTCGAGCCTTTCATAGTTTATCGCATACACCGCTAAGACTCTACCGCGTTCGTTCATGTATGTCCTTCTTCATGGATTTGCGTTCCGTTCCATGAATGATGTCGTCCCAACAGACGACTCCTACTTCCCCGTATATCCCCGCCCCACCTAACCTGCCTTACATGTCATCAGAATCACGGAGTTTAGTCTCATACGCCCGATCCAAGTTGCACTCGGCCATTGGAACCAGTTCCAAGGACAAATGTAGCTTGCATCGCTGGGTACTTCTCAAAAACTCGATTATTCGCTCTCAGCCCACTACTGTCCCATCTTGCAGCAGCAGCACGGCCGATGTAAATCATGTGTATCCTACTGATGCAGGGGACGAAGAGGTTGGGGACGAGGAAGTGTGTGCAGAAGAGGAACATGACTCGTTCATGTTTCCTGACGCTGGCCAACTGGCTAACCATCCCAGTAACTCGGCCGTGAACGAATCAGAATCTCAGTGGTTGGACTCCCTCCTCGAGACGCTTGGCGATGAGGACGATTGCGAGTACGACTCGGACGTTCATGTGTCGCTTATTCCCGTGGACGATGACGACGACTCAGCCTTCACCCCTTCGACGTCACCGATGTCTTCCTCCGAGGACCTCACCAGTCACCCAGTGTATTATGACCCACCCATCCCTATGCCATATCCCATCGTCTATCCACCATATCACTCTCACCTCATTCCGGCTTTCGAATTCAACCCCCTCAGCTCCCCCCTCGATTCCAGCTACCCTCCCCTCAACGTTGCGCTCCCGTACTACGACACAGACGACATAGATGACCTGCCTGTTCCAGACGCCATTGAGGATGAGTCTGACGACGAATCTGACGCGCTTTCTACGCCGTCTACCTCGCGCTCAATGTCTGCTTTTGTTGATCCATCCACTCCACATTCTCGCCAGCAGCGGTCTCTTCCCCAGGTATACGTTGATACGGACGATTCATATTTCTCTCCCTTCGAACTCGATCCGCTCCCCTTCCCCGATGACCGTCGTACATCTCCACTTGTGTTTAATAATGTCTATCATCAAGAGTGCTAGTCTTCGCTCTATTGCCCGGTTGTCCTTATCGTCTTTTTCTCACTGCATATCATCCTTGCGTTATTTGCCTGCACATGTCCGTACTCTTTCAAATTTTTCAGGGATATAGTTATGTGCATTCTTCGGAATCGCTCTTGTTGCGTGGTTGTGGTTCGATTTCGTGTCGTGTGCTGGCATGAAACACGGCGGTCTATTTGTGACTTGAGCTGTGACGCGATTCTAGGGGCATGAGTGCACATTATGTCACTAACCCTAGTCGAATCTTAGAATGGAATCTCGGGATCTTTGCGCCTCTTTGGGCTCGAGACTTTGCGACCCAAGGTGCGGACTTGCCTTGCTGGGCCTTCATAGTGCCCTCGTGTTGTCAACTGTATTCCAACAGGGGTCTTCTGCGCCTCGCGAAGATTGCGCACAGACGATAGCGATGACTCGTCGGCAAACTCAATTTCAGCCAATCGGGCACACGCGACCGCCATGTTCTCTGTCTAGACCTCCAGGTTCTCGGGACTCCGACACCAACTCCTACAATTTCAACATCCCCAGGCGCGTTCCCAAGCCAAGTACGACCAGGATCGTCCAACTCGCACCCACGCGCATGAGTACCAGTAGGGTCGGGCTTTGAAGATCTGACTCCTCTGCATCAAACATGCGCACTCGACACACGACCGCGCCCAAACCGGGAGGACCAGCTGACCTTCTATCGCCTCAACGGTCCAAGCTTATCGGTTCATTGGTTGTTAAATAAAGCAACCCTTGTTTGATTCGCCGGCTACGTCAGACTGTGACGGAAGTTCCCAGAAAGTTGTGTCCGTCCTAGGCGGAAGCGCCTGTGGGGCCACAAATTGAATGGCCAGGCTCACGAACGCCGTCGGATTAGGGCCCCCGCTCGGAAGTGGTCGGGCGAGGAGATAAGGAGCTAGGGATCAGTCGAAAATAGTTGCAGGAGCGTCAAGAGCGGAGTGCATGCATCAGACAGCAAAAGGAGTCCGAACGGAATCATTTTTGGATTGACGTTTACGGTTGTGGGAACGGGCATCAACACGAGGCAACCAGACAGCGGTAGGTGCACTCACTCAACCGTGTGAGGCATGGGAACTGCGTGGCCATTTTATTTGATGGTTTGCTGCATGAGAACGATGTTACGTTAGTGCAGGGCGTTGCAGAGATAAGTCAGCAGCAGAAGCGCACTGAACCAAGTAGTCGCTGAACAAGTTGCCAATCAAGAACAAGTTGCACAGACGCTCGCTGGACCAGTTATCCCGCAAGAGCGCCTCATAAAGCCCCATGTCGCAGTGCGGCATGAATAGCAGAGTGGGCGTCTCAACGCATAGATCCTTGGACTGCAAAAAGGCGCCGTTCAATGCATGTCGCCACATAACGCAAAGATAGTGATACTTGCGTGGTCTTCTGATCTGCAGGACACGCTCAACTGGGCGAGTAGTGCTACGTCCTCGGCGGTGAACGCAGGGTCGTATGCGGCAACTTTATCGTGATCCTGTCCACGACAAGGGTAAGATGATAGCCGGTATATTGCAACTCTATGACATAGCAGATTATACATACCAAGAAAAGGTTATCGCGCGTCTCGATCAGGAAGGCCAGCTGGGATCTAGCATTCCGAGATGAAGCCGGACATCCAAGGCCTAGACAAAGGACAGATGGGGTCTCGATTGAGGCCTCTTTCACAGCATCTCTCGTTAGTCCTGCAGGGAAACACGAGTTTTTAATACTAGGAACAGGAGCACTTGCTGGGAACGAACGGTGACACTCCTGGAGCCAAATGCCTGTCCGTAGTTCCTGTAAGGACGAAGCGTACAGTTCGGATGAGGTATGCTGCAAGACAATTTTGCCTGTGCGCTTCTTTCGCGGGCCAGAAGTCTTGAAACCATCTGCGTAGCGAAAGGCAGGGCGTTCGACAGACGCAGCCATGTTATCAGTTTGACAACAGACCCCTTAGCGAAAGATCAGCTGTCTTTAATAGAAACAAAAATATGACCCTGAATAAAGTGAACGACTGCCTTCACCTCATTAAAGGACTCACTGCGGGAGACTAAGAGGTACGACCTGGGTTGTGGCTAATTGGAGTAGGAAACAGACATATTTCTCACGATCTGTTTTGAGATCTGACTCCATTTGACAAACGCTCAGGCCACGAGCAAAGCTCAAGTCATGACATAGGCCAACCCTGAGGCCTGAGGAGCCATTGGATTCATTCACTGCACCGTTGACTGATCCTCAATCAGTCGTGGAGTCATATCAGACCGGAGCAAGTGCACTGGGTTGGCATCCGTTCTCCGCACTCCTTTACGTGTGAGGATCTTTTGACGGATCTCGAATGGAGGGTGGCGAAACAGTCCATAATCGCACGCCGTATGTAAGTTAGTACGAGAGTGGTTTAGTCGAACCTGATGATTACAACAGTTGGATCAACGACGATCCACCTCTGCTTCAAACGGTGCCATTTCCAAACGCAACAATGGTGCGCACACTTGCGCATACCAGAAATGCGCTGCACACACTAACATTCATACGCGTAAGAACGCTTGTCATCGATAGCGGGTGTATCTAGCCATCTGTATCAGGGCATGACTCGGAGATGACTTCCATAACGCAAGCGAATTAGCGACAAGGGTGACTCACATTCCTCTTTTTTGACTGTGATAGAGGTCTAGAAAAGAATCCTTCGGACTACTATGTTTGGGATCCACGACGTATCAGTACAACCCCCTTTATCCGACGTCACCTTACAGCTTCTGTATGGACCAGAGGTCATCCCCAAGATAAGTGACAGACTCTACGCCCACCCCCTTGTTCACCTTCTTCATTTCCTCCGTGCCCATCTTTGTGATACCGATGCCTACGGCATGCTCCTTGCCCTCTGCCTTGATGGCAACGAGACTGTTGGGGGGAAGAGCGGCATCCGCGGGAGGGAGGTAGCCTCCTGCGGAGGTCATCCCAGGGCACATCATGTGTGCACCGCTAAGGAGGAAACGAATAGCGCCGCGGTCAATACGGACCCGAGGTAGGACGAAAGGATCTGAGGGTGCGGCACCTGTCAGCATCGTCGCTCACATGTCATCTTGACGCAAAAAAAACTCACATTTGTGAAGTACCCTGAGCGTTGGGTAAAATGGTCCGTCGAAGTGCTGAAAGAACAATGGCTCGCCATGGAGGGTAAATATCGAAATGTGTTCTCTGCTAAGATCAAGCATGTATCAGAAACAAGATCAAGGGCGACCTCGTGTGTTCCATCAATAGAGAGGCGAGAAGGCGACAGACCACTTTACGTGCACGATTGGCTCCTTCTTAGGCCATATATCCTCAAGCGTTTCTGCATCGATCTTCCAGTGAGAGAGTATGCTGGATCTGATAGATCGCTGCACCGAGGACTTCACGGGGGTCTGCCCCGAGACATCGGATGACAGTGAGAACCTTTCAGATATCGATCAGCGGTGAGCGTGGGCAGCACAACGGCGGGGCTTACTTTTTGAACATCGAGGGTGGTTATGAAGGCAGGATTTGATCTTCACTTCACTTCAGCCTCGTTCGGCAATCACCGGTTCAATGATGTCATACATTCCACTGACATTCCTTCGACCTCAGATTCTTGCAAAAAGAGGCAGGGAGTCTCGCTGCTCTCAATCAAATAGCTCTCAGATAGTAGATGTTCTCGTGTATCGGTGGATTGTTTACGCTACGAGACATGGTCACTATCCGCGGGTCCCCTGTTCTCAGAAGTAGCCTACATCTAAGAACCGGCCGAGTCATTCACTCACCTTCAACTTAGAACAATTGAAACAATGCAACCATGGATGTCCATATTTTGACATTACAAAATGATTCTTCTCGTTTGCTATAGGCTATTGTTACATCCAAAATATGCGAACACCGCAAAAACAATAATAGCGACGTGAGCGTTAAGACTGCTGATAATATGAAAGGGGGGACAATGGAGGGGCAGGGAGATGCAAGGACGGCGAACTTGGGAGATGGTTGTGGTGGGATGCGAACATGAGCAATAAAACACAGAAAGATCATAGGAGCGGAAAGAGCATAAGGTGTCAACGTGTCAACCTTCATCAAAGGTCGTCATTCAGCGTTTCAATCCTAGTTAGATATCTTCGTCCTTGTCTTCCAATTGGGACGGCTTCAACATCCCAGGAATACGCATCGCAGCCTCACGCTCCTCCTGCGCCTTACGCAGGGCCTCTGCTTCTTTCTCGTCAATAAAGAGCTGCTCGGTGCTATCGCCCGAAAACTCTTTGAGCTGGATGAGGAAGTCACGAAGGGCGAGCTTGAAGCGATTGACGTCGCTGTGGTATTCTGAGAGGTTGACGACGAACGCTTTGATGTCCGCACTGTAAAAAACATCTTGATTGGGATCGGGAACCTCACAAGAAGAAACAAAGAACTCACTTTGACGCATGAGGGAATGCGGATTTGAGCAGGTTGGCGGTAAATTCCCTGACAAAGATGGCGTTGGTCATGTTTGGATCTGACACGACGGCAGGGTCGAACAGAGGTGCCGAGATCAGGTTCAACGCCACTAGTTGCATCATGCGAGATAGCAATGTAGACTGGAGTTTGAAACCACTCTTGTGATCCGCATCGGTCAAGACAAAGAACACGTCTTGCAGGAATCTGAGGTAATATTGCTGGAAGAACGTATTGGCCACTTGGGTATCTGCAGCAGCAAAGTTGTTGATGACTTCCAAGCAGACTGACCGTTCGCGTCAGTTACGTATCCTCGCAGTTGTTCATAATCCCACTTACGATTTAAGCCGGTCTCTACAATATCTCTCATTGTATGCTTGATCGACCAGACAATGCTGTCCATGAACAAACTGAATTGATTCGGCGGGAGTCCAAGTAAAGCTGAGGACGGGAAGAATGAGTGGATTTAAGATTAAACATCAATACTGATGCGAACCTGGGAAACAATTAAGGTTGATTGCTCTCAAAAGCTTGAAGAAGCCGACACGATGTTCAGGGAACTCGGCGAAGTCTTGGTTGATCATGGCCAAGGTCGGCTCGAAAACCGCGTCGAAAATAGGGGGAACTTGAGGTGTCAGTAAAGGCTACAAATATTATCCAGGTCAGCGAGAAAACATCAGTGTGGCACCATGAATGCAACGTACCCCTAGCCTCGATGTAATGGTCGCCATCACGTTCAAGACTTCGGCGTCTCGTGCTGCGGGTACATTTTGATTATAGTCCCCAAGGACTGAATCCAATAGTGGTGGAATAAGGGTGGTATTGACACTTTCTAAGTCCTCCGCCTTCTTGATGTACGTCTCGACGAGTTTCAAGATCTCTTTCTTCACCGTGCGCAGATGCCGAACTTTGGGCGTCTTCGTGGCGATTTGGCCTAATCAGTCGTCATTCAATAAACGAACAGCTTCGTGATCATACAGTGTAGAGCAAATGCACACCTTCCTTGGCAACAGTCTCGCTGATGATTCCGCTCGTTGCGCGATACAAACCAAGCATATCCATGTATATGCGTCCAATCTGAGGCAAGAAGAAGCTCCCTATCGACGTACAAGCCGCAACGTTGGTTTTGAGGACATTTGCCAGGATTCTCAAGTTGTCGGCGTTGTTCAAGACATCTAGGTTTGCAGACGCTTGAGACATAAGGGAGTCCCACTATAAGTTATGAAAAGAATTGCAGATGAGCCGCGCATAGAAAGGAAAACGCAAAATGTCTATAACATTGACAGACACGTACTGCATTGTTTGGCAGTTCCATGAGCTTCATAATGAGTTTCTCTTGCTGCGGTTTATTCGGCTGCGCAGAAATCGTATGCCCTACAGCCTCGTAAAAAGTGTGCACCTGCTGTGGTGCGAGATCGACTGTGATGCGGTGAAGGAGGCGTAAGATCTCATCGACAAATGGTTCCTGCTCTTGAGATTGCTGCATTACAAAGTGCCGTCGGCACTTGGTCGCAATCTTAATGAATGTATCACACGCCATGTCCTGCACGCCTAGAGGAGTTCAAAAGCGTGGATATAGCAGAGATAGGCGAGACTATTATAAGACGTACCTTCGTGGGTCTCGTGCATGAACTCGAAGAGCTTGTTCACCACCGTCTTGAGGAACTTCCAGTGAGCCTTGAGGAAGCGAGGGTACTGGCCGACAATATACATGATATCGGAAGCAACAACGGCTTTGTTGTCTTTGCCGCGTTTGATCTCACACAGGCCAAGTAGGTCCTTGATGACCGTAACAAGGAATCGCTTCTCGGTCTCCTCATCTGGAAGAAACATGAAAACCTGAGAAGACAGAAATGAGCTATCACAACTCACTCATCGCTCCAGAGATAGAGCCAATAGCCCAGCAGAGAGTGTTCAAGTTCTGCCAAGACCATTCAGACCCGTCAACTTGCTTTGCGAGCTTTTCGGTCAAAATGGTCTCGGTATCTGTAACGTCCAAGTGGGTGAGATAGACAAGTAGCTCGCGCATGGACTTGTAGAGAACGATTGTGTCGGACTCCTTCATGAATTCGCGAACAATCTCGCCTTCCTCGTTCTCGACAATGAGAACCTGTAGCAGATACTGTCAGCGAAAACTTCAGCGGAAGAAACACAAACTTGATACAGACCTCTTCTGGCTTGACCATCTTCTCAATGACGACCAGACGCAGGTTGGACAGTACGTCCGAGTAGATATTCTTCCTCAATGGCACACCATTCAACATGCTCTGTGCCCCACTCGCTCCACCAAGACTGAGGCCCATCATGAGACCACTGTCGCCAATTGGCAAGCTTTCGATCTCGTGATACAGTTCCGCCACAAGCTTGAGCCAGTACTCCAAGCAAATCTTGAAAATCTCGCGTTCATCGACTTGAGATATCTTGACCATATACAGGTGTGCGTTCAGAAGGACATCCTGAGTCGTCTCAGTCTCGACGCTGCGGAGATGATTTTGCAGAAAGTTGGACAGGAATAGGGCGAGATTAAGAATAAACTCCTGGCCAGCATCGTTCGAGTGAGCGTAAGCCTGAGCGATGTTTGTGTTCGGAGGGACCATGCGGTTTATGGCGGTCATGACCATCTCGAACAGGGAAACAAACTTCGGGTCGTATTCGGGTCCGACGCTCAAACCAGCGACTTCCGCTAAGCATTTCAAAGTAATGTTACGGAAGTCAGGAGTTTCAAGGAACTTTGAATTGTGCGGCGATTAGACATGACGACAGCAACATAATGGACGCTTACTCACACGCTGGATGAGAACATCAATGATAGTGGTCTCGAAAATATACCCCAATGGAATCCAGTTCAAGAATCGGAGCAGGGTCTCCAACGATGCCTTGACCAGCGATGTCTTTTGCGCCTCTTCCAGGATTTCTGAGCAGAGCTTGAAGATTTCAGAAAATTCGCCACACATCTGGTTCTTGAGATTCTTGATCTTGGTTTGTGTCATCTGCTCGGCGGAGAAATCGAAGACTTCTTCAGACAGGAGACGAAGGATGGCCATGTTGTTCTCGCAGAGAGAAAGGTTGGTTTTGCAAGACTCAACAAGCTCTGGGATAAATGTAGGCCAATTATGCGGCCATTCCTGTTTAAGGATCTGAAAATAGAGTTGAAGACTGAGCGAGAGCTGTATGAGAGATCGGGACGCACCTGGACGAGAGCAAGGTTAAGCTTATTGATGTATGTTTTCTCTTTCCGCATTGTCGCCTCGTCGGATGCTACTTTGACAGTGACACCGACTACAAAGTTCCGCACACCTGGAATTGTTATGAGCGTAAGCGCGCATCGGGTGGGTGGACTTGAAGCTACCTTGTCTTTGGCCCTCAGGAAGAGTCTTCCAGCGTGTATTAATCAATTTCTCCAAGATCTGCAGTCCAATGTACTACAAACAGCGCCCGTGTCTCCGATTCAATGGTGCCCTGCAGACGCGTCATAGAAGCATCGCACCTTGGTTTGAGGGTACGAAGACCTCTCCATGATATCTGGGACACGCGTCCATGCTTCGGGGTGGTCTTGAAATTGTGTGAGAGCTTGCTGGGCAAGTTGTTGCTAGTGGCGTATGATAACACACATATATGTATGAGTTGACCTGAGAAGTATGTTAAATGAACGCACCTCCTTGCCCCCAGAGCCCGAGTAAAGAGTCATTACGACATTGTCCATGAGAGAGACATCAAACTCTCTCGAGAAGTCGAGTAGAGCCTGTGGAAGAACGCGTTGGTAGGATCCAGATTGGAGTATGCGCAGCAATCACCTCCATGATGGAAAACCGTTTGGATCAAACACGGAGGGTGATAGCGAAGATGAAAAGGAGAGAAAAACAGAGAAAGAGGATGAGGAGAACGTGGTGGCTGAGCGCTGACAAGTTGAGATTCTTGAATCTTGGGCAGAGGGTCCTTCCCGAGATCCATTATCTAAGAGAGATAATCTTTTATCTCTCTCCCAGCACGTGATAGCGGTGGCGTTGCGTCATTTGTTCCCATTGCCGAACCCCTGCCTGGGCTCCTCAGCAATGTCGCTATGTCTAGGTACGCTCGGTAACCTCGGCACGCTAATCTTTTCTCTCACCATGTCGCTCCCCACACAGATTCCGCAAACGCAAAAGGCATGGCGCGTCGTTGCCCAGGGGCCTCCTAGCAAGGCACTCAGACTTGACAAGGAGTTGCCTGTACCAACACAGCTTGACAAAGGAAATGTTCTCGTCAAAGTGCAAGCAGCAGCGTTGAACCCTGTGTAAAAATCCAACCCCTTTCTAGAGAATTCCTGCTGAATACATTGTACAGAGGGTACAAACTCATGAAATGGTTGCCCAACTTTAT
Organism: Heterobasidion occidentale; assembly: GCA_039111635.1. NCBI lineage: Eukaryota > Fungi > Basidiomycota > Agaricomycetes > Russulales > Bondarzewiaceae > Heterobasidion > Heterobasidion occidentale. The sequence continues at coordinate 1,240,159 of JBCAQO010000002.1, read as the reverse complement.
ATCTGGAAGACCGTTTACTGCAGAGCAGGACTTTTCTGGCATAATCGTCGACGCTAACGGAACGAAGTTCGCCAACGGTGACGAGGTATTCGGCTGGATCCCTGTTGGTAAGCGATCGAATTTTGCAATATATCGCTGTGACTGAAGCGATGTAGATTTGAATCGGAAAACAAAATACGGAGCCTTGTCAGAGTACACCGTTGCGCCTGCTGGCAATCTTGCCATCCGTCCGCCGAATATCTCGGCCACGCAAGCATCGGGCATAAGCCTTGCTGGGATGACAGCCTATCAAGCTCTATTCCAATCTGCCCAGCTTGAGGAGGGACAGTCGCTGTTTGTGAATGGAGGGAGCACAACTGTAGGGTCATATGCTATACAATTCGCCAAGGCTATAGGCGTCAAGGTCGTCGCCAGCGCGTCCGAAAAAAACAAAGATTTTGTCCTTGGCCTCGGTGCTGACGAGGTTTGTCAACAATCAAAGCTTCCCATATTTACACTGACGCTCCTCAGTTCGTTGATTACACTAAGCAAGACCTTGCTACTTTCTTTTCTCAAAACCCGCCATCTCCGAAGTTCAATGTTATCTTAGATGCTGTTGGCCTGGCAGATGGCTCTCTCTATGCCAAGAGCGAGAAGTACCTCGCTCCAGGCGGCGTTTTTGTCTCCGTCGGGCCCACGCCCTCGGGATGGTCATCCACTCTCCAGCTTCTCAAGCTCATCACTGACTTAGTTCGGCCAGCATGGTTGGGAGGCGTAAGAAGAAAATGGACGTGCGTATCATCAGCCACCACATCTTATAATCTACATATGACATTACTTTAAAAAGAATGGTTATGGTGTCCCACAAGGACGAGGATCTAGAGGCTATGAGAAAACTGATTGCCGATGGTCAGTCCTTTGGATTTGTGATCCGCGTCGACTATCCATCCTCATCTTCCTTGGCAGGCAAAGTAAAGCCAGTCGTCGACTCTGTGCATGCTTTCGATGACGCTATCAATGCGTATGATAGGATTACATCAATGCGTGCGACTGGAAAAGTTGTGGTCAAGGTTGATCCCAGGGCGGAATGAGGGTAGAGCTCGCGTTTCGTGATCAGGGCCGGCCGCAACTAGTAAATTGGGTTGTCTGTATAACAGTATACTGACGTTGGAAATACACGAAGTTTCCCGTTTCTCGAGTCCTCCCGTCTCGGGCTTTTTTCGACAGCTCTTCACTCTCCCCTGTCTCTGTCTTCCTGGTTAGTAGAGTACGCGTGACGTCACGGCACATGATACGATCGACGCGTCCCGATTGGGCTGAGACTGTTCATCTCTACTCGTTCACAGGTTCACAACGAATGCCAATAATCCACTAGGTTCTGACTATGTCGATCGATATTCAAGAGGCAATGTATGTTTTTGAATCGAAAACAACCATGCATCAAAATTGCGAAATTGACGATGCGCTCCAAGCCAAGGGATCCGGGACATGGCTCCCATAATTGACCCAGAGGAGGACTACCTCACAATCGCTGCAGCAGAGGAGCAGATGGCCAAGAGATCTGTACAACGAAAAAGAGAACACGAGGATGCACATGGGAAACTGAAAGGTGCATCATGAAACTTATATCACACGCCGACGCGAGCCTCTTACTGGAAGCACCTGTACATCAGCATTAGCTCGCATCCTCGATGCGGCACGGACGTCGTCCACACGTCCCCCATCTGTCCCTTCTGCTGAGATACACGCCGAAACTGTTAACGAACTCGATGCATCGGGGCTTTCACTCGCAAAGGCGATCAACGATGCTGAGAGCGCAGTATCCAGGAAAGAAGCGGAGCTCGCGCGGCTGAAGGAGGAAGCGCGCGCACTGGAGAAGAGCGATCCGGCTGCTGAACACGACTTGGATGGAACTACGTGAGTTCAATTGTGCTGGAAGAATCAGTGCCTAATTTGATCGAATACTTTGGCGGTATTTCATTGCGATCCAGTCTGCGATTGCAGATCTTTAGAGGACTGGGATTCGAGCCTGTGCTTGACAAAGATGGAAATATTGAGAAGATGCTCGTCGGTATGCGTTCCGCTTCTCTGTTTATGATATCGAAGCCGATTTGATGTTATAGAAAGCACATCCGGTGACGTTCACGTCGTCAAAGATGATGAACCACGCTCGGACTACGAGACAGCAGATCTTTTGTGGAAGCTGGCGGCATCTTGAAAAGCACTTTGCCTAACCCCCAGCACTTTGTACTCGATTTCGAACCTCCATGTATGCCATTACCACTGTTTAACCGTTTCTCATTTTGTTTTACAGTTACTGTATTACCTCTATGATTTTGAGGCAATAAAATAGAACAAGGGCAGGCCCTGTCTTCAGCGTTAAGACCATGTCGATGGTAGTAAATGGAGGTAACCAATCAGTGGTATAATACAACCAAGTGTATTGGCAGGACGTATAATTAATCAACATCATTATAGAAAACAAAACAGTCGTTTACAGTCATTCCCTGGCAGTCTACATCTGGCTTAAGCAGACACTGTCAGTCCATTAGGAGCCTAAGATGTGAATATAAATACAGTCCCCACACACAATCATTACGAGTCACTTACATGGAGCCCCTTCTTTACAACCCAAACTCTTCGTTGATCCTTCTCACAGATCTCCCGGACCTTCACCTCGATAGCGTTCTTTTTCACCTTGTGAACCTTGAGGTCTTGATACACCGAGTCCACAAGGGCAGGCAGACTACTTGTTGCGAGAGCTGCGATCTTGGAGACAAGGAATGGGAGATGTGTGTCAGGGAAGGGATTTTTCGGTGAGATTAGCGCGCGCTTGGGAGTGGAAACAGCTAATGGCGAGGTGGTAGAGGGTGGGTTACAGTTTGCCGCGAAGTGAGATGGCAGAGCGGGCACAGCAAATATAGGGACTGATGACGAGGCGAGCACGGACGTGGACGTGGAAGGTGCAGGTTTCACTACCTGCTTTTCGAAAGGAGTGGAGACAAACGTGAACGGGTCGATGGGATATGGGGTATCTTAAACAGTATGCAATTAGTAACCAACATCAACAGTGAATAATAAGATACGCACCGTTGAATAGCTGAATTCGATACTGGTTGAACGGTTCATATTCGCACTTGCCCATTTTAGTTTCCCAGAATGGGCCCTTGACCAAAGGCACTAAGGGCACGACAGCCTTCCTCTTCTTATTCCTCGTTGCGTCTGTGCCTTCTCCTTTTTCCTTCACCTCAGCTTTCCGTTTCCCTTTTGCCTGTTCTGGCGGTGGGGGAAATGGGAATCCATCCATGCCTTCTCGTTCGTCGATAGGCGTAGCAACCTCCTCCTGATCCTCATCCACAAGCCAATCGTCCAGATCCGACGACCCGTCCTCATCATCTCCGTCCTCGTCGCTTGCCTCCGCGACGTCATCTCCTCCCCCCTCCTCTTCCTCGCCCCACTCCTCACCACTGTCATAAGAATAATCAACTACGACGTCGTCGCGTGTGAACGGCGTGCGGGGGCCAATTGCTTGCGAGGATCGCGTAAACGTGCCAAAATAGCCCGGGCGCCGATCTTCCTCGAAGATCAACACTTTCGCAGGGAGGCGCTTGCGATCTTGTAGATCAGCAAGAAGCTCGCGTACAGCGGCTGTGTCGTCAGAGAGTTCGGCCTCTGAAAGGCGGGCGATTATGGAGCGGACAGGATCGGGATGATATACCTTGAATTGGGAAGAAGGCCGTCTCAAAAGACGCGAAGAGTCCAACGGGAGGGGCAACGAGGATACCAACGATCTGCAATGAGCTAGACAATGTTAGCATCTTTGGAAGCTTGAGAATGCAATGGAGTTCTTACACGAACATTTCGGGCTTTGTAAGAGATCGACCTCTGCATCATGCATCACTGTGTCTTCTGCATCTCCTGCATCGTCATCAAGAACAATAACATCCTCATCCTCTCGTTTCTGTCGCCTCCTCGATTCTTGGAACCAATTGATAGGCGCAAGCTCCGCATCTTTCTTCAGCACGAAAGGTCTGAAGGCCTTGGCAAAGTCAGACGTCGAGCTGGTCGAAGATCCGGCGACGGGCTCTTTGGAAGGCGAGCCATTTATCGATGTAGATGCAAAGGCTTTCGGCTTGGCAAAAAAGCTGGCCATGAGGGAGCGGGACTTATTCTGAGCCTCCTTCTCTTTCCTTTCCCTGTCGGCCTTCGCAGCTTTCCTCTCTAGTCGCTCCCTTTCCTACGGATTTTTCGGTGAACACATTTTGCGGAAGGACGGCTATAGATGAACTGGTCAACGAACCTTTGCAGATTTCTCGGGATCAGCAGCTTTCTTCGGGCGGCCTGGGCCTGGCTTTGTTTGGGCACCGTCGTTTTCGGCACTCTCGAGATCCACTTTGCTGTCTATTGGCTTGCCTGGGGAAGTTAGAGGTGAGGAGCCACGGACAGGTGAGAGGTCGTTAGAGGTGGCATGGAAGAGTGCTTTCGGCTTCTGCTTTGCGACGGCACCCACGCCTTTGGTCCCGAGCATGGCATCTCGCTCACTTTGAGGGAGTGCGTCAAAGAGAGTTTGCAGCTCTTTCTTGGCCTGTAGACCAATTCTGTCAATGTCTCGAACCATAGTATGTAGCAACTCACCAGTATTCTCTCGGCCAGTCTTGCTTCGACCTTCTCGCGTGAAGCCTTAGGCAGCCAGTGATAGTAATCCTTTTGTACTTCCCACCTCCAGATACACAGCAATGCAGGAGTCCTCGTGAGGTTCGCCAGTTCAATGCCATAGTTGACCCTTGTTGCCACGGATCTGATGGTAGCTTCAATCGTCTCCAATGGCAGCGAACTTGCGGAAGAACTCGCTTGAGCCATGTCTCCGTCGTTTGGGGTAGGGGTGAGCTCTCGTTGAATGTGCTTTGAAAGTGCGACTATAGTTTTGTCGCTAAGAGAATCAATGAGCAGAGCTCTACAACTATAAAACAGAGTATCGACACACACCTCTCTTGAGTGAATTTCGCTATGAGCGGCTTGTGCTCGTCCGGTACATGACTCAACGGGGGCTGTTGATTCTCTATTCGCTGTTCTAAGAACTCACGAAACTTCACCAGTTCTACGTTACCGTGAAAGTTGAGCTCGAGCTGCATTCTCCAGCCCAAACGCTAAGCCTCCCCCACGCACCTTGCATCGTCTCCGTCATCTTCTCTAGAGACATCGGCTTCTGTTTGAAGCTGACCTTTCCATTCTTGATTTCCACGTTAGACTGTCTCTCCGGATTTCCTGCGGAAAATGACGCGTCAATACCCTCCTCCTCGACTGTGCGACGCGTGATGACAGCTCACCGTTGATAGAAGAGACCGTTTGCCCTTGTAGCAGATAAGTACGAGTATACGGAGGAGCTCATAGCTCACGCACCAGCACTCGCGCCCGATTCCATCACGTACTCAGAGCGGTGTCTTTGTTGTCGGTGCTCGTCGGGGGCTGATGATTTCAGAAGACGGTCCGCGTCGAGGGGCACGACAACAGCGCCCCAGACGCGTTTTCAGACTCAGCAACCGTGAGAACGATATCGACGCGTCTGCGCGCGTCAGTCACTTGGGCTTTCAAGATCGCCAGACGCGTCTCCGAACGAACTCGAGCTCGAATATGGCTGCCAACTTCTTCCAGCAGCAGTCGTCGAAGAAATCAACGGAAAAGGGAGAAAAGCCTGTCGTTGATTCGAACTTACAGCCCTGGGTGGAAAAATAGTTGCGTATCCTTGTCCAGCTGAAGAAAGACGGCCGCCATTCTCACCCCGTTGTCAGTCGCCCAAAGACAATTGACGATGTATCATCACAGGAGCACATCATTGCTGTACTCGAAAAGACATTGACTTCGACGAATGTACTCACGTCTCTATACTTGTCATGTAAGTGCTGACGCAAGTGGGTAGCTTCCGCACATGTTGTTCTATGGACCGCCTGGAACCGGTAAAACATCCACGATCCTTGCTCTTGCACGTCAGCTTTTTGGGTAAGATTACGCATTCACTCGCTATCACTTCCTGCTGATTCACTTGCTGTAGCCCTGACAACTTTCGCTCGCGTGTTCTGGAGCTCAACGCCTCGGATGAGCGTGGCATCTCCATCGTGCGTGAGAAGATCAAGAATTTTGCTCGTCAGACGCCTCGAGCGACTACCGTCGCATCCGATGGCAAAGCATATCCCTGTCCACCCTACAAAATCATCATTCTCGATGAAGCAGACAGCATGACACAGGATGCACAAGGTGCACTCAGGCGTATCATGGAGACCTACGCGCGCATCACTCGCTTCTGCCTTGTGTGCAACTATGTAACTCGGTACGCCTCATCTCTTGTTTCAGCTTCATGCAACACGCGAGTCATCACATTTGACAGAATCATCGAGCCGCTCGCGTCTCGTTGCTCCAAATTCCGCTTCAAACCCCTTGACACGACATCCTCATCCGCCCGCCTCCAACATATTGCCAACAACGAACACATCGCCGTTTCACCACCGGTACTTTCCGTACTTATTTCAACATCCAACGGAGATCTTCGTCGTGCCATCACATACCTCCAGTCCGCGGCCCGCTTATCTGCCGCAAGCATACCTCCAGAACCTATCACAGAACGCGATGTCCAAGAAATCGCAGGCGTCGTTCCAGACTCGACAGTACACGACTTCGCCCGCGCGCTCGGCATTGAAGTAACACCCGGTCCTGATGGCGACGCGATGGACGTCGATACGGACGGCGCCGCGTTGGCCAAACCGAACAGGAAGACCGAGACCCTACGCGGCTTCGATTTGATTCGGGAAAAGGTCAGAACGCTGATGCGCGAGGGATATTCAGCCTCGCAAATATTGTCCCAAGTTCGTCCTTGCCCATCTACCATCGCCTTCCGTTTCTGATATCAGAATCTGTTCATTTACAGCTGCATGATCTTATCATCCTTCACCCGACTCTAGCCTCACGGGAGAAATCAAAATGCGCGCTGGTGATGGCCGAGGCTGATAAAGCGCTTTGCGACGGCGCGGACGAGGAGCTGTGGATTCTTGAAGTCGCACTCCGAATAAATAAAGCCATATCATCATGACGTAGCGAGAGAGCATGTATTCTATCGACCTACCTGTAGCAGTACTAATTGCATCGGTCAGCCCAGGCTGATCGCATCCATGACACAAACGAGCATAGCAAATGGATGCAAATGGATGAAGAGCACACGATGTATCGCCTGTTCCCTGCGATCTATATCCGGGCTCGATTGGTGTACGGAGAATGTCAGCCAACCCATGAGAATTCTATAATCCTGTCAATGTGGCTGACACCCGCCGCCAGAACGAAATGCCAAACTCATCGCGTCCGCACGGCGCGTGCACTACTACCTTTGTCCCCTTCGGGGTGACATACGAAAAAATTGGAACGATACAGAGAAGATTAGCATGGCCCCTGCACAAGGATGACACGCTTTCCCAGAGTGGTAGACCTACGGGTCTCAATATTTATTTTTGCCCATCTCCTGTACCCTTCGTACTACATAAAGTAAGTTTCCTCTTAGCTTGGCAGCCCGGTGTTTTGGTCGCCTGCCGTCATTTCGCAATCCAATGTTCAGTTCTGGCCATGTCGTCAATTCTAACAGTATTTCATCATTGTTCCCCTGGGCCACTATAGGATGGCGAAAAGACCTTACGAGTGATTCACAACTGGACGCTTCTGTCAAAACAAGGGAAGGAACCTCCTCTTTCGGACTGTATCTGGTCAGGCTCTGTTGACTGACCAACGACGAATGCATCAAACCTACGATACCACGGAAGCTGACACGTTTCAATACATACAGATGCAGCAGGCGCATGGATCGCGCAAGAAGAGGATCCATGAGAAACGGAGCCACACCGTCCATCAAGGGTACGATACATGCCGCATGGCGGGAAACACGACAGCGAAACGACAGGCAGCAACGGGATCGCGGGCACTGGATCTCGGGGCTGACGCCGCGAGGCGAAAGCCCACTTTTATCGGGATTTGGTGGGCTGGTCTGCCCAAAGAGGTTTTGCCGCGTCGGGATCCTCCAGCTGGACAGAGATGGACGGGGCGGTCAGCCACGGCAGTAGAGCATTGAATGACGCGGTTGGGCGCCGGAAAATCGGGGGCGGCGTGCGCGTATGTCACGACAGAAAGACGGACCTGTGCGTTGTGTTGGCGTTGGGTGCCGTGCTCCAAAGCAAGCCTAGCTTGGCGATTTGCATCGACTTTCCGTCTCAAGTCCGGTGATAGAGCCTGCAATGGCGATGGGCGGTCGCGAATAAAGGGGGGGCTTAGGGATGTCCGACGCGTAACACGCGACGAAATAAGATGGCTCACATTGTACGTCTGCTCAGGTGTTGGGACAGTGGCTACATCCCACGGAACAACCATCGGTAGCTGCTTTGGGGGGGGCGGAAGTGACAGGTCTCACTCACTCCGCATCAAGAGGTACCCAAGTCCCATAACTTTCCAGCGCGCGCATCATTCCATTCGTGACATCGCATCCGAGTTGAAGGTTGGTTGTGAGGCGGTGAGGGTGGTGCGTCGGTGGGGAAGAGGGGGCGGACAGGGGATTACCACGATGCCATGCAAAACGATCACGAGAAAGAGGCTGCGTACTTCCGACGGTGACTGTCGTGAGCTTCAACCAAGGCATTCCTGCGGACATGTTGGGGCTTGCGTAGTGTAATTCGTCGAGAAGAGTTCGGACGAAAACGTAAAGGGATCTGGGACTCCTGAGGAGGTGTGGTGGTGGGATGCCGCGTCAGATGAAATGACGTCGATCCTGGTATTTGGCCTCGGATGCGGCATTTGCCGCACATCCCTCCAGCGTGAACTCATCGTTGCCAATGATTCTTTTCTCTGCAAGCTCCCGTATTCCAGAAGATCTCTCGCCACACTCGTCAAATTGACGCAAAACAATCAGGCCTAGAAAGTGCAACTGGACGCACGCACAGCCTGACTCCATCGGCGCCTGATCTGGCGGCACACATTCATGTGCGTGGTGCGCCAGCTACGATGCAACTTCTTTCAGGATGCAGGGAACCTTGTTTCAAGTGTTCCGCCCCCTGCCAGCGATTTTTCTCTTCGAACTTTTCCGCTGCGCTGCGTCCCTGGGTGTTTGGTATCCTCCTCTGACTCATGGCGCTTCCCTACGCGGGCCTTTCGGGTGTGGTAGGATAGAAGATTTAGCCCCAACGCACCCGCGCGCATCTGTTGCGCGTTCGATGGCCGATCGAATCCCCTTCGCAGTAGTCAGCCAACACGGCGGGCGCCTATGCTTTCTCATCATGAGTCCAGCGCATCTGGGGGACATCCTGTCGCGCGGACGCGTCGTCATCCTAAGCGCCGACTCGTCCACGCGATCTGAAAGGCTTCCCTGCATGGAAGATCCTGTGGAACGAAACACACACGCTGGCGCAGAGGCTGTGGGTTTGGCGTGCCCGCACCAGGCTGTCTATTGAATGAACAGCGATAGTCGAGTGCCGCCGAAGCGGGCACCGGCACCGCACTGGGCTATTTCTATGCGTGTTCTGGAGAGGTTAGACTCGGCCTTGTCTCGTCTTGTTCCGAGTCTGGTCAGCATCGGTTCAGATGGCTATCGCAGCGCCCACAGAACTCCTGTGCGGCGGATTCAATTCGGAGATCAGGACACGCCGCCGCCGGGCTGAGCGGAGACGTACGAAGGGAGGTCGAGGATGCTCTCTGTGCGTTCGTTTCGCGCTAGTGCACCCGCCTCGCGCCACGGTCACGACATCCAGCATTCAGCTCCGATGCACGTTTCTGTCCGGGCGGGCACGCAGCCATTCTTCGCGAGTCGCGCCGACGTCGCGCCCCAGCCCGCGAGTCTATTTCCGACCCCTGCAGACCCGAGGCTGCTTCGCGCGGCCTCGAGGCCTCGAGCGCGGATTCATGTGATATGCGCCCCAGCTTCTGGCCCTGCTCCGTGCGCAGACCGCCTGCCTGCCTCTGCCTGCCTTCTCGCGGCGCCTCTCTGGGCGTGCCCCCGTCCCAGCCAAGCCAAGCCATTCCTCCACGCGCGGGGCCCCGCACGCAGGCGAGCCCTCTGATCACGCCCTCCTGGCCAGGTGCCCCCGCGCCCAAGCCGGAAAGCCGCAGCGCCCGCAGCGCCCCCCGCGCATCCGCGATTCCCGATCTCCTTTCGTCCCCGCTGTGCCCGAGACGTTGCGCTAGCGCGCGCTTCGCTCCTCCCCGCCCCCCAAGATCGCTTCTGGGCCCCGCGCACAGGCCAGCACTGCTCCAATGGCATCGCGTTGGCCGCAGCGTGCGTGCGTGCGTGCGTGCGGATGGACCGCGGCAGCTGATGCAGTGGGCCGTCCTCGGAATGCGCGCGGGAGACGGCACCACCGGGCTTTGCGTACTTATATGGTGCGCTGTGCGATCGTCTGTTCTGTCGGGATCGAGATAGGGGCGAATTGGCAGGTAGCGGGGACGTGTTGTCTTGTGAGACACGCACTTGGCCTCGCGCACTGGCAGGAGGTTTCAGTCGCGTACATGGTGCTGTCTGTCTGTCCGTACGTACGTACGTGCAATGCACGCGGCCGGTCGATCGGGTTGGGCGTCATTCTAACATGACGTCCATTCGATCGTGTCGTGTCCGAGGAGATTCGATGTCGTCTCTCGCTCGCGCCTTCGAACACGAGGCGGGGATGGCTTCGCGGCGCGTGCGTGCGAGGACCGAGATAGCTTGTAGACTTGTAGCACGGACAGACAGACAGACAGACAGACAGAACGAGAGAGTGCTTTGGCATTACAGTGCTTCGCGGCGCGGCTGCTCGGGGTAACGAATGTACAGATCTATCTACACGCCGTCGCGCGCTGCATTATTGCTCGAGACGTGGCCACCAAGAGGATCGAACAAACGGAGGAACGAGGACAACAACAACAAAAAACAAAGAGCCTGTGGATAACAAGGGGTAAACACTCCACGGGGTATATATGATACAGTGGTTCTTCGGCTTGACTTGGACGAGGGGTATGGAGGGGTGGAGGGGAGCGGCTATCACCAATAATGTAAGGAATAGTTGTATATCGAGGTGCGAATGATGATGCTCGGGAAAAGGGGGATGCGCTGATGAGGGTGGAGTCGATGATGATGATGATGATGGTGGTGGTGGTGTGGTGGTGATGGTGGTGGTGGTGATGCTAATATCCATACAAGCGAGGGCGGGAGACGAGAGCGACGAGCAAACAGGGAGAGCGGATGGACGGAAATGATACGGGAGAGACCGCGAAGGGCTACCTGCCGAGCACCTCGCCATAGAAGCGGCGGGCGCTCTTTGCGAGGGATGGAATTTTGGGCGGGAGAGGATGCCGATGCTGCTCCGGCGACTCTGGGCCTCGATCCGCGCCAGCTCCTCCTCCCACGCGCGGACGTGGTCCGGGGACGCCGCGCCGCCGCTCGCCTGCGCGTGCGTCGTCGTCACGCCCGTCACGGTGTTGATCCTCACCGTGTGCACCCCGCCGATCCCCACCACCGCACCGATCCCCAGACCCCCGCCCAGCCCCTCCTTGCTCACCAGCCCCCCCGCCGCAGCCGTCCCCGGCCGCCACACGCCCACGCCCCCCGCCCCCAGCATCCCGCCCCCACCGCCCCCCTTCGCCCGGTCCCGCGGCCCCGCGCTCGTGTGCGGCCGCTTCGGCGCGCGCGACTCCCGCTGCCGCTTGCCCTCGCGCTGCTTCTCGCCCTCGTCCCCCTCGCGCGCTCTTCGATCGCCCCCGGACGGCGCGGAGTGCGGCACCGGCATCGATTCTAGTGGTGGGACGGACGGGACGGGCGAGGGCGGCGCGGTCCGGTGGGGGGACTTGGATTTTGAGGAGCTGCGCGAGCTCGAGGCGGCTTGGGAGGCGTTGTATTTGGTGATCGCGAGCTGGCGCTCGGACGCGTTCGTGGAGATGACCGTGAGCGGCTGTTCGAGCAGCTCGATGGAGTCCGTTCCGGAGGGCGAAGACACGATGATCTAACGCGCACGGCGGCGGCTAGATGAGCTTTCGAGAGAAGCGATCGCGGGAGCGGAGAGGGCGCACCTTGACCTTCACAAAAAAGCGCACCCGCACCAGCTCGGTCGCCATCGTCTCGCCCAACGCCCACCGCGCCGAGCTGCGCGACGCGGGCCACTGCATCGTCAGGGTCCTGCTCCAGACGCCCGTCTGCACGTCGCGCACGAAGCGGCCCGACACGTTCTCGGTGCCCGCGACGGTGTTGTTGACCACCTTGTACGGCGCGCCGGTCCAGCTCGAGGGCGGGGAAGCGGGGTGGTCTTGCTCCCGTGCCCGATCGCGCGCGAGGAGCGGAAGCTGAGAATTTGCGGTCGTGGCCGTCTGCGCGGTGCTGATGGTGTCGAGGGTAAACGTACTGCCGGACGCGGGCATGACCGGGGATGGCGGAGGGCTGATGGAGGTGGCCGACGGCGTACGGGATAGCGAGGGGAAGGCCTCTCGCGAGGACGTGGGGGAGATGTTTGGCGGGGACAGCGTGGATGCGGAGGTGGGGGAAGCAGGGGAGTTTTCTCGGAGCTCGATGCGGCGCTCGACGGTGAGGCTGGCCGAACGGACGGAGACGGACGGGTCGAGGGGGCGGAGGAAGACGCCGACGGAGAGGATGTCGTGGGGGCCGACGGCGTCGGTGGGGACGGAGACGTAGTAGCGGATGGCGGGTGCGCGCGATTTGGTGGTTTGGTGAGGGAGAAGGTCGGGGGAGGGCAGTGAGGGCAGCGGGAGGGAGGAAGGGACGTCGTAGCGAACAAAGGGAAGTTCGGCGGACTTGACGAGCCGAGAGCCGATGCCCATGACGTGGGCATGGGAGATGACTGGGCACGATGATTAAGATGGCGCGTCGGCGAGAGGACAATTGAGATAGGATGGACGGACCTGCTTCTACGCGCCAAAACAAGCGGTAGTCCTGGAAATACGCGGTGCTGAAGCCGGGGGCATCGCGGGGGATTGTGATGCGGAATGCGCGCTCGAAATCAGCGAGGGGGGCGGTGGCGGCGGTGGCGGGGGCGTGCCAGAGGACGGTGGAGTACTCGGCGAGGAGGTTTGAGTGTATTGTGCCGCGGCGGCCTGTGCGGGCCTCGTAGCAGCGGACGGCGACGATGAGGGATTTTGCCTGGAGGGGCTTGCCGTCTGGGTCGAGCTTTGTACGGACGACTGTCGGAGAAACGGTGAGCGGAGAAGGGGACGGAGGGGGGGGAGAGAGAGACGGACCGCCTTGGACCGTGAGGGGGGTGAGGCCGAGATAGCCGTGGAAGGGGAAATAGCGAGAGCCCGAGTTTCCGTGGGGAGATGTGAGGAGGAGGACGACCATGGGGGCACGGGAGGGAGGAGGAGGAGAAGCATGGCGCGTTCTTATATACAGACCGAACTTGTTGCACCAATCCTCCGTCTCCTCTGCTAACAAGCCCTCCCCGCTGACGTCAGCACTCCCTCCCTTCTTCTCTCTGGCCCCCACTGCACTCACAGCTATGCCGTCCGCCCTTTACGTCCCCGTCCTCATAGCGGGCATGATCCTCACCGTGCGTCCGTCCCTCCATGTACACGTCCCCTCGCTCACTCTTCTCCCACAGGGGTCGTCCAACTCCCTATGGTCCAAGTACCAGGCATGTGCGCTGGCCTCTCATCCCTGTCCCCGCCGGCTCACCCTCCTTCCAGGACATGCAATGTGTCGAAAACTGCGACGATCCAAACTCCAGGCATCACGTCCTCTACGAGCAGCCCGTCTGGCAGACCCTACAAATGTTCCGTCCGTCCCCTTTCCCGTCCTGTCCCTTTCTCGGCTCACCTCCCTCCCCCGTCCCAGTCGGAGAGATGCTCTGTACGTCCCATCCCGGCTCGCTGTCCTCACCGCCCTCCCCCTCTCACAGAGCATTCAGGTTTCCTCCCTGTGCTCTACGCCTGGATCGCATCTCGCCGCTCTTCCTCCGTCCGTCTACCCCCTGATGCAGATCCCCAAGATAGCATCATTTCAACGCCACCGACCGATCAACCCTCCGAGCCTGAGCTCGCAGGCTCCTTCTCCAAGCTTCCGCCCCCGCAACTCTCCGGTTGGCGTGTCCTCCTCTTATGGCTTCCAGCCTTCTGCGACCTCACCGGCACCACGGTCCGTCCCTTTCCTCTTCTACTCCTTCGTCATACACCACGTCGCGTTCCGTAGTGTACGCCAAAATTAGACTTCGCTCTCACTCTCTGCACGTTTTCTATCGCCATCTTCTTTTATCTCCTTACACGTTGATCGCGATCCGAAACACCGTCACTTACGTCGCAACGTGATCCCACCTCCAGTTGATGAACATCGGTCTCCTTTACACTCCTGTATCCATCTACCAGATGACCCGTGGAGCTCTCGTGCTCTTCGTCGGCATCCTCTCCGTCCTCTTTCTCCACCGCCGCCTGTGGCTCTATCAGTGCGCATCCCTCCCTGCCACTCCGCGAGCGAATCCTGCTCACGGAATCGGTCTAGATGGATTTCTCTCATTACCGTTATGGCCGGCGTCTCGCTCGTCGGCTTCAGCGGCTCCCTCATTAAGGACGCCCTTCACGAGACCGTGACCTCGCTTCTGAACGCCACCGCCCCGAGTGACGGCCCGGTTGCAGAGCCGATCGAACAGCCAGAGGCAACCAGAGTTCTGATAGGTAACTCTCGCGTCAGCATCATCTGCAGAGCCTCGCGACTGAACACCGTCTCCAGGCGTCTTCTTCATTCTATTCGCCCAGATCTTGTAAGTCTCCATTCAGTACACACGGTTACCGTCATCTATCAGCAGGTCTTAATGGCGCCTCCCATGGATATAGCACTGCGACTCAATTCGTCGTCGAAGAGAAGATTCTCTCCAGGTATGCCGTCCCACCGCTCCTGGCCGTCGGGTACGAGGGTCTCTTCGGCACGCTCTCTATCTTCCTCCTCCTTCCGATTCTGCCCCTCATCACCATCCCCGCCGATTCCCCTGCTGCGCCGTGGTTCGACCTTCCCCGGGGATGGCACCAGCTCGTCGACACCCCCTCCGTGCTTTACTCCGGCCTCGTGATCGCCCTCAGCATCTCGCTGTTTAACTTCTTCGGGCTGAGCGTGACACGGCACGTCAGCGCGACCGCGCGCAGCCTGACAGACACCTGTCGCACGCTCGCCATTTGGATCGTGAGCCTCGGTCTGGGATGGGAGGTGCTCGTATGGCCCATCTCCCTCGTGCAGGTCCTCGGCTTCGGGCTCCTGGTGTACGGAACCGTGAGCTCTCTAATTTTCGCCCGCTCAAAATCGTCGTTCACGCGTGCGCTTTCAGTTCCTGTTCAACAACCTCGTCAATCCTCCGCGCTTCCTCTGGCGCCCCGAGCCCGCCGCCGCGCGCGCCCCCTCGGACTCGGACGAGACCGTCACCGAGGCCCTGCTCGCCCCCGAGACTGAGGAGGAGCGCCGGGAGGCGCTCGACGAGACCGCGGCGCTGCCCGCGGATCTCGGCCAGAGCGGGTTCGACGTCGTGCCCCGCGAGAGGAGCCGCAGCAGGTCCAGGAGCTGAGCGCTGAGCCTGCGCGAAACGCGGGGCGGTGAAGACGGACGGGGGGGTAGGTCGGTCGTCCGAGCGAGCCGCCGCCGATCACGAGCGTGCGACGGCGCTGGGCTCGGGTGCGGCTGGTTCTCGATTCGATTCGACGGGACGGCTGGACTGCTCTATCTTTTTTTAACCTTTTCGTGCTTCGCGCATGCGATATCTGATGCACCGCCGGTACATACATACATGCTTGGTTCGCACGCCATGCTACATAGTTGAACGACGCCTCCTACGCCGATGTCCTGACCTTTTACGTCTCGCCTCGATGTATTAATGATTTCGAACAAAGTGGCCTCTTGACCACGTCCTTCCGCATCGCACTCGCGCGGCAACCGAGTGCGGAGTGCTCGTGTTAGATTGGTGAGTGCGGGTGCTGAACGAAGCCGGGCGGATCGCGCACATGCGCGGGCCTCCTGTCCTTCTGTCGCCTTCTGTGCGATTTCCCCGCAAAGATGGACCGCCGGGCCTCGCCCGGGCGCGTTGCGGTGCCGATTGGGTCGCGCCCAGCGCTGGCCCAGCTCGTTCAGCTGGCCCAACTTGGTTCAGCAGGGTTCAGCTGGTTCAGCGTGTTCAGCGTGTTCCAGCCAGCCGACCGATCGCGAATTTGCGTCGGCTCGGCCGTTATCGAGATCAGCTCAGCTGGTGCTGCTCGGGACCGACGGTCGGCTAGGGTACTGCTGGGGTGGGATCTGGTGGGCGCGGGCGCCTTGCGCAAGTTTCCGCGACGGAGGGCGGAGAACTGGCGGAGAGTCGGTCGATCGCGACGGCTCCGTTTATTACTTACAGCATTAGCGTGTCTCTCTCTGCTCGCTCCTTGCTACTACTGTAATGAGGAAGCTGGCGTTCTTCCGCTCTCGGACGCCCTCGATGATCAATAATTCGTCGCGGCGCGGCAGGTATTTCCAAGGCATTTGCATTTGTTTTCGGGCGTCTTTTTTATTTTATTTTTTCGAGCCTTCCAGAAGCGATCGGCATTCGGGTTCGGGGGCCCAGGAGCATGTTGTACTCGAGCATTCGGGACTTCGGAGGGCTCGGGCGAGCGAGCGCGCGAGGATCCGAAACCACAAGTCTTGGCCATGGCTTTGTCCATTGTTGCTGCTTGCTTCCCCATTTTTTTCAGCCTGTTCCAGTCCTGTTCCACGTTGATCGATCCGCATGTTTCACAGAAATCGAACAGCGCAGCGGCAGGGTGCGTTATTTTTAGGTGGACACGCGGTGGGACATGCGCTAATGACAAGCAACTTGCGTGCTACTGGCAGCTAGCACCGCTACTAACTGCAACTAGTATTGAGTATATTAGCATGCACATGTGCGGACGGTACCAGACGGTACCGCGGCGGCGCGGCATATGCACGATCGCCTGCTAAGCGCTAAGCGCCCGCGGAGCAGATCTTGATTTTGGGTTCTGCCTTTTGTTTTTGTTGTTGCATTTCATGCGGCCTGCCCTGGCCTGCCGCTCCGCGCAAGCGTCTCGTGCACACGCTGAGACCTGTGGGTACTCGGCATCGTCGGAGGGTCGAGGATTTGGAAACACTTGGACTTGGCAGCCCCGATTATCGATGTCGGACGCTGTGATCTGAGGTGTCGTAGACGGTGACACGAGGAATCAAGATAGATCAGGATCCGTACGCGTATGTGCGCCCGCAGAATCGTCGGGGAGATGGCCAGAGTCTGGCAGAATTCGGTTTCGAAGCTTCCACTCGACTCGACTGGCGGACGACCGACATTTGGCTTGGCTTGGCTTTTGGATGCGCCGTCGAGGGCGCCTTGGCGAAGCCCGACGCGTTCGAAGGGTTCAATTCTCTGGCAGATGGAGAGGGCGGACAACTGCGAACGAGCCACGATCGCTGTCGCTTCGTGGATTTTCGATGGCCACTCGCGAGATCTGACGACCCGACCTCCTCGAGCCGTCATCGCCTCGCTCCAAATCGTCCATGTGTCGCCCCCAAATCGGCGTGCCGTGGGTCGACGAAGCGCTTCGATCGTCCGAGGACAGGTGTGCGACATACAGGCTCGGAGGATCCTGCGCTGTCTCGCACTGTGGGGGAGCTTCCATGTAAATTTCTTCACTGGGTATGTGGGTTCGGGGCTGCTCGGTGTACGACACTTCGGAGATCCTGGCGATTGCAGTAGGCTGTCGGGTTCTCTGCCATGCCGCCGGGTTCAGCGCCTTCCCGGGCTGGCCTAGAAGTGCTAGTACTTTTATGTGTGGACTTCGATGGCCCTTCTAAGTACTTATGCGTGCTAGCCTTCGCCTGCCTTCTCAATAGGAAAGGTGAGCACCAAGAATTACCAAGTCGACCGTTTCGTATGCGACGACGCTCTTCATCCCGGCAGCCGCGTTTCGGAGGCGTCGTCTGCTGCGAGACGCGGATACTATGCTAGTAGGCTAATCTGAACTAGTGTGGGTATGTTCGCCGGCCGCGTCGCAGGTGTGTCTTGACCGATTGGCTGCGTACACGTACACGTACATCCCCCACTTCCGACATTTTAGACTCGCCGCAGCTGGCCCTGGCTGACCCCTCTTTCGCCGCGCACCAGTGCCAGACCAAACGCGTCGCTCTAAACCAACCTCATGTTTTCCATGGGCGTCGACCGTGCTGCGCGTTGACGTTCATAACGTTCATGTTCGCTCATGGCCGTTGGGTCTGGCGCTGTATTAGGTGCCCTAAACAGGTTTAGCGTTGGCTTCCTGGACTCTCGCTCCGTTCTTGGGTGCGCACAGAAGCCGCTGCGCGCCTTCGACCAGCGTAGATCTCTCGACCGATGTCACGAGTCGATTAGATTGGCGGGCCCATCACGATTGGATTCGGGGTGCGTTCTATGCGAGTTCTCTTGTCATGAACTTCTTCAATGCTTCCCCGAAGGTGTAGAGGTGCGTTCGCGACCAATCCTCGACCAGCGTCTCTCCTCATGAGAACTTTGAAAACTTCTAGGACGTTTCATTATGGTAAGATCTAGTGAGCGCTGCTTCGTTATCTTATAAAATGAAAGAATCTTTGATTACGAGCGTCTACTGTGGCCAAAGTGAGTAGGTAGATGCCTGGTAGTCGTACATATGATTGACGACATGTTCTTATGTAGAACAATTGACGTATCTGGTTTACGGTGGCCTTACGGCTCAAGCCTCCAAGATGTCCCGCCTGATGAGACCCCAACGATATTCGGCGACGTCTTCTGCTACTATACCGGTGTAGCCAGCCGCTAATCAGCCTGATCCCAGGAAGAATACTGGACAACCGACGACGCACCCTCGTCGCCTGTCCGACTCATTCAGCTTCGTGATTGGATTCGTTAGTCTGGTACTATTGTGGTGCGCAGCACGAAAGGCTTCTTCTTGATATTTCGGTAGGTGCACCGTTCGATTCGACGCGAGTAGCCATCACGGGGTTTCGCCACATAACTCTATTGTGTGTTCTTCCGGTCTTCTGCCATGCCAGCTTGACTTCCATGGATGTCGCAGTCTGTCGCAGTGCCCCGCAGGTGTTGCTATGGCAAGACGCCGGCAGTGGAGTGGAAAGGGGAGGTCGACGTCTGAATCCCACCCATCCCGCTCTTCTGTCCATCATGCACTATGACTCCGATATGGAGGTCCGTCAGACTTCCGAGTGACTTCCGTCAGCTGCAGACATCGCAGATGCGGCCGTGCGGGACCCGCGGCATCTAGGATCCTCGTATGTGTCGTTAGGGCTTACAAAATTCAAGGGCTCTCGAATCGTATCATGGCAATGTGGAGTACTCCATCATTTATGTCTTCACGCCTCCATTCATCGTAGTGGGCGTAGGTGGCAACCCACCTACGACGACAAAAACTCTTGATGAGATATGTCACAATTTGAAAGACGAGCTGGTACACACGTTCGTGTCACTTGTGATCGAGTGCTGCGCTCATGAATATCAAGATCTCGAAGTCCACGGGCGACGTGCATGTATCCATTCTTGAGACCGTGAGCGCCATGGATACGTAAGTCCTTGTGAATCGAACCTCGCAATCGATATAACAGCACAGCCGAATGGCTGATGTTTGTCGAGGTAGACTAGCAGCGCAGCTGAGCGGTCTTTTCTGGTCGAAAATGGTGGTAGGCAGTGCTGCCATCAGCCCTACAGCCTACCTCATGTGATGGATCCACGCCAGTTTCGTCCTCGAGGCGTCCAACGAGGCTGATTCATCGAGGCGGCACTTTTGTCTCCCTTGGAAAGGTATGTGCGTTTCCTGTCGCCCTCTGCTCGAGATCCGATGGCCCAGAGTGCAATCTGATACCTATTGGTGATCGACGATGGGCAGATGGACATCTTGCTGTGTAGCAAGAAGCCGACCTCGTCGAATGGCATGTATGTTATGGCAGCATCTGGTCCGTATTCCTCCGAGTCGGATCCCGCTAGCGCGAATAACGTCGAAAATGTGCGGACGACCCCACGACATACTTATGGGCGCATCGCGGAACGGCCAGTAGTGTGTGATGGCAGCGCGGGACGGGCGTGCCAACGGTCGAGACGGAGTCACGCGAGCGAAGACGGCCTCGGTTACGTAAAGCGGGGGTTGGGCTGGAGCACGAGGGGGGCAGGCGAGGATGGTCAGCGT
Organism: Heterobasidion occidentale; assembly: GCA_039111635.1. Taxonomy (NCBI): domain Eukaryota; kingdom Fungi; phylum Basidiomycota; class Agaricomycetes; order Russulales; family Bondarzewiaceae; genus Heterobasidion; species Heterobasidion occidentale. Next base: position 1,220,026 of record JBCAQO010000002.1, on the reverse strand, counting down.
ACCCCAGAAATTTGTGCCGTTTTCTTGTTGTTCTGGTCCAGCCATTCAGGTTGTCTCCGCTCGTCCCCATCGCGCCCAGCGCTGACGCTCCTTACACACTTCCTTCTGTCCTTACCGATTCCCTCCGTCGCCCAGTCCATTCTCCCGTCCATTATCCTTCCCTTGCTGCCACCATGCGTTCATTCACTGGTCTCGCTGTAGTGCTCTCCCTTGCCACGTCTTTGCCCCTTGTCGCAGCAGGTTCGCACGATGTCAGGAATTTCCACGCACGCAAGCGCCTGGGTCCCGAGCATAATTTGAGCAAACGGTTTGAGAACGCGCGGTTCACATTCTACGAGGACGGGCTTGGTGCATGTGGTAAGACAAACGCTCCAGGTGACTACGTGAGTGCATACGATCTCATTTCAAGCGGCGAGCGCTCGCTCACATCACATCGTGTCGCTCAGATCGTTGCGCTCAACTCGCTGTAAGTGATTTTACTCGAGATACATTTCCGATCATCGTTGAACGTGTTTTTCGCATTTTCAGCAATACGCTGGCGGTAGTCATTGTTTCGACATGATAACCATCACTGCGAATGGCAAGACAACCCAAGCTCAAATCGTCGACGAGGTCGGTCTCTTGACCGCGCTCAAACCCTAAATGGGAATCCATGTTGATCCTGTTCCCCATAGTGCCCCGGTTGCCCTTACGGTGGTCTTGACTTCTCCGAAGGTCTTTTTGATTTCTTCGCCTCCGAGGATGCAGGCGTGATCTACGGCTCTTGGGAGTTCGGGTCCGCACCCGCACCTGCACCCGAACCCACGACCTCCGAAGCGCCCAAGCCCGCCCCGCCTACGACGACCTACACGCCTCCCCCGCCTACGACGACGACGTCCAAGAAACACCGCACAACAACAACCCAGCCCCCGCCCGAGCCGACGACGAGCAGCGCGCCTCCTACTACGAGCACGAGCACGACGCCTACCACGTCCAGCGCACCGCCGACCACGTCCAGTGCACCTCCCACGATGACGACGAGTGTCGCGCCCACCACCGCGTCCATTACCGACGCGAGTGTCGCGACTGCTGGCCCGATCGTCGGCGTCGACGAGGGCAACATATACCAATTCAACCTCGCGCTCATCCAGCTCGGCATCATGCTCGACGACGCCGCGGCGCTCTGATCAGGCCCTTCCTCGCTCAGCAAATACGCTCGTCATGACGGTCCTCGATGCACGCATATAGGCACTCCCCCGCGGCGCCTGACGGATTCACTATTAGCACAGCTACACTTGTTTCGCCCACGTCCTTTCATCTCTTTTATTCCCGCGTATTCAACTTCGCTCCAATTCGGCCCACTGTGCCTCACGCTGCAGGGCGCGATCGTCCGAATTGCACAGTGCATACCCCTCATAGAAGCGCATCATTCAATAGTGTACATGCTGCATTAATCGCATTCAGTTTGGGCCCTGTCAAATGCCTCATTCTCGATTGTAGCCCAGAGTCTCGTCTGGGTCCGTCCGCAGACCAGACGAGTCGATGGATAAATTCAGGCTATCGATCGTAACGGTAGAAGACGGCATACGACCTGTATTTGCGCGTGGAAAGAGCCCGCTCCGCTCTCGCGATTGAATTCTAGAGTATTGTAGGTTACAAGGCATGTCATGGACATGGCACACACGCGAGCATGGAGGAGAAGGAGACGTGAACAGGAATTCAAAGACAACAGTAAAGCGAGAAACTACAAAGAAAAAGAAGAGTTGGAAGGAAACTGACTGAAAAAGAGGGTAGGGTGGGATGTGAACATGTGAAGTTGGGAGCTACTCGGACAGTTGTAGAAATAGCAGTGTTTGCGAGCCAACACAACAAGGATGAAGGAAACACTGATTCCATCCTGCCCATTGCACCATTCCATTAAGACACGGCTCGACGCATCGCCACCCACGATCTACAGCTTCCTATCCGCCTACACAGTCCGATCATGGCCTCCTCTCGCCTGACGAAAACAACCACGACGAGTATACAATACACCTGCAAGTACGCCAGTAGAGTCCGATGTCATGGACTTCGGGCACCCTCTCCGTTTCACACCTATAGCAGCACCCCTAAGCGCTTCCACTCGGCACCTCCGGAGTCGAGTCCTCGAACGGATCGATATCGCCAGAGGTCTCGTTCGCACTCACGCTGACGTTGCCGGCGCCCTTCCGGTCCGCTAGAGATTCTTCGTGGGTGTGCTCAACGGAACGCGTGCTCACAGGAGATGCGTTATCAGGGATGAGGGGTGCAAGAGGCGGGAGAGGGGGCAAGTGCTCGCGGCGACGCCAATCTGCATCCGAGCTGCTCCCAATAGCGTTATTTGCATCATGAGGGACGGTGTGTTGGGCGGCAATAGTGGGAGGGTCGGCATGGCTCTGTTGAGGTGAGGAGGTCATAATGGTCGGGGAGATAGTGATCGGGGAAGAGGGCGCAGAAGGAGATACTTGATCAGGGGAAGGCGGATTTGAAGTCGACGAGGGGCCGGTCGAAGGAGTTGCAGAAAGAGACGAGGATGGCGATGCTCCGTTAGTTGCGGCACTAGCATCTTCAGCAGGCGCAGGCGCAGGCGCATTGCTACCCTCTCCACTGTTAGCCGCCTCGCGTTGCTGCCTGCGCTGCTGCTCCTCGTGCTCAAGTAACGAAAGCCGCATCGCCTCCATGACCATAAGCTAAACAATGCAATGTCATGAGCAACTCACCTCCCCTCGATCGTCGTGTACGATGATGAAAATTGACGCACCTCTTCCAAATCCTGTCCGCCTAGCCCCATATGGCCGAGCAGACTATTCAACTCCTGCTGTTGCTGTTGCCGCCTTCTTGATCGCCGACCTCCGCCATTGCCCTCACCACCCTCTCCCGAAGCACCAGCCTCTGGCGGCAGGGGGTGTATGCGACCGCTGGTTATACCAACAGGAATTAACCGGTCACCGACTTGTCTCATGATGATCCTGCGGTTAGCGCGCCGGGCTGCGGCAGCGCGTACGGCGGCCAATTTGGTTTCCCAATCAGGACGAATTTGATCTGAAAAAGATCAGAGGCAGGGTTCGCGTCGGAAACCCTGTGGGTCAGGCAGGAGGCATACGACATACCTGTTGTGACGACTTCTGCGCTATCATGCCCAAAGCTCTTACGACGTTTCTGCTTCCCCAAGTCAGGCGTAACAGACTCAAACGAATGCTGAGAGTCAGGCCACATTGGGGAGGTCTATCAAGTATAAGAGCGAATTGACGGGGAGCCACGAAGGAGAGTCGGGAAAGATCGCCGAGTCAGAAGCACGATATTGGGGATCATTGTTCATGAACTGACCGATCCCTCGCTCCCTATACCGGTACGCCATGGAGGGGCGTGTATACCACTCCAAAACGCTCCTGTACACAATATGGGCAGCACGCGGGGTCTGAGACGAGGTGGGTCACGGTTGGTTCGGAACGCTTGATCTGCACAAAGCACTCGGTGCAGATAGCCTGATCACAACATCGCGAGTGATTGATATTCGGTGGATAGTACTGGAAACCGAAGTAACGAGCGACAGATCAGGGTCATGTGACATCATGGATATGGGGCGAGTCAGAAAGAAAGAGCGTACGAGGAAACATATGGGACATTCGACGGCGTTTCTGTATATCGCGGCCTCAGCAGAGCGCGGGACCTCTCTCGCAGTGCTGGGCCGCTTGTTATGTCCGAGTTTGGACGAGGCCGAGGGCGCATCGTTGCGTGCTGGTGTCTCGGAGTGGCTAGAATCGGCCGCAGGAAGTTCTTTTCGTGCAGCGAGTATCTGGTCCTCATCCCAGAGGGGTCGTAATCTTCAAGTGGTCGGTAAAAGGGAGCAAGCTTGCGGTCACAGATCAGTTGGCCGACGACGGCCTCGTTCCAGTCTCTGGACCCGGAGTACACTCCCTGCGGGTAGAGGAAACCGAGATCGACAGTCTCGTCCTGGACAGCTCGCCCAGACGATGAGGCACTATTGCCCATGACGGGGACCTAACAGAGGCGGGGTAGAGTGGACGGCCGCCGTATTATGAGGAACTGTGGGGGGAGGGGGCGGAGCGCACTGGCCTCTACCGCTCATAGGCCTGCTTTTGTGTACTCCTTGTTTGGTCCCAGTGGCTACACAGCGCTACTCACTTCAAATGCATCATGTTCCGCATCTCGACACAACGAGTTTTCTTCCTGCTGATGTTCGCAGCTTCTGATCGATGATCGGTCGCACAATAGCGTGCACCGTTGTTGTCTTCAAGCCCGAGAATACAGCGATGGTATGGCCCCTGGATTGTGACAAGCTTTCTGCTGAAGTCTTCATGAATCGTACAGCGGCCAGTCGTCGAACTGCGTCAAATATAAGCACGTACCGCAATCACATCATGCATTTTCTGTTCATCGGGTGATACAGATTACGCCTTACATAAATCTGCTGGGATTTTCTACCAACCAGGGGATCAACAGACGTCTAAGGCAGTCTCCCATCCTGCTGTATTCTACAACATTGAAACATCGACGATCTGAGGGCCCATACCCTCAGCATGCATCTTGGGCATCAATGTTACGCACCGCGTCTTTATGATCTCCAGCCCCTTGGTGCCGAAATATCTCTCGCTCTCGTAACCCCACTGGTCGTGTCCCGCACCCAATTCCCTATCCCGTCCAGGTATCGAGCAACCTGCGAGTCGATTGGCTCTCCCCACTGCGGCACTTTGATGAAATTCTCGTTGAACTTGCGCTCTAGCTCCTCGTGGTAATCCTTCACCCACTGCATCGCTCCTACGACGTCGGTCTTCAGCTGATTCATCACAATTGTGACGATGTTGTGCTCATCATCTCCTCGCGCTTGCTCAAGATTGTACGACACGATGTCCTGGAGTAAATTGAGTCAGTCGGATATCACAAGACGGCAAGATGGCCTTACGTTCGACAGAGATAGCATGTCTATGGCCCAGATGGACAGGTCTTGGATAATTGGATGGTTGATGATCTCGTCCGGCAAGTCCATGCTAAGCTCGAGCAGCGCGAATGCGGGCTTAGCGGCCACCGTTTCGCGCCGCACTTCCAGGTAGCTGTCGATGTCGCGAATGTATGAGTGCGACCTGTCTGCGGCCTGCTGAACCATCGCTTGGGTGTAGAAGCCGAACGCATTGATAAAGCGCTTCTGGGACTGAGGGCTCGCAGTCTTGATCGCGCGCTCCCAAAATCTGACCGCTATCTGTTAGCCGGGATGGCTCTGACGCTTTACGAGGATGGGAGCTCACTGTCTGAAGATCTCGCCGCCTACCCACTCACCAGCGGGGCGAGGCTTGTGGGGGTTCCGCAGGGCGTCCATGATGCTATCAGCTTGCCTTTGGACTCCGGCAGCGTCCTCGACGTCCGAGTATTCGTCAAAAACCAGGTACAAGTTCATGAGGTCGCAGCCGGTGCGTAGATGATCTATTCCATATCGAAATTACGATCAGCTCATCAGCGACTTTGTTCCCACCAAAGACTCACCCCTGCTTGCTGCTGGGTACGCCAACGCTGCCAAAAGATCTGTGTTGTTGCTAGGTCAGTGAAGAGATGCATGACTAGTCGGTTGTGTCACTGACTGAAGTCGCAGAGATCGAAAGCATGTTGAGCCTTCGGAGTGAAGGCGCCGAAGCTCGCCACCCATTCTGCAGCCTCTTTCTTGGCTGCAGGGTAATGAGGGTTGATACGGCGGGGCCATTTCCAGTTGGCAAGGGTGTCAGGCAAGTCAATCTTTGTGGCCATGTCTATGTGAGTATGAGTGTGAGTGTCGATGCTGAACTGCCGATAGATGTGCTCGATCTACTCGGGTTATATACTCCATCGGACTAGTAGGAACGTGACTCTCCGAGGGCATACGGACATTGGTACTGTTAAGTGACCTATCCACGACATCGGAATGTTTCTGAGGTCACTATTGACACTCGAGACTCTCGTTCAGGAATGATGACCTTCATATTGAAGCGTTCCTTCTTTCTCGATGCCAGAAGCGACGCGTTCGTGTGGGCAGGCTCAAAATATCTACATCAACCATGTGGGGCTCCTCTACTTGCGGTTGTCTTTCTGCCTCAATTTTCTTTTCTCAGGATGCACTCCCTGTCATTTTCTTGGAACGGGAGATGGTCTGCCTTTTTGTTTCTCGTACTGCGCCTTTGAATTCCTTTCTAGGTTATTAAGTGGTTTTGTCTGGAACACTATGTGACTCCGGTCGTATTGTGCATCTATTCCGTTGCATCGTGTGGAACCTGTTGGCTCATCGTTCCCACGTATGATGTCAGAAGTCAGCATCCATTGAAGAGGATTCACAGTCCTGGCTTGCCGGCGGTTTCATCTGATGCGTATATAGTACTGCACCGTTGGCCAGCGATAGGCTCTCTCTCGACACGGCTTCAATCTTCAAGTCACCGGTTCTGCTAAGGCCTCGAAGGAGTTCTGAAATTTGGAACCCTCCAAACCAAATATGTGCCAGTGTACCAGTTGTCAGTGCTGAACAGAATAAAATATCGCCATCGGCAAAACATGAGTATGGTCAACGACGTTGTGCTAAGACATAGATCTCGATCGAAATTTGAAATTTGATCCCGTTTACACGTCGCGGCCAATGATATCATTTCTTGAATCGAGGTTTACTTGTCCCCCCCCTTACTGCTCACGCCAGCGTTGAACCGTGGTACAACAGGTCTCGCCCTCGACCATATCCTCCGTCAAGGCGTCACTTTCAAAAATGCTTAGACGATATGGCAATTCAGCCAGCTCGGCGCGTTCATTGCGCCGGCTGTACTCAAAATCCTCGGGTTCGACGTCAAAACGTCCAGCCGCCGCGATGCTCGGGGGAACACTTGTTCTGGTTTCCGCTGCTGTGCTCGGAGTACACACTCTCCGTCCATTGATGATTCATAACGATGCTGTCCTATCTGGTGACCTGGCAGACAAAACCAAATCGCTTCAAGAGCCACCCACGATTCCGAAGGTGGAGGAAATAAACGGGAAGCTTCGACTTCTGGTATGGGGCTCCAACAAGTAAGTGTCAAGTCACTGTGGAGGGGCCTCTTCCATGCCGTGTCTCATGATGCGTATATGAATAGATCGCATGTCATTTCGCCAGACTCTTCAGTCGACTCAATCCGCACGCCGGTCGCTGCATCTTTTCTGGAGAATGCTGCCCTTCGTGATTTGGCCCTTCATTCCAGCCATGCGGCGTGCGTTGATGCTCGGGGTGATGTGTATCAGTGGGGAGACGGATTCTTTGGACCTTCGACCTCGGCGTCGGGCACGAAAAATAGGGGGCCAACGCTGACTTTGAAGGGAAAGGTCAAACCTCTCCATCCATGTCAATGCTGTCTGTGGTAGTGACGTCTCTTTTTCATCAAGAACATCAAGTCTCTTCAAGTGACGGAATCGCGCGTCTATGCTCTGTCAGCGTCTGGCAAATATATGTATTATCTGCCCAAGCAGCTGCACAAAACTTATCACCGGGTACGCCGACACCCTCGAGCTCGCCGTGGTGGGGTACAGGCTGGATGTGGGGTGAAGATGTAAGCATAGACTTTACCGAGGTCGCACCAGCACACAAGCTCGCCTGGGGAGAGAAGCAAGTCATCCTATTTTGCTCAGATCCTAAGCGCACGTCACTGACCACCGGCCGCCCTCAGGTTTATCTCGATTGCAGCGGGCCGTGACCACCTCCTTGCGCTGACGTCTTCTGGACGCACGTTCGCACACCCAATCACTAAGAACGCAAACACGCACGGCCAGCTTGGTTTCCGCAAATTCGACATCTCAAACCCCTCTTCTGCTATCCACCCCCCTTCCTCACGGCTCCACGTCGAGCTCACGCCCAAGGCGGTTGTCGACCCGTACAGAAATCGATCACGGCATGTGCGCGAGTCTTCTCCGTCGCCTCGGCGGTCAGCGCCCCTCTTCTCCCCGTATCAGAGAATTGGTCGGCGTAGACGATCAAAATATCAGGTTCTGCGACCGACTGTTCGAGATTCCTTCTCTTAGGGGCGTCCAGGTTGATCAGATCGCTGCTGGTGGGCGGAGCAGCTACGTAAAGACGACTACTGGCAGGGTACTCGGCTGGGGCGCGAACGAATATGGGTCTGTAGCTTGTCTGCATGATACTACGCCATGTGCTCACTTGATGTCATAGCCAAATCGGCCTGGGTGGTAACGTTTCGCTCGACACCATCACGGTACCGACAGAAGTCGTCCTGTGGAGATCCACAGCAGGAGGCACACTCACAAAATGCACTGACCTACGTGCGGGAGGCGACTTAGCGTTTTTCACGGTTGAACGCAGGGACGGTACGAGCATCCGCAACATTGATTTACTCTCGTGCGGCAATGGCCAGTACGGTGGACTTGGGAACGCACTTTTCAGCAACGCCCAAGGGGCCCCTTCTCGGACCAAAAGCGTCAGCGGCCTTTTGGAATGTACGTTATCCTATTTTTCTATATCTGGTGCTTGTCAGACGGCTCAATCTTTTGTTTCTAGTCTCTGAGAAAACAAACAATCTTCAGCCTATTTCTCCTCAATCTATGTCTATCTCTCCTGACGGGCATGTTTTGCTCACACTCGACACCTGTCGCAGTCGGGACCAGGCGGCGGGGGCCTGGATTTGTTCGTCTGGGGCACAAACTACGAGTATCAGCTGGGTAACGGGAAGCGTACAAGCATTGCCGTCCCTACTACCCTTTCCCGGCCCGACGGGAATCGGTTCATGCTGATGAAGACAAAAGCGGCCGAAGTAAGAGATGCCGGGGGAAATTGTGGAAGAAGGGCATCGAGGTCGAGCAGGTCGCGGTCGCTGGACAGGGAAATAGCGTGGTGTATTGGCGAATCTGCTCATCATAAGGGTCAGGGCAGAGGTTAGTCCTCCCTGCATGGACTGGTGAACCACGTTCTGACGACTGACACATCTTCGTTCGCAGCGGGTGATACTATGTATTATAGCATCTGTTACTTTGCTCAACTCAGTTTCTTTTCATGACATCGGGGCGCGTGATGGGAACGTGGACGCGGTGCGTATATCCCTATCATCTGTAAATCAATTTTGGAAAGCGAGAATATGGTCAAATTGACCTGCCGTGAGGGACTCGTGAGGGCAGCTGCAATAGTGCCCCTAATCCCCAGATTTCGACGGTCCAAGCAAGGCATCGATGATCTCACCTCCCTCCTCAACCGCAGTTTAAATTACGAGTTTTCACAGGCCCGTGCGCTCAACAATAAGCCGATATTTGCAACACATTAGTGCGTGCTATACTTTGTCTAAACGCATGAGCCTCGGATCGCCTGTCAGCGCTGTCATTATTATGATCTACACCCTTCTGCACACTGGTTCCCCTTCGTGCGTGTCGTGCATTTCCTCTTGATCTATTTTCCTCACTACGCGCACGTGCAGTGCCAAGCAAAGCAACCTCGACGGAAACTCTGTAGAATTGCTAGATGCACGCTGTCTACTTCCCCGTGTGTCTGGCATACTTTAGTCCACAACCTTTACCTCGAAGCTGTGGCAAAGAGGGCTGGTAATGTCCATCCTCATCACTGTTGCGTTGGTTTCGGTGGCGTCTTTCCTTTTCCGATTCCTACAGAACATTCGGTTTCCCCGCTCTATCTCCCGACGAATCCTGCATTGCCTTGGCCCCCTCCATGCATGAAACATGTTGAGGGTGAAAAGGCAGCTATCCGCTAATTGTTCTTCGTGTTTCAGCCTGGGTTCTTTGCCAGAGTCTCGCGCTGAATCCCCGAGCATCCCGGATGGCTCCGGGCTTGCCAGATCCATCGCGCACTTCTCCATCCATACCGACTGCGCGCGTCGAGGGGATACACACTCAGTCCCCAAGGGGGCAGCACCATATATTGTATATATAGACACGTTGAATGAAGTTGCTGCTTCAGGGTATCAAGTGGCTGTTGATCAATGAGATGCTGCCTGATAAGCCTGATCCGTGTCCTGAAACCAGCGAAACGAGGCGATTGGGAAGCACCTCTACATCATTAGGAAGATGTTCTTGGAACGATTTCTCACGAAGGCATCGCGGCGGGACGATGAAGAGCGAACCAAATAAGTAGCGAGCCTCGTTGGGGAGGGCATGAGGAGGGCCTCGAGGCTTGCTCTATCATCTACCCTGGACCTCACTCCTCTTCCATCCTTTTCCCATCCCCCTCTCTTCCACCTTCCCCTCTCTTCTCGCTAGCAACACTCACTTTGTGGCGCCTTTCTGTCTTTCTCAGCGACGCATAGCTTAAATTGTCGTTTCGTTGGCAACGCCGACTTCCAGCTGCGCTCGGAGCACTTTCAAGTCCAGCGCCGTCAAGGATAAGATCGTATAAGATCTTCCCCCTTCATTAATCCCCGGCCGCTTTACCTTCATCTTCCCCACCATCATCGCAGCATGGTGCGGCCGCCTTCACCTTCGTTCGATGTCCCCTCCTCTCCGTCGGGCAGATGGGCAGACGATTCGGCGACTTCAGACGACGAGATCGTCTGGAGTCTCTCGAGCAGCTCAATCGACTTTTCGCCCCCCAGGAGTCAGGCACAGCCAGGTTCCCCGGGCTCAGACGACTTCATCTTCTTAAGCAGCCCGGAATCATCTGGTGTCCTCGTCCCACCGCCCACACGCCCCGTCGTCTCCTCGTCCATCGACCCGCAAGTCATCGCGGATGCTTTCGCTTCACTCTCACTCACTCCTGCGATTCCCAAGGCGAAACACACCTCTAAGCAACCCAAAGCCTCTACCCCGCCTCAAACACCGAAGAAGTCCCCGAATGTCAAGGGAAAGGCCAAAGCCAAGGCCGCTACTACTGCTACCCCCACCAAGGCGCAGGCAGCCTATCCCTCTCCCCCATCCTCCCCTGCGCAGAACCGCGCGACCGGGAAGAAAGCCGTCGCCGCCGCCGCATCCACCACTCCGCCCGCAAGTCCGACCAAGCCTAGGAGGAAGAAGGCCAAGGCGGCGGCCGCTGCCGCCAAGACCGAGCCGACGGAGGGCCTTGGGCTCGGGCAGCGTACCGTCGTCGACGACGTCTCAGAGATAGGAGAGGAGAGGGAGCCGCCTGCGTTTCATCAGGCGCACAGCTTCATGACCTCGTATGTCCCGCTTCCCGCATCGACACCCATCCCGGCTGACCGCCCTCGGTCCTCGTGCAGCTTCCTCGAGAACCCAAAGCCGACCAACAACGGCGCGATGCTCCCGCTCCTGCACGCGCTCATCATCGAGCTCGGTCTCCTCTCCAAGTTCCAAGGCAACACGGCCGCACCTAAGACCGCGCCCAAGACCGTGCCTTCTCCCTTCACCCTCCCCGAACTCCCGCGCTCCCTGCGCCAGGCGAAGCTCCTCCTCAAATCGCACGCGTTCATCAACATCCGCGACTACCTCAACGCGCGCGGCGACGGCTTCGCCGCGCTCCAGAAGGTGCTCCACCCGAGCCGACGCAGCCTCGTCCGCGAGATCAGGGCACAGCCCAAGAGGCGCGTCCCGCTCGGATGGGTGAAGCAGTCAGGCCTTAGCGTGTTGTTGGTCAGCAGATAGTCAGCGCGTCGAGGCTTGCCGTCTGTCTCAGCGTCCTATGCGGCGACGCCCATTATGCATTTCATTCAATACGCCTTCCTTTTGGGGTTCACGACTTTTCGTTCTATCTCGTTCTATCTCGTTCTATTTTTGCTTTCTATTTTTGCTTTCTATTTTTGCCACTCCCATGTCCCCCGCATCATGTTGTCGTCCGCCCTGTGTACGGTATAGTATGACCCTGTCTTGTTTTCGGAAGTTCGATCTGTTGCTGTACTAGATGTGGACTTGCCTCTCACCCCCCGCTCCCCGTTCTTTCGCTAGAAGACCTGCACATCTGTATCCTGCCTCTTGTATGTATCTGCCGAAATACTGAATGTAATTGCGTCCCTCGTGCTTGGCATGGTCCGAGCCAGGCATGTATGCTTCGACCTGATAACTGCATGCAATGCTTTTATATTATTGGTCCATTCAAAGTCACAACTGATGTGCACCAACACAACGACCGTAGCGTCGTTCTACCCGTCGAACACTCCCAACGACGGACTTTCCATACGACCATCGACATCACAGCGCCACATCGATCATGGACCTCCTCCACCTGTCCGACAGCTCGCCGACCTTGATCACCACCCCCGCCGCCGCCTTGCTCAGCCGCGCCTCCGCGGCGCCGCCCCCGCCGCGCACCAGCACGCCCTGCTCCAGCGTCTGGAACACCGCCCCCGCCCACTCGCCCACGGCCAGCAGCAGCGCGGTGTGCTCCAGCCCCAGGGACCGCCCCGCGTCGATCTCCAGGGACCCGTCGAGGACGATGAGCGCGAGCTCCAGCGCCGTCGCCAGCACCCGCGCCTCCTTGCACTCCCCGCGTGCGGGCGTATCGACGCCTCCGCCTCCGTCTCCGGCGTTGTCGTCATCGTCGTCGTCGTCCTCTGGCGCGAGCGACACAGGGCGCGTGCCGATCGTGAGCGCGAGCTCGAGCGCATCGGGCGCGACGACGGCGGGCCACTCCGGCGCGTTGCGCGCGGCATGGACGAGCACGCCGAGCGTCGCGAGGAGGTGGACGAGGACGACCGGGTTGAGGACCAGGCCCGTCCCCGCGCCGCGATAGCGGTGCAGCGCGTCGCGGTGCGCGGTGCGCTCCTCGCGCGTCTGCTCGTCGCGGAGGAACAGCCAGAAGCGGTTGACGAGCGGGTAGATGAAGGACGCGACGGCGACGTCCGCGAACGTCGTCTGCGGCGTCTGCGGCGGGTGGGCGTTGGGATCGGAGGGTCGAGTGAGAGGAGGGTGGGGATGGGGAGACAGTTCGGTGACTTTTTGGGGTTGGCGCAGGCGCAGACGGCGCGTGCGCGCGAGCTCTGGGATCTGGTCTGCGTGTGCGTCTTTTGTGTTCTCGATCGCCTGCGTGGAGATCGAGCGAAGGAGCGCGCGGACCTGGCCGGTCGCGGCGTCGCTGGCGGTGAAATACCGGTCGTGCAGGGCCGCCGGGAGTCGTTTGGAGGGGAACGCGACGCGGTCGCCGACGAGGGGGTGCACGGGGGCCGCGGGCGGGAGAGGCATCCCTGCGAGCTCGCGCGCGCCGAGGGCGAGGGCGTTGAGCATGACGTAGCGCTGGTCCGTCGAGTACTGGTTTTTGAAAAACTCCTCGATGACGGCGCTGCACGGAGGAAAAGTGTGTCGGCCGGTGCGAAATGTGAGAGCGTGAGGGGGACGTACGGTGCAGCTTTGCGGGGACAGCACGCCACGAGCGCGTTCAGTGCCGCTTGGCGCTTCCGGTCAAACTCGGTGATCTCGAAATTGTCCTGCAATCCAACGAACCCATAGACCAGATTGACCGCGTTCTCCTCTGTCGTCGACAACGACACAACGTCCGTCAACGCGTATTCTGTCCCGAGAAACGCAACTATCTGCACTCACCCAACTCTGTCCCAAACGCTCGCTTCCTCCGGATCAACTCCTCCGCGACCGCGAGGCCGACCTCGATCTTGTCCGCCTCCTGATTTTCCTGCTCGCTCTTCAAGCCGCTCGTGTTCCGGATCAGCTGGCCCAGCTGCGCGAGGTACACGGGCCTCTGTATCTTGTCGCGCCCCATGCGCACCGTCGGGTCCTTCTCATACTCGTCGAGCTCGGAAGGCGTCGGAGACGGCGTGCGCGAGGAGGACGGGGGGGACGCGTACCCTGTGACCGAGTCGTCCGAGTCGTACCCGCCGGGCTGCGCGGAGGCAGAGGCGGAGGCGGAGGCCCGCGGGCGCGCGGAATCGCCGTCTGGCAGCTCGAATATCTCGTCCGCGAGCAGCTCCTCGACAGACAGCTCGCGCTCCGCCGCCTGCGCGTCCTCGGGCAGATCGTCCGCATCTGCGTCTTTTCCGGCGAGCAGCGCACGCACGCCCCGCGCCCACGCCTTGCCGCCCTCGTCGCCCTCCCAGTCGCCAAAGTCGAGCTGCTTCCCGGTCCTGTGTGCGACCTCTTCCGCGACGAGCATGCCGCACCGCCGCACGGAGGGGTCGAGGTGCCCGATGTACGTGCCGATGCTGCGAATGAACGGCGGGGACAAGGCGAGGTCGGCGAGTAGGGCCGAGGCGGGTGGGAGGTAGGCGATCGTCGCCAGGAGAGAAGCGTGACGTCTGGGGAACACGATATATCGAGTGTCGCGGTGTGTTTAATGACGGGAAACGAGCTCACAGTGGTGGCGAGACAGCAGCGAATGCTTGATGTGCTCCGGAGAAGACCACATATCGAGTGTTTTCGACAATAAAGCGTCCAGAGCTGCGGGATACCGCTCGACGTGAACTGATAACATGATCGCCGACGAGAAGGGCCCACCTCCTTCGTTCACAGACCCCGTTTGCGCACCAGCAGTCCAGCACGCGAATATCCTCGCATGGCCTTCGCTCCAATCTCTGCTGAGGATCGCCGCGCCCACGCTCTCCCACAAACTCGACTCCTTGGCGAGCTCACCCACGGTGCCCCGCAAGAGTCCCGCCTCGCGCTTTACGAGTCCCCGTGCTGCCGACGATGCGTCAAGGCCAGAAGCCGGAGCGGCCACGTGCCCAAAGAGAGATGTCAAGATGCTCTGGAGCGTGAGTAACGACGGCAGCGACACGAAGAGCTCGGCCCACAGCGCGGAATACCGCGTCCTGTCCGCGTCGGCGCGCAGCCGCGCGCGGATGACAGGGAGCGCGGAGTGGAAGAACGACGGCTGGGAAAGGGCGGTGGGAGGGGCGGAGGGAAACGCGCCGACGTTGGCTAGTTTGGTGAACAGGTAGGTGAGCGAGGGCATGCTTTCTGAGCGGCGTCAGCGTCCTGCGCAGCGCGATGCGAGTCGGACCGCGTGCGCACCTTTGGGCCGACCGAGCGCGAGCGAGTGCACCAGCGCCTCGGACCGGAGACAGAGGTTCTCGAAGTAGTGTCCCTGCTCGAGCTCGAGAGGGATATCGCCTCTGCCGCCGAGCGCGTTGGCCACCTTGGCGGGCACGGAGAGGACGTTCTTCACAGCGTCGTCCCAGGCCAACAGAGCAGCTGCGCCCGCGAACGACCGGCCTGAGAACACGGTGGCGTGGAGGCGGTCGATAGGATACGCTCTAGACAGGCGAGCGAGCAAGTCGATGGCGTACGGAGTCAGAGGCGGCGAGAGAAGCGTCGTGTACGCGTGCAGGGAGACCTCTCCTGCCGCAGGGATGGCGAAAGAGAACGCGTCCGGGACGAAATACTGTTCGAGCAGCGGCTCCAGCTGAGCCTCCTTGAGCGCCGGCCCCCAGGTCGGGTGGACATGCTCGAGAAGGGCACGCTGGAGCGGCGGGAGATGTCGAGCGACCACGAAGGAGCCGGGAGGGAGGGGGGAGGTGTTGCAGGACCTGTGGTGCGGGGGCAAGAGGCCTACGGCGTCGAGCGGGGCGGCGAGGAGGGCCTGCAGGGTGTGGAGATCTGGGATGGGCGACTGCAGACGGCGGATGGTGTCTCGAATCTGCGACGCTGCGACTTCGGAACTCATCCTCGCGCGATCAGGTTTTCGTTAGAGTATGGCGTGATATCGTGCCAACAGAACTCGACCGCTTCACTGCATGGAAATCAGAGCTTAATGTCAACGGCAATGAGTATGGTTGGGCGCGGTACGGAGTGTCCATGAGCATCGCACACCGCAGCTCATTTCATGCCTCGAATCTCTTCGGAATCTGCCAGCATGACTCATCCACTTTCGCGAGCGCGTGCCGACGCGTTCGTGTCAAGTCTTGGTACCATCGACATCTCAAACTTCAACAAATGACCTTGAAGAACATGGCCCTTGCAACTCCACCCATCAACCAAGCGCGCGAATAACCAGCTAATAACAGAGAACAGGATGCGATGGAGGGCCATTGCGTAGAGGGGTAAGTACAAGGTTGCTGGTGAAGCATCGACGGGGCTCGGGAGTCATTCCCCCCTCCAAACCTGTTGATACCTGCGCAGTAGACCAGCACCTCACGTTGGAGTACATATCGTGCATGAAAATCCCACGGCAGAGAGTATATGCGCTCGATCAGACATGACACGGACGCTGCAAAGTCTTGCGAAGCTCAAGTGCCCGCGGCCCGCAGAGCCCGCACCACGGCTGCTGCCGCCGGGGCCCTCCGACTCGCAACCCAACTGCAACAGACCGCACGTTGGTCCTTTGGAGGCAGCATGCTCGCATTGCGAAGGGCATTCCGATGATCCCAGGACTTTAACGTTCAGAACACGTTGTGCACCGCCTCACGCCTAATCACTTCGTCCAAGATCCGAGACCGAAAAAAAGCTCAGAATCGCCCCAGCTGGGCGCGCAGCACCGTTCCGATTACGCCCCCGCGTCGCAGACGCGCGGATCTAAGTCATTAGAAAGCTAACATCGGGAAATTGGCAGCGAAATGACATTCTTATATAAAGTAATATAAGCTATGTAATAACCATAATATATCCAATACTTTTACATCGTACGGGCAAGCCATACATGAGGCGGCACGGTTGGTAGATACCACAACATCCCTCAGGCTTCCCGAACTTCACAAAGAATATCAGATATGGGATTAGAAGGTGAAGATGAGCAGGAATGCAACACCGATGACCTCTGGTAAGCAAAAGATTAAAGATAATGAAGTGACATATCAATCATACTTCTGGGTACACAGCACAAGTATCTAGTCAAGTAATGCCCGGTGATGTTGGTGAAACTCTCCATCAACAACAGGTTGACAGCAAATGTCAAGAAATGGAGGAAATATAGCCATGGTTCAAGGTTGATGCACATGCATCGGAGGGACAGCCCTCGAGACAGCCAACAAGAATGTTATGTGATTCAAAGTAGTACCAATCATTGTAATAGACGGCGGGATTTGCGAAGGCTATTATCTTTGTCAGACTGATGTTCTCGGCCAACACATGCAAGAATTTTAGATAAGATCAACCTACATCAGGGAGAAGGGTTTCGTAAAGGTCAATAAGAAAGCCGAATTGTCAGCAATAGAGCCTACCTTTATAATTAACGATGGAGTTGCCGGTGCCGACAATCCTTGCCAGACTGACGTTCACGGCCAACACATGCGAGAGTGACGATGTTTGTCCAGACTTGATCGCGCAACAGCCAATACATGCAAGAGTTTTACATAAGATCAACCTACATCAGGGAGAAGGGCTTCGCAAAGGTCAATAAGAAAGCCGAATTGTCAGCAACAAAGCCTACCTTTATAATTAACAATGGAGTTGCCGGTGCCGACAATCCTTGCCAGACTGACGTTCACGGCCAACACATGCGAGAGTGACAATGTTCGTCCAGACTTGATCGCGCAACATCAGCGCGATACTGAGTCTGAATGTGAGTAAAAATGAATCAGAAGCAAAATGATTGCGAAATGCAGTAAGAAAGCCGCACGATTGACTGCGATTATCAAGACCTGGACATATGATGGAGTCCGGTCAGGCTTGACACATTAATTGTTCAAATGATTAAGAAATAGCAACGTCTAGCGAGGATATCTACTATTGTAACTAATTATGATGATTGCAGAAGCTACTATCATTGGAAGGAAAGATATAGTCCCTTCTGCACACAAGATGAAGCGACAGATGATAGGCATTGATACCGTGAAAAGCATATTATACTGCCCGACGTCTAGTACGTTCCTCAACGGTAGGCTCCCTTGAGATAGGATCCTTCCTCGCCTCAGCCGCTTTTCTCTGAGCCCTTCTTTCTCTGATCTTGGCCAGCGCACTGTTGGTTGATGCTGCGGGGTGAGCTGAAGAAAAACTGGGAAAAATCTGACTTCAAAGAATGTCAGAAAGGGTCGAAGATACTTTGAGATACGTACCAGTTCCACCATAATAATAGCGCGTCAACTTCCTCCTTTTCCTCCACATCCTCAAACAATTCCAATACACTATTGAAGAAACGCTCTGAGTCGGTGACAGTATCTGTTCGAGAAAATACAGCTGACGACGAGAGGGAAAATCGAGCCTAGAAAGGGGAATCAGAAGCAACATGCGAAGGGGTCTCTTAACAGCTACCTGCGTGGCAATGTAAGCGATCGATGCCGGTGTGACGCATTTCATACCGTGAATCCGCGCGTTCCCAGACCTTGTGGCCCTCGCATCCTTTTCCACTGAACTTGGAGATGTAAACACGTGCTTATAGGCCTATGAACATCAGCATGCGAGTTCGTCGAAAGTACCAGATAGAAACATACTGAGACGAGCAGCTGGCTCTTGAAAAGCCCCTTCCATGGGTCATCAGAATCGTACCGATAACCAGCATATAGAAAAATGGGCCACTGGTCTCCTGGAATAAGCATTTCACCGTCTCGCAATTTCCGTTTGATACTGTTCGAGTGAGATGAACGGGAAAAAATGAGATTATTTGATCTTACTCAGGATTCGACCAATCCAATCCTGCAGGGCAAAGCAGCGCTCCTGTCTGTTCATGGCGAAAGCCCCGATCTGATTTCATGTTACGGGAGAGTGGCGGAATAAGGGATTGGCCTCGAGGAGTGATCCAATCGAGGATAGGGCCTTTCATACTCTTTGTATCGTCCGATCTAGCGCTAGACACCCCTTTTTGAATCTGCCCTACCGTTAAATAGCCACACTCAAGGTGATGCGGTCACACTTACTAGTTCCCCTATGTGCATGATCTCCTCGTCAGAGCCTTCCTGTAGGCGCTCTTCAAGATGGGGGACCATCCGAAGTAATTCTTCATAAACCTTGTACTCCCGCCTCTGCCTATCAAACAATGAAACACGCAGTGCATGACAAGAATGATTGATTCAGCGAGTTGGCCTTAGATAGGAACGGCTCACTCATATGTCAAGGACTCAGGCTCCTCAGCCAGCTCTCCCATTCTAAGAAGACCACGTGTGATTATAGACTGGACGTTGCAAAGAGCGTGTACAGTCCGTCCAAAATGACGACCGTGATGAACAAGCGGATCTGTGAGACACCTTGCGGAGGGTCAGAGGTCGCCCAGGCAGGCGAGGCAAAGTAGTGCTTACGGCCTTTTCCTGGGGCCTAGTTGAAGAGCACTAGGCTGACGTTTATCACCAAGAGAGTGGTCCTCAGGCATGGAAGTAAGAACGGTGCGTCGATGAGAAAACGGGCGTGGGACCTGGTATCGCGTCCAAAGTTTTTAACGAGCGAGCAAGCGAACGAGTCATAAACTATGGTGAGTCAGAAAGTCAGTGGGAGTCAGAGCGAGTCACCTCGGGTAGGAGGAGGAAGGTCGGGCTTCGGGTATCCAAGCCAATTCGAAGCGACCCTCAAGGGTATTTAGGACATTGACCTGCTCAAGGCCATCTCATCCTGCACTGCCTAGCCATGTCGTCCCAACCTTTAACTCGCGAATCACTGGTCATCTCCATCCCTTCTCGTCATCGCCGATACCTGGACAAGGTTCGGGGATCTGACAACGCGGTTTTTCAGTACGACATTCAAACAGGGGAGATGATTCCATGGAAGTGGTGGGTCTTGTCACCTCAAAAATTTGAAATGTCTGACGCACAATGCAGGCCCGTAAGCTTAAGGGAGGGGGACCGTGTCGTGCCTTCGTCTCTGAGGAAACACCGCCTGACGAATAGATTTCTCGGGCCGTGTTGTTTGTGCCCCTTGCTCGAGAGAAACGGACCACCGGTGTTCACGGAGGCAGCTATGTATCTTGCAACGTCGGGTCCTTTCCATGGTCAATACATTGCTCGATGCGCACATGGAGTGTGTGGATATATAGGTCAGTCCCCATCCAATGAGCGTGAATACACACGACTTACCAATCTCACAAGTTCGCCTCGAGCATGCCTACCAACGTATTGGTTGTCCAGTGCATATGTACGCGCCTCGTGGTGAGCACCTCGAGATCAATCTCTAGGTCTAGAATTGACTCCCACGCAGAGGCAACCGAAGCGCTGATACGCTAGAGGTGGCTCTAAAGTGCTGAGCACAACA